>OX632363.1:30282554-30963699 GCA_951751655.1 Ophion costatus
TTATGTTCCAACACGCCGGATTTTTTCTCGTGACTTTTCACATATTTTCAATTCGGGCATGGTAAGAATTCTCGAATGGCGTTCAGAGGGTACAGAATTCAATTGGATCCCAATGAGGACTCCCTTTGTTCGATGTCCCTAACAAATCCCCACAAAGATGTAGCTGCATTTTGTTACTCCTCAACAAATGTTTGCACGTGATCACGAAAGGATATTTATTTTGGGAGATCCAACGAATTCCGATTAAAAATATTAAATAAAAAATCCTCAAACGATGTGAATCGGAAAATAGCACGCTATCCACTTGAATTCCAATGTGGACTCCCAACGTGCATCGTCTCTTGTAAATCCCTATAGGAATGAGCTAGGATTTGGGGACTCCCAAAGAATTTCCGCAAGAGAACTTGCTTGATTGCACAAAATGACTGAATTCATTGTGAATCAAACCAACAATTCCGTTTTCTATTACGCAGACATTTTTCAAGCCACTGCAATCTCCGACTAAGATTTTTTTCCTTAAAATTGTGTTAACCGATTATTGAAGTCTTAAAGACCCTCTCAATGTACCCAAATATCTCCGAAGCTTCCGAAGACCCGGAAGAGGAAAGTCCCAGAGGTGCTCTGCAGCCTACGTGAACAAGAAAATTATCGAGACGCGAGATTATTACGATTACCAATGAAAAAAGAAATCGTCCCTCTTCCGCATCCTGCCTCTCGTTGCAGGTGCCAAACTTGGGTCACCAATCTCGATCTCGATCTGTTGCACTCATACATATATATATATATATACATATAAATATATCAGGTGAGCCACAAGGAACTAAAATCTCGGGGCTCCCAAGCAACATAAATCCTGTCGATCTTTAAATCCGATCGACATATCCACTTGAAAAAAGAACTCGGACGACTCAAATGTAGAATTTGACTTCAAATGTTGTCCATCACTTTTTTCTCTAGAGTCAATATTTGTAGAAATTTTTTAGTGCCCTATTTCCAGTGACTCACCCGGTGTACATAGATATATACGTATGTATACCTGTATATACGTATCATACAATGTATATATTACATGTAATACAATATCGAAAGAAAAAGCACGTCAATCAAACTCAATTAACTTAGATAAATGTATCTTGCCGCGAAAAGTGATTAAATCTCTTCGACCCAATTGTAAAATCGTAATATGTGACGGAGTACGCCGGTCTTAAATTTTTGTACATTTTTTCGTATGTAACCCTCTGCAGAAACCTTTTTTCTAATGTATACACGAGTACATGAAAAAAAAAATATAATATATATATAGTATATAGAATATATATTATATATATATTGCGAATTATCAACCCTTCCGGCAGACGGTGCAATTACGAGACACGATTACAAACAGGCATGAAAGTCTGCTAATCAAACGAACGATAATCGGTGTCCGATGTAATGTAAAGAAGAAGCGGACGAAAAAGAAGGGACGAAACAAACAATTATATAGCGTTGACGAGAAGGCTGACGACGAGTGCATTTCTGGGTTGGCTACTGCGTAAGAAGGAAAAAGAAAACTTTAATGTATAAGTTGGAATGTCATTCAACGTGCATTGCGTTGATCGTAGGATCGATTAAATAAACTGATATCGTATAAGACGAAATCCTGAGCACTGTTTCATTTTTCATAAGGCTTTTGATAATATGATTTTTATTGTTATTTTAAGACGAAATCATTTTTTTATACAATTCGTCGCATTATATTTTAGATACAGAAGCGTAAAAAAGTGTGAAATTTATGTACTGTGAAATGTGACTTTTTTCAGTAGCCAGTGAGTTCGGCAAACGTCGAATCCAAATCGTCACAGATGTACTTGCATTTTTCCTTCTCTCTGAACAATCGATCTGGAATGAAAAAAAATGATGAAAAAACAAATGCTGTAGTTCGTAAGTGATGTGGCGAAGGATAAAAACGACACCTTCTCGACGGTCCAGATCTTTTTGCAGCAGCTTCATCATTTTCTCGGCTATCACTGCCCGCGACTCGACTTCGTTAAGCTTGAATTTCAACTCCTTCAGCTGGCTCTTGAATTCCTCGACTCTTTGATTCGCCTACGGTTTATGAAAAGTACAAGAAGACAATGTTTATTAAGCCCCCTGTTCGGACGCGTGACGACGTGAGCTCTTCTGGAAAAGGCACCTTTTCTTCGGAAACCTCCAGTGATTTCAGAATATTTCCAACGATGAATAACTCGTCCTCACGCTCAGCGATCTTTCTGTGATCAATTTTCAATAATTGTATTCCGTGATGGAATTTAACTCTTTCGGTTCGAACTATATAGGAAATAAATAGCCGGGGAAGAAAATAAAAGAGAGGCTCTAAAAATAACAAGTTGAGTTGAAAAATAAATGTTCCGAAGGGGATTTCAAAAGTATATGATATTTTCTAAAAATGACGACGATCATTGACAACTTCTACGTTGAATTGTTGATATCGAAAGAATAAATGACAGTAGCTATCGTCGTTTTGTATACCTGCTCGGTCGATAAATATATAATAAAAATATTGTTATAGGCTATCAATGATTTTGAGCTGAATAGTTGTAACAACATCAATGTCCCTGACAAAGCTGTTGAATTTATTTTTATTTTTATTTTCCCATTGAAATTCTGATTGATCGAGTTTAGAGCAAAATTGGGTGCGATCGTGAATTAAAAAAGTAATTATAATGATTGGGTTTACGCACGCCTCGCTCGACTTGACCCTGTCTTCCGCGGCTTCGAGTTCGTCCTCGACAAATACCAATTTTCTCGATATCTCATCTGACTTCGCGTCCGCATCTTCGGCAATGATGCGAGCTTCTTTCAGCTGAGCTGTCAGCTGATCCATTCGCTCTTCATCCAGCTTACTACGATTTTCCAGAACTTTGCAGATGCTGAGACGAATCGAATCAAATTTTAAATGGCAATTCGATTATATTTGCAGCGTACGAAGATCTCAAATTTACGAATGGTTTAAAAATCGATCATTTTTGTGGACCACGTCGAATCCTACTCCTCACTGTTGGTTTCAATATTATTATTTATATTTTCATTCAGTTCTATCTTAAGGAAAAGAGCGTATCGCCCTATCAACTTCATGTTAAACTGCAACAAACATCGCAGACTTCTGAGCACGAAAATATATTCCCGACACCACAGATTGAAATTCAACCGAAAAACTTTTTCCAACCCCATGCAGAATGGCAAAGAGGCATTTTTTCGAAAAAGTATTGAAAAAAACAATGAAAGCACTACAGTCGTTTAAAAGTAAAAACTCCCACAGACGGAAAATTTTAAAAAATATATATTTTTTATTTGATGTCACGAACCGTTCGGCATCGTCAGCTGTTTCGGTGGCCTGTGCCAACTTCGTCTGTGCGACGAGGCGGCGTTCCTCCGTTTTTTCCAAATTCTCCATGCACTGCTGCATCTTTCTATTCAGTATCGCCAACTCGGATTGAGCCTTGGGGTAAAAACGAAGGAAAAAACGAGAAAAAAAATCAGCGTTCACGAACAAAAAAAATAGCTATTATTTGAGGAGGAAAAAAAGTGTCTGTTCTCACCAACCATCAAGAGTGATCGTTCTCTCTGTTCGAGATCGCTGTTGGATCTTTCGAGATTGGATCTGCTCGTTCGAAGATCGTGCTTCATCTGGCTGAGCTTTTTCGCGAGTTCGCGAACTTCGTCGCGGAGCATTTCTTCACGCTTGTTAGCTTCTCTGGCTTGCTGGTCGCAGATATCGGCTCTGTCCATAGCAAGATCCTTCTCGATCTTAAGGGTCTGCAGGCGTTTCTTTATCGCATTCATTATGACGCCCGGACAAAACGAGCGCGAGAAAAAAAAACCAACCAAATCTCGGTTCTCAAACGACGAAAAACTGGTGAGCCAGTTTGTCGAAATAATCTTCACTGTTGTTAAAATGATAGATTGTTTTTTTTTTGTTCCGTGCAGTCGATATGGAGCAGTGTAAATGATGAAGATCCGGATGCTCCCGAGTAACTGTACTCGTCGCCCGGGACCAACTATGCTTTATAGCCGAACCAAGAAATGCAAAAGGACCCAGTAGACCAAGCTCCTTACTTAGAACTCGAACGAATTCTTCATCGATCATCCGGCTCTGGCCAACGGCCCGACTCGACGACTTCAACGACCAACAATTGCCTACGAAAATCACATTTCTCTTTTCCACCGAGCTTACCATTTTTCTGTACGCGGTTGCGTTTGTGTTGGGATCGAGCTGTTTTTTTTTCTTTTTTGGCCTTTCGATCGTGCGTATCGCGCGCAAAGTCTTTGCGGCGAGCAATTCGAGACTAAAAAGTGTTGACCTTTTTCTTGCGAATACGGAGCTTCTGGCATTAGGCCGCTATCGTTGGAAAGGTCTCATTGCGAATTCTTGATACAGTTGCAGATTGAGTATCGATTGCGCGATAAACGTTTAAATGGAAAAAGGCTGCATTGGGCATCGAACACTAAATTGAAAGAGATTGTAGTGTAGAAGTGAATTGGTAAAAATTGTTATTATTTTTACAAATTTGTAAATTTGTAAAAATATTAACACGGTTTTTCTTCAATATCATTTGAACAATTGAGCATGAATAATGTCACCGGCTCCAATGATTGTCTTCATTAATATTAATAACTGATTGTACTTTTATTCGTTTATAACAATTATTTTTTACTTATCTTCTTCCTCAAGCTTGCAAAATAATGCTGGCATGTTTGAGACACGGGACGATATAACTTTTGTTTTCTAGGTGAATAAAAATAGACAATGGCAATTTATGCGGACTGTTTTTCTCCACTCGGACTCGATCGAGTCGTCGTATCCAGGCAATCAAAACTGGCCGATCTTCACAACCAGACTTCTGGACAGGTAAAATATAAATTAGCGTTTCCAGCGATAAACATAGCAGTGAATATATTATTTCTTTAGCAAAAATATGATTCAGATATTGTCGAATACCGTTTTTTTTTTTCAATAAGCCTCCTTAAAGGGTTATGCCTAGTTGTAAAAGTCGAAAAATCACTTATTCAAAACCAATATATTTTGACAGTAGCTTGTAAATATTTCCTGAAAAATGCAAGGTGACCGGTTCAAAATCGAAAATTTATAGGCAGTTATACCGACGCCCGGCAGAACACTCGGAACGTCGTCCGAAATTTTAAACGTTTTTTTCTCGAAAGTGCATTTTCAAAGTCGGTAAGCAAAGTATCTCAAAAACTACAGCATCGATATTTCTGAAATTTTTGCGGGCTATTTCTAGACGTAAAAATATATTAATCGATCGAAGGAATTTTTTACGATATATACTTCCGGTTTGATGAATGAAATATGCCCGTTGTTTTCGGAAAAATCAATACTCAGTTAAAGCACGCGCCGTCTTTTTTAAATTGAACATTTCGGATATTCCTTCGATTAATCATACGCTGAACTCATTATTGTAACGAAATCCTTTTGATTTTTCTATATTAGATAACTGGGTTTAGAAGATTAGATACTTAGATAATTAGAAGATTTAGATAATTAGAATTAGTAGATAATTAGAAGAGTATAAATTACAAGATTAAGTGATTAGAAAATTAGATAATTAGACGATTAGATACTTCGAAGATAAGATAATTAGAAGATTAGATACTTAGACGATGAGATAATTAGAAGATTAGATACTTCGAAGATCACATAATTAGAAGATTAGATACTTAGACGATGAGATAATTCGAAGATAAGATACTTAGAAGATGAGATAATTAGAAGATCAGATACTTAGAAGATGCGATAATTAGAAGCGTAGATACTTAGAAGATGAGCTAATTAGAAGCGTAGATACTTAGAAGATGAGCTAATTAGAAAATCAGATACTTAAAAGATGAGATAATTAGAAGATTAGATACTTAGAAGATGCGATAATTAGAAGATAAGATAATCAGATGAGATAATTAGAAGATTAGATAATTAGAAGATGAGATAATTGGAAGATTAGATAACCGGATTTGCCTAAAAAAAATCGATGATAATAAAATATTTTAACACAAAAAACTCACAGAGTGTTCTTCGGATGATACATTTTCATATACCTAATATTTCCAGAACTTCAGCACGATTTTCTATTTAAAAATCGCATGAAGTTGCTGTTTTCGACTATTACAACAACTCATAACCCATTAAGCGCTAGCGGGCTGTCAGGGTCTCATCCCTTTAACTTTTACCCCTCACTTATCACTTTGCCGTCTCCATTATCAAACAAAATTCGTAACCTCCATGGCTACAACCGCTCATATGTGCCACATCAGTTACGTCCAACAGCAATTTTCACAAAGTTACAAACCTTTTTACCAGCAGTCGCATTTATTCATCAAAGAAGCCCAACTACCACGCGAAAATGCCCAATTCAACTAGCTCTTTTTCTCGAAAAGTAGAAGATACGTGGAAGTAAATTACGATTTTCCAAACCGGGAGCTTCGAAACCGGTTGGGAGGCCCTATAAGATAAACGCATACGGTCACCCGCCTTCGTCTTTTTCGATACGGCAATTTATTGACAAACAAAGTACAACGTTCGATCGAGTATGTGTCAACGTGGTTGCGCGATCCGGTTGAAATTGCCAACCTTGATGATCGGGGCTTCTGAAAAAGAAAAAAAAAAGAAAAACAAAACGAACCAATTTTGATCGAGGTTCGAATTAAATGTCACAGCCGTGACACACTCGCACACACGCGCACAGAGTCACGCACACGAACACGCACACACACCTACGCGGGCACACGCACACAATCACTCACGACACGATAGAAACGACCCTGAGCTCGTTTGATATCAATATCTGTCGGGCGTAGCGAGGAATTTAGGCGTCATGCGATATTACAGTAGCGAATCGAAAAAAGCTCGCGAAGTCGATTTGCAATTGAGATCGCTTGACGAGAGCAAACGCGAGACACGCTCGTATTACGATCTCGCTCTCTGTTAGTTTGGCAGGGGGTTATTTTTAATGCCAAAAAGGCCGGATAAAGCATTTCTTCGGGAGAGCTCGCGACTCGTTCAAGCTAAGCCTCAAGCCTAAAATAAAGCGCGCTTAAGGTCTTCTTTTTATTATCTTTACTGCCAATTCGTTGTTGCTTTCTTTTTCCTTGGTTTTTTTTTCTCGTAAGTAGCGAATGCAGAAGCGCAAAGTAGAAAATAATATTTATCAGTTTTGTTCTCCTTCCTCCTCTTCTCGTCTCTGATCTTGATTTTCGTTTCTTTTCTTTCTTCCCAGCTTCGACGAAAGTGATACCGATTTTTCTAGAATCCAGACATCTCGGCGAAGGTGAGGTCGAGATCGTCGCAGATAGCCTTGTACTTCTCTTTCTCTTCCCGAAGGTCGTCTGAAACGTGAAGTTTATCGATGTACAAGTGTCGGAGGAAATGTTATTTTGAAGCCACTCGATCGTAATGTCCCCATACTAAACATTATGAAAACCTCAGGGTCTACGCAATCATCTCGGAATAAATGTAGGCGTATTTCTACAAAAGTCATTTTGAGAAACGCTCCGTCTCAGGAATCAACGATTTGTTTGATAAATTCAAAGGCCGTCCTCGGAATCGTCAAATGTGCCGATATACACAACGTTACGGATATGCGAAGCGACAATTATGAGATGTCCATGTGCTTTTCGTAAGTCTTACGCGGAGATTTCGCAACCGAGAAAAATATGATTCTCAATTGTTTTTGAAGTCCTGTTCGAAAAAAAGTATAGCGCATTTTTGTATGTGGTATTTGCCAGGAAAATCTAGCATTTAGGAAAAAAAATAAAAATTCCATTTTCAGTACAGAAGAACGGAGATAACTAAATTACGAAAACGAAACACTCCTGATAAACGTCCTCTGCGTATCCCGTCATTGAGAAATTAGCAATGATTTTAATGTCGATAAACGGAATTCACTTCCATTAAAAGAAATTTTTCGAGTATTTCCCACGAGAAATTTATTTATTTTAATTCTGCTGAACTGAAAATGGAATTTTCATTTTCTATTTTCAATACTAAATTGTTTGGCAACTACAACTCATGGCAAAAACACACTATTTTTTTAAAGAGAGAACTTGAAAAACCATTAAATATGAAATTTTGCGTGTTTTGTATTCGGAATTGAATTATCTTCGTTCTGTTGAACTGAAAATGGCATTTTCATTTTTTATTTTCAATGCTAAATTTTTTGGCAACTACAACTCATAGTAAAAACATACTACAATTTCTTTGGGAGAACTTGAAAAACCATGAAATATGATCATTTTTCCAGTGGAAAAATCTCCGCGCGTGACCCTTAAAAAACGAATGACAACTTAATAAGTGTCACCCTGTATTACAGATGTGGAAATATATATATATATATATGTATATATTGATTTGAATTGATTAATATATAAATATCTAGAACATGCAGGTATATAAAAGATATTACATTTGTGTATACCGGTATATACACATATAATACTGTCTATGTATGGACCTTCAAATTTTAGATATTAATATATATTAGTCAATTCAAATCGGTTAAAAAAAAATATTTTATATTATAGATAATTTTATATAAACAAATTTATATATTAATACATTCAAACCTGTTATATAGGGTAACAATTTTAAGGTGGCCATATGTTTTTTACTGCATTATGAATATTTAAATCCATTGATATATAAACATTTAACATATGCAGATGCATGAAAGTTGTTGTATATATATGTGTATAATATATTTTTCGTATCTACATATGTTAGATATTTATATATTAGTAAATTTAAATATTTATACTATAAATATATATAGACCGATGTATATATTTATGTATATTTATAAACATACGACTTCCTCCTTACCTTCCTTCGAATCTACTTCTCTCAGCAACGCCTTCACCGTCTTTTCAGCAAGGATCGCGCGCTTTTCAGTTGCTTTTAGGGTCAACTTCAATTCCTTAAGCTGAACCTTGAAATCGGCCACTCGTTGATTTGCCTGCGGCGGAAAAATAATTCGAGAATAAAGTTTTCGTTAATCCAATGATATTGACATTGCTAACTTTCACTATAGTTTGGACATCTCTTTGATGGAAATGTCAGTGCAAAAATAAATATTTCAATGTTAAATTATGGGCAATTGATTATAGGCTACTGATTGTAGGCAATTGATTGTAGGTAGCCTTTGATTATCATTTCTTCATCACATCGATGGATTACGAGTGGAGATGAAACGTCGACTACATTTTTTTGTACTAATTTACCAATCGTTTTGATTAATCCTTGTTAATTTGGATCTCGTGTATAACGATTTTTGAAAAATAAGACTGTTCATCTCGTTCTTCTACCACAAGTACGCTGATGAAGGAGAAAAAAGTATTGTCCACCGGAAATGGTTTACCTTCTCTTCGGAAACCTCGAGGGATTTGACGATGTTCTGCACAATGAACAGCTCGTCCTCTCGCTCGACAATTTTTCTGAAAAATGACAAATCTCATTAGACGAATCCTCATCACAAAATTGTTTTCCGTTATGGAAAAAAATGGATTTATCAGCATGTGATCAATGATGTACACACTTACGCTTCACTCGTCTTCACTCGATCCTCGGCTGCTTCGAGCTCCTCCTCGACGAATTGTAGCTTCTTCGATATGTCGTCGGACTTAGTGTCGGCATCCTCGGCGATGAGTCTCGCGTCCTTCAATTCTGACGTTAGCTTGAGGACTCTCTCGGCGTCCAGTCTACTTCGTTCTTCGAGTACTTTGCACATTCTACGGAAGAGAAAAGTTACGAGCGGGTTGATCTTGGAGAAAGAATTTTTTTCGACTGAAAGTAAATTTATGTTGAACCAATTGATCAAAGGGGGAGAATACGTTTAGGCGAGGAAAAAATTACTGATTTTCACGATTTTTTTAAACGCCAAGATTTCTTCACCATTTTTTAGGGTTACGGTATGTTTTGTTATTACTTTTGGCTGTTACATGGTATTTTTTTGTAATCTTCAAAAATGGCGATCTTCGAAATTGCATTTTCGAAACTGGCATGACGCATAGTTGAAATCTAATCAACCGATTCTCATGAAATTTAGTATAAATCTTCCTCGCCTTATCGTCTAGAACATGACCCTAAATCATTTTGGAAATAAAAAAAAAAGTTTTTTTTTTTCATTTGAAAATGTAACCATTTTTTTTCGGAAAAATTCAATATTTTTATTTCAAAGCATACCATTTTATCGATTTTCAACATTTCTCACTTTTTCTTGGGTTATATTCGGCGTATGAGGATTAAGGAGAGAAAAATCTTCGTTGGTTTTTTTCTCCGATTAATCCCGCCGACGCTACGTGTCACGCCGTCTGACAACATCCGCCGCCACCCGTTTAGAAGACGGTGCCATACCTCCGTCATTTTTAAAGATTAATAAAAAAAAACACTATGTGACGGCCGAAAGTAGTGATAAAGTATACCCTAACAAGGAAAGGTGGCGAGGTCGATCTCTCCGACTTCGATGAAATTTGGCAGAATGGGTAAAAATAGGCGACACGTATTTCTTTTATACCTCCGCAACCCGATTTTTAAGGCGTGAAACGCACCCTCAAAAATAGGCGTTTTTCGGTTTTCGTCGATAACGTTATCGTTCTCATCTGCAATGTATAGTACACGAAAAAAAAATAAGCATCGTTGCAATTTGAATGTTTTTCATATCTCGTACCGTTAAAACGTTATCGACGAAAAACGAAAAACACCCCAATTTTCGAGGGTGCGTTTCAACCCTTAAAAATTGATTCCGCAGAGATAAAAAAAAAATACGTATCGCCTGTTTCTACCCATTCTACAAGCAAGCCTAATTTCATCGGAATCGGAGAGATCGACCTGGCAACCTGTCCTTGCGAGTCTCAAAAATTGTGAAGAAAACTGTGCTTTAAAAAAAATCATGAAAATCAGCCTTTTTTTTCTCGCCAATAGGTATCGCCCCCCTTGAATAGCAAGATCGATTTCTCTATGCACGTCAACGACATCAACGAGTCGACGTCATTTCGCGGATTTCGCCGAACACAGCAGTTTTGGGTTGTCTCGGGGTCGGTTACTTCGCGGACTACCGACAAATGCAACCGGAAATGCGAATGGTGAACTCGTCGGGTGAAAGATACTTCCGGGCGCTAAATTCTGGTCCTCAAAGACCAGAAATTCGTGCTTAACTCAAAGAAGCAGAAAAGGAAACAAAATAAACGTTTTTCGCTTAGTCAATATCTGTGAATCACCTTCGAGCATCATCGTTGAGTTCAGTGGCACGTGCGAGCTTCAGCTGAGCCGAGATACGTAATTCTTCCTTCTTGGAGAGACTCGCCTCAATCTCCTGTACTCTTTTCGTCATGATCGTTCGATCTTGCTCCGCCTAAAGATGCCCGTTTTTATTTTATTTTTGCTTTGACGCACGTCATGTTTTTCCGTCCTGTCCATCGGGTGGCAAAGAGGGAAGGAAGTTACCAAGATAGAGAAAGAGAGAGAACGTTACCTTGCTCCAGGATTTTTCACATTGCTCAAGGGCGACCGTAGACGTGTCGAGGCTGACCTTGCTGATTTCGTAATCGCGCTCCAACTGGGCGAGCTTCTTCTCGAGATCGCGAACCTCGTCGTAAATAAGATCAGCCCGCATGTTCTCCTGTCTAGATTTCGTCTCGTTCGCTTCGACTTTCTCGTTAGCAGTGTCCATCTCCATCTTCAACGCCGCTATTTTCTTCTTGATCGCCTCCATGATGACGAATTTTTGTCGTACCTTTTATTCCCTTGCCGAGGAAACCGGAGGTCGACGCTCACTCAAGCTCCTTCTACCCTGCGGCAACGAGGTTCAAGAATCATTGGCTTTTCTCATCCCGTCTCGCGAAGTTTCCCCACGGAGACTTGGATTCGCACGCATCACCTGCTGCGCGAATTTTCGAGTAGACCATCTCCGCAACTACTCGAGTTCTCCAAAAAGTCATTCGGAGCACACCGTACCAATGATGTGGCATTTTTTTCGAGCTTACGTCATCGCAAAAGTGTGATATTCTGTACCAACATCCGTGATTGGCGCTTGCCTCGAACGCGTCATTCGCAAACGAGAAAAAAGTTTGAACTCATTGCCATACGTAGTTTTTTTTCATCGCTGATGGAAACTACGAATTTCGACTTGTTTGCTCGAGTCTGTTTGTCGAGCGGGAAACATGAGATATGACGAAATTGCCCAGAGCTGATTGACAGGAGAGTTCAATAATATTTTGACGAATCAACGATTCTCCTTGAACATCCGTACCTTTTCTCACCGAGAGAAATAAATATCATTTTTGGGTCCTCGGAGAGCCAATCCGTTGACGTGACTTGGAAAATTTCACTCATGCGATGATCGTTGGTTCGTCAAATGACTGTTCTCACACTGGGCCTTGCGAGTATATGGAAAAACTTGCATCTCGCTGCGTTGAAACGCAATGACGATCAATCCGACCAAAAAGAATGAGCAATTTTCAGGTATGACGCGATAAGGACGGCAACCAATTTGGCTGGAAGCAGCCACATTTGGCTGATTGACGATTGCACTTGATGGTCAGCAAACAAATGATAGCTGTCTTGAGAAGTTGGAGATTGGACAGATATATCCTATACATGGAACCAATCTCGTGGATGGATTTGATTTTCGACCGAAGCAAAAGTGGGAAATCGAATATCAATAAGATTGGCTGAAACGCCGCTCACATTGGGGAGGTTTGCAATGATGGCAAACATTCCTGCACTCACAGTCCCACGTATAGGCGTTTCGAATACTGCTATCCACGATATTATGGGAACGAAGAGCATATGAGAATCAAAGAGGAAGAAACGTTTGATTCGTTTATCTACGAATTGACTGCGGAGCACCCATCAAACGGATGGAGGAAAGGATCACAGTGATGGAAGATGAACAACCGAGTAACGCTCGCTATCGTCAAAGATCGAGGAAGGCCTCTCCAGCGAGACTAGAGTCCGCCCTACGCACGGCTAGTCCAAAGATTCACCATTCGATCGTTACGATCCGCTGAACCGGTAGTAACACAAAATGTTTCTTTTCTCTCTGGTGTTTTTTGTTTCCTTTTTTTTTCTTATGACGATGAAACGTCAGGGGTAGCACTCACTTTCGCCCGAAGAGATGATGATGAGCAAGGTAGAATGCTCAACTAGATGCCTTCGGAAGCTAAGCCAAAATAAAACTAATCGGTGGTGCAGGCCTCCTCGAAAGCTTCGAACCAATCCCAATTCTATAATTGCCTTTGGGGCTTTGGCTTTCGTCCCGATTCTTTTTCTTCCTCTCTCTTTCTCCCTTTCTTTTTCGCCAATTCGCTCCCTCTCTCTCTCTCTCTCTCTCTCCCTCATGAGTTTCGTTGCTCACTGGTCAACCCCCGTCACGGCACTGACTACTGGCCCGAAATGCGATCTCCACCTTCCCATGCTATTTTCGGCCCGAAAAGAAGCCCGTTCCTGTTTTGTATCCGACGTAACGTATCACTGTAAACAGCGCTATAATCCTCTCGCCTTACCGCGATCACGGTTTATCAAATCCCATTTTTTGTCCTGCTCCCAAAATGTACGAAACGCCCGGAGCCACGCTCTAAACTGCATGAGACTTTTCATGGTCCAGATTGGTTCAAAGATAGAAACGCATTTCGAACCAAGAGTAGATCGATTCTGAGCGTTAAACGTGACGTTTTGGATTGGGAAAAGGCCGAGATCCATTTTCAGTAGAAAATAAATCAATACGTGCGGAATACGATGTACGGTATTTGGATATGCCACATTTGGTGTGCGCCGTCTATGACATTCCGCATAAATGTAGGTTACATATATGTCGATCAAGTCCATATTTATTATTTTGATGACCCTGAGCCTCGAGAAGGCAATCCAATAAAGTGATATTGATGACCCAGCAGGTGTTCGGCGGTTTCCCTGTGCCTGAGGTAACAACGTTTCAAGGGTAGGCAGGTAGATGATTTCACAACGAACAGCTGGTATCAGCTGTCGATTTTCGTTCATCCGATAATACGATAAAATACCTGCGACGAGGTGGAAACCTGTGTCGACGATTAAGTAAAGGCCCTCATGCTACGGTAAATTTCGATTATGTATAGGTGTTCTGATGCGAGTACGCGATCAAGTTTGCGCAAGCATTCTCAATCATTTAGTTAACCGGATGTTATGAGCGGTAGCACATGTCCACTCTATACATACGACTTACGCTTCGTTAATTCTTCCTCGTATCCCGCGGTATAAGAACAAGACACCTACGCATTGATGCTCAATACATCAGAATCAAACGCATCTACCGCATACGGACAATCCTTCAATCGTCTGATTTTTAGCCGAGCTGCTTATTCGTAAGAACTTTATCGTCCTTTTTTCAATCATAAAAGTAAAAGCGATGAATTTTTATTAAGTGTCATCGTCAACTCCTCAAACGTATCGACGAAAATCAATTTTTTTACTTGTGAGAAATATTTCGAACACTACACTGACTTTGCTTAAAATCTCGTGCAAACGGTCCGATTCGTATTTTTAACCATTGATTTTAACTCTATACAAATGCGTGAAGGACTTCCACCGCTCTGCAAATATCTGCACGCTCAGAATCATTGGCATTTTCAAACGTCATTAATTTCTGCAGAAATGGATTATGCAGAGTTAATTTTTCTAACAGATTGCTCCCCTCATTGGTGATCCGGAGAACAGCATCGAAGATGTGGCGATTCGGAGTATACACGGTGCTTCTCCTTTCAAGCTTTTGCCTCGCTGCGCCACAATCATCATCTGAATATCCGAAAACCCCGCTTGGTGCAAGCGCCTGCCAATGCGTTGCTCCACAAGACTGCCTCAATGGCAATGGTTTCTATTTCCAATACGTATGGTCATCCACGTAAGTGATTCTTTCTTACTGCTGAGCAATACAGCTGGAACTCAATGAATTCATAGCTCATTGTGAAATAGTGAGCAACACTCTGGGAGACAGGGGGTGGGTCTCTTAGGACCTGAAAATGGTGGAGCAAAAGGGGATGGGTGGCGAACGTTTCCAAGGATATACAAAGGAACGTTAAGAATAATAATAATATATATTTGTGCGCGCGTGTGTGTGTTTAAGTGAGAATTTTGTGACAAGTGCACACTATATCATCGAATAATGTGGTCATCGTCTCTATTTGGAAACTTTTTTTATTTTTCAATGACATCCGACACAGATATGACCGGCTGATCCTTCGAGGAGGGAGATACCTTTAGGCGAGCAAAAAAAATGGCTGATCAGCATGTTTTTTTTAATGAACGATTTCTTCACCATTTTTGAGACTTAGGGGATGTTTTATTACTACTTTGGGTCGTTACACGGCGTTTTTTAAATTAATCTTTATAAATGAGGGAGATATGGTACGGTCATCTAAACGGGTTGCGGTGGAAATCTTGAAAATCGATGAAATGGTACGCTTTCAAACAAAAAGATTAAATGTTCCGAAAAAATTACTATATTTTACAATAAAGATATACCGTTCTTTTTTTATTTTTAACAACCTTTAGGTACATTTTTTAGACATTAAGGTTGGAAAGATATTGTCTAAATTTCATCAGAATCGGTGGATTAGTTTTTATCTATACGTCATGCCAGTTTTGAAAATACAGTTTAGAGAACCATGCCATACCTACGCCATTTTTAAAGATTAATGCAAAAAAATAATGAAAAATTAAAGATTAATGCAAAAAAAATATCATGTATCAGCCAAAAATAGTAATAAAACATACCCTAATTCTCAAAAATGGTGAAGAAATGTTTACTTTAAAAAAAAATCATGAAAATCCGCAATGTTTTTCTTCGCTTATATCTTGCTCCTTCAATTGTATTATTGATACAACAGCTCGGTTTTCATCAGTGGTAATGAAAAACTGCAACGCATTTTTCATGTTTCAGAGGTTTCACGTTAAAAGAATTGTGCAAAAACCACGTTGAGATTTGCTGTGCGGTCGCGTCTGTAATCAAACACGAAAGGCGCACTGCTACTCAGGAAAATAGTTCGATGCCAAAGAAATGTGGACTTCGCAATCCCGAAGGCTTGGACCCTAATGACATCGTTGAACGTAACGACGAAGCAAAATTTGGTGAATTCCCGTGGATGGTCGCGCTACTAGGCAAGAGCAAGCCCAACGCGCAGGGCCAAGTCGCCCTGAATTTTGCTGGCGGTGGTTCTCTGATACATCCCAAGGCAGTCATCACCGCAGCTCACTGTGTTTTCAAGTAAGCGAACAGATTTATTCTCAGTATAGTAGGTTAAAGCGGAAGTTCCATTTAAAATTAATATAAAATACTGACAGAAAAATTATATTGATATTAACTAGATTTTTTATGAAATCACATTTTTCCAAATTCCATTATTGGAATTATTTATTTTAAATTTATCTATTAATTTGAATCAAGATCTATTTAATATGGTCTAATAACTAAATACTTTCTTTATTCCTAATAAATCTTTCATTCGGTTTTATCTGTTCAAAAAACAATTTAGTTCAATCCACTAAAGGCAGCTATTTATTTTTTTCAAGTGAAAATTTATAGAATTTTTTGTAGATTCAAACATTTGCCTATTTGATTGAACTATTGGTCTGTCTACATTGCAACACACAGATTATAGGGCCCGGAGGTAGGGGGAGCGAGAGGAATTATATATGTGGTATTCCACGTGAATCTGGTGGAATTTTTCCCTGACCGAGGCCAATTCGATTTATTTTTTTTAATCTGATTCCATTGACTCTAAAAGACACCCTGATTTTTTTTACATTTTTCGAAACAAGCCACAGTCAAAAATTTCTATTTTCAAATAAACGTCCCGATTTAAAAACCTGAAAAAATTCCCAAAAATGCGTGATATATATGTAAAAATTTTCAAGCTATCACCCGCAGTGGAAGTATGATTTTTTCTGTGCCGAATACGACTTCAAGTGAAATTAATACCAGAACTTTGTGATTGCTAACGAAAAAATCATTCCACTGCGGGTGATAGCTTAAACATTTTTATATATAATCACGCATTTTTGAGAATTCTTTCAGATTTTTCAATCGGGGCGTTTTTTCGGAAAATATTTTTTTTTTACTAAGGGTTGTTTCGAAAAATGTAAAAAAATGCAGGGTGTCTTTTAGAGTCAATGGAATCAGATAAAAAAAATAAATCGAATTGGCGAGGGTCAGGGAAAGAGTCCACCGGATGCACGTGGTATACCTCATATATATGCAGGGTGTCCTGTAATGAATGGATAATCCTTCCACTGTCGATAGGTCAGATACTATATATGTCGATAGGTCAGATCCTACTATATGCTGGAACTTCAGTTTATTAAAAGTCCCACGGTTTTCGAGATATTGGGCGTTATGTTGTTTTTAAAAAAATCATCTGCTTTTGGTTTTTCGCATGCCATTTTTACAAATGATATGAATCGACAATAACTAAGCAATTTTTTTAAGTAATTGGCCTAATGCATTTTTTTACACCGCATGCTATCAAATAAAGATGTTCGAAATGTTTTGTATGAAAATTCTGCATAAGATCTTTTTTTCGTAAAGTTGCCTTAACATTTAAGATTGAAAAGAATTCTTTTCTAGATAAAACAAATAATCAAGAGTATTTTCTAAAAAAAAAACGAGGAATAAAAAGTTATCATTTGTAGGAATGGTATGCGAAAAACCAAAAGCCGATGATTTTTATCTCGAAAACCGTGCAGGATTATCCATTCATTTTTTGGCAGTGTAGGTGCGATCGCTCAGATGTGCCCTGGCTTGCACGCCGACTACGGAGCGGGAGAAAATTTCACTAACTTTGTTTATAGTGACATAACGCAAAAATCAGTACAATATAAACAGCCTTTGTGGAAGTGGAAATCATCGAATGAACGTCGCAGGGCACCAAGTGAAATAGATGGAATCGTAAATGCACGGGCATAGGGAGCAACCTTTCAATTTAATATGTAAAATACCAATCGAACAATGATTGGCATTCAAAATATTTCAGCCGATATACCGCGGATCGAATGATGGTTCGAGCCGGAGAATGGGATCCGAGAAACAAAAATGAACCTTTACCTCATCTTCATCGAAGCGCTCAGAAAATTATAGTCCACGAGGGTTACTATAACAGCAAGGGTCGTGGTAATGACTATGCAATTATTATTCTAAAGACACCGTTCAAGCTTGCGCCCCACATCGGTCTTGCGTGCTTACCTGACAGAATGACCATTTTTGACGAGTCACGTTGTGTTTCCACCGGTTGGGGTCGAAAGGTTTTCGGTAAGTACAATCTGTCAACATGCCAATCACTGGCGCACGTATATACAAACATTCAATTTTCGAATTTGCCATTAGATCGCGTCTAACGATTTGCCTTCGCATATATACCCTTGGTGATGTTTCGTCGCAACTTTTTTAGAGCCGTGCTGTACCAAAAGCTACGATCTTTTTGACAATTCGATTTCTACCTTTTTTCTAATACGCGGTGGAACTAACACTTCTGAAATTGGTGCCGTTCATTTGTATGAAAATTCTTCCTATCGATGAATCTGCGCATAAACTCCCCTTAAGGGATTTCGGGACAATTGACGAAATTTTACCATGTGATTCAAACTTACACAATAAATTCTTTGTCATATATTTAATGCACCCTTCAAATATTGCACCCAATGCACCCAAAAAAATTAAAACAATTTTGTCACCAGTGTCATAATATATTGAACGATTTGACAGTTTTTGAAAACATTTTTTCACACTATTTTGAGCGCAAAACTCCCATTCAGAGACGAGCGTAGGCATCCTATGTTAAGGGGGTACATCTACCGAGGGCTCGAAAAAAATGGCCAAATTCCGATTTTTTTTCTGGAATGTTTGATGATAAAGCAACGCATTCTTTTAAACACACAGGTGCATATATTGAAAGCGTTTAAAAGAATCACCAAAAATACAGAAAAACAGCAAAAACATGGCCGCCGCCGGATGATGAAATTTTTTTCGCGTCGTTTGGCGGTGGACACTCTCGAGCTTAAACGGTCCATCCGAAATCGGAAAACCAAACGGGTTATTCAAGTTAACAATAAATGCGAGTCGTTGACGATCATTGATTTGAGAAATAATTTTGTTCAACAACGTGACGACGTATTGAAACTCGGGCATACAAAATCTATGAAAAAGTTGTCATTTTAACGTAACTTTGAAAAATAAAGATTGATCTGTGAAAAAAAAGAGATTGTCAACGACCTTTAAATGTTTCTTATCGTATCTCCTGTAAATTTGGAAACACCCCATCAAGTGGCACTCGAGATATCATGTCCACCGACTTCGAAGTTTCGAGAAGGGTTCGAAGGATTTCGAGAAAAACGCGTTTAACGTTTGAAGTATGTTGCTGCTACCGCTCGCCCAGCCGACTGTTAGAAGCTGTAGCTCATTCAATTTTCGACTTTTCAATGAAATTTTCAGGGAATATGGCTAAAATACTATCAAATAAAAATATTTGTGGAAAATGCCATTTTTTACCCACCTAGGTACATGTAGCCGGTGAAAAAGTGTTCTTTCAATGGCAAATTTTATAGAAACGGTGAAAACGATCGAATTAAAATTTCGAGAGAATATGACAAGGAATTTCCTGCACGAATTTGAATCAAACGACAACAATTCTCCAACTGTCCTGAAACTCTTCAACTTGCGTCGGATCCAAAAACGTCTGATGCACTTTTTAATGAAGAACTCGAGCGCCAAGATTCTTCGCTCTCATTAGAGTATGATGAATTTTGACGAAGGTACCGATCTCGTGTCTTGAATCAGTTAAAAAAGAAGCCAACGAGTTCTCGTTTTATCAAGAGGACAAAACAAAGGATTTTAGTTTGAGAATATAACAAAACACGTATAAACATATTTATACACATTTTCTGAAACGTATTAAAAATTGATTTCGATTTTCATTTGTCACACAGACAAAGGGTCGAACGAGAAGAAGATTCTCAAGAAGGTCGAACTGCCGTTGATCCGGGATGATGCGTGCGTGAATATGTATCACAAATCCGGTGACTCTCACTTTTCACTGCACCCAAGCCTCCTCTGTGCCGGCGGGGAATACGGAAAGGACACTTGCAGCGTAAGAATCTCTATGTGCTATTAAGGAAGATTTCCAGGTATCTATCGTTGATGCGAGGAATAATATTCGCCTTAACAGTTTGACAGTGGAGGTCCCTTGGTCTGCCCAATACTGGACGAACCTACTCGATACGTCCAGGTGGGCATTGTCGCGGCGGGCCCCGCAAACTGCGGTACAGAGGGAATCCCCGGGCTTTATTCTGACGTTTTATTCGGTCGTAAGTGGATTTTACGACAATTGGCGGATAACGATATTTACATCGATTATTAGACGATACGCTAGTAGTACGTACAACGTTGAACGCACTTCTTATCGATGCTATGGAAATGAAACACGGAAAATAATAGGGAAGAGCAACGACGAAAAAAAAAAACTAAGAACTGACACAAAAGATATATTTTTATCATTCGATTATTATTCAGAGCAGATAGTATAAAATTGTCGTATAATTTCATAGGAAGGTGAATAGCGATTGAAAACTTCGATACCTTGACTCTCTTTAGGTCGTTGCAGAATTTCATCTCTGAATATTCTTCCTGTTCTTGGCAAAGAGAAAATTTTTGTTTTTTGATGTATTATGAATAAATAGCATCCTGTTTGTTTTCGTTTTATGGTTCTTCTACTTTTGAGTGTTTTTTTAAATTTACTTATTTTATTTCAATAATTAGATTATATGTTGCGAGCTATTTCGGTCTGGAAAACCGAAGTTCGTGTTTAGGCGCCTTCCATTCATTGCTGAAATCTCCTGAAATTCGAGCAACTTTTGTTAGATTTCGCTAGTTATCAGGCGTCGCGATCACTTTTCCCCAGAACGAGTTAGGAAATATACGTACAGCTGTCATTATAAAGGCGACACGTATTGTAAGCATACATGACAGCGGTTTGATCCACTATACGGAGGGAAAGATTCCGTCATTGCCACCGCAACATTGTACCAACTGGCGCGTTGGATTGATCTCAATGGACTGTCTATAACCAATAAAGTTATTATTATTCAAGCAAAGTGTCGCCGTTGGTGTATGGCCAATTGGTGCAGGTGGTTCCGGCAACCGCGGTAATCGAAGTGAATAATAAAAAATGTACTTTTAGTATAATAATAAAACTTTTGTATGACTGGATACTTGTTTTTTTTTTTCATTCTGAAATTTACGAAAATGTCAAACTGTAGAAAAAAAATTACATTTTCACCCAAATAAAACAACTTCGATAATTGGTTATTAGAAAATGGATGAACATATAAACATATTGTTGAAAATCATCCTATCGTACGACAAAAAATGTTATACAGTATACGCTGTCCGGATTTGGAGTAAGTCGGACGAATCAATCTTGAGAGATGACTCATAACGTTTCATTATAAAAAAAGCAAAAAAGGGTAAATCGCAGCGGGGTGGTTGGCTGTAGCGCAGTGGGCTAACCGATCCGTCATAAAAATCGTCATCTCTCGGTCGA
Source organism: Ophion costatus (assembly GCA_951751655.1). Classification (NCBI taxonomy): domain Eukaryota; kingdom Metazoa; phylum Arthropoda; class Insecta; order Hymenoptera; family Ichneumonidae; genus Ophion; species Ophion costatus. The sequence continues at coordinate 30,304,164 of OX632363.1, forward strand.
GTTTTGGGATTTTGCAAATTCCTTGTTACAAATTAAAGTTAATACCTCAGGCTATAAAACGATGCAACGATTAAATCGTATTTCGACATTTTAAGCATATCCATATTAAGTGAAAATAAAGGAAGAAAAAAAAATAACGCACATAGCTGGGCGTATTTTTATTTATTCTAATAACACTAAAAATGTCACGTTTGACGTCCAAAAAGATCGCTACTGTCGAGCCGTCCACGGTGGCGGTTTCGCAGAAATAGTTTTTTCGTTACACATCACAATTATTAATCCCAAGAGTCACGCGAGGTAACTACCAATACTATATTTGATTATTTATGCGGATCCTTCGAGATCTCCTGCTTGGGTGCTTATGTATCGTAATCTGTTTAGATGTTACGATATGCGTAAAGCATCCATAAAAAATTATCGCATAAGAATTTATCGATGTCTATTGTCCCATAGAATTTTAAAGACACGTCTCGAGTCTTATTATTCGACATCTTATTGTTGGACGCATTTATAGCTTTGTCTTTTTTTTCGTTTTTTCCTCCTTTGTTTTGCAATGCACGGACCGGCGAGGCTCGGAATGCACGAAGGAAAATGCGTTTACTATTCAAATACGTACAAGAATCGCAAAGTTTTCTATATCAACGATGTAGCAAGTTCTATATCAACGTCTAGACGCCAAGTAATTTAACGGGGGAACCTCCTCCCCCGTATAATATATAATAGATAATAGGTTTATCAATAATGTTTTCCAAAAAATTGAGAGCACTTATTGTAATGAGTCAAATTACATAATAATATTGACGTTCAAACGAGTACAAAAAAATGTTCACGGGTGAAAAAAAAACAAAATGACGGCGTGAGAAGTGAGAAGACCCCTTAATCCGTCCACTCAATCCTGAGATATCATAATTTTCACTGATTTTTCGAGAAATCTCACGACTACAAATCAATTAACACTCGTAGGTCCGTCAAATTGAAGTACATTGCAGTACATTGAGCACATCTACATAATACTTGGCACTGAAGAGAACAAAAAGCCAGAAATATGAAATTCTCTTGCATCGAACACAGGTAACGAAAAATGTATCTCTTCAGGTACCGAATAGCCAGAAATATGAACTTTTTAGCCATCGCACGAAGACAACGAAAAATATATGCCTGTAGGTACGGAGGAGCTGAAAATATGAATTTTCCTTGCATCAACCGCAACGAATAAAAAATGTCTTTAGAAGTTAACCTATGAATTTCCTAGCTCGATCGCAAATAATTGAAAATTCTTTCTTATAAGTATAGAGAGGTCACGAATGTGATTTTTTTCTCGAACATAGACAATGAGCAATTCTCCTATTAGGAGCGGAAATGCGAAAGAATGAATTTCTTTCAGCTCAATCGGACGAAAAATATGCAGGTTACTTTGAACCAAAAATTCGTTCACAGAGAATCAAATAAAAATTGTTGTCTTTGGGCATTGCTAAGCAAAACATAAGAATTTATTTTCTTATTGCCGTGTATGTCTTAAAACTCATAACTTCTTTTTAATTGTTAAAACCAGCCTTCTTATAATAATTAAAAACAAAAATAATTTAAGCAAAAGTGATTTTCCGTGTTCAAAGGTGTTGGCCGGGCTCAATACTCGGATAGTCAACGAACAGCTGGAAATGACGCACATTAAAAAAAACGGTTACTCGAACCGCCATTCACATAACAAAAGATCATTACACTTTACAAATAATCTCGCGCATTTTGCCGTTTCGCCGCTACGTGACAAATAGAATAGAAGAATGCACGTTTGTTTTCACGAAATGCGCAACGTTCTTGGGTTATTCTTCAATTTCGTTATTTTTATCAACTCTCACACGTTGACACGACGCACGGTAAGAGCTTTGTCACAAGTCTCGCCTTTTGCAAACCGAGCTGCTCGAACTGATATTTAAGGGATCATCACAGTGTAAAATTTTCAAAAAATCAATTTTTTGTTGTTGCATTATCCGATAGTATAGACGCTTATAAACATGGAGACCTGGCATCGCCGATTGATCGTAAGTAGACAATTTATATGAAACTTCCGCAGTCGAAACTTTAAACGCGTTTTTCTAGAAATGTCGTTTTTCAAAACGGTGTACACTCTCAAAGGAAAAGTTTTCAAGCTATCCGTCTCAAATTTTGACACAACATTTTTCACGCCATTCTTTATTTTGCTACGGAAGCTTTTTTAAAATCTTCATAGTAAATATGTTTATATTTAATATGCAGGTATATTTAATTATTTATTATTTTTAATATTATTATATTTAATACGAAGAAAAAAGAAAATAAATATTTAAAAATCTATTTTCCGTTCTTCATGAGTGCTTTGATTTGACATTAAAAAATCAGACTGATTAGCGTATTCTAACTATCGAAAAAGAAAATTACGAAAATCAACTATTTTTGAACTGGTCACACTGTGATGACCCCTTAAAAAAGATTACCGTAAATCTGTTTGACGAATACAGATAACCGATTTATTTTCAATTAGCTTATCGGACAAACGAGAATGTTGGACGGCTGGCATGTGTAGAAAAGGTGTAATATGATATTCGTGGAAGATAGACAAGTGTCACTGTCAAACTGAGAAATGTTCTGCTATATAAGTGAAGTGAACCTGTCGGCGGGCAATGAGGCTGAAAAATTCGTTTGGATATGACGTTCGTCTCTTCTCTTGTAACTGGAAGCAAGTATTTATGTATATTTATGTTTATAAATAATTTCATTTCCTCATTGATATTCATTCATATCCTCATTGATCGCGAATTATGCACTTATTGGGCTATTGTGAAAAAAATACAGGCATATCAAGTTTTTTTCACCTTAGAATATTGCAATTTGCTTTCTTTAATTTTATTTTAATTCAAATGTATTAGGTGCAAGCACTCGAAGCGTTTCAGGAAATGATTAATGGACTGATTTTTTAATTCTGACACAAGTTTTTTTTGCTCTTTTTGTAAATGTAATTTTTTACAATAGTATCTTCTTCTTATATATATATATATATAATAGTACTTCTTTTTGTAATCGAGAGACTTGTTGGTTGTCGTCATGTTGAGTATGTGAAACTACGAGTGTTGTAAAACATGAAGCATAGGCGTAGATTCTTTATCGAAAATATCATGGTCGCACATTACTGAGTATGCTTTCGTCGAAATTTTTCTTCGTTCGTTTGTTAAAATATGAATGTTTTGTTACCTGGGATCGCTTCAAGAATAATCCATATTCTTCTCTATGCCAAAGACCATCAATTTGTCACTGGACTACGTACTTGAAAATATTAATTTCTCACGGTTTGTGATCGGAGCGAGAAAATTGAATATGTGTGACTTCTCGATACCCCAATTTTTCCCAATGTTCTGTTTATAATGCACTATTATTTTTAATTATTTCTATCTTCGTCTATATGTATGAAATGAGTTTTGATCATCTACGTCAATTAATAAAAGTAACACCTGTGGATAGGCATTCCAATACTAAATACCAACTGCCAATTTTTCTCGAAGATATCGATGAAAATTAAGTTTGCAATGTAAGTTTGTTGGAAAAGCATTGAAAAGGATCAAGCACGGTGAAATGAAGGTAGTGCGCAGTGAAAATGTGTTTAAAGCGGGATATACATTTGACGGGAAAAAATTAAACAGTTTTGAGGGATTTTTTCAACTAAGAAATAATTATTCTACATTTATCAAACTGTAGATATACTGTGATAGTATATTTAAGTATGTAGAACAATACCTAAAAAAATCATTTATCGTCAAGATTGCCGCGGGAGTTGCGAACCGACGTGCAGTCTAGCGTCCCGTAGACTGCACGCTGATCTGCTTGATTTGGAAAAAAATTCAAAAATTTGTTCAAATAGAGCATGTATTGTTTCAATCAGTAATTAAAATCAAGAGAATGGCACGCATGTACGAAAAAAGCAAAAATTCACGCAACATTTCTGTAAAATGTGGATTGAAAAGGTCGTTTTGTAAATCGTTTTTCCAAAACAATTTTTCAAAAACAGTTTTCAAAAATAATTTTTCAAAAACAAAAACAAGTAGAAGGTAGCGATATTATCAATATGTCGACTAAATTTTAACTCAATCGGCTAACTACTTTTCGAGTAATCTCGCACGCCACTTTCGAAAATGCAGTTTTGAAAAAAAACGCGTTTGAAGTTTACTTAAAATTTGAACTGAATTGCTCTGGGTACTTGTGGTAAATAATTATTTGAGTAATCTGTCACAAAGTAATTTAATGATCAATTACAGTAGTCATTGTAACTGTTAGTTTTCAATTTAGTTACTTTTTGCCGATTTGAGCGGTGAGACACAGCGTTGGCGGGCCGTAACGTTTGAAGTTTTTCGACATTCACTTTGAAATTTTGGGACAATATTCTACATGTATAGTTCTATCGTTTAACGTAGTCCTATCGCTTCACACTAGTCATACCACTGATCATACTTGAGACCTGTACAATTTATATTTTTAATTTCTGCAAAAAAAAATAATATGTAATAACTAAAATTTGTAAATTGTTTAATGAATGTTCACATTTAATTATAAAAATGAAAAAATAGCTATTCCAACGATTCGCGTAGTATTTATAGGTTTGATATTTGGCAACATTGGTTCTATCTCCGTTTCTTTTTTTCTTTTTCCGTTTCCTTCACAAAAGTACGCAATTTTTATATATTTTTTTCTCTGTAATAAAATCGATAACCGACCCTGAAATTTTACATATTAATATGTTTAGTGAAGCTCAAAAAAAAACTATGAAAATCCTATGAATTGAAGGCTGGCGATAGGACTACCGTTAAAAAATCGATTCATTGTCATTGTAAATGTCTATCCCGCCATCAGACAAAGCTAAAGATGTACCGCATGACGTAAAAATGCGAGGGTGATAGCTGAAAATGCATTCTTTACATTCCTCCGAGATTAATGACTTTTCGGAAAAGAAAACAGGAGGCTATTTTTCAACGCCATTTACAAAAAAAAACAGCACAGTAAGGACAATCAAACCAATCGAAATCCATTTTCTAAAATGTCAATTGTCTTCGAGAAAAGTACGTAATATGATTTTCACCGACTATGCAGCTTGCACCTTGCCACAATGTCTATTTCGTTTATTCGACGACAGACCACTTCCGGAGAACAGCACCGAACATGTGGCAGTTGCCGATGTTCCTAGTGCTTTTTCTTTCGGGTTTCTGCCTGCCTGCGTCGCAATCACTATTTCCTGACCAAAGGAGGCCGCCTGATATACAAATCTGCAGATGCGTTCCTCCACAATACTGCATCAATAACAATGGATTCTTTTCTCAAGCCGTACAGTCAGCCGGGTAAGTGATTTATTCTGACTCCTGACCTTCATTTCGGACTGAAACTCAATAAAATATAGCCTCGTATCGGTGCGGGTTTTCAGCAGTTTTCCCGTACCCCGTGCGAATATGATCCACTAGTGCATTGTGAAGTTGAGGTCATCACTTTAGAGGTGGGGGGCGGGAGGGGGGGTTTATCGGGACCTTAAAATCGTGAAATGAAAAGGGATCGATGGCAGACATCTGCAAGGGTATACGAATTTTTCAATTGTATTCAACGCAGACGAAAAAAATATTTGAACGTGGCAACAATAGGTAGAAAAAAATGAATTGAAAGTAAATGTAGAACAAGCGCTAATAGTGGTATTCAGGAAGCAAGACGAGAGTTGAGAATTTAAAAGAAAGAGAATCGAGAAAGTAAGTAAATTCAAGTGTCTAGATTTCGGTTTTCCACAAAAAGCATCATGGGGAAGCACCTAAAGGTGTTAGAGGGAAAAGCGTAGAAAGCAGTTAACTCACAAGGAACATCACTTCGGTGTCCTCTTCCGATTTTGTCGAAACTTTTTTATGTGAAAGAGTGCCAAAAATTACAAGACACGTATTTTTTTTTATCGGCGGAAAAACGTTTTTAAGGTGTTAGACGCACCTTCAAAAATGGGGATGTTTTTCGTTTTTCGTCGATAACGTTTTAACGGTAAGAGATATAAAAACATTTCAAATTGCAACAATGTTTATTTGTTCGTGTACTATACATTGGAGATGAGAATGATAACGTTACGGACGAAAAACGAAAAACACCCCTATTTTCGAGGGCGCCTTTCACCCCTTAAAACCGTTTTTCCGCCGATAAAAAAAAATACGTGTCTCTCAGTTTTTGATACTCTTCCACATGAAAAAGTTTCAACAAAATCGGAGGAGGACACCGAAGTGATGTTCCTTGTCAGTGTGAGCCGTTGTGAACAGGGTCGAGATTGCAACTTATGGATCGTCTAGTCGAAGCACGGGCTTTTTACGGAATTGAAATTTGGGGCTGGTGAAAAAGGGAGGTAACGAAGAAATTGCCGGAAATGTTTGTGCAAATGACATTGGGTGTAGCGAGGAAAACGTCAGCCCGTATATACACATTTCAAGCAGGGAAACAATGAAATTTATTGAAATTGCGAAAACCAAGAAAAAATGTAGGTCAAAAAAATATGTTTTGGGGAGAAAATTAGGAAAATAAAGCGCAGAAATGCGTTGAGGTGAAACATTAAGAAGGAAGATCAGAAGGGAAGTATTAGTATGTGAGACAAGTCACAAAAGTTGAAAAGGCAGAGGAGAGGAGAAGGGATGAGAGGGGGGCGGAAGAGGTGAATGGGAGGGCTGAGTAGGGAATCATCTGGGAAATAAGGGTATGAGAAATAAGAAATATTGATGTTTATATAACTTGCGTATGTGTGATTTAAAAAAATTATTATTTGTTCATATCTATGTTTCATAATGTAAGACAAGTCATGAATAAAATTGGTACATACTTTGCTCGTTTTAGAAGTTCCAGATTGCGCTCAATATGCGAAAACCTCGGGGAGCTTTGCTGTGCACTCCCGTCTATAATCAAAAACGAAAGACGTTTTGCTACTCAGAAAAATACTTCGGTGGCAGAGAAATGTGGACTTCGCAATCCCGAAGGTTTGGATCATGAAATGGGTGAACGAAACGGCGAAGCGAAATTTGGTGAATTCCCATGGATGGTTGCGCTACTAGGCAAGAGCAAGCCCAACGCACAGGGCCAAGTCGCCCTGAATTTTGCTGGCGGTGGTTCTCTGATACATCCCAAGGCAGTTATCACTGCAGCTCACTGCGTTTTTAAGTAGGCAAACAGAAATTTTTCAGTATAGCAGGTTATAGCGAAAGTTCGATTTGACATAAATAATAATAAATAAATCTTATAGCAAATATGCCGCGGATCAAATGATGGTTCGAGCCGGAGAATGGGATTCGAGAAACGAATACGAACATTTACCTCATCGTCATCGAAACGCTCAGAAAATTATAGTCCACGAGGGTTACTATAAGAGCAGGGGCCGTGGCAACGACTATGCAATTATTGTTCTCAAGACGCCGTTCAGGCTTGCGCCGCACATCGGTCTTGCGTGCTTACCTAGCAGAATGACCATTTTTGACGAGTCCCGTTGTATTTCCACCGGTTGGGGCCGAAATGTTTTCGGTAAGTGCAATCTGTCAACACGCCAATCACTGGCGCACGTATATACAAACGTGAAGTTTTCGGATTTGCCATTACAAGTCATTTCGACGACTCGCCTTCGCATATACTCTCTTGGTGCTGTTTCGTCAAAACTTTTTCCGAGCCGTGCTGTACCCAAAAGCTACGAACTCTTTGACAATGCGATTTCTACTTTTTTCCAAATACGCGATCGAGCTGAAACTTCTTTAACTGGTGACGTTCACTTGTATAACGATTCTTCCTATCGATGAATTCGGTCATAAGCTCCTCTTAAGGAATTTTGGGACACTTGACGAAGCGTTGCCATTTGATTCAAATTTATACGGTAAATTCTTTGTCGTATACTGAATACACCCTTCGTACGATGCACCCAATACATCCAAACGAAAAAGTACCGACCGTGTATCTTGGATCGGTTGAAAAAGAAACCAACTCTCGTTTTATAAATAGGAAGAAACAAGGGATTTGACTTTGAGAATATAACGAAACACGTGTAGACCTATTTATAAACATTTTCTGAAACGTATTGAAAATTGATTTCGATTTTCATTTGTCACACAGACGAAGGGGCGAACGAGAAGAAGATTCTCAAGAAGATCGAACTGCCGTTGATCCGGAATGATGCGTGCGTGAATATGTATTACGAATCCGGTGCGTTTTTCTTTTCACTGCACTCAAGCCTCCTCTGTGCCGGCGGGGAATACGGAAAGGACACTTGCAGCGTAAGAATCTCTATGTGCTATTAAGGAAGATTTCCAGGTATCTATCGTTGATGCGAGGAATAATATTCGCCTTTACAGTTTGACAGTGGAGGTCCCTTGGTCTGCCCAATACTGGACGAACCTACTCGATACGTCCAGGTGGGCATTGTCGCGGCGGGCCCCGCAAACTGCGGTACAGAGGGAATCCCCGGGCTTTATTCTGACGTTTTATTCGGTCGTAAGTGGATTCTACGACAATTGGCGAATAACGATATTTACATCGATTATTAGACGATACGCTAGTAGTACGTACAACGTTGAACGCACTTCTTATCGATGCTATGGAAATGAAACACGGAAAATAATAGGGAAGGGCAACGACGAAAAAAAAAACTAACAACTGACACAAAAGATATATTTTTATCATTCGATTTTTATTCAGAGCAGATAGTATAAAATTGTCGTATAATTTCATAGGAAGGTGAATAGCGATTGAAAACTTCGATACCTTGACTCTCTTTAGGTCGTTGCAGAATTTCATCTCCGAATATTCTTCCCGTTCTTGGTAAAGAGAAAATTGTTGTTTTTTGATGTATTATGAATAAATAGTAGCCTGTTTGTTTTCGTTTTATGGTTCTTCGACTTTTGAGTGTTTTTTTATTTACTTATTTTATTTCAATAATTACATTATATGTTGCGAGCAATTTCGGTCTGGAAAACCGAAGTTCGTGTTTAGGCGCCTTCCATTCATTGCTGAAATCTCCCGAAATTTGCTAGTTCCGGTAGTTATAGCTCGCGATCACTTTTCTCCGGGTCGAGTGGGCAAATATGCGTACAGCTGTCATTATAAAGGCGACGTGTATCTTAGGCACACATCATGATAGTTTGCAAACAATGTACCATAAACTTACGAGTCGGATCGGTATCAATGAAATATCTATAAATAACAAAGTTATTATTATTTAAAGTATTCCTCTCACGATCCCGAATATTAAACAATTATCTGATGATCATCTATAATCGTGAACATACATTTACATACATAGACTACGAATTTGTTTATATGCGTTAGTGCGATTTTATATGAATAATTAGATATCGCAAATTTCACATGAAAAGTTCAACATTTTATGCGTATTTTTTTTTTCAATTTGAATCATGCATTGTCACCTTTCGGTTGCATGGTTGCAAAATTTCGGAGTTCTAAGTAGTCGGGATGTGGATGAAATATCGATTTTCCGTTTTGCAACTCACAGAAAGTCAAGTTAAATAAAAGCTTGTAAAATGACGACTCTAAAAATCGTCTCATTTATACGGCGCTTTATGGAGACGACACGCTGGCCGCATTTCCATCGAATAATTTATCCACTAAATAACTCTAGATGCCTGATATAAACTGCTCACGCGTGTGAAAAAATCTAAAGATTTCGCAACGACCAAAAAATCCGGGGTCACCGAATGTTTATAGAAAATATCAATGATAAACCTTAGAAGAATTTTCGTAGCCGCGACTTTCCAGAAAACGTAAAAATGTCTAACTCGACTAAATTAGGGCGAAATTTTTTGTTCCCGTTTATCGTTGGCTATGATAATTGATCGTGACTTATTTTAAGGGGTTACGTGGGTTTGAAAATATCAAGAAATCCATTTTTTTCAATTTTATTATCTAATAGTAACAATATGCCTAGAATATTCTCCCAAAGTTTCAAGTCAATCGGAGTGAAATTCCAGGAGAAAGAGAGAGCATTTGGGAATTCCCCTCATTGGGAAAGACCGGCCGGGAGCGAAGCAGGTACAACGCATTTTTTTTCAAAACGCTCTTTTTGAGATAGTTGGACACGATTTCTCAAAAACTAATGCACCGAATTTAGCGAAATTTTGCACACTTCTTCAAAATAGCAGTGACTAGCGATTGAACGAAGGTTTTTTTTCGATTACAAATTATTTTTCAAGGCTATACGTAGTGTAAAGTGTACCAAAAATTGAACTATTTTGCATACAACTCTGTCAAAAATTCAAATTTCAATTTTTTTAAATTCCTCCGTTCAATCACGAGCTACGCTTATCTACTATCAGAAAAAAAAAGTTTTTCAATTTCAGATGAAGCTATCATGAGTTATCCTGACCACCACGAGGACACTTTTTTAACAGGTCTCCGAAGACCAGGTGCCAGCGGCGGAATTTCACAAATTTTTGGATGAATTTTTTTTTTAATGTCGTTGAAATGACGCTCTTTTGTCAGCTTAACATTTTGAATAAAATAATTAATATGTTATATATTTTTTTAATAGAGAAAATGTCCTTTGTTGGCTTCGAAACCCCTTAATTAAGCGCCACTGTAATTTAACCTACGTTTTAAGGCCTTAGGCCACAGTAACGGGTATAAAATCATGTGAGAATTTAACAATTTTTTTTTCGTATGAAAAAGTGATTCACTAATAAAATTAATTACACATCTATTTAGTATAAATATCAAGCTGTTAGAATTTTTTTTTTTCGATGTACAAAATGGCCGACTACGCGAAACTTTTCGAAACAGCTTTTTTCCAATTGCAGTGATAATAACTTCAACGATTTTCACTCGATTTACTTCAAATTTAAAAGTTCTGTTCCTAATTGCATTTCGCAGAGAAGTACGTACGGAAATTCTCATTAATCGAAAACTTTTCATTTTATGAGCAGTTATAACGAAATTTTTCACTGAAAATTCATTTTTTAAGTTTAAATACCTACAACTTTTGAAACAAACGATATTTTTTTAAATTCCGTACATACTTCTCTAAGTATTCTAATGTAGATTGACGAGAATTGTTGTTTTTTGTTCTAGGTAAAAAATTGTGGATGCTAAATGTCACGCCGCGGAGCGCCTCAAAAAAGATAACAAAAGAAAATATTAGTAGTCAGCCATTTTGTATATCGAAAGAAAAAAAATTTCTAACAGCTCGATATTCATACTAAATAGATGCGTAATTAATTTTATGAGTGAATCACTTTTTCATACGAAAAAAAATTGTTAAATTCGCACATGACTTTATACCCGTTACTGTGGCCTAAGGCCTTAAACAAAGTGTCGCCGTTGCCGCATGACCAATCGGTGTATCTGGTCCTCACAACCAGACTATGTAAAATGAAAAACAAAAAATGTACTTTTTGTATAAAATAAAACTTTCGTACGACAGGCATATTTTCGAAACTTCGAAAATGACGAAAATGTCAACCTGTAAAAGTCTTCGATTTTCGACGAAAAAAACAACAACAACACACGTAGTCAGACGTATTTTTATTAATGATAATAATACAATATTATAAATGTCATGTTTGATGTCTAAAAAGATCACTACTGTCGAGTCCGCCATGACGGTTTCGCAGAAATTGTTTATTCGTTATGCATTACAATTATTCTTCACGAGAGGTAACTACAAATGCTAGATTTACCTATTCATCCGGATGCTTCGAAACCTTTCCCCACCGCCTCGTTACGTTGTCATAATAAGTTTGCGATCTACGAAATACCTAAAACATCCATAAAAAAATTGTCGCAGTAGACTTCAATCGATGTGTTTATCGGCCGATGGTAATGTCGAGCCAAGCCTCAAGAAAGTACAAATTCGCGTCGCGCAGCTGACACGTCTGATCTCGTCATAGACGAATTTACGTCAGTTCGCTCTTATTTTTATTTCGCAATACCTCGGATCGAGCCGATCCTCAAAGTGTACATAGGTAATAAACGCGTGTGTACTATGAAAATGCGTGTAAGAGTCCCAAAATGCGGCGAAGATCTTCGAGTCCCGTCGTCGTATCTCGTATCGACAACTTATCGAACGCTCGAATCGAATATTGCAAGCGCGCAGCAGCGATCGCTGATAATGGCACGTAGTGAATGCGATAACAGCGATTAAAGTACGAAAAGCACGACACCGCGACACTCGATCGCAGTGATTGCTCAAAAGGCGATTTTCAGATGCCCACATACGATAATTACTCCTGTTACACACTCGAATTATTATTATTATTATTATTTATGCTTTGTTTGCTCGTATTGGCGTATTTTTTATGCGAAACATTTTCCTCAAATTCAGTCCTATCGAGTGTCCAAACTTGAGCTCGGAACACACTCACCTTGTCCACGCAATTGTAGCGTCCGAGGGGTCAGGCTATTGTGAAAATGACGAATCCTCGTTGGTCGCTTGAGGCAACGCAAATTCAAGGGATCATCACAGTATAAGATTTTTAAAAAATCCACTTTCTTTGCATTATCCGATAGTATAGACGGTTATAAGCACGCTGTTCGTATACTTACATAAACGTAAGTACACAATTTATGTGCAAATTCCGTACTCGAAACTTTGAGGTACGATCGCTTCCACGGGCTTAAAAAGGAGTCTAAATTTATTTTACCCACAGCTGCTCTGATTGATGTTTACTTATGTTGATCGTTTGGGTTTGTTTGGGTGTGGTAAATGGTGAATTTATTGCACGTGAACAAATAAAAATTGAAAAATTGGATTGTCAACGACTCGGTGATAATCTTCGTAATAATATTAACGTAATAAAATTCGAGCCTATTAAAATAGGCTTGAATTACCTCAGCGGAATTAACACGATAGGCAGAATATAATAATGCATATTATTGTTACGTGGTAAATGATAAAACTCCATAAATTGTTGTTTGCATATTTTGTGGCGGATTCTATTCGAATTAATTTCAGAACAAAGCTAGGTTATGTTCGCCAAACGCATCAGCTGTAATGTAGTGCTTTAACTACACAGTGAAGATTGATTTTCTTATTTTTTACAATATCTATTATATCGAATCTATTGAATTTCAGTTTTCCGCCGGGTTCAGTTGGACACGTGAGCAGAAAAACCACGATCACCGCACTTCCGGTTGACCGTCTCCATAAGACGACGCGCTTCGGTAACTCAAAGTGCTCGACTTTGCAGTTTTAATGCGAAAAAACTAAATGGTCAAAATAGCTCAAATTTTGGCAATAGACGTAAAGAGTATTCGTCAAAGTCGTATAAAAATTTCAAATCCGAAAGTTGGATTCGTAGTAATGATCGTACCTCCTTAAACGCGTTTTTCTGGAAATGTCGTTATACAAAACGGTGTACACTCTGGAATGAAGAGTTTTCGAGCTGTCCGTCCCAATCTTTGACACAGCCTTCTTCACGCCGTCATTTATCTTGCTATGGAAGCTTTTTTCCCTTCATATTTTTTTTAACGAAAAACTGTCGAAAAATCAGGCTGAATTCGATGCTTCTTTCTCAAACCGCTGCTATTTTGTCAATTTTGATTTTTTTTTAACTTCCACAGCAAGATAGCGGCTTTCATACTAAATAGTAATTTTACAATTTTTTTCAGATAATATTTACGGCCGCAACCGTGTACACCGTGACGACTTTTTCCAGTCGTTATGGCCGCCAACAACTTATGTTAATTTCGGCTTAAAGTTGTGCGCTTGGGGTCGTTTTGACCCCGGGCGAGCGTGGGGGGTTAAACGCGTTTTTCTCGAAACTATGCTTTCCAAAACGCTCTACGCGGTTGCTCGACGTCTAACGAACGGATTGACTTGAAACTTGGTATACTTATTCAGTGTAACAGTAGCTTAGTCTTGACCGACGAGTTTTTTCAGTACTTATCCAACATTGATGTCAGTTTTCCGCGAAAACGCGAGAGAAAAATTCATAAATTGTTTCTTGCTGATTAAAACACGATAAAAAGAAAGCTCGGTCAAGTCTTGGCCGATATTATCGATTTTGAGAAGAATTAACTAGTCTTTTTAGTTTCAGATAAACCGGGTGACCGAAATCAAGTAGACCGTTGAGCCCCTCACGTTCAAAGGTCCTTCACGCTATCGTTTATAACTTCTTCAATAATCAATATTTTTAAATGGCATTGCGTGCCCAATTTTGTTAATGTATTATACATAGAAATAAACGCCCAATCGATTCTTCAATCATCCTACGTGTTGTTTCAAAATGAATGTTTTCAAATAACCCTGATTTTCGGGTCGTCACAGTAGCCTAACCCCCAAAGTAGATGTATAAATGTATATATATATATATATTTATATAATTATAAGACTACGAGAATTTGTAAGAAGCCAGTGCCTTGGTATACAAGTGCATAAACAATTTCAAGTACAAAATTCGCTGAATTCAGCCGCAAATGTAGTGTTTTCATTTTCTTCATTGCTTTTTCGTTTGAATCCATCAAGTGAAATAGCATAGGGCACATGCGCAGACGGGTCACACCTACGACCGTAGGCAGTGAAAAGTTGGATGAGCGGAAGCGACTTCGACAGTCCGATCGACGGACTACGTCGAAGTGTTCGCGACATATTTCGATGATTGCAGGGAAAGAGAGCAACTTTACGCGCATGACTTGTACGTTCCGTCAAAATAATCATGCCAATCGGCTGGTCGCGGTGCGTTAAAAATAAAAGTACGAAACTTCGAAGTTTCCGATTTGTACAGTCCAAAGTCGCGATAAAACGACGCGATTTTCCGATTGGTGCTTCGTTCGCGTCGCCCTCGTATTTGTGTATAAGTCGTATATTTTAGAGGCATGTTTCCTAAAAGAGCGTCTTTCAAATTGGCTTGCAGCATAATTTGGACAAATTGAATCCAATTCACTGGAAATTCCCACAGTATCTTCTAAACCGAATTCGGTTATTCTTTAGATAAGTGACTTTTCCGAAACATCGTTGTTGCTAAACAAACCCAAACAAACCCAATATAGGCGTCGAAGTGTCAAACGAAATGTCCGTGAACTTCAAAACCCCATAACTTTTTATGGGTGGGGTGAATCTCAGCTTCCCCCGACCGAATATCATCATTTACCAGGTGTAGAAGTATAAAACCGGAATTTTTTGTAAAAATTACACGTCTGCTGTTTGAAAATGATAAAAACGAATGAAGACGGCTTTCTGCGTCACATTCAATTGATCCGCGAGTTTTTGTTGACTTTGAGTATCATCTCCATCCAATAAGGCCTGCAATTCGTTGTCTGCGAACTTTTTCGGTGGTTTCCCACGCTCTTCGTTTCTCACGTCAAAATCGCCACTTTTGAATTTTTTGAACCACTCGAAACATTGTGTTTTACCAAGAGCATGTTCACCGTAAGCTTCGACAAGCATTCGATGCGACTCTGCAGCAGTTTACTTCAAATGATAACGGAAAACAAATGCTGTCTGCAAATCGTAGTTCGTAGGCACAAAACTCGACATGTTTGAGGTTATAGAAAAATATACCGGTGTAGGGAAGTTGGGTTATTGTGTGTTGAAAATCTTCGTCAGCTGTTAGAGGGAGATGATGGCGCTGCAGAAGCGGTCTTACGGTCCCTAAACTGATGGCTAGCACCATCTATAGGGAAATTCCGGTTTCATACTTCTACATCTGGTATAACCCAATAACTAAGAAAATAGCAACAAAAATTGTCCCATTTTTCGAGTCACTCATTTAAAAGAATCAGCCCGAATTCCCCCCAGGGATACGTAGGGCCTTCTCGATTCGTTGCAATCACGTCTCACAACGATGTCTCCCGATTTTTTCTTCTCGAAATAAGACTCCCAAATGCCATATCGCATGAGAAGCTAGCTTTGAAAACAATTACCCACGAATATCTCGAGCTACGATGTTGCGAATTGAGAAAAGCAGAGTCGTTTGCTCGGGATGAAAATTTGCGACGATTACGCTGCAAGCCCGAGAGAATATCCTGCGAAAGAGCACTTGCGTCTCACGAGACTGCAGCGTAGCCACTGCGTAGTGTGGGGGGGGGGGGGGAATACTCAACGATTTCATGCACTTCGACGCATGCGTGCAGTAAAGTCCTTCGAATGAATTAACGAAGTATGTTTTCGGAAGGTACGCAAAGTATTCTCAAAGTTACACGTATTCGAGTCTCTGGTTCACTGTTACCGTTAAAAAAGAAGAAACAATTCCAAATTGGCTCGCTAGCGCAATTGAGTAGCGTTTGAAGATTGGTCGTTTGCACGCAGCTCATACGAACGCCAGCACGGACAACGAATGCGTTATGTACAAAAAGCGAAACGGTTGCGTGACCCTGTTTTCGTTTCGAAGAACGCGAACATCTTCGCGATTTGTTCTCACGTTTGTTCGCGCGACAAAGTCACTTCGTAGGACGATTCGGTAGGACGAATTACGGATAAATATATCCCGGTTTTTTTTACGGGGCTACATCTACCTAGAGGCCCGAAAAAAATTGCCAACTTCCGATTTTTTCCTGGGAGGCGGTTGGTGAAAGAGAAACGCATTTTTTTAACACAAAGGCATGTGGGAAGAGGAGGGGGCTTTTGTAATGAATGGATAATGCTGCAACTGTCGATAGGTCAAACCATGTCCCACTATATGCTGGAATTTCAGTTCAGAAAAAGTCCCACGGTTTTCGAGATCGAAATCATCTGCTTTTAGTGATGTTCTTTTAAGTCTCGACATAAGGGCCCTTGTCCTAAAAACAAAAAGATGCGTTTCGTTTTTACCGACCGTTTGCCGGAAGAAAAAAAATCGGAATTTGGCCATTTTTTCGGACCTCTAGGTGGATGTAGCCGCATGAATTTTCCGCAGTATCGTTCCTGCAATGATTTCAGAATTGTATTAAAAGTTGAAACGGATAGAAACGTTGAAGTCTAAAAAGTGTTGATCCAGCGACGAGGCAGACAACACCGTCATCTGGAGAGATTCGAGCCGGTTTCGGAGTCGGTCGCCATTGAGATCACGTAAGGTGACGTGTTCGAGAGCAACAAATGGACGGCGTCGTCACGTCCCAGGGCCCGAAGTTGACGAACGAGGGAACCAACTGTACATCCGGTTTCCGCACATTGAAGAAGCCTGGAAAAATACGCGAGTCCGAAGAAGAGTAACTACCGATGTATAACGATCCATTGCTGGACAATTTCGCGAGGGCAACCTCACCTGAGCGTCGGGCTGTCAATGGTGCTGTCCAACTGGGCTACGCGATCACCCAAGCCCAGTCTCACGGCCAGCAGGCACCAGTCTTTGCCGTGAGGATCCGGCGGATCGAGCATCTGAGCCAATCTTCTCTGAACTCCCCGTTTGATGTATTTGACCGGTTGCCTCGGTCCCGGTATGCAGTTGTCCATCATTATCATGCCGCATCCAACGATATCCCAAACGGTCTCTTGGCGTCCGTTGAACGGATTCTTGAAGATCGCCTCCTCGAAATTGTTCTCCATCAGGGCGGAGAGTATCGGCGCCGGTTCCCAAGAGTGCAATACGAGATCGTAATCGCGCAACTGACTCGGGCTGAGCCAGTGTCGCTCCAGCAGTAACGCGGGGGCGACGATCTCGATGGTTCGGTCGACAGCGTCGAGAATGACCCCGAGTAGAGCGAAGCAGTGGGCCCCCGAGCCCCGTGGTCCGCGTACTTTGATCTCCACGTAGCCCTGATCCTCCTCCTCGAACGTTATTATACTCTCGCAAGGCCCGACGCACAGCTTCGAGCCACGCCACCACTGGTACAAATCGGACTCCAGGGGGTCCCAAGTTTGGGCGATTTTTCGCAATTGCGTCTGGAAACACACCATCGATGTACGACGATTCCTCGTCACTGTCCGAGCACAGACTAATCGAGGCAAGAGCCTGTGGCTCGGGTTTCATTTGCGCGACGCTAACATTATCCGGTAATTTTTCGTATCCGGATAATATGGATAGTAGTGAACTTTACTATCCGGATTTTTCGGATAATTCGGATCTCTCAAAAAAAACAAAGGAAATCCGTTAAAAATTCGTTTTATTCATATTTATTCAAATTAAACCAAAAATGTTCTGCCTTCACTATAGCTAGTGGACGACATTAACATTTTAATATCACAAAATGATCGAGCAGGTTAGTATGCTACTATTTACCATAAAGTATTTAAATAAAATATGAATCACTGAAAACAGTTAGGTAACTCTTTTCGCTAAAACTCAAAGTAGTTATCATAGTAACGATGAGATCATGAAATATCAAACAAAATAAAAAACCATCATCAATAAATAAAGAACATAAAAGTTCTTTCTGCTTAGATTTGAAAATTAACCATTCTCTGAGAC
Organism: Ophion costatus; assembly: GCA_951751655.1. NCBI lineage: Eukaryota > Metazoa > Arthropoda > Insecta > Hymenoptera > Ichneumonidae > Ophion > Ophion costatus. The sequence continues at coordinate 30,322,505 of OX632363.1, forward strand.
AAAAAACTAAAAACAAACAAACTTAAATGCACAATTGAAATAGGTACTTCCGACTTAACACACATAGACTAGTAAGTATGACTTAACACACATATAATAAGTAAGTATAGTATACTAGTAAGTAAGTATAGTATACTTACTATACTTACTAGTGTAGTTACTACAGTATACTTACTATACTTACTAGTATAGTTACTATAGTCTACTTACTATACTTACTAATATAGTTACTATAGTTTACTTACTATACCTACTATACGTTAGTATATAGTATACATACTATCCTTACGATAGTAAGTATAGTATAGTAAGTAAAACTAAGCAACTTGTCAGTAGCGGAATTAGTGCGGAAGTATTGTTTTACTATAGTCAGTTCCATGTTCGAATCGTAATATTTTGATGAATTTTACTATCCGTATTATCCGAATTATTCACATTCAGTTGCCGTCATTATCCGGATTCATAAAATTGGCGGCTATCCGGATAATTCGGGCATGATTCGCTGGCTCACTCTGGACGGGTTAGGAGCACTAGCACATCCTCGTACAATTGCGCACCGTGTTGTCGTTGACAGTTTCTCTTTTTATATAATATTGGGATGTTGAATAAGTTCTCGCTGTTTGTTTTCTCGTGAAAGTTAATGCTTTATTTTTATTTTAATCATTCACAATGCTTTTAAACGCTTCGAAACTGTTGTGTGACCAACTCCTAATGATTCTGCAAGATCATTATTTTTTAAGCATCTAAACCATTCTCTGCATGTTGCTCCCGACAGAGCACGGTCGCCGTGAGTCTCAACAAGATTTCTGCGTGCTTCAGCAGCCGATTTTTCTAAAAATAAAGCAGTGCAGTGAAATTCTCCGTAATCACCTTTTTTCGGCATGAAATTGGACATGTTTAGAACTGTGAAAAAAAAGTTGTTTCTAATTCGGCGAAATGACGTCTTAAGGGGTAAGGCCACTGTAAATTTTTTGAAAAATCGATTTTTTTTTTATTGGCTTAAAAAATAGTTTAAACCCTCTAGAATAAGAAAAAAAAGGTCCTGTGCGAAAAAAAATTTGTTGTCCTTAGGAAATGAAGGTCGCCGCCAAGCGTGTCAAAACTTGCTCCGAAACGACTGCAATTATATCGGAGATGGCGATTCCAAAACTTTCAAAGGCATCGTGGATTCGAAGCCTTATGAAAATGTTGATGTTAAAAAAAAGAGTGCATAGATCACGTGCAAAAAAGAATGGGCACTCGATTGAGAAACTTAAAAAAAGGAACAAAAGGTCTCGGGGGAAGAGGAAAACTCACTGCCAAATTGATTGACGAACTAAGCATTTATTACGGCTTAGCAATCCGTCGAAATTCCGATTCCATCAAAAATATGAAAAATGAGATCTGGGCAACCCTTTTTCACAAAATGTCAACGGATGAAAAGCCTCAGCACGAAAAATGTTCGGAGAATTGGTGCAGTTGGAAGAAAGCGAAAGCAGAAAATGCCTTGGATGCGTATCATCACAATCAGCCGATGAGTGAGGAGGTTTATCAAGCCATCAAACCCATCTACATGGAATTGAGCCGGGACGAGTTGCTGGAGCGTTGCTTGGGGGCCTATACTCAAAACAATAACGAAAGTTTCAACGCTACCGTTTGGAGTTTGGCCCCCAAATCATCCTCAAGCGGAAAAACTGTACTAGATATTGCGACGGATATCGCTGTTTGCATATTCAATGGCGGCCTTACCAACGTCTTGCAAATATTCAAGATGTTGGAGGTGGAAATTGGTGCACAGTTATATAATTTTTGCATCGAAGCCGACGCCAAACGCATCACGCACGCGGAGACATCTCTGAGCGACGCGGCCACAAGTGCGCGCGCGCTCCAAAAATCAACCAGGAAAGACGAAGAAGATGAAAATTTGGCTATCGAAGGACAAATGTATGGTGCTGGGATTGCAGACTAATGGTAAAAATTTTTTTTAACTTCTTTTTTTAATTTTTTCCAATAAAAAACTATTCGCAAAACTTTAAACGCGTTTTTCTCGAAACATGGTTTTTCAAAATGGCACGCAGCATAACTCGAACAATTTTCATTTTTTTTACTTGAAATTTTAACCAGATGTGAACATTTACATTATCTTGAGAATGTCGATCGGAATTTTCAAGAACTTTATTTATTGATTTTTTATTAACAAAAAACTTGCCGTTTTTTTCGTCAAAAATCAATTTTTTTTTCAAACGCACGCCAAATCCACAAAAATTGATACTTTTTAAAATCCGATCGACATTCTCTAGCTATAGCCCTCTAGATTAATGGTTTTTTTTTTGTTCTAGATTCAAAAGTGCACCAGTGGTGCTGCGTGCCGCGGAGCCCTGGAAGCAAAACATGTCCCGGGAAGATAGCTGTGGAACCGCCATTTTGTTTTTTTTTTACTGTAAAAAAATTTTATAATAAAGTTTAATGTATGCCCGATAACACCATTAAAAGTTTTTTTTCAAATACCTTCAATTTCGGGAGCAAAAAATTAGTGAAAAAACCTTTTTTTTGGGGCGTTACAGTGGCCTTACTCGTTAAATTACACTCACGCAGTTCTGGTAACGCCATCTATTGGAAAACAGCGAGAACTTATTCAACGTCCTAATATCCTTTTCCAGATACATTTCCTTTTCGTACTCTTCTTCTTTTCGTACTCTTCGATGTTTCAGCAAACAAAAGCTACCGCAGCAGCTGAGACTCGTACGTATAGTGGCAATTGGGCTTTCGATGATACCGGGCGTGCCTCGGATAGGTTATGGATCGCACTTGCCGCGCGAGGAAGCCTCATGACGATTTACCGCGAGCCCGAGGCTGCCGCGCTCGAGCGTGCGTACCGAGGCTGCCTCGCGAGGCAGCTCGGCCAGTCTGGACGCGGTTAACGACGCGTTCGCGCTTACCTGCAGATGAGGAAATATCGGCGTCAGATGGTACATCGGATCTTCGCCTGGAAGAAGGCGCAATCCGGCATGCGGCGACGTTGGTGGACAAGGTAGCCACGGCAACCAGAGCCCTCCCAGGCGTTCCTCCAGATTCAAACACGGTATCTCGTACTCTACCTCGTCCTCGTCAACTTCGCACTGCAACACGCAACGAATAACTTTTCTCGAGCACAATCATTCCGTTACCGTTCGATACGAGGATGAGAAACTGAGCTACGTGTCTCAATTTTAGTTGTAGTAGTTCGATTTTTCACGGAAGAGCAAATGTTCAATTTTATCAAATTGAAACTACGCAAGTTCGTTCGTGGTAGTTTCATTTTTCATGGAGGAGAAGAAGAATGTACGAACGGAAATGCAAAAGTTTGTAGCCTGCAAGACTTGAAGGGCTTGATTGGCCGGACACGGGCTTCTCGCTTGGAAGTCCTCCATCGTGTAGACACCGGTCGTACGACAACCGAGACGTCCACGTTGCTCCGGACTCAATTGCCAGCCGATTACGTCCCGCCAGAGCCACTCGGGGTTCAGCACGACGAGATCGTCCGGGAGGAGAACGCCTTCACCCAGAGCCTGTGTTCGCGCATAATCGTAACATTAGATCAAGGCTTTTAGACAATCAGCCTCGACAGACACAATTTTCATTGTCATTTGCCACACACGGAGAAAAAACACTTGGAAAATTGACGAATATATCGTCACGAGCGACATTGCGTCTGATCAATTCCGCCCATCAGCCAGATTACCGTCGGGTATCTACTCGACGATTTTCCAAAAATATTTGTATTCCCCAGTATCACCTTTTAGCTATATTCCCTAAAAATGTTATTGAAATTTTTTCAAAATTGGGTGAACTAGAGCTTCTAAGAGTCTCGCTAGTTGCATTCCTTTCAGCGATTCTTTTAAAGTCTCTCAATATACTTTCGTATTTAAAAAATGCGTTTCTTCTTCACCAACCGTTTCCCAGAATAGAAATATTCGGAATTTGGCCACGTTTGTCGGGCCTCTAGGTAGATACAGCCCCTTAATTGTCAATTTACACAGAAATATGGAAGCGAAATGACGGAATGGCTCGTAGTACATGAATAGAAACGACGAGTTTCGTCGTACCTGCAACTGCTGCACAAGTTGCCGACAATGGTCGAGCGAGACTAGAGGATTGACTTTCCTGACTTCCGTCATGAACTCTTCGAGGGAGAACAGCACCGGTGGGTCCTCGAGGGACTGGACGTGAGCTCTCCAGGCTTCGGCCAGACCGGTCCACACAAGCGCACTCTGAAATTCCACAACAACTCACCAGTTTTTCTCATCCCTATATGATATGCATCGGATGTATGTATAGATATCAACAATTCGTTTGCGCAAAGAAAAAAGTCGATAATGCGTGTAGGACTTAGCGGGACATTGTACAAAGCAATTTACAGTATTAGAAGTTAGAGAGAGAAAGAGAAAACAAAAAAGACATTCCTTTTCGTTTAATGAAGTGATTAATGGATCGACCTGTTTGTCATGATTTGCCAGGGGCGCGTACATGGTCGCTGATGCATGCGACGGGTCACGGCGAAGAAAAGTTTCTGCAGATTCCGGTCCATCCTAAATGTCATGCGTTGCATGCATTAAGGCTACGGTCAGTAAGATTTAATGACACTTGGCGGAGATCGCCGATGAGAAAAATCGAACACGCCGCTCCAACAAATTAAAAAATACTCCGAGAAGTGTGAATCGTGACAATTAATCACGAGTGGGACCTAACAAGGCCGCGATTTGGAACTTTTCCTTTCGAAATGGTTGCCCAGGCGATTCGAGGCGTTTTTTTTTATTGCAAATGGTTATCAATGTTACTGAGGATATTCAAGGGATAACACCACTCGAGGATTTTGGAAAAATCGTTTTTTTTTCTTAAAAAAATACTTTGGGGACATAAAAACAATACGCTATTGATCCTGTAGCGAATTTTTTTTTTAAGGTTTGATTATCTTTTTTTTCAAACTCGGAGGACAGATTACTCGAACACCTTTGCATGGATCGATTTGAAATTTTGATAGTAGCTTGACAATTACATTTTCTATGAGAGTACGTAGCTGTTTTTTGATTAAATGTAGTTTTTTTTTAACAATTTACTGATTATTTTCGAGCAAAAATCAATTTATTTCTTTCAATGTGTGCCATTTTTTCAAAATTTGATTTAAGAAATCCCTAAGTAGTCCCATAGCTAATAATATATAGATTATAATTGTTTTTACTTTATGATGAAAATTATGATAACATTTTTTGAATACTTTGATATGTGTTAAATAAACCCTCTCAAAATAAATCCTATTCCTTTTTTCATACTCCCAAAATAAGTTGTCAAAGTTAGGCCTTATTTTCTGCCGCTAGAGTGATGTTATCCCGTAAACGGATGTGCAAAATTGTACGAGTATTATTTTGAAAACTCGTGGAGTTTGTTTGCAAAAGTGTATTGACCTCGTAGCTCAAAATGTTCTATACGTATTTTTATAACGAAGAATAATGTCTCCGTCCACATGGATTTCACATGTTTATTGTAGTATTTTGATGAGAATGTCTTGCAAAAATGAACGCAACCGCAGAAAACTACTCCACAGTTGACTCGGGCTCGTTTGGGTTTATTCGTGGGAATACATCCGCGAAAGTGATCGGCGGATGAGCCTGAAATTTCGTGAAATTGTATTTCAACCCTACGTGAATACGGATGTACGTGTAGGGAAAATTCGTGATCTTTTCGTTACTTCGAGTTCTTACATTCAAGGGAATCTTTCTCGAGATTTAAACGCAATACATACGGCGAAAAGTTTGCACACACTTTTCGCGGTTTTTCTACACGAAAGAGCTATACAAAAAATATGTATGAAGTTTCTTTTTTTAAACTTCCTTTCATTCAATTTTCCTTTCAAGGGGTTAATAAATGACACGCGTGTTAATGAGAGTGGGAGAATCTTTGAAAAAAAAAACACAGAAGAAAGTTCATCTAACGTCCCTTCTCGGTCGAAAACTCAAGTGTCCAAACTTTTCGCCGATAGTGCATCTGTGTAAAACTACGGAAGAAGTGATCAAAAGGTTTAACATATAATTTCGAATTCTCGTACCCACCGAATTCGATAATGACGATTCCTTCGGATTAATTTACAATGTACAGTCTCGATAGGTATGAGGCCCATAATCCACCAAAGTGCAGAGGAAAGGAATTTTACGAAGTTAGGAAAAGGCAACCGATCAACCACTGAATTAAGGGATCATCACAGTGTAAAATTTGCAAAAATTCGATTATTTCTTTTCCATTATTCGATAGTATAGACGGTTATAAACATACTGTTCATATGCTTACATAAACGTAAGTAGATAATTTATGTGAACATTCCACACTCGAAACATTGAACGCGTTTTTCTCGCATTGTCGTTTTTCAACGATGTACAACGGGGTACAGTCTCAAAGGAAGAGCTTTCCAGCTATCCGTCTCAAATTTTGACACAACATTCTTCACGCTATTCTTTATATTGCTACGGAAGCTTCTTTTGATCTTTATTTTTTTTAACGAATAACTGTCGAATAAAACCGTCTAAATTCGATACTTTTTTTCAAAACGCCGCCATTTTGTCGATTTCCATTTTTTTAAACTCCATAGTCCATAGTGGCCGTAAATATTCACAGGGTTGTTACGCATTATTGACTCAGAAATTCCCTAACTTTTCCAGGTTTTCCATACAGGTTTTGCAGAAATTCCAGGTTTTGCAAATTAGCCAGATTAGGGTCAAATAAAGAACATTTTCTTTTCAACAAACATACATTTTTTCGCGTTAGAGAGATATTAGTCTTTGTAAACGTTACAAACGATACGGGAAAATTATATACGTAAAAATAGCAATGACTGATTTTTGTGAAAAAAAAACAACATTTTTAACCCGCTTGAAGAAAGAAAGGAAATTCTCAACTCGATCCTTCTATTGAAGCATTAATGTCGAACTAACAAACATAATTTTTTTAAGACCAAATATATGGAAATTTGAGAAAATTGATATTTATTTAGTTTTAACTGAAATTCGAAACATAATTTAAACATTATAAAGTAAAAAAATGCATTAAAAGCAAATACAGAACCTGTTCTTCATTATAAACAAAAGTTTGTACGCCGGTGAAAATAAACAAAAAATAAATATAAATACTTATATATAATGATAATGATGTGGTTGTGTATCGACAGATCCAATGCAAATGTATTTTTGTAGCTTTACTTTTAATTTACATTAATTTACAAATGTAGCTTTACAGTAAATTAGTTTTCAGTTTTTTAAGTTCTCAATGTTTGGCATATCTTTCTTTTGTGTATAATAAGGAGTAATATAAATATTAAAGATATACAAAAATATTTATTTTTATACTGTCCGGTTTATTTTAAGTCGGTTTAATTTTTTGTATCTCTTTCAATAAGTAAATTGTGGGAAGATTCCAGAAAATTTCCAAAATTCCCTGACTTTTCCCTGATTATTCCGGGAGGAAAGAAATTCCCTGAGTTTTCCCGGTTTCCCCGTTTTCCATATGCGTAACAACCCTGATGCAGCAAATATTTACGGCCCCAACCGTGTACACCGTAAGGGCTGCTTTTTTCGAAATTTTCAACCGTTCAAAAAAATGTCAAAAGATAAAAATAAACGTATAACCATTTATTTTCTATTCTTCACGAGTGCTTTCATTTGACATAAAAAATCAGACGCGTATTTTAACCATCGAAAAAAAAAATCGCGAAAATCAGCTATTTTGTGATCCGTTGAGGATGTTGAGAAAATTTGGTATGTTTTTGTATGAAGTATTTAAGAGGTCGTGTTAAAATTTCACGACGATTAGGAAGCTCGTTATTAAAAAATTAACATTTTGTTAAGAACAATTTTTAAAAGAAATAAAAAAAAAATTATCAATAAACTTCGTTTTGTTTCCGTTGCTTTCAGTATATTGTAGATATTACAAAATTGAGAGGTAAAAAAAAAACTTATTGCAAAGTTACATCAGTTTCCATAAGACAACATTTAATTTGTGAATGTTAATTGTTCAATAACGAGCTTCCTAATTGTCGTGAAATTTTTACACGACCTCTGAAATACTTCGTACAAAAACGTACCAAATTTTCCGAATTTTATTATCATTTGCGATTTGGGACTCAACATTCTTAAATTGAGATGATTCCTATTCTCTTGGTTGTGTTTTTCTTTCGTTAACTCATCACGTCCCCCCATCCCCGCTTTGGTGAATTATGGCCCTAGCGATTGTAACGTCGCCTGTTAGAATGTAACATGCTTTTGTCATCTTGGCAGTCGCTCGGTAATGGACGAATGATTTGACACGAAGACGAATGATTTGACACGAAGACGAATGATTTGACACGAAGACGAATCAGTGAAAGAGGAAAGTAGATGAGTAATCGTTTGTCGTATTTCGGCGCATCAAGCATCGCTTTACCTCGAGAAATTCCATCCTTGCGCTGGTCAAGTAGGAACGCAGCAATTTGAGTCCGGGACTCGAGGGATTCGTGGCGTCGAGCGCGACCGTTTGCGGATCTTCCCCGAGGATCGACGTGAACTCACGGAGGAACGGAAACAACGGCGCGAGCAGATTCGTTCCGTTCGTATTTGAAGCCAGAGGCTCCGGGGCGTAAGTTCCCACCAGGATTACTCTGACTTCGGTGCATTTACCTGCGAAACCTGTGGGACGACGAAACGGATAGTATTAGAGAGGATGTTATGATTTAAGGGGGAAGATATCTTTAGGCCAGGAAAAAAATTTGCCGATTTTCACGTTTTTTTAAAGGAAAGTTTTCGTCGCTATTTTTGAAACTCGGGGTATGTTTGATCACTACCTTTGGCTATTACATGGTATTTTTTTATCACCGTAGAACTTCGAGTGATGCGTATTTTTTTTTATCGGCGGAAAAACGACTTTAAGGGATGAAACGCACCCTCAAAAATGGGGATGTTTTTCGTTTTTCGTCGATAACGTTTTAACGGTACGAGATATAAAAAAATTTCAAATTGCAACGATGTTTATTTTTTCGTGTACTATACATTGGTGTCACCTGAAGGATGTTCCTTGTAAGTTTTATGATTAATATTTGTGAAAATTCATTTTCAATTACCAGAGCTCGTTTTCCGAAGCGCCTCCGCGCCGTCCGAAACGCACGAAACGACATATACGATGAAAGTAGCAACTTGCATTTTCAAGCCAATTTACCGAACTTTTAACGAAAAATGACTCTAAAAATCGTCTTATTTATACGGCGCTTTATCTAAAATCTAATTTTATTTGATAAAATCTATTTATCTGAAATATAATTAGATTTTTCTTTAAATCTAAAGATTCCGCAACGACAATAAAATCAAAGCAAATATAACAACAAAAATCAAAGCAAATATTAATGATAAAACTTAGAAAAATCGGACTAGCAGCAGAATTTTTGTGGCCGCGACTTTTCAGAGAAAAGGTAAGGTCTGAATCTACTAAAACTACTAACGAACTTGAACTCAAAATTTGAACTGCAGCTTCTTTCGTAGACTCTCTAAAGAGTCAAGTTTCTATAAACAGATTGAAGACGATTTTTCAGCAAAAAAAAATTGTTCAAAATTATGCCATTCCGCGAAACAAACCATATTTATTTAATACTCGTCGGTACTTCTCTAGTGAAACTAACGTGACTAACATTTTTTTTTAATTCTCGATGTTAATTCATAAAAGTTCCGCGTCCTCCCGCAAAGGGCCCAAAAACGCTCTGAGCCGCCATTTTGCCATTTTCATAACATTTTCTTATTATATACGTCAACGCATGCTCAATAAACCCTCTAAACCCTTATTTTGATTGCGCCTTTTGTATCTTCAAAAACAATCCCGAAAAAGCTCATTCTTCGGTGAGCCACATAGATGTAACATAAGCATAATCAATGTATGCATATTATACGATTAATATATGCATATTATATAAGCGTAATCAATACAATATAGATGTAACACTTTAAGCATAATTAATAACTATTAAGCATGATTAATAACCGTTGAATTCAACGTTATTAAAGTAACGATTATAATTCGATTATTGATTATTATTTACCAAAATCGTTCTATGAAAGAAAAAAATCAAACCCAGCCAGAGTATGTACTAATTGTGTATAAACTCCCGACCAGGTCATCCCAATACTCTCGTCAGAAAATAAAAACAATTCAATCGATCTGTTTTTAGCCCCAAGCCTATGTAGACCCCTTAATTTTGAGGCGCATAGAACTCCTATTGTCCATTACGTTAAACTCTTCATCGCGTCCTACTTGCCGATATTGGTCGGAGGAATTCGATCGAGAATAAATCGTAGCCAAAACCGTGCTTGCTGGAGTTGGACGGTGAGGGGCTCCCGAAGACTTATAGTGATGAGATGAACAGCGGGCAAGTTGAACGTAAGAACGTGATGATAAGAGGCCAGAAAATCTTCTCGTCCGCATAATTCCCAAAAAATGCAATCGCCACCTGTTGACAAAGATGGGATACCATTGAAGTACACGCACAATAGTTTTTAGGTTGGGGTTCGCGTTTGGTTGGGTTTGGATTCGGTTGGGTTTGTTTTGGTAGTTTTATTCAGACGAAACGGAGAGCACGATAACATATATAGATATGAATGGATAGAAAACTTAGAAAATTCAATATCTCGAAAACTATTTGAATTCGCCAAAAATCCCTCTGGTGGTTGTCTTAGAATATTAAAAAGGAAGGTTGGTGCAAAATTTCAGCTCGATCGGAAGAGAGTTTTAGAACTTTACCCTTGAAAAAACTTATTTCAATATCTCGAAAACCATTGCGAGTCGCTAAAAATCCCTTTAGGGGCTGTCTTGAAATATTAAAAGGAAGGTTTGTGCAAAATTTCAGCTCGATCAAAGGTTGGGGCTCTTCGAAACCTTATACAAGTTTTCCGTGCACGCGAGTGCTCACCGACGTTTCCTTTCGTCAGCTCGACACCCAGCGTTCCCTCGTACTCGTTGTCGCTATACTCGAAGCTCAGGGAGCCATGCTTACTCGTGACGTCGAGCTCGATGCTGGGCTCTCTCTGGAAAAATATAATTGCCGATCGTGTACTTCTTTTCTTAGGACGGATGGAAGCTGAGCCTGTACGCTGTTGAAGTTTGCATCGTTGGAACCCAACGAAAGGCACCCGATCTTTTTTTTTTGTAATTTTGGGCTACGAAAAGCACGCGAATTTTTTTTTTACGTCCTAGTAAGAAATCTAGAGGCAAACTTCACAGGATCAGATTTTGTATAATGAAGAAGTTGAAGAAACGAAAAAAAAGAATTTTCGTTGCGAACGATGACTTCGACATCGTGAGTTTGTGGGATTTAGTCTTCATGATCGATTCTTCTGGCGTTGGGAAGATGAGTTCGTTTGATATTTATAAAACATGAAATATATACTTTAAATCGTGAGCCGTCAAACGTCACAAGTGCTAATACTACTTTAAAATTTCTGGAGAAAAGCGTCAAGCTTTTAAAATGTATATTTCAGATTCAAAAAATATCCACGTTTATGTACCTTTTGAGTACTTGCACCTATGATGAGTGACCAAGGAAGGAACTTTTTTGTAGTTGCATCGTTTTGATTTTCAATTTTACTGAACATAATTTTTTACTTTTTAGTACGGTACCTTTCAATTAAAAGCTTGGTTATAAACATTTTTCAAGTTTATTTTCAAAAACAATTCTTGCCAACTAGAAGGGAGCAATGTTATCAATATTTCTACCAAGATTCAACTCAATCGGCTGCATAGTTTTTGAGTAATCCTGCACGCCACTTTCCAAAATGCAGTTATGGGAAAACACGTTACAAGTTAACATAGAATTTGAATTAAATTGCACCAGGTACTTGTGGTAACTAAGTACTTAAGTAACCTGTTGAAAAGTAATTAAATTATCAATTACAGTAATAACTGTTATGATTACAGTAATAACTGTGATTGTAAGTTGTTAGACTCATTACTTTTTGCCCATCTCTGCCTGCCCGTCTGCGCTCTCGCTTCTACTTGCGGCGCCCGCTTCGAATCCGCGCGGCGAGGCACAGCCTTGACGGGCTGTACCGTTTGAAGTTTTCCGAATTTCGCTTTGAAACTTTGGGAAAATATTCTACATGTATATTCCTATCGTTTAAAAAGAAATCGATTTTTTTTATCGTTGCAAATATATATCCCGCCTTAATCTTGAATAATTACGAAATGGAAGAAGCAACTGTCTCGGTCGCGACCGTTGCTCATCAAGGAAAGGGAATTCAGGATCATCATCATCTTCTTCTTAATAATGAAAGCACATTTTCATTGCTACGAAGCGTCAGAACAGAGTGGACAAAAATACCTTTCAACCACCCTCCCTTCCACTCGTTCTTTTTACCTTGACGTTGTAGTTCTGGCTTCTGGATCTCCTGAAGAAGCCAAAGCTGAATATACCGGATTTGAGGGAGTTAACGAGCGACGTTTTGCCTGAGGCGCAATGCCCGAGGAGTCTCACGTGCAGGCGATCAATCGGTTTGTGACTCGGCTGAAGTTGCCTTATGTAATTCTCCCGTTGATTGATATTCCGCAGTTTGTCCAATAAGCTGGCAATCTCCAAATGGCCGTACTTAATGGCTGTGACGTCGGCCCGTATACCGCGATTAGTTTTGTCGACGTCGCAGCCGGCGAGACACAGCAATCTCACGAGATTTATGTGGCCGTGTCGCGCGGCAACGTGCAACGGCGTCAGACCTCTCGCGTTAGCGGCGTCCAATTCCACTCCGTTATCTATCAGCAGATTCGTCATTCCCTCGTCACCTGCCACGCAAGCGATGTGCAGTAGCGTGTCTTCGTTCTGCAAATGTAAATAATTTTTTCCTCTCATTATCGCTGAAGCGTCCTATCGTTGCGCAGACACAGATTGGCCACAGTCGAATGAAAAAATAAATCCACTCTTCTCTCCGGCCAAGCTGAAGTGAATGTACTTTTGGTTTTGCGGATTATCCGCGAAACTAATTAAAACGTGTTATCACGATTCGCTCTGTGTCCGTATTGTTACGAATATCGCGCAATTTGTTTTTTCATTCGAGGACCGATAATTCCTGGCTGGATCAGCTGCGCCCCTCGTACCACGTCCCTGACGTCGAGCGGAGCTCCTTGTCTCAACAATTGGGAGACCGCCTGGACGCAGCCACGTTTAACGGCGCTTATCATTACTCCGCTGAGATCCTGCGACGATTCCAAATCCTAGATAGTGGATAGAAAGAAAAAACAGTTTGTGTTCAGCGTCGTTCTGCCACCTCTCTCTCTCTCTCTCTCTCTCCTTCTCTCTCTCTCTCTCTCTCTTCCTCTCTGTGTGTGTCTTTCTCTCCGTCTCTCACCAGCATTGAAATCATCGTTTCAACGTGTATTCGCTAAGTGTTTGTGCTCGAGAGTAAGTGGATTGTTGTGGGAGGCGTTCGTTTCCCCATTTGTTCTTTTCACTTCGTTTCTTTCGTCAAATTAAAATAAAAAATTCTCGCATTGTTATTCTGTGACTTATTCGTGTTTATATTGTACGAAAATTCATTCGTAAATGAGGAATAACTGTACAAGTTTGACAACTACAATAAACGTCGTCCGGTGTCAAAGAATGTGGCTGAGGAATTTTTTTCTTTGCGTTTGATATGTAAGAGAGTAAACTTAAGAGAAAAAAAAATAAACAAAAATTATACAGAATGCTTCAACGAATGTTTCAGAATAATTAAATCATATCTAGTTGTGGAATTCCGGAACACACCGTGAGAATCCAGGGATGTTCAAGGCACGACTCGGCACTACCGCGTTCCCTGCAACAAATGTTCATTCCATCACCTTCTACGTTCGCCGAGAAATTTCGAATGCTTCATTTGCCAATGTTCTTCCGAGATTTATTTCCTGAGACAGATTTTCGTTTGTTGGGTTGAAATAGTCGATTTTTTTCGCTCTTGTCGGAAGATAGTCCACTGTGTATGGCGAAAAAAAGCAAGCGGAAATTCAGAAAACTTCTATCTGGGGTTAATGACAAGTTAATGAAAAAATCCAATCGCTTGAGGCAACTAAAATTGAAGAGATCCAACATGCGGTGCTGGAGCCGCAGATTGAAGGTAAACTTATGATTACAACGATAGAACTGCTAGTGAAACTTTGAACGCGTTTTTCTCGCAACTGTGCTTTTCGAAACGGTGTACACAATTTCTCGACGTCGAATTGACGGATTGACTTGAAATTTCGTACATTTATTCAGTGTAATAGTAATTTAGTCTTCACCGACGTTTTTCTTAACATTTTTTTTCCATTAGTTTTAACAATGTCATTTTTCCTCGAGAAATGGAAATAAATCCCAATTTTTTGGTTGTTTGATGATTGAAACACGATAACAAAAAAGCTCGGTCAAGTCTTAGCCGATATTATCTGTTTTGCGAAAACAAAACTCTTTTGTTTTCGGTATTAAATCAACCGAGATTGTTTATTACTTCTTTAAGTATTAATTTTTTTAAACAAATTTGGTGCAAAACCGTGTCAATGTACATACAAATGAATGGCCCAACAATTTTTCAATCTTACATATTCCTTCAAAATTAATTCTTTTTAATAACCCTGACTTTTGTGTCGTCATAATAGCCTAACCCGTTAAACGCGTTTTTCTCAAACTACTCTTCGTTTTCACAAAGTGAGCTCTAATTATACTAAGTTGTGAAACGTTTGTTCATAAACAAAATGAAAATTTGCGATGATTTTTTTCACTTTGGCTTAACATAAGTTTTCACAAAATGATCACTGTAGTCTACTTTATGCGCAACTTTTAAGATAGTCCTATCGCCAGGCTTCAATTCATAGGATTTTCATATTTTTTTTTGGAGCCTCGCTAGATATATCAATAATTGTCACTGTAAAATTTCAGGGTCGGTTATCGACCTTATTAAAAATATAAATTGTACACGTCTCAAGTATGATCGGTCGTATGGCTAGTGTGAAGCGATAGGACTACTTTAACGGATGAAATTCTAATTGATTTCCAGTCATCAGATCTTTTATCGACCGTCAGGGACCTTCGTCACGCTCTGCCGGATCGTTATTTTGGTCACGTAAAGAATTATTTTTGTTATACAATATATTTACACGCGTAAAAAGTTTCGTTCGAATATCATTGATATTCGTCTTCGAAAGAATTCTCGAAAATTGACGATTTTTCGACCCAACGAACTAGAAATTTGAATACAACTTTGAATTCCGGACGCAGAATTTTTTTTCGCTCGAGTGTAATTTTCGGTGTGCGGATAGCATTCCCGAAATGTTCCTTACTTCGGGTCTTTGATCAACAAAGAGCGGATAAAGTCCTTGGCGATTTCCGATA
This sequence comes from Ophion costatus, assembly GCA_951751655.1. Classification (NCBI taxonomy): domain Eukaryota; kingdom Metazoa; phylum Arthropoda; class Insecta; order Hymenoptera; family Ichneumonidae; genus Ophion; species Ophion costatus. The sequence continues at coordinate 30,337,854 of OX632363.1, forward strand.
CGGTGCCAAAGTACTCGTCGTCAAATTGATACTGGCAAGCAGCGACGTTGGCGTAAGTTTCCTGTTTGTCCTCGCCCAGGAAAGGAGAAGCACCGCTCAGTAGAATATACGTTAATACACCGACGGCCCAGAGATCCGTGCCCAGACTCAGTGGCTCGTAATTCACGATTTCCGGCGCCACGAATTCGGGGGTGCCGAATAACGCCCGATGCTCCGAACCCGGCACCAAACGATGAGACAGTCCTAAATCTGAATTTCGAAGGAATCGTCAGTAATTCGTGACTTTGGCCAATGGATTGTCGAAACCATGAACTGCTTTAAAAAACAATCTTTTTTCGGCGAAAAGTGCGCGAGATATTCTTCAAAATCCCTGATCATAATCGACCCTTGACAAGGCTCTTTAGAAATATTTTAGCGATATGTTATTGGGCGTTTTGAAGAAAAAAAAACTTTCACAGCTTTGAACAGTACTATTGGGTATTAAAAAAATGTATGCAGTATTTGAGATTTTCTTTCCTCGTTTGATTTACTCGGACCCATTTTCTCTCGACGTTAAAACCTGAATAATTCTACGATTGACGAATAACCGCTAATTCCATACAGAGAAAATATTGACGAAATAAATAAAGTACATTCTATCGAACATTGATCCGGACAATTAGACTCACGCGTTTTATTCATCATCGTCTCTAGAAAATGTTCAACAGAGACGAGAAAATAGCAAGAAAATTGTAGAAAAATGATTACCTATTAGTTTTATGCTTGGCATAGGCGGTGGTGTGGACAATAAAATATTTTCAGGCTTTATATCCAAGTGAGCAACTTGATGAGAGTGCAAGTGACTTAGTGCCATCAATACTTGTCGGACCTAGGGAGAAAAAGAAATAGACACATTAATTATAATAAATTCTCACTATGTACAGGTTATCCTAGCCGGCCGTTAATCCAATCGTAGTGTTCAATTTCAAATATTCTGCAGTATCATTAGCCACCCAGTAGCCGTTTCATTTTTAGCAATATGCTGCAGTCAGTCGAATGGCCGAGCGCGTAAAACTGCTTTGTACACATTTTTTGGAATCTATACCTCCTGCGTTAAAATGCAGAGTCGTTATATTTGTTAAGGGCTTAGGCGCCTGTGAACATTCCGAAAAATTGTTCTTTGCTTGGGGAAACTTAATACGGTGCAGGAATCGCAGATTGAAGGTAAATTTTCGAGTAAGATGATGAAACTGCTAGTATATATTTAAAACATATAAATATATATATATAAAATAAATAAATATAAAAATAAATATATATTTATATAGTTTTTATAGTTTATATATATAAACTATATAAATATATATTTATTTTTATATTTACCGCATTTTTCTTGAAACTATACGTTTCGGAACGGTATACACGATTTTTCGACATCTAATGAACAGATTGACTTGCAATTTAGTACATTTATTTAGCGTAACAGTAGTTTAGTCTTGACCGACGTTTTTCTTGATGACATTTTTTTTGGTAATTCTTTAAATAAGTGACTTTGCTGAAAAATAAGCCTAAAATTATGTTTTTACTGTTTTCTCATTTATTGGGTTATAAATTATATTTAGTCAGGGAAGCTGAAATTCACCCCCCGCCCCCTTAAAAAGTTATGGGGTTTTGAAGTTCGCGGAAACACGTGATAAAACAGAGCATTTTTGAACATTTCGACGCCCATATTGGGTTTGTTTAAGCTTCTTTGGGGTTTTTGAACATTTCGATGCCTTTCGACATTTTAACTCAAAGAAACCCAAACAAAAACCCAAATATGATATTTTATCGGAGAAACGGGATAATATTTTTCGGAAAAGTCACTTATCTCAAGAATTACCTTTGTTTATTAGTTATCGACAATAATATAATTATTCCACGAAAAAACCAAAAACAAAAGAATTCAACCTTTTTTTATGATGGAGACACCGTATTAAAAAAGGCACGGTTGAGTCTTAGCCGATATTATCTATTTTAAGAAAGGAAAAACTCGTTTTTTTTCTCAGATCAACTGGATGTCTAAAATCAAGTTCACCGTTGAGCCCCTCACGTTCAAAGGTTCTTCGCGGGATTATTTATAACTTCTTTGATTACGAATGAGCTTTTTACACAATTTGGTAGACAATATTGTTAATGTATTTACAAAGAAATGTCCAAACGAAAAAATTAATTATTACGGAATAAGATGAGTGAAAAATCATCTCGCTTATTTCATGAAAATTAATTTTTTTACACCCTGATTTTCGGGTCGTCACAGTAGCCTAACCCCTTGAAAAATGTTTCCAAAGTAAATTCACCGCTCAAAATTGATAATCCACGTCAGAAAATTCGCTTTTTGTTCGCACGAAATCCATTCGTCCGATTCACTTTAAATTTTCTATCGTATAACCAGATGATTTTTTACTCTATCCATTTGTTTATAACAAACGATTGAAGTTGTGCTTTTGGTCAACAAGCGATATTTTTTTGTTCCAACGCTCGACATTTTAGTATTCTTCAAAATTAAAAAAAAAGCACACTTTTATTTTTCATTTCAGGTCAGCCTTGTTGCCAGAAGCACCTACCCCGATTGGCCATGCAGCAGCTTCTTTAAAGAATACCTTCATTGTTCATTGATGTTGAACTTTTTTTTTATCTCAAACTTGACAAGTTGCTATGTATTAATTGTCCGTAAAATCCCGACCACGCCATCTCAATACTATCGACAGGAAAAAGATTGACCTGTTTCAAGGACCCCAACCTTAAGCAGACCTGTTAATCCAAAAAACTGGAAAAATTCCACCAAAGTGCTTCAGGTAAACTGCCGCCTTTGAACAAACTGCACGTGTGCTACCATATTACATTAACAAAAATCTCAACCTGAAGCTTTGTACTCTCTTTCTCGTATATTTTGAGGAACCGACCGAACAGTTTCAATGCAGCTCATTAAGGGATCAGCACAGTGTCGAAAAACTGCTGACTAGCGCGATGTTTTTTTCGATGGTTAAAAAACGCTAACCAGTCTGATTCTTTATGTCAAATCAACGCACTCATGGAGTACAAAAAATACATTTTTAAATGTTCTTTTTTTATTTTTAAACATTTCTTTAAAGTAAAAAATGTCTTCGAAAAAAATTAGTCCTCACGGTTGTGGCCGTAAATATTATCCGAAACAAAATTTGTAAAAAGATTATTAATCAGTGTGAAAAAAGAGTATCGAATTTAGAGTATTTTTTTGTTTTTCGTTAAAAAAGTATGAAGATTTAAAAAAAGCTTCCATAGTAAAATAAAGAATTGTGTGAAGAATGTTGTATCAAAATTTGAGACGGATGGCTTGAAAACTCTTCCTCTGAGAGTGTACGCCGTTTTGAGAAAAAACATTTCGATAAAAATGCGTTTAAAGTTGCAAGGGCGCAATTTTTATATAGATTGTCTGCATACGTTTATGAAAGTATATGAACAGCATGTTTATAACCGTCTATACTATCGGATAATGCAAAAAAAACGATCTTTTGAAAATTTCACACTGCGATGATCCCTTGAATTTAGTTTCAAGGCTTTTGGAGCTCTCAATGCCATTACAAAAGGCTGTAGGTTCCGGATGCAGGCTGTCTTGAGAGTCAGCGTTACGTCTACGTTTCGCAAATGCTACAGTCTACACCATCAGCCACACAGCCTCCATCCGGAAGCGACAAACTTTTGTAAGGCTCATTGAATGTTTGAAAACCAGTTTCCAGGTCCCCACAGCCCAGTTGTGGGCCCAACATGGTGGTGCTACCCCATGAAATCCTTCAAAAACTGTTCAGTTCCCTTGGAAAAAAATACAAAAAATGAAGACGTGTTATTTTAATCAAACGCATCGAACTTTGATGCCGAGCGGTCTGTAACGTTCCAAGAAACATTATCGTCACATAAAAATCTATTTGAAAGAGCTAGGCACAATGCTACAACATTTTACGGTGAAAACGACTCGACGCGCCTAACACGTGTCGCACCTACGTAAGTCGCATAGAACTGTGTGCGATCTGAATTTTTACGTACCACGTGCGCAGCTTCAGCCTCGCTGGAAGGAGTCCAATGGAATAATTCACCCCCTGTGATCAATTCTAGCAGTAAAACTACAGTTCTACCCGTGTCTATTACTTTGTGCAGTGATACGATGTTGGGATGCCTCAGACGCGCCAGAAGTCCGGCTTCTCTTGCTTTTTTCCCCAGAATCAAATTCATTGAATTACACGTCAGCGGTGCGATCGAGCTCAACGGTACTAAGAGACAAAAAAATACGGTGCGACGCAAGCGCGATATCCTTACCGATATCTGCAGCTGCCACGCCTCTCGCCACTCTCCTCTTTCTCATTATCTTCGCGGCATAAACACGGCCGGTCTTGAGATCCACACATTTTTTCACAACCGCGAATTGGCCCCTGATAATAGAAAACGCATTTGAATTCGGGAGACAGGCGAGCAAGGAACACAAAGCAAGACAGTAACGAAGCGTTGCGACTCACTTGCCGATCTCTTCTTGTAGATCATAATTTTTCTCGATCGGCTCGTGATCAACTTCCATCAACGTGTCCCATTCGGCTCCTAATTACGGCAGGGAGGATCCATTCGTGACAATAGACGGGAAAATAAAAACGTTTAAAAAATAAAACAAATAACATCGCGAATCATCGATCAAGCGCTCAAACGATATCGTATTATTCGTAAAAACAAACACGAGAATTACGAAAAAAAACCAGCTGATTTCCGATTGACGAACGTTTGCTTTCGGCGGTGACAATATTCGAGACAAATTGAGGCAATTATTTTCGAAGAATGACTAAAATCGTTGAGACGAAAAACGTCAAAAAAAAAAAAAACATCTGTCAACCCCGAGTAAACTACCGACTGATCGGGTGGATCGTGTAGCGAAGATTAATAGAAATAGTCGATTTACCACCGTTGGAAGTTGCCAATTGTCTAGAGGTACCCGGCATCATCTCCTCTCGCTCATGCTGAGCTCCTTTATGGCCCTTTATCCTCGCGAGCCGGTTCTAAACTTTGCAGAAAAAACCGTTATGAAAATCATGACATTTGTCGGCCTTTATCACACGCCGGGCTGCTCCCGTCGTCTAGGCGCGAGCGCTCTAGTGTGTACGTATATACACCAGTGCGCGCGCACACTTTTACGCTGGCGGCTCACCTACAGGGCAATTCAAAAGCACACGGCACACGCTTACGCACTGTAATAATGGACATTTAAAAATCTGCAGATCATGAAATAAATAAATGGGTGAAACTATTCCGAATCTAATGATCTTCCGATCACGTCACTAAATTAATGGTCTTCAGGTATTATTCTCATCCCCGATTTGTTTGTTTGGCGAACAAGCGTCTTCAGCTCGGTATAGAATTAAGTGCAACTTCAATGAAAGTTAAACGAGAAATGCGACTGCTATCGTGTCACTTTTGGCACACAAGTACAGGCAACTACAATTATTACGAATCGCGAATGAATGTAAAAGCGAAAATGTTAGGTTATGGAAATCCAGGAGGGATTTTTTCTAAGCGCATGCTCAAGATCAATATAACCTCACAAATTTTCCAACGCAGTTTTCTCATGGACGATGAAGCTTTTTAGGAACAACCAATGAGGCATCAGGCTCTGTAGCATTCACCGACGCAGAGCTTGACGATTTTATTTTGCCCTTAATATTATTCATATTTGAGAAAGCTCCGTTGGAAAATTTCAGACAACTCTCTTACACTCGAATACCACAGCGTCGAGTTTCTACTTTGCCTTAACGGCATGTAAAAGATCAACATAAACTCACATATTTTCCAACCCAGTTTTCTAACCGATGATTAAGTTTTTCAGAAAAAAAACAAAGCTCTCTAGATTTCGCCGACGCGGAGCTTGCCGATTTTATTTTGCCCTAAATATTATCCATCTTTGAGAAAGCTCGGTCAAAAAATGTCAGCTATCTCTCTCGCACGCATATGTCACGTGGTCCAAGCAGTCAGTAAGAATTTCGTTTCAAAGTTTCCCGCTCAAAGACAGTTGTTTCGAAGAAAAGAAAGAACAGTCATTTATTATTCGTTTAGTATTACACAAGATTGCGGTGTTTCTGTTCCAAATAAATCATTGAAGACAAAATTTCAAACTTCCAATCTTCTTTTCAGCTGTCTCACTCGGATCCATCGATTTATGGGTAGCGAAGCACGCTCAGTCGATAACAAAAACTGTGTTTTGTCATTTCTGTACTTTTTTTTATTTACTTTCGCCGAAAACGCTGTTATAAAGCGTTAGGCTGTCGTGAAAATGTCAAAATTAGTTCATCGCTTCAAGCAACTCAAATTAAAGCAAGTCCAACATGTGGTGCAAGAATTGCAGATTGAAGGTAAGCTCACCTTTTAAAGACTTTGATAAGATAAAAAAGAACGCCGAGTCATAAAAAATCCCCCCGAAAACATTATCGCTTCTTTTACCATGCTAAGAATTCCGATTTATCTCAAAATATTTTTGAGATAAATCTCTTTTGTTGTTTGTTATTTGAAACACGATTCCAAAAAAAAGCTCGGTCGAGTCGTAGCCAATATTATCTATTTTAAGAAAAAAAATCGTTTTTTTGTTTTAAATCAACCGGGTGACAAAATCAAATACATCGTTGCCTACATGTCAAAGGTCCTTCGTGAGATTATTTATAACTTCTATTACTATAATTTTATGAAATTTGGTACACAATGTCCTTACTGTACATGAAAATAAACGTCCAAACGATTTTTCAACCATCTTACCTATTCTTGCAGAACTATTTTTTTTAACCCCGATTTTCGGTTCGAGTGGCCTAACCCCTTGAGGCCACTCAACATTCTACATGCGACAAACATTCGAGCATTGCGCAAATTCGATCCAAAGGTTCGCAGTGGGCGTGAAGCCCGAACGAAGCTTTTACCCCCGCCCCCAAAAGTACTCAAAATCTACTCGTTGCCTTCCAAGTATTAAGAAACAAAAATCTCGATACGGCGTCGATCCCGTTTTGGTCAATGACAATCAGCGGCTATGCGAGTTTTGAACAAGCCTGTATACAAATAGCTCGGAGCGTAGGTTCCTAGCGCCACACAATCAATACCTATATGCGACGCCACCTTGTTTTTCCCACGCAGCTCACACGCACTCTCGCGCTATCCCCTTGTTTTGTTTCCTTATCTCTTTATTTACCGAGTAGGCGATGAGTAGCGCGACCCTTCGCTGTTTAATTAGCCCAATTCGCGTTAACGACAACGAACAATTAGCGATGACTCTCGCGCTCCCGCCGCAAACGCGTTTATTTCGCGCTCGACGGGCGAAATTCTTTCTATTAGGAAATGATCGTACGGAGATACGAAGAAAAAAACCGCTTCTCTGACCCTGCCGCCAAGTTGTATGCGCAATACTGAAACTTATTCTCTCAATGGATTCTTTCCACTCAAAGTCAGCAGGTTTCCTCGCTTCGGAACGCGTGGGAAGTTAAACCGTACGAAGGAAAATCCTCCTCTCCTTTCACTCGCCGAAGGAGTATTATTTTGCCTCGACGCATTCCGAGGCTCTCGTACGTGCGCATTGCCTAAATCACGAAATGTCGAAATCACGAAGGCTCTCGCAATGGTTTGCGGAAGTTCGGCCGTTTCCTGCGTTTCCTCGATTGCGAAATCGAGGCTTGTCGAGCTCTCGTCGACGCGGGAAAAAAAAATCGTAGTTTTCGGATGAGTGGAGTAATCCTGAGTCGGCGCTACCTGGTGGTGGGATACGGAAGTGAGCGAAGTTTCTTTTGTTTACTTCCGCAGAGAACAAATTCCGTATGGGCCACATTTTATCGGACTGTTTTAAGGAATTCTTCGCAGCGGTCACCCATCAGAGTATCGGCCGTGGCGATCCGCTCGACACGGGGGATACCCGGTACCGGTGTTAAGGGGGGCGATCCCTTAAACTAACCAAAAATAAGCGATTTTTCAAGATTGTTTGGGTCGAAACTATTTTTTCTACATTATTAGAATTTTATGTACATATTACGTCTTTGAATTACCCAAATTTTTTTATTTTTTTAGTATTTAAAAATGGCGGCTGACACTTGCTGCCTAAGTTGTTCTACGGCGTACAAGCAGCGCCTGGTGCATTGATCTGAAACTAGAGCCAAGTTTAAGATTTCTAAGACCCACACCATAGTTGTCACGCATTATTGACTCAGAAATGCCCTGACTTTTCCACACCGGTTTTGCAAATATTCCACGGAGATTGGGATCGAATTAACATATTTTTTCTTCAGATCCAATATGCGAAACTGTTAGATATTAAAATAAAATAAAACTGAACTTGGAAGAATAATTTAAACACTGTTGATTTTTAAAAATACATTTAAAGTAAATACAGAACCTGTTCTTTAGTACGAACAGAATTTTTTATGTCGGTGCCAATAAACGAAAAATGAATATAAACACTTATCTACGATTGTATAGTTGTGTATCGACGTATCCTTTGCAAATATACAGAGCTGTGGAGTAAATTAGTTTTTACTTTTTGAAATTTTCAATGTTTGGCGCTGACATAACTTTTGCACATATAATGAAGAATAATATAAATATTGAAAATATACAAAAATATTTGCTTTTATACCTTTTAGTGTCTTTTTCAAGTCGTTTTTGTTTTTCGTAGTTCTTGCAAAAAGTAAATTCTGAAACAATTTCAGAGTTTTCCAAGTTCCCTGACTTGTCCCCGAGTTTTCCCGATTTTCCATGTGCGTAACAGGCATGCTAACGCTCTATGTGAACCTAAAAAATCCAAAGAAAAGTGTCAGCCTGAAAAATTGTACCTGTTTGAAAAGCGTTCTGGTTTTCATCAAGCGACACGGCAGCGTCTTGACGCGATATCAAACTGTAGTATTTGTTAATGAAAAAGTAGTTTTTGAACATGATTTTCAAAGCACTTTAGGTTCACATAGTGTGCAGGTTTGAGAAATCAAAAAATTCTTGGCCCTGATGTTTCCAATCAATGCACCAGACGCTAAGTTGTACACCGTGAAACAACTCACGCGGCAATCGTCTCTGGAGCAAGTGCCGTACGGCCGCCATTTTTACCTACAAGAGGAAAAAAATCTAGAAAATGAAAAGATGTAACAATAGGTACACAAAATTTGATGTAAAAAAATTCCGGCACAAAAAATCTTGAATGTTTGCTCATTATCGGCTGCCCAAAGGGATTTCCACCCCTAATGCTATCCCAAAAATGAAGTAAACTAAAGTTTTCTCGTAATTCCCAATATTTTCACAGATTTTTGAGATCTACTCGCTTCAGGGTTGCCACGTTTGGTAAGCAGGTTGATAAAACATTGTTTCACTATCGTATTCACTATCGACGCGTAAATATCAAAATCTGCAACCTTTCCGGAAACCTGGAAATTCTGTGCAAACAAAAGAGCGAAACAATTGGCGCACTCCTTGCCTGCGGAGCACCAAAAAAGTACACGAGTCACCGAAATTCGTTGTTTCCAAAAGTACGCGCCACTTTCGAGAGAAAAAAATTTTTCCGGACTTCATCGTAACGATAGTTTTGCGAATGATATTTTTATTCCGTAAAAATGCGCAATCTCGTGTGTATGAACGATGAGGAGAACGGTGAATACATTTAAATCGCGTTAGAGGTCGCGAAATTGATCTTGGAGTAGATGCAAACGAGGAAAGTATCGAGTACAAGCATCTATCAACTGAAGCATATTTGATCCTCACGGAGGATCGAGAGGAGAGGCAATCGCGTGGTCTACTCCTTCATCGATTCCTCGGTGACCTGGCTCGGTTGAGCGGGCTGGTCGTTCTCGGATCCCTTCTTCTTGGTGCCGGAAACGATGTCGTCGATTCTCAAAAGTAGAATGGCCGTTTCGATGGCAGTCTTGTAGACCTGAAGCTTCACACTGAGCGGCTCCCAAATGCCACGTTCCTTCATGTCGACCAGTAGGCCGGTCTCGCCGTCGATGCCCCAGGTTGTACCGCCGCCCGCGTGCTTGGCTCGCAACGCCGTCAACGTGCGTATTATATTGGCACCGCAATTTTGGGCCAACGTTCTCGGAATGATGTCGAGGGCCTGGGCCACGGCCTTGTAAGGCCATTGCTCGACCCCGGCGATGCCGGACGCTTTCTCGTTCAGATGCCGCGCCACGGCCATCTCCACAGCTCCGCCACCTGCATATTCAATCGTGCGTTTAACTCTCTTGACCGCGCGAGATCGGGTGTGGATGTGAATTTGCTTGTGATTCAACTGATACTCAGTCGGGTAATTTAGTGGTATTGTTGCAAACTTTTTATCGACAAATGGTGCATAAGGTGGCCAGTCCAATGGTCGCTAGGATCCTAGTGATCATCATGTTTACACATTAAATAAGTATTTTAAGGCAAGAATCAGTCGTTCGGGCAAATCTGTGATATATTAGCGTCCAGAAGGTATTTACTATGTTGTATTACGCTGCAACACTCGTGAGTATAAGTATTCAAGAATAATCAAATCAAATATATTCAGCTATGGCGTCTATCTACGGTTTCGGCCGAATCCGTTATTTGGAGGTTCAAGTGAACCGTGTCACATCCCTGGTGACGTTTGCGGAGAATTATTCGAAAACAATTGCCTCAATGACAATTTCTCTAATACTATTTCCGGAAAGCAATTTCCCGAAAGAATTATTTCCAGAACACAGTTTATCGAACGGACAATTTCTCGTACACAATATATCGAATGCACAATTTCTTGAATACAATATCCCGAATGCACGCTTTACCGAATAGACAATTTCCCAAATTTGTTTGTTTTTTGTTTGGGTTGTTCATTCGCGGAACAGTCCATTAGGGATTTTGTATTCGAAAAAATTGTTCATTTTGGAAATTGTTTTCGGGGAATCGTTCTTTCGGGAAATAGTTTTTCGAGAAATTCTTTATTCGGGCAATTGTTATCGGGAAACTGTATGCGGGAAATTGTCATTTGGGCAATTGTTTTTCGAGAAACTTTCCGCAAAGCCTCGGGTGATTTGAGAATGCTCAGGGACTTGCGTGAGGTAAGTTCGACTTCGAGTTATAAGTAAAAAGCTTATTGTTAATTTTGCGTTTAGCATAGAAAATTGTAGTTTTATGCTAGTTTGAACGAGTTTTCATATATGACGATTACCGGGTCAGAAATTTAAACACTGCCGATTAATTGCCACGACTGTCGATGACCGGGACAAGGTTGGCAAAAAAAAATCTTGTGAATCGAATATTAATTTATTTTAAAAAAGCTGAAAATAAATATTCGGCAATTAGCATTGTCTGAGATATCCACGGACCAGTAATCGTCATACACATATTCGCGATAGTGAAAAGATATACATATAAACGTTGTTGATTACTGGGTCGTCACCATGTCGATAATTGAGTATGTCTCGAACACAGGTGAGCGTCACTTGATCGAAAAAATATGAAAAATGATTTTATGATAAGATAGTTGTTTATAATTATTGAAAATGAAGGATACAAATACAATTCCGACGTAATAGCCATGACTTTTATTTTCTAAATTAATAAAATTGTATGTAAGATAAATTTACGTCTTAAACTGTTGGTCGAATGTTTTAATAAAAAGCAAAAGATGAGCAAGTGACTGAAAAAGATACTGCAGTGATATATGCAGATCGAGTGAACAAAGGCCCACCTTTGCATAATTAGTTAAAGCAGTTTGAGCGCATGTGACGATTGGTGGGACGTTCACATGGCGATTGCTAGACCAACTACCATGGCGACGTGATGATGACCTGTACAATAGCGTCTTATAACCTTTACGAAATATGTTCTCGAAAACTGTACCAGAGAACAGAATATCACGTCCTTCTTCGTAATAAAAAAACTGATCAAGAATTGCTTAAAAGCCTACTCAATTCCCAACCTGAGTTACATAAATATGCAAAGTCGATCTGCTTAAGGTGATTGGGCCAACTAGCTTACGGATCCTTATTGAGGGTACCCTCTCATCGGCAAGAACAAGGGAAAAATTCCGAAAAGCGACAACGTCGTTGGATCGACTGAAGGACATGATATTGAAGTTTGCATCGTTGGAACGCAAAGTTCGGTGTCTCGGACTTTTTTGCCATATTTGAGCTATGAAAAACACTCGGATGTTTTTCAAGTTCCTAATAAGAAATCTACATCCCAGATTTACACGATAAGATTCCGATGATGAAGAAAACGACAAACTAAAATATAATGATCGTTGCATCCCAACGACGCAATCTTTAGCAGCGTAAAAGGACAGTTTCCAACAGGAATTCACAATTGCATGAAATACCAACCGGGAACGAGTTTGGGTTCGATGAGAAGATTACGAGCGACGTGAAGAGCATCCTGCAAGTTTCTCTCGGTTTCGTTGAGAACGTCCTTGCTCGCGCCCCTCAATATGATTGTGCAAGCCTTCGGATCCTTGCACTCGGTTACGAAGCAAAAATACTCGTCGCCGATTTTCTTGATCTCGAAGAGGCCTGCACCGGTGCCGACATCGTCCTCCCGCAATTCCTCGGTACGATTGACCACGGTTGCGCCGCAGGCGCGCGCGATTCTGTTGTTGTCGGATTTGCGAACTCTGCGAACCGCCGAGATGCCGGCCTTGAGCAAATAATGCTGCGCAAGATCGGAAACGCCTTTTTCCGTGAAAACAACATCCGGTTTGAGGGCGATGACCTCGTCGCAAATCTTTTTGATGTTTTCCTCCTCGAGCTCGAGGATCCTCGTGAAATCGGTGTCCTTGAGGATCTCAACGTTAGTCTGTGACTCGCCCTTTTTGTACTCGAGTGGACAATCGAGGAGTACTATTCTCGGGTCTTTAATGTAACGTCGCATCTTCGGATGAGTCACGTCCTTGTTGATCATGATGCCCTTGAGTACGGAACTCTCCTCGATACTGCCGCCCGGAATTTTCTCAACCTTCGCGTAGCGCTTGATGTCGATCTCGCGACGGCCATTTTCCTCGAGCATCACTGTGTGCACGGCGTCCAGCGCGATGTCACACGCCATATCGGACCATCTTCCGATGAATTTTGTACCCACGCAGGACTCGACAACCTCCCGCAATTTCTTCCTGTCCGTACGATCGAGCTCCATGCTCACCTTGTCGTTCAGCACCTCCACCATGTCCTCCAGAGCTTGTCTGTACGCTCGTATTATCACCGTCGGATGCATACCCTGGTCGAGGAAGGGCTCCGCGCTGGCCAACATCTCGCCGGCCAATACGATCACCGAAGTCGTCCCGTCGCCAACCTCCTCGTCCTGAGTCCTCGCTATCTCGATCATCGACTTGCCCGCCGGATGCTGTACGGTTATCTCACGGAGAATCGCATTACCGTCGTTCGTCATCACGATGCCACCCATCGGGTCCATCAACATCTTCAACATCGCTTGCGGCCCCAGACATGTTCTTATCACGTCGGCGATTGACTTTGAGGGAAAAAGAACGTTCGTTAGCTTTGATTCTGCGACGACAGACCGGCTATTGAAAAAAACGAGTTTGACAGCGATTCGACAACTGGGCCGTCTTTAGCTCGCTCGTCGAGTACCGATGCACTTTGAATGACGCTGGAATCGAACGTTTTCCGCGTTTTTATCAAAACTTTGCGTTACGGGATGGTAGGAATCGTGCCTCGAAATCTATCGATCCGATTCGGTCCTGATTCGGACAGAGCGTAGTTTACATGGTGCTGCAATTTGCACTGTTGGAACGCAGCGAAAGTTCTTTTTCACATTTTAATTTCCTTATTCTTATTATTGTACAAGATCATTTTTATGGATTTATATAGTAGATCACTAAATGATATTAAAAAACAATTGCCAGATTTTTGTAGAAGAGATATGCCAAAATAAATAAAAAGGATTCAGAAATATGTTTCATTATCCTCCAACGATGCAAAATTCAACCTCAGTAATTTACAACATTTTCTATCGTATGGGGGAACAATTATTTCATGTTTATCCACTTGTTAATAATAAACTATTAAAGGTGTTTCCATCGATCGATCAATTGAATTTAAGGTAGTACATGAGAGCCAGTATGACGCTGAAGTTTGCATCATTGGAAGGCAACGATTTTTAAAAAATTCTTCACTTTTATTGTCATTAGAAACCTTTTTTTTTCACCTTGAGGTTATAAGTATGTAATGAAAATACGGAAAAACGTTCGAATGATTTTCATAGCCTAAATCAGCCAAAGACATTTTATCAATGGAAAATAATTCATTCTCGTTGCGTTACAATGACGCAAACTTCAAGATCGTGAGCCAGTTCCATTCAAAAGCAAACATACGTTCATTTTTTTAGATGAGCGTTGATTTTAAAAAAGTAATCAGTTTACCTACTTTTAAATTACATACGTGGGATATCTTACTATTTAAATGTTGAAAAATGACATGGTAGATTAATTGACGATACCTTTTAAAGCGGTCTTCTTGTCTGTGGTAGCAAACTTTTAGCAGGACTTGCCCAGGGCCTATGCAAACACTTAGAAAGTTTGTGTTGCGTGCTCGCATACTAAGACCTGAACATCCAATTCCTACACGTGACAAACCCTACTGGCGAGCACAATCAACCCCTTACGCTAACCATATTCATTACCATTATTGACAGTGCACTTCTTGCAAATCGTGCAGTGTACAAATTAAATATTCAATAAAATGGAAAATTGGCTGCTGTCTGAAGGACAATTGTGAAGACTAAAGTTTTAAAAATGCAGTTTATTGCACATGCATCGTTTCCAGTGTTACGAAGGCATCGACTGGGTCGGCCAATCACATTCCATCGTGTATTTTCGCGTATTATCATTCCATTGTTTTTATGAGCTTCTGTCGCTCCTTTTTTTTTTACTATCAACAGAAATACGATATTTTTCCGGACTTGCTCCATGCAGTGCGCGTTAGATATGCCGATTTCATGAGGAAATATCCCGTTATGTCAATAACGGATCAATATTGTCAATATTGAATTTAAAAACTTTCTGGCTCAAATCATTTTTGGATGTACCACCTTAGTCGATTAATCGCATCAATAATAAACCATTAAAATTGATTAAATTATTTTTTTCTTGTAAAAAATCGAAATTTGGAGCACAACTTTGTTAATGCACATACAAATAAATGTTCGAACGATTTTTCGATCTTATTCCTTCAAAATTATTTTTTTTTGTATAATTCCGATTTTCGAATCTTCACAATAGCCTAACCGCTTAAAAAAAAATATGTATTCGTTTCCAAAAATGTTTCGCTGTGATAAAAAATGTGAATACTCAATCTCCAGTGCAAAATTGCCAACGTAGTGGATGTCGATAATTTACAATTGGGACAAAATTACAGATCCGGAAACACGACAATCGATCGCAATCCTGTCATCGAAATTTTCATTGCCAAAATTGTGTCAATACGCGGAGCAGAATGAATTTCCAATTCCGGGCAAAAATCCCGATCGTTGATTTTCCCTCCGTTGCGGACCGAGTCGTACAGCGACCAATGCAATGACTCGCGACGTCGCATGCACGTGGGCGTGCCGGCGATTACGAATTCCATATAAGGAGAAGTTTGAGAAGGCATAAAAGACGCGGAACAATTGCGACTCACCTTGCCAGCTTGAATATTTTCCTTTTGGACCTTTTTGCCGGAATCACGCTTCGTGTTTTGGCCTGTAATTATTAACGGAAAAGGCATGGCGTATGAGCATACAATGTCCTCGTTCTCGTGCTCGTATCTATCGAAAAACTGAAGACAAACAAATGAGCGCTTATTATCGCGAACTTCGACTCACTTAAGACCACGATCGGAGCTGAGCCTGGCCCGAACATTCTTCTGTCGTTGTTGATCGTTGAGAATTACGAGAACAAAAAAAAACGTTCATCAACGAGGCGAAAACGAAAGCGTGACTATTTGGACGTGAATGCTGGGAAGCTAGTCCGGCGAGAAGGTAACCCTCAAGTCGCGAATAATGATGGTTCTGACTGAAAGTTTGTTATCACGTCGTAGAGAGGAAGTCCGACGAAGAATTTACGACGAATCGGCTATTCTGAACAAACTGGTTTATCATTTGGCCCATAGATGGCGCCAAAAGCGACGTCCCTCTGTCAACGTGAGCGAAACATCGTCGCGCCATCTAAACGACACTTTGCCTTTCTTCGATCCTCGACTTTGCGCGCTTTGCGGTACATTTCGCTCGTACCTGCATTTTTTTGTTCGACATTTAGAAATGACCTTACACTTCAGCCAACCACGTCCCAGGATTTCAAACGGATTGCCGTTGGACGAGTCCGGTTTTTAGGATGCGCGATCACTACCGTGCGTCGCTGCTGTCCAGCGAACTAAATTAAGCGAAATTATTTGAACGAGTTCATGCGGTTACAAGAATCCTCTTTATAAAGTGTCTCAAAATGACCTGACATTTAAATTTATTAGAAAAACGTATTGTTCATTTGAAAAGTATGGATATTTTTTTCTCATTGTAAGGTACAAACATGAAGGTTATGTGTGAAACACAATATCCGACGAATGGCATAAACATCGACTTGGAAGACATATTCTTTCAACAAGATGGCGCACCCTGCCACACTTCGAGAGAAACAATGCAGTTATTGCCGACGACGTTTCATGGTCGCGTTATCTCGTGTTCGACTTCTTTCGTTGGGGTTTTCCGATAGGAAAAGTATACTTATGAGAATGATGGCCAATGATCCAAAGCTAATTCCAGAGCTTGAGGAAGCAATTGGATGCACCCTTTATGAAATTAGTCCGCAATTATGCCAAAGTATTATTGCCAATTTCGTCAAAAGAGCGAACGCTTGCAATTAGGGGCGAGGCAGCCATTTATCGAATATTGTGTTTCACACATAACCTCCATATTTGTACTAAAACTTAAAATAACAAAATTTAGACACCCTATATTAAATCATTAATGTACAAAACAGCTAATTGACATGAAATTCGTCTATTAATCAAGCAACACCTAACGATAATTTGGGTTCACCGTTCGGGGCGGCGATGTGAAAAACCGCGTGATAGGATGGCGGTCAGTTTTTCGTGCAACTTTAACGAGTTATACACAGCTCAGGCCCGAAAAAGAATTTTCGTGAATTTTTTTGGACGAACGTGTGCAGATTAAAATTAGTTTTTAAGTCGGCTTTAAGTAGCTTTTGGAATTTTTATATTGAAAAATATTTGTCATTATGGTAGATACAATGATTTGTGCTGAGCGCTGTTTGAAAAACGTCCGTCAGGGTGACCGTTGCTGCTCAGAAACAAATCATCCGAAAAAAAATCAAACGCATGTATTTTTTCATGAAATTATCTGGTGTTTGGACGAAGGATTTAACAAAATATTGATTTTCGAAAAAATGGCCGAAGTCCGACGTGAAAGTATCGATTTTTGGTGAAAAAACGCTCTAAGTATTATCGTTGATGAAAAAAACGACGTATCAAAAAAAGAAAATTCCTCCGTTGAACCACTGCTTTTTGATATGTAAAAGAAGCTTGTAAAATTAGAAGTAGACCGGTGCAGTGATTTTTTAGATACCGTGGTCGCGGATTTTGAAAAGGTAATTGTGAGAAAATACGCGTCTAAAGTTCGCCGCTTCGCTATAACTGACCGCCATACTATAAACGCTCACAACTCCCTTAATTTTGAACAGATCGACACAAAATATTCAGAGAATATTTTTCAGATGGCATTTTTCAAAAATCGATATTTAAAAAATGTCAACTGGGTGTAAGACCTTATTCGCATTTATTCAACGTAAGAATAGACCATTCGTTTTCACATTCTTTATGGAGACTCCACGATAATCTTCGCGTTTTGATTGCGCCGTCGTATATTCGCAAATTTCGATTGCAACGCGCACGCGCGTTCCACTTCCCCAATGAGCGCGTTCCACTACCCCCTTTGGCGGGCGCTCCGTGAAGCAACGGGAGGACGGTGACGGTACGCTCCGAAGCTTCCCCCCTCCACTCTTCCGCGATCGTTTTAATTCAATATACCTGTATACGCGAGAGCTCGCTGCGGCGACCGTGGCCGTCTCAAATCGAATGTAATCTTGGTCAAGTGTCATGCTACTATACGCGAACGTGTTGTTAACTTTAAATTCGTCGCCGGACTTATAAATAATCCGAGCGGACGCGTAAATTTGCGTCAAGATGCTTTATGGGTTTTCAATCGATTGTTTTTTCGTAACGTAGGTTATCGGCCGAAACGTTGCCTCGATTCTCTCTCTCCTAAGACCGTGTTGTTTTAGGAGCGCGGCTGGCGGGAGGGGGCGACGGGTTTTCATATCTATATTCAGCGAATTCCAACTCGCGTATGCTAAAAATTCTGCCGACCT
This sequence comes from Ophion costatus, assembly GCA_951751655.1. Classification (NCBI taxonomy): domain Eukaryota; kingdom Metazoa; phylum Arthropoda; class Insecta; order Hymenoptera; family Ichneumonidae; genus Ophion; species Ophion costatus. The sequence goes on from OX632363.1 coordinate 30,356,221, forward strand.
TGACGAACGGGCACAACGTGAGTTTTCGAAGTGTTGCTCTTTTCAATTCTCGCACGTCCAACGATGGAAATACAATTCCGCGATTCCGTGGCAGCGTTGAGGAGAATATCGCAGAAACATTACTCGTCAAGTACGCGCGAGCGTTCGCCCGAAATATATATGCCTCGTCCAGGTGTGCGTTCCAGCCGCTATATCTCTTGCGTATATCTAATCTTGATGTACCATTTTCAGAGTACGCTCGCGAGCGATATGAGAACGCCGGCGCCGGGCAAAGGACTTTAGAGCGGTGCGAAATGTGAATATGAAGGGTGGTCGCACCAGACAAGAGGTAGAAATCAAGCGGAAGTATGTATTTTTTTCCGAGCCTGAGACGATCGGCGAGAGCGCAGAAAAATCTGGCAAGGTAAGTTCGTACAGCGATTCGTATTGGCTCCAAGTGCAACCCTAGCGTCGCGTTGCATTTGAACTTTTGTCGGTTCTGTCAAGGGTTCTGGAATTGCGGTTGTACAGGCGAACCTCGGTATAACGAAATCCTCGATATAACGAACCTCGATACAACGACGATACAATTCTCAATATAACAGAGATTCGTCCATTTCCTTTTGATAGACGCCCGAAACCTTCATACGACAACATAAACATATACATTATTCTCTAATTGCTAATTGCTTGTAAAAAATGAACTCATTCAAACCTTTTTAAAAAAAATATCCCTATATTTATAGTACTAATTCATTTTTTTAAAGAACATTTTAACGAACATGATCTCGATATAACGAAACCTCAATATAACGAGAATCCGATATAACAAACTTCCCTAAAGATTCATTATATCGAGGATCGACTGTATGTGATCGATTATGAAAATTTTAATCACGCCTCGATTCAATTTTATTTGTTTCCATGAAAGAAATTTGTCTGGCCACAGACAACAAGAAGCGTTTCCTTTCAGTAAGGTGGAAAAAAGTGTGGAGTATTTTCTTAAAATGTATATTCTTGTTTGCTTCTAATTTTTTCGTAAGAAGAAAATGGAGCTATAATGGATATTATTAAAATTGAATAAATATGTATTATTGCTGCATCACTTTGTGATATAATTTAATAAAATTGCTTCGCCATCTAAATGAGCATAATTTTGGAGACTAACTTAGAGAGTATAACGCACAATATCAATTTTAAACCTCAGATTCAAAGTAAGGGAAAACTGTTGGTATCTGCTGAACACGTCAGGAACGTAGAAGAGTTGAGGACAAAAATGACCCAAGTTTAAGCTTGTGAATTATTAATTAGAGTTATTGTGGAAAATTATGAATTATTAACCCTTACTTGCCAATGTGGAGTTGGAAACAACTTTTCCGACAACTACAACGCCACTTTTTCTTATGTGAAAATGCATTGATGATGTGTATTCTACAGAAGTGTGGCAAGAAAGAGTTAATAATTGAAGCTCGTTTCATACGGCAAACGTCTATTTCTTCGACGCCTTACAAAACTTCTTTAAAGGCCTGCAGCTATCCATTTGTTTCATTCTAACTTCCATTCTGCCGCAAGAAATCGATAAAGTTTGCATTTACTATTTCTTTCGGTATTTTTGCAATTTTTTCCATCCTAACCTTTGTGGCGCATTTTTAATGAAACAATATTTTAACTTTTATTGCAAAGATCTCGTCCTACGCTCATACAGATGTGACAGACAAATAGCCGACTTAGTTGCTATTTTTGTCCACTGCGGGCGTTGCGTTCGATTTCATTACCCTCACTCTATACGTAGAGTCAATACTGCATTCCCATTGGTTTTTGCCGCTTGTACTTTTACCGCGCCCTCCAAAAGCGTTTCGTATTCTCGAACCACCGGACTGGGAGAACAAAGACGGGGGCATTGAAGTTCCGTACAAAAAAAAAGAGTCGACATTCACGCGAATACGCGACATTTCAGATTCTTCCGAGTGACCGAATCGCCGAGTTGAGAGCCAGCTACCAGGGACCTTCCGAGGAACGATCGTCGGCCGATCCCTCGGCCGCTTCCGGTTTGAGATATGTCGGATCGTTGTTATCGCGGGAAGCCGTCCAGTCGCATCCGTTCACGTTTATAAAAGCGGTGAAGCGAAAATTGGCATTGGCCGCGTACGACGAGTCGTCGAAGCGGTCGTACGGTTCGATAATAGCACCAGCGGGTACGGAGCCTTTGAGCGTACGTACGAATAGGCTCGAGAACACGTCCCGGGAGAGTTTGTACCGAACGATCGAAAGGATGGATTTCGTCAAACCCCTCAAGGTGCCGGACGTGAAGATATCGCCGAAAACGTTGGACTACGGGCCGAAGGAGAGTCTCAATTTGCGCGACTTGACGGGTCTGAAGGTAGCGATGCCGCCATCGTCGTCGACGCAGAAGAACGACCGAGGGGCCAAGAGCGTCGACAGGATGGTGCACAGAAAATTGGACTTTTCGATGTCGGAGGGTCACTCGCTGGTCTCGAGCGACGACGTGGAGCCTCTCAGAACTCCCGATCTCACGATGTCGCCGAGTCTCGCGAAGCAGAAGGAGCACGCGCGCGACAATTCGCGGGAGAAGGAGAATCGCAACAAGCGAATCAAGAGGGACGAGTTGCTGATAGTTTCGAGAACGGACGAGTCCTCGCAGGACGCGAGCGTCAAGAGGCCGAAAAATCCAAAGCATCTGTCGCGCAAAGAGTCGACGGAGTCGAAGCGTACAAAGGCGGAACGTTCGTCGGTCAACAATGCGACAACGAGGGATCCCGAATTCGTTGCGTCGAAGAAACCAAAGAGCAAAACTTTTGCAACCTCAGCGTCGAGGAGGGACGAGGAGAGGCGTATGCGCTCGAGCAGCGGTACACACGGGACGAGAAGTACGCGGGAACGTTCGCTCGAGTCGCGAGGACGCACGTTCAGCAGCGAGTCCCTTCCCGATCGATGCTCGAAGATACACGAGAGAACGAGCGGCCGGGAACTAACGAGAATGATGGGGGCTGACTCGGAAGCTCCGCGGTCCAACGACGACTATCAAATCTTGTACGCGCTCAGGCAAATGGACGAGCACAAGCAGAAGACGAGCCTGGACGCGAGGGCGTCGAAGATTATCGGTAGATCCTCGTCGTCTCAGTCGTTGCAGCAAAAAGCAACGGATCAACCGGCCAAAGAGCAGCACAAGAGGATAGCGGACAGAACGAAAGCATCGTCCAGCAAATGGCGGGGATCGAGCGGCACAAGCGACGTCACCGAGGACGTTGAAAATCCTTCAGAGTCGACGAGCAAGAATCGCATCGCGAGCGATTATCAACAAAATGCCAAGCCCATCGCGCAAAGCTCGAGCGAAACGACGCCCGAGGAGGTACACCTCGACCCTACCAGGATATCCTTCCGCGACGAGAGTTACTCCCAGCAGGATGATTTCTGCGACTTGGTGACGCCCGACATGAATCTGAACCCGCGTCCGAAGAGGCGAAAGCAGCGTACGACCGAGAGCGAACCCGACGGCGAGACGACGAGGAAGCACAGGAGCCGAGGCCCCGAGGCGGACTCGCCAAGCTCCGAATCCTCGTACGTCCATCCGAGCGCTTTGCATATGCAATTCCAGGCGGAGCTCCACCTGTTCGACTCGTACAACGAGTCGTTGCGCCAGGTCGAGGGCGTCGAGAAGTGCCTGTACAACGCGGCGCCCGACGCTGCCCGAGAACTCACCGAGAGACAACGTGCGTCCAACGAGGAGACTCGAAAGCATCACGGCGCTGCTTTGCAAGCCGAGCGCGAATCCGCACTTCCGGTAGCTCCCACGATCATAGAGGAACGTGGCCGTCCTGAGCTCGAAAGCGATTTTCCAAAAGCATCGAAATTGTCGAGAGAGATCGACGCGATCTCGAGGAGGAGCAAGGAAGCTGATCCACGCGAGGCCAGACCGGACGTCAGAGTCGCCGAGACACAAACTCCCAACGATATCGCCACGCAGACGGAAACTCGCTCGAATCGTCACTCCGTAGCGAAACAATATCCCGGCATAACTTACGAGCGCGGTGACTTTCACAAATCCGACATACCCGAGCTCTCCTTAGGCTCCCTCGAGCGCTTCGAGGATCTCGATCACACGGAGGATATCTCGTTGGCGGGCAAAGTTCGCACGATGTCGGAGATAAGCCTGCACGAGACTACGTCCTCGATAAAGACCGAGACCGGCACCGAGATCAGCATGACGACGCGCGACGTTACGTGCTCGTTCAACAAGTATCTCGATCACGAGATGGCGCAGCTGATCAAGGACGAGAAGCTCATGTACGACAAGATCGAGATGCTGTTCAAGTCACGCGAGAAGACTCTCAACGATCGTACGAAGAAACTCGTGAAACTGGAGGAACAGAAGCGAGCGCTTCGTGACACCGGGCAGGACAGTCGCGTCAGCAGCGTCAAGAAGAAGCAACGGGCTCTCCTCCTCAAACTTCAGCAGGAGAAGGACGAGATGAATCGTTTGAAGGAACTCCACAAAATTGCCAGCCAGGAGAGAAAGCTCATGCTGCAGAAACAACGCAACATGTTCAATCCGCAGATGTCGACGAAAAACATACTGACGAAGCTGAAGAGAAGCGCCGATTGCCAATCGCCGAGACGTTTGTCAGGCCCAATGAAGGGTTACGACATCAGGAGCAACAGCTCTATGAGCTCCTTACTGGAGTCCGAGAAGGCGCAAATCGATCGCGCCCAAATGGACATCAAGATGCTCCTCTCCGACAGCTCGTACAGGGTCGAGGGCAAGTCCTGCAAGTCCGATCAGGATACCTCAGCGCCGGAGAAACTCGACGCGAACACGTCGAACGACGGGCAACGCTATCTCGATGCTCTCGACGCCGCCAGCCTCAACGATCTCCAACGATGCAACGCGTATCCGGAGAATCTCGACTCGTCGCCGCAAAAAATCGAATCTAAGACCCGCAAATTCGAGGAGAAAATGCCCAATTCGCGAACGAGCTATCTGATCAGGCAGAAACGTCTTTTGAATCCGGGACAGATCGTCGAGGCGCAGGAGGAGTCTCAGGCGGCCGCGAGGAACGCTGAAAACTTGGAGATCGCCAAATCCGAATCGGATACGTTGGTCGAGGAACTTTCGAAAAAGTCGAAATCGGCGAATCACGAGAGTCCGCAAGGGCACTCGAAGGAATTTGGAATTCACGAGAACCTCCAGCAGGACGGGGATCCGACGAATACGCGGAAGTCGAAAGCGTTACAGGTAAACGAGGAAACGCTGTTGCAGGCTTACTCGAGATGCTCGAAAAAAATGGACAAACCCGCAACGGGCGAGCGCGAGGCTGCGAAGAAATTGCAACAGCACTCGTCGCACGAGACGAAATCGACCGGCAAGCGAAAAGGCGGAAAAAGCTTGAAGCCGAAGTCGGGATTTCTAAGCGAGAATATTTTGAGGAGTAAAAACAGCGAAGATACCGTCAAGTCGTCGAACAACAAGCGTACGAAAATGGAGAAGGAACTCGTGGAGGATCACTATCAAAGCTCGATACTCGAAGAGATCGATCTCAACGAGAGTCAAAATTCTTTGCAAGCCCTCGTCAAACACTCGAGAGCCGTCAAGGACAAGAATTACAAGCTTCTACGCGATATCGCGTGCGAGCAACACGAGACCAAAGAGAACATCGCATCCGGCAACTTGATGGATCGAAGCTCCGACAATCGTGACAATGATTCGCGCAAGGACGATGCCGATTTTCAAAATTTGGGAAATATATCGACGAGATCGCAGGTCAGTACGTTCACGATATCGCGGCACAGCTCGGGAGACAGCGAGAAAGGATTCTCGCGATCGGTCATTATCAGGGCGCAGGATCATCGATTCAAAACATCGAAGAAACTCGAAGAGTACGTATATAACTTCGCATTATCCACGTTCGTTTCTTTTTTTCTTCATTTTCTCCTAATTTTCTCCTGGTCACGCGTTTTTTTTTGCTCGACTCTCACTTATATGAGGAGGTGCGCTACGGTTCGAAAATCGGGACAACTTTTGGGAATCCATTTTCAGAAGACTAGTCGCATGCTTTTGAAGTTTCCAACGAACGTTCATATTTGTATTTTTATTTCCTTATTTTTAATATGATACTTAATCTTTTTGGTCGATTTCAATTGCAAATCTATCAGTGAGTATGTAAAAAGACAGTTGGGCGATTTTGGTAGCTAAAATCTGCTAAAAGAAACTTCGGAAAGTAAAAATCACTTTCATTGCACTCCAACGATGCAAACTTCAATCCTATACTGGTCGCGCGATTTGCTTTCTTTCTGGTACATCATTCGCGTAAAAAATTCGAATAATTGTCAAAGTTACTGATCAATGAGGCGAAGGCGAGGACTCGTTGGTCTGAAAATATAGAAATTCGCTATCGTATAATGGGCGATTTTTTAAATAATATTTGTTCATGAAATACTCACAATAATGAAGGGTTTGATGCAGCTGTGGAAGACTAATCATTTTTCCCGTTTGACGATGGGCAATTGGACCCTCGAATAACGTACAGTAGCGTACTTGCTTAAAATGAAAATAAAATCTCTTATATCGCAAAAACTACAATTTCGTCCAAGAAGTCTCTTTATTTGATTGGCTAAATGACGTTGACGTTTGCATCGTTGAAAAACAACGAAATGTAATCCTTAAAAAAATGGTAGCCAATTTTGGCTGTGAAAATCACTGAAATGTTTTTTTACGTATTCTTATTAGTTTTTCGACGACTACGTCCAAAGAGACTTTGGCTAACGATAAAAGTAAAGGAATTAGTAATGGGAAAAAAATCTGTGCACTGTAATGTAGTTTGGGTTTGATTGGGTTGCCTTACTATTCCAGTGGAAACGAAGATTTTCGAGCGACGGAAAGTTCGCCAGATACAAGTCTGGCTCGATAATCTCCGGACCTACCCTCGCTCGATTTCGCTTTTTCCAAATGCCATCCTCCTCGCTGCAAGGTAACACGGATAAATGACCATTATTGCTGCGAACTGAATTATCCGAGTGTTGGCCCCGAGTGTTCTAATAATAACCTGAAAATTGCGTATTCTTGATGGAGCGTACCATTGTAAAAATAGATGCTGAGCGGTGTACGGCTCGTCTGCATTCACATAGGTTGGTCACGGTTTGCCTAGTGCACCGACCCGTTCGCGGATACTCGCCCGAACTGTCGTTCGAATAATCCCTCCATTTTTTGGCTATTTTTTGCGCAAGCGATTATTCCGTCGCGAGGATTCTCGGCTCGTCGAATAACGAGACTGCGTTTTCACACAGGGCCCTGAATGCTCGGGAGGCTGCTCTGGTGGCGCGCAGAAATTGCGTCGAGGACTGGATCGCCTGGCACACGAAACTCAAGGCCGAAGAGTGTCGCGTGGCACGCATGGAACAGGCCGCCTTCAAACTCGTCAGCACAGCAGCCAACGCTCTTTCCTACAATGGTAAAATATCCTTACCACTTTGGGATATCTTCCGCCAATTTTGGCCCACGTGCCCGAGCGATCGGACGACGTCACACCGACGAGTCCTTATTGCTTATTCGGTCCTTTTGATTCGGCAGACACGACGATGTCGTCCGATACGAGCGACGTGGAGGGCAGAGTCGAAATGTTGGCGGAAAAATTGGCCGAGCGACGTATCGAGATGGCCAGACTCAGGAGAGAGACAAGGAAACAAGCCAAGCGAAGATTGAAAGCCCTCGAGTTGAATTTGCTCAATCAAATAAAGGTAAACAGCGCTGGAGATCAGCAAACGTAAATTTTGATGAATTCTGAGCTATTCAGGGCGCACGGAAGTCTTACAGAAATTCTGCCAAGGCGACAAACAGTTGGACGCATCGTGACTTCGTTTGCTCTGGGCCTGCTTTCAAAATTTGTAATTGAGCCACTAGACTGTTGAAGAATTATCATAGAGAGAAGTGACCTTACTTTGGCACCCCACCAATCATTCATTGTCTACCTAGACAGTGGTCCCTAACGTGCCAATAATTGGACACCTTTTCCTACTTTCAATTTGCAGCAGTTTTGCATACTTCTTGCAAAGTACAATGAAAAATGGTTCTACATGTTTTAGACTTTTTGTATACATGATTTATGTATCAGAGAAACTCTGGAGAGTTTCACAATCATTCTAAATATCACAACTCATTTTTACATACAAGAGTTAAAGGTACCATACATCTAAGTTGCTACATCTACCTAGAGCCCCGCAAAAAAGTGGCCGAATTCCGATTTTTTTTCTGGGAAACGGTTGGTGAAAAAGAAACGCATTTTTTCGACACAAAGGTACATATATTAAGAGCCTTTAGAGAAAAAATACAGCGCGACATCTGGCGGTGGACACTCTCCATCTTAAACAGTCCATCAGAAATCTAAAAACCAAACGGTTATTCAAGTTTACAAAACAACGGTAAACACAAATTTTGAGTCTGGGGTCTAGATGTCAAACTTTGATTTCTTTCACGTAACTGACAAAAAAAAAATAGTTTCACCAGATAAAATTTGCTGTTTGTATTCAACTGTGCTGCTATCTGCCGCTTATACGATCAACCGAAAACTTCAAGACTCATTTATCAACGTACAAAAGACAAAAGCAAACCTTATGAGTAACGAATGAAGATTTCGGTTATTATTTGATGTATAGAATCAACATTTATTTATTAAAATACAAACCCAGCATTTTGTTTTTCTTGACCTTTGGAATCTATGGAAGAAAAGTCGCCATTTTTACGTAATTATAAAAAAATGAAGATCGATTTTAAAAAAGTGAGGTCGTCGACGACCTTTGAATGTTTCTCATTGTATCTCCTGCAAATTTGGAACCGACCTTGAAAACGGTGTTTTGAGAAAAACGGGTTTAAGGGTTTAAGGGTTTAACGCATCAGAGTTTAACGGGTCGCAAAGTAGCTTATCTTCGCGATTTTTTTTCGACAGTAAAAGTGCGCCATCCAGTCTGATTTTTTATGTTAAATCAAAGCACTCATCTAGATATATTTTGAAACCTTTATTTTTATTTGTTTTTACATTTATTTTAACGGTTGATAATGTCTTAGAAAAAAATGAGTCCTTACGGTGTGCACAGTTGTGGTCGTAAATATCTGAAACCAAATTTGTGAAAATATTATTAATCAGTATGAAAGCCGCTATCTTGCTATGGAGGTTTTTGAAAAATCAAAATTGTCGAAATGGCGACGGTTTGAAAAAAAAGTATCGAATTTAGCCTATGCTTTCGCCAGATTTTCGTTAAAAGAAATATGAAGATGAACAAAAAGCGTCCATAGCAAGATAAAGAATGGCGTGAAGAATGTTGTATCCAAATTTGACACGAAAAGCTTGAAAACTCTTCCTTTGAGATTGTACACCGTTTTGAAAAACGACATTTCGAGAAAAACGCGTTTGAAGTTTCGAGTGCGGAATTTTCATATAAATTGTCTACTTGCGTGTATGTAAGTATATGAACAGAATGTTTATAACCGTTTGTACTGTCGGATAATGCAAAAAACCTCGATTTTTTGAAAATGTTACACTCCGATGATCCCTTAAAGTTTGAAGTATAGTGCTCGACTGTTAATAGCTGTAGGTCATTAAATTTTGAAAATATTTCAATAAATTTTTCAGGGAATATAGCTGAAAGGTGATACGATGGAATAAAAATATTACAGAAAATGCAATTCTTCTTACCCACCTAGGTAGATGTAGCCCGTTAATATTGTTTTACCCGTGTACCTTTAGGGAATATTTTCCTCCGTTCCGCAAAAGTTCATGAATATCAGAGCGGCCAGTTTCCCAAAACTTTGCTGCTCTGTGTGCCCTGGGTAAGCGTCCGACGTGTCCCAATAAGAATTGCCGCATAACTAGTTCACAATTATGGCCCGTATTACTGTTTTTATCCCGTAAATTAATTCTAAAGAAATGAATCCCATAAATTAATTTTAAAGAAATTAGTCCCGTAAATTAATTTTAAACAAATTAATCCCGTAAATTAATTTTATAGAAATTAATCCCGTAAATTAATTTTAAAGAAATTAATCCCGTAAATTAATTTTAAAGATTAATCCCGTAAATTAATTTTAAAGACTAATCCCGTAAATTAATCTTAAAGAAATTAATCCCGTAAATTAATTTTAAAGATCAATCCCGTAAATTAATTTTAAAGATTAATCCCGTAAATTAATTTTAAATAAATTAATCCCATAAATTAATTTTAAATAAATTAATCCCGTAAATTAATTTTAAATAAATTAATCCCGTAAATTAATTTTAAATATTAATCCCGTAAATTAATTTTAAAGAAATTAATTCCCAAACTTGTATTTCCGTTTGATCCAGAAATACGACGCGACGATAAACGAGATGCAAATGAAATTGGAGAGTCAGAAAGGCGCGATGAGGGACAGCGACAAGCTCGCGATCGAGTCCCGCTCGGTGGCGGACTTCAAAGTACCTGAAATTCCCCTCAAGCGTATACAAGAGTTGTACAAGAGCAGCGATCTGTTGAGATCGAGATCGGAGTCCGACCTGATATTCTCAAAGACGTCGCACTCGCGTTCGAACGATGATTACCGGGTGACGGACGTGGCCGACAACGAGAGCGTGTACAAAGCTTCGAGTTTGCGCGACCAGTTGGACTCGCGAGCCTCGAAGATCTCGAGCCCGAGAGAGCTCCGAACGAATCAGAGCGCCGAGTCCGTGTTGGAGGAGGCGCGAAAGTTCGCTTGCGCCAATGCGGAAAAGCACTCGGACGCCTCGTTGAGCGGTCGGGAGTCTCACGCAACGAACGTCTCGAGATCGCGCGAGAGCGTGGACTCCGAGGATGTTGCGAATATGCGAATATCCGAGAGTCCGAGGCACGACGAGACGGAAATCGTCACGGAAGAAGCGAAATCACCGGAAATTTCCGAACTCCCGGAAACTCCGGAAACGGAAGGACACTCGAAGTTGTTCACTCGCAAGCTCGAATCCCTCCATTTGACGAATAAACATTTGAACGACGACATAAGTACGCTGGAGAACGATCTGAAGGCTCTGTCGGAGATGATGTCGCAATTCAGCAAAAAGTCCGACGACAAGCTCAAGTCCGGCTCGCAGCGGCGTTCCACCGAGCGCGAGGACATCGTCACTGTCGCGAGCAGCCCGAAGAGTACGTCCCGCGACATATCCGAGGATCTGTCCAAGTCCTTTCTCGCGGAAACCAAGGAAGGCCTCGCCTCGCGAGATTTCGCCACGGGAAAATCGATAATCGAGGAAATACGGGAAAGGTCACGATCCTCCGAGAGTCCAACGACGAGGGACGAATTGATCGACGAGGTCGCGGAGCTCGTCTCCGATACGACGATGCACGACGACGAATCGGCGGTCGCCAAGGCCCCCGAAGACATCGACTTCGAGGCGCGAAGCAAAGAGCTACTCAACGTAATCGAGAAGTCCATTATCTCCGAGCGCATAGAGTCCGCCGACAGGGACACGGCCATGAGCGAGGCCGATCTCGAGCGAAGCATGATCGACATGTGCCAAGAGAACGAGGAACTCTCGCAGGATCTCAATTCCCTCGAGGGCGACATCAAATCGATCTCCCAAATGATCTCGAAGATGGCCGAGAGCAAACGGAGTCTCGGCCTAGTCGCCGAAACCTCCGATAATTCGCACAAATCGGAGGCGGAGCGCGACGGGGCCCGAGCGGGCGCGATTTTGCATCTCGCGAGTGAGAGACTCGCCGTCGTAACCACGGATGGCGAATCCCCTCTCAACCGCGATAGCATCGACGAAGTTGAGACGGAAATTCCGAGCGATCCCATTTCCGCGAACAAATCACCGCCGGAATCGTTCGCCCGACGAAATTCCGCGTCGTCGAACGAAGACGACAAAGTCGAGGAAGCCTCGCGCGAGCCCAGAACTCTCGACGATACATCCGTGGAACTCAACGATCGAGACGAATGCGAGAGCATAGAGGAAGATATTTCCCGGCGCGAGGATAACTCGCGGAACGATTCCGCGCTTTCGAGAAAATCCGACGATGTTTCACGAGAGAATTACGAGGCTGCGAGCGAGAACAATCGCACCAACGAGTCCTCCCTCGAGAATTCCGTCGACGAGGATAACGAGGATAATTGCCAAGTTTCTCACGGCAATGTTACCGCGGAAAACGACTGGACGATATCGGATTCGTTTCGAATTCCCGACAAGCCCGCGATCGAGGCTGTCGACGATTGCGAAAGATCGCTCCAATTGGAGGCCAGTATTTCCGTCGTGCCGTCGGAAATGTCCGTGATGAATTTCAGCGAGGAAGAGTCCCGCGAGACGGCCGACGATGAAACCCGAGAGACGCAAAATTTTAGCTGCGACGTTGACAACGTTTCGATGTTTGTACCGAAGGGCGAATCGACGACGATCGGCTACAGATTCGAGGATTCGTCGATGAAATCGGCAAAGCCCGATTCGACGCAGATCGACGAACTCGACGACATACTGGACATCATAGCGCGCGAGAGCGAGCGAAACGAGGACGCGCCGCCGAGGGCGATTGCCGCGGCTGAGGATGCAACGACGAAGGATCTTGGGCAGCCTGGAGTAACTTCGAGCGAGGAGCGAATGATTCCACGCCCTACCGATCTCAATCTCACCGCCGAAGTCGAGCCTGTGCTGCAAAAACTCACGGAGATTCTTCAAGGCGTCGAGCGCAATATCGCTCTGCGCAGAAAGAAGTCAAACGAGGAAATTCGTAAAATCGGCGAGATCGAAGGACGCGTCGGTTCGCCGGGTCCCACGAGCCCCGTAGCGATAACATTTTCGAATCTCGAGAACGACAAGTCAGCGTCTCGTGGCTCGGATGTCGCACTTCCCGTGGCCGACGTAGCTGTCGTCCGGGTGGACCTACCCGGAGACTCGACGATCGTCGAAGCCCCGGAGTCTCGACAACGATCACCCAGCCCCAGACTCGTCATGGACGAATCGGAGCTCCCTCGGCCTCGTCGCGAGGACGCGAAAACTCCCGTTAACGGGGTAATCGCCCTTTGCGAAAACGCTCCCAAATTCGCCGACAAGACTTTCGACATTCTTCGCGATCCCGAGTACGAGGATATCTCCGAGGAGAGTCTCGAAGTGTCGGAGATCCTCGACAGATCCGAGTCGCAGAGATCGAGCTTGTCGAGAAGCAAAAGAATTCCCGAAAAGTACGAGATGAAACAAAAATCCGACGACGTGCTCAGGATTCTCGACGAAATTTCCCAAAAATCGCATCCCCGCACGCAGTCCGGCGATGTGCAAATCGATGTACGAGCGTTCGGCACCGTCTCACCGGCGATCACGAGCCAGAGGTCCGACGGCGACGAATCCGCGGGACGAGTCCTCGGAACGATCCAGGATAACGTCAAGTCGGTCGAAGACGAGATCGTCCCGTCGAAGGAACCGACGAATCGCGAGGACGAGCGTTCGGAAGATAACGACGGGAAGAACGCCATCTCGGAACAACGTTTGTCGGACGCCGGTGGAGTACCCAGGCGAGACACTTCGGATAAACGGGAGAACGATGCGTCCTCGGACTCGAGCGAGGGGGCCGATACACCCAGAGGAGTGTCCGAGATCGAGATGGATTCGCCGAGGGATCCGAACGAGTCGAGGCTCGACATCGATGCTCTCGACGATGACTTGCTCAGCGTTGGCGAAATCGCGAAACCATCCAGCGAACCCAAAGTCGATTTTTCCGCGACCAATGCGGTCGGCAGCTCGGAAAAAGATATCGAAACGATGATCGACAAATTGAAAGGTACTTGGGCTCAATCATTTTGCCATTCGAAGGAACAATTTCGCATCGTCGTCTTTTGTTTCATTGTAAGGTGTGCGCGTGTTTATGTCAGTGGTATGAATACGGGCCGTGAATTGGCGAAAATTATAATACAAGGGTCGACAGTCACGTCGATTCACGTTTTTTTTTTATCGAGACAAAAGAAACGCGATCGATGGCTTGACGTTTAATCGGCGGAGCGCCATTTCTCTCAGACTTGAGGTATTCCTTTCAAGAACTCGAATGTGCAACAATTGATTTTCGTCTGTAATCGAGTGGAAATACATCCCAGTGTACTGGTGAAATTTCAAGCCAGGTACCGAACTTGTAAAGGGGTTTTTTCCTAGCCTTTAGGCGAGGAAAAAACTGCTGATTTTCATGATTTTTTTTAAGGAAACACTTGTCTACTATTTTTGAGACTTGGGGTATGTTTTATTACTACTTTTGGCTGTCGCGTGGTATTTTTTTTTAACGCTGCGGCTAGCCGTCCGTTTATCGGACGAATAAGCGTATGATATTCGTTCGGATAGAGGCTCAGTTCACGCGGTTCACGCTGTACAACGCCCCAAACAAACAAACACACCTAAACAACACAAACCCAAACAAATCAACCTAAACAAATCAACCCAAAAAACAAAATCAAATCCAAACAAATCAACCCAAAAACAAAACCAAACCCAAACAAATCAACCCAAAGGAACCGAAAATAACAAACCCAAACAAAGTACTTCAAAACACAAACCCTAACCCAAATAAACAAGCCAACGACAAAAAAACCCAAACAAAACCACCAACCCAAACCAAGCAAACTCAAATAAACACACCCAAACCACAGAAACCCAAACGAACCAACCCAAACGCAGATAAACGCAAACAAAAAAACCCAAAAAAAACCAAAACCCAAACGCAACGAACCAACCCAAACAAAACAAAACCAAACACAACCAGCCAACCCAAACCAAACAAAACCAAACACAACCAGCCAACCCAAACCAAACAAACCCAAGCCAAATTATAAATACTTCATACGGATGACTACGTGTAAATTATTCTTCCGGACAGTTTGTATAACAATTTAACACATTCTGTCCGGCCAATTATATATATGTTATTCGTCCGGATATTAGCTTACATTAATTATAATAATATATACGCCTACTAGAAATACGACGTGAACTGAGCCCCTATCTAACTACGCTATATAACATACGCTTATTCGTCCGATAACTGGACGGGGAGACACTCCGTTTTTTGAAAGGGTTACCCCTACTTGTAGCGCAAAAAAAAGGCTTTTTTCATGAATTTTTTTAAAGAAAACTACAAAACTTTTTTAATTGATCAATATACTATCTTAAAGAACACATCTTGAAGAACTTTCAGTAATTTTTTTATTGAAAAATATTACATTGTTTAGTGGCAAATGGCCGTCAATGAAATAATATTTTTATATACACGGTTTGCGGTGACCAACATTGCGGCGAAGTGGATCATCTGAAAAAAAAATGCGGATGGATTTAGTCAAATATAAGTATAAACTAGTCTTTAATCGAAGGATTTTAAAAAATATTCATTTTTCACAAAATGGCGGACAGTAAAAGTTAATGGTTCGATTTTAACGAAAAAGAATGGCCGTTTTTTGGCTATAAAACGACCATTTTTTTTTTCGAAAAAAAAAATCGAACGATTAAAGACTACATTTTTATGTATTAAATAAGCCTGCAAAATTTCAAGAAGATCGGTTCATTAGTGTTCGAGTAATCTTGGTCACCGACTTCAGAAATGCCATTTTGAGAAAAACGCGTTTAAAGTTTCAATTTCAGTTCTTCAATTCACGGATTCTTCTCTTTCAACGCTCATATCTCAGTCAATTTTGTTCGGATCGACTTGAAATTTTCAGGACATATTCTCAGATACTTATACTTCAAAAAAATGCAATAAAAAAAATCGATTTTTTCAAAATCGCAAGTGGGGGTAACCCGTTAACCCTTGACACACTGGGTCATTTCGACCTGGACGAATTTGAAATAAAATGCCGACTTTCCTAAAACTGAGTATTTTCAATAATTTGCTACAGCTCAATTTTATACTTTCCGAATTTTGATTATGCTGACATATTGAGAAATGTTTTGAGTGTGTGCCGCATTCTTTTTCGAGAAAAAACGGACCAACCGTTGAGGGCAGGTCGATGAAGTACTATCCGGGTCAAATTGACCCAGTGTGTCAACACCCGGGCCGAATATAAATCCGTCAAGGGAGCGTTAATTAATCTTTGAAAATGGTGAAGGTATGGCACGCTCTTTTAAACGGGTCGCGGCGAACGATAATTCTTTCATTGACACTCACATGCAGAATATGAGCCAAGAAAAAGTGAGAAATGTTGAAAATCAATGCAAAAAAAATACTCCGCCATTTTTAAAGATTAATAAATAAAAATACCATGTTACAGTCAAAAGTCAAAAATAACGAACAAATCTTTCCTTTAACAAAAAATTAATGGTAATCAGCAATTTTTTTTCGTCGCCTAGAAGGTATCTCCCCCTTAAGGAGAAATGACAACCCTTAAAATCGTCTTATTTATACGGGGCTTTGTAGACGGAATCGCTGGCCACATGTGTATCAAGCAATTTATACACTATATAGCTCTAGATGCCTGATATGAACTCCTCAACGCGTGCAAAAAAAATCTAAAGATTCCGTAACGACAACAAAGCAGATCGCCAAATGATTCACGAAAATATTAACGCTAAAACATAGAAAAATGTGCCTAGCAGTTGGCTAAACTAAATTCTACTATCTACTTCAGGCTTTAGGAAATTCCACCTAAATCTGCTTTAGCCATCTACTAAATTTGCACGAAATTATTTTGTCCAGTTTACCGTTGGGAATAATAATTGATTGCGACTTTTTTTTTTTGAGCGCCACTGCGATTTACCCTTAATTCAGAAAGGCCCTCCTTATGCCCCCAAAAAATACGGCCCTCCGCGAAGGGAATACCTTAATTTGAATCGAGAGGAATTGAGCGGGCCACGAATGATGAAAATGTAACTTCAATTTTCCCACGACGTTTTGCTCCATTTTTATTGTTTTTTTTTCTTCGTAGACGGGGAAAATTAATTTGACAATTTTATCGATCTATATGGTTGGGAAAGCTTTTTTCTCTTCAAGCCCACGCATCGCTCAATTTTCCTTAACTCGCGGTGTATACGCCTGCAACATTTCGCATACTCCCAAATTGCAAATTTTTCGCTGGTGCACCGCGGTGCGATCGTTGTTGGCTGTGAGTTGATGATCATATACTTGGGTGTATTGCCAAAGATCTTTTTGTACATTCGAAACAATATTCATACATGAAATGTCGACACAACACACAATGTTCATTTTTTCTTTAAATCTCATACGAATGGCCGTTTTGTGTCTGATGCGAAAAGCATCGCCTGGTATAGCCGTATATGTTGTTTATTTTCAGAATAGCAAAGTCGAGATAATATTTACCCTAAAGGTAATTCTTATAACACGAGAAATTGGAATGAAACGAACATTTCACTGTTCACTTTATCCGATTGATTGTCGCATGAATGCTTGAATCGTAAATGTATATATAAATATATATATATACATATATTTTTGTTCTATTTGCACCTCAGAGAGGCTTGGAGATGTCGAGAAGTTGGGCAAATTTGAATCAGCTGAGATTGTCCATCGTTGCACATTTGGTTCGTGCAAAAGCACCCGAGTCTTCGCAAACTTGCGAAAAAGTGGCAAAGTTCATTCGAAAAACAAGCCCAACTTTGAAATATCGTAATATCACAACACACCCTTAATAATCTACTTTCCCGTAATACCATTACGATTTCGCGAAGAATAACAGAGCAGTGAGTCGTGAATGAAACTTACACGGAATGTCATAAATCCAACACAGCATTGTAAAATTTCATGCGTGCCTCGAGAATCCATCCCTCGAATACTCTGATAGTCTCGTCCTCCATTTTGAGAGCACCTCTGTTTCATAAACTTCGTAATCCCCTTTCCACCCAAACCTCGAAAGTAACGTAAATGATCGTTTTGCTTATTTGGTAATTATTGAAGAGAAGATAACTTTTCACTCCTCGACGTAAGCTCATTGATGGTTTTGTTCATTTATTCAGCCTCGTTGGAACAGCCAGGGTTGGAGGTTGCCGAGCTCGAAGCTAAACTACTCCGGATAGAGCAACTACAAATTGAGCTCGAGGTGAGTCTCCCATTTCCGAATATAAAGGGCTAATTCGACGATCCGAGAATCTGGGGCATTAAAAAAAATGAATATTGAAGGAATGAGTAAGACGGTGGAAAAATCGTTTGGACATTTATTTGTATGTACATTAAGGGGTAACACCACTCTGGCGGCCGAAATTAAGGCCTAACTTTGGGGATTTGTTTTGCGAGTATAATAAAAGGCATGGGAATTATTTTTAGAGGGCGTATTCAGCATATGTTTAAGTATAGAATTTATTATTGTTATTATTATTGTACAAAATGGCGGCGAGACAGCTAATCTTCGAAATGATTTGAAAAAAAAACACCTCCAGTAACGGATGAATTTCTCGTGAAATATAAGATCTGGAACAAAAAACCAAAAAAGTTTAAAATCTATATACTACTGGCTATAGAAGTACGTAGGGATTTGTTAATTTAATCAAATTTTGTAAAAATGATGCACTTGTGACTAAAAAAAAATCGATCTTTTGCTAAAAATCAGCAGTAAATTGTTGACAAAATAAAACGTTTACATAGAATCGAAAGACCCCTACTCATTTTTGCGAAGAAGGTAATTGTGAAGCTACTGTCAAAATGTCAAACTGATCCACGCAACGGTGCTGAAGTAATGTGTTCGCTAGGATCGAAAAAAGTGGTTTCGAGAAAAACGCATTTTTATGATGTTGAAGCATTGTTTAAGCAATACAAAAAATGATTTTTTCAAAACCCTAGAGCGATGTTACCCCTTAACAAGGTTGTGTACCGAATTTCATTAAAAATATTAATAATCAAAGAAGTTATGAACAACCTCGTGAAGGACTTTTGAACGCGAGGGGCCCAACGGTGTACTTGATTTTGGCCACCCGATTGTTCTGGACTAAAAAAAAGCGAGTTTTTTTCTTAAAAAATATATTGACTGAGCCTTAACCGAGCCTTTTTTTGTTATCGTGTTTCAATCAGCGAACAAACTATTTTTGAATTTTCATCTCGAGGAAAACGGACATTATTGTTAATAACTACTGAAAAAAAATGTTAAGAAGAAAAACGTCTGTCAAGACTAAATTTCTATTACACGGAATAAGTGTACCAAATTTCAAATTAATTCGTTCATTAGATATTGATAAATCGTGTACACCGTTTAAAAAAACATGATTTAGCATAAATTAATAATATAAAGAAATATTATAATAAACAAGTGCCACAACAATAATAACAAATGGAATAAAGCAATATTATAATAATAAAGGTCATATATATGTATTTTTTTTAAATTATTTATTTATTTAGCCAGTCTTGCCTCTCGGGCTTAAGAATCTTTCATCAAATTACAGCGGTTAAATACTTTTGTCTTATCCTACGCTCAAGTCTAGATATAATCTTGTCTTTGGTTTCCGTTACTCTATTTTTCACATATACATATATGTATTGTATATATTACAATGTTAAACTAAATTCATTTATGTTTGTTAAAATAATATTCCTTCATTATTATAATAAACGAACATTATAATAATATTATTTATTATTATATTATATAATTATATATAATATACACTAGTAAAGGAATATTATTATAACAAACATAAATTAATTTAGTTCAACACATTTAATAATTGTTTCGAGAAAAACACGTTTAAAGTTTAACCAGTAGTTCTATCGTTGCAATCACCAGTTTATGTTCAATCTGCGATTCCTGCACCAAATGTTGGACCTTCCTCTTAAATTTAAGTTGCCCTAAGGCTTTAGGCCACTCTGGAGGCCGAAAAAAGTGGAAAGTGAAAAATTTGCCTAAAAAATCGTCAGATAATTGTTAATAACGAATGAACTATGCAATATTTAAAAAAAATCCTACGTACTTCCATAGACAATGTATTTTTCAAGATATATCCAACTTTTCAAGTGAACCGGTTGAAAATTGTCTGAGTTATGTTTCCGGCAAACGTCAAACGGAGACGACGTCACAAAAACGCTGCACAGCCGCCATTTTGAAATTAATCGCTTCAAAAAAATTATTGTATACAGTCATTGATATGTACGGTAAACACCCTTTTTTGTAATCTCGATTTATTTTGTCGTTTTTTTGAGAAAAATAATCCCCAAAAGCCTATTTTTTCGGCCTCTGGAGTGGCCTAAGGCCTTAAGTCACGAACGATCTATTCATCATTTTCCCAGTAACCTATCCCCTTGAGGAAATTTGATCAACGCTCTCAAAATTTCATCCATACGGAAGTGTCCATTTCGATTTTTGTGATGTGACTGCAACGTTTGAGAGGCGGACGTACCGCTTGCTAGGAAGACTTTAATTGAGAATACAAAGAACAATTTCGTCGCTTACAGATAAAGAAGCTCGAGGCCGAAGAGGTATCGTATTACATGAGAGAAATACCGAACAAGCCACCACCGCCTTACACGCCACCTGGTGGCGGTAGATTGTCAACACCGCAGGTGTCGCCCACCCTGCCACCGGCCGTTGTGCCTACGAATGTGGAGGAATTGACCGCGTTCACGGAGAAGGCAACGATACTGATATTCAACGCGAAGAATTCCGGTGTGGACATAGCGAACCTCGAGCCACCGTCCGAAATTTTTCAAGCCACCAGCCGAGACTCCAACGAGGGCTCGAAACAGGACAGGCGTATTTACAACACTTTTCTCTTCGATCTTTGCAAGGAGACGATAGCCGAGCTCTATCGTTCCGAGTACGAGAAACCCGGCCCAAGTTGGTCAAAGCCCAACGTTAAGACGAAACCGGCAATGAAAATTCCAAAAACCGTCGAGGAACTGAACGATTACGTGAGCAAAGAGGTCGCGACGTTGTTCGGCTTCAAGACGAAATTACAACGCGAAAATATGGTAATGCGCTGGAGTCGAAAGCGCAGAGATCGCGTGGACGAGCTCTTGGCGAGGGAGGCACAGGCAGAGGAAGACGAGTGGACGAAATTTCATCACGACGAATTGGCCGTGAAAAACGAACTTACCGTAGCCATACTCGACACACTCATCCTCGAGACGGCCAATTGCGTGAAGGCCGTTTACGCGAAAAAACGCCGAGTCGTCGCGTAGCCGCGATTCATTTTTGTCGTTCCTTTTGTCCGGTGTCTTCTGAGTTTCTTCTTTCCTTTGGTTGAACGTGGAATTTCGAGGGGTGCGAATTACGATCGATCGCTCGCTTCGGACAGTGACTGCGTCGCCTTTACTTCTCTCGTTGACTTTTTCATTGGCGGCGTCCTTATAGGCTGGTTCCTATGGAATTACGGTAGCTCTGGATTCTAGCAGAATTTCATTAGTGACCGTTAGTGGCTCGCGTCTTCGATCCGAGCTGAATAGTCCTCGTTCTTCCGGGGCTAGAATAATACGGCGGCCCGAATAAGTATCCAATTTTCATGTGCCCTTTGTTTTAAAAAACCAAATTATCAACTAGCAATTTCGCACGGTATTCGAGTAGATGCTGAAAAGCAAAACAATTATCATAATACCTGATCACAATTATCGCCGCGAGGGGACGCCGAGCTGCCGATCCCTTGTTCAGGTACCTCATAATTCCTTTTTGAATTATCCGAAAGACAAAAGTTTTCATTCTTAGTGCACTCTGACATCTGGGAATTAACCATTTCTTCGATTTTTGGGAAATTCACGTATTGTCGCGAAAATCAACGCTTTTCTGCACTTCGATATTGTCCGAGTTTTCCAAAAATTGTACGATGGCCTTGTTGATGCTCGAATATCAAAGTGTATTTAATGAAACAACTTTGTTTATTCCAATTTATCCGCAAAGTCGGTAGGAATCAGCATGTTGCCCTCACGGCAATATTTATCATTCATTATTATGATTATTATAGTTTTTCATCTTTGATATCATACTGAAAACGCTGTGGATTACAAATTGCTCGGATTTTTAGGTTTTCCTACAAACCGCACCTGAAGCTTAAGATACATTTTCGGTCAACCGCCGTATTTGAATACCTGGAAGCGACTAAATAAATACATTCTTTGTTTAATTCCTCCGTGGTTGAAAGTTGTTTGGACGAAGAAATGGCAAAATTGGCTACTGCCTACGTTTTCCCTATACGCCATAATGTATTTCACGAAAAAAACGAGTTTCTAGCTTCATGTAATGCTTTTTTTTCGCCATCTCACGAAACGACGCCCGTGTACGCGTCGCGGGGCACAGAGAGCCCGAATGCGCGACGAAAGCGCCAGGAATAGTAAACAAAGAATAATTTGTTCTTTTTCGAAGTAACTAGAGATTCGCTGAGCACCAATCGTGCTCAGCGTGAGAGCGATCAGTAGATGATTTTTGTCGTGTGCCGATTATAACGTAATTTCGGGTTCATTGCCGAAGAGACGAAAGCGTAAGAAGGGAATAAAAAAAAAGCCGTCGTCTCGACTCTCATATACGAAGTAGCGATATCGACGTGGTAGACCAAGCACTGTAGCGGATTATCGTACTCAAATCGATCCCTCATTTTTCTCCACATCGACGCGGTAGAATACTCGGCGTACTGAGAACCGACGTTCTTTCCTATCTTTCTTCCCCCCCCCCCCCCTTTTAGGAAAGAAATTAGTCTTGCGTTGTTACGGGCGCGTTGGGATTGTGTAGTCGCGTTCTGTAAGTATTCCAGACTTAGAAGAGTCACGCTCAATTACTTGTTAATGTAACGTTGAACAAAATTCTTGAACCGTAAGACTGAAACGTTGGGGCCATTGTGAGAGAGAGAGAGAGAGAGAGAGAGAGAGAGAGAGAGAGAGAGAGAGAGAGAGAGAGAGAGAGAGAGAGAGAGAAGAAGACGAGTAATCGAAATTGTTTTGAAAAATCTCCGAGTAGACTCGTATGTAACGCGACACAACGAAGCGAAAACGACACTTTCGTGGGCTCCGAGCAAGGGCAAAACTCGGGGTGGCTCGTTTTCTTTGGTTGTTTTTTTCTTCAAATAGGAAACGATCCGCACACGCCGACCGGAACGATTATTCAGATCAGTATTTCGAAAAATTGTAAGTTTATTTTTCACGCGTACTTTCGTTTCGTCCCGTGGAAATTTTGTGAAATTTTGCGCCTCCGATCTGAGCATTCCGAGTCGGAGGAAAGGGGGCCGAATAATTTGTTTGGGAAACGGGACAGAGACTTTTTCACGGAGCTAAGAGTTTAGAGAAAATATCCGCTGTTCGGATGATTCGTTTTTGATGCATGTATTGACGATAATTTGAGATCGTTCGTGATCTTTTGTTCAATCTTTTTTTTTTACCGTTTGGGATGTGTCAGCCGTCTGAATCAAAGTGGCACTGCGTATGACTTAATTTTTACATTCGTGGTTGTGATGTAAATAACGTTTAGCAAATGCGACGTGTATCGCGCAATTTCTTCGTTTTCATTTTGTTCGTTTCTTTTTTTTTTGTACAACTTTGGTCCGTTTAGTTTTCGTTCGCGGAACGAGGAGGAGTGGCGCGTGTGGGTTTTGGGTGAGGCATTAGTTATCCCGCCGGTGTATGGCTCGGACTGCAACTCTATAGCGCGACCCTTATTAGCTGTTATCGAACATAGTTTACGTACGTAGTGTTGGATATGTACTTAATTAACGACTTATAATATATTTTATAATAAACTTTGCGAAAAAATACGTTTGGTGAGGCGTTTTATTTGCCTCGCGAAAGCCCCGGTAGGGTTCACCAAAGTATGAAGGAACCACGTGAGCCCGCGTCGTCTTCGGGACTTCCGGAATGGCTCCAACTGCCCTGGTGTCACGTAGTCGTCGAAGGATTCGATACTTTGGAAATGATCTTGGAGCAGATATCGCTTGCGGACAGACGGAAGTGCTTGAGTTTTTTTTTCTTGGCGCATTACACCTTGTGACTGCAAAAGAGCTTTTTGGACATGTGCAGGTTTGAGGGATCATGTAAAATGTTCGAAAAATCGATTTTTTTTGTTTCCATTATCCGATAGTATAGACGGTTATAAACATGCTGTTAAATTTTCGGGGCGAAGTTCGAATTGCTCCTTTTGCTACGCCTCGCT
The DNA here is from genome assembly GCA_951751655.1 of Ophion costatus. Classification (NCBI taxonomy): domain Eukaryota; kingdom Metazoa; phylum Arthropoda; class Insecta; order Hymenoptera; family Ichneumonidae; genus Ophion; species Ophion costatus. The sequence goes on from OX632363.1 coordinate 30,380,246, forward strand.
CAGAAAAAGGGATTTTTCCAGCTGCGTGAGAACTGCCGCGAATTTTTTCGAAATTTAGTTTTTAAAAACGGTTTACGAGTCAAAGGACGAGTTTTCAAGCTGTCTCAAATTTTGACACAACATTCTTCACTCCATTCTTTATCTTCCTATGGAAGCTTTCTTTTTGAATCTTCATTTTTTATTTAACGAAAAACTCGAAAAAATCGGCTAAATTCCCTGCTTGTTTTTTCAAAACGCCGCCATTTTGTCAAATTTGATTTTTAAAAAAACCTCCATAGAAAGAAAGCGGCTTTCATAGTGATTAATAATCTTTCTACAAATTCCACCGATCCACTCCTTTTTTCCGAAAACATTTTGAGCCGTTAAAAAAATGGCAAAAAAATAAACGTTTAAAAATTGATTTTCTGTTCTTCACGAGTGCTTCGATCTGAAATAAAACAATCAGACTGATTAGCGTATTTTAGCCATCGAAAAAAAAAATCGCAAAAATCTGCTATTTTTCGCCTCGTGGCACCGCGACGATCCCTCGATTGCTTTTCAATTTATCGTGGTTTTACTTGCGCGGGGGACGTGGGTAAAATGTTGCGTGTGCGAATAATTAAAGCGTTCGATCGATTTTCGTCAAGTCTTCCAACCCCAGTATTTATTTCGGCTATGCCTTTTATATGAAAAAGTACAACACCATTTCTCGAGAGAAATACGAGATATACACGTTGGGTCGAGGGTGGGAAAAATCAGGATCGCGAGGAAAAGTCGTACTGACATGAGAGTGTGGAGAGGAGAGAGGAAGAGGGGGTGGGGGGAGAGAGCAGGATACAGGTTTAATCCAAAACAGTTTTATGGGCGTATAATATATTATTTTAAATGTAATAAACTTAATGATATATATATATATATATATATATATATATATATATATATATATATATATATATATATATATATATATATATATATATATATATATATATATATATATACGGATTCGTAGTAGCTTATTTTTCTAAACTCATATAACAATGAAAATATTTTCGACGCGTTATATCAGCAAAAAGAAAAGTATGTATGGGTACATATGTTTGAGTCCGGTGTGTATACAAGGGGCGTATACCGTGTTTTACATATACGTAGCTAAATTTCAAGTCGGCTTCGTGGCTCTCTCTCTCTCTCTCTCTCTCTCTCTCTCTCCCGTTACTGTGCCGCCAATATCGCGTATCGTTGATCGCAGCAAGACCTCGCGAGTTTAAAACTAATATCTCGTAAAATCGATCGACTATTCGTCTACGTAATCATTACAGCATCGATTGAACGATGTACGACCGGATATCGAGGCCGAGTTCAATTCCGTGCAAAGTGCCACCGCTGCTCAATTCGTCATTGCTCTGCAAATTTATTGAAAACAAAACAAAAAAAAAACAAAAAATCATGAAAAAATCATTGAAAACAAAAAAAAACAAAAATCATGAAAAAATCATTGAAAACAAAAAAACAAGAATCATGAAAAAATCATTGAAAACAAAAAAAAACAAAAATCATGAAAAAATCATTTAAAACAAAAAAAAACAAAAATCATGAAAAAATCATTGAAAACAAAAAAAAACAAAAATCATGAAAAAATAATTGAAAACAAAAAAAAACCAAAATCATGAAAAAATCATTGAAAACAAAAATCAGTCTCGCGTGGCAAAAAATTTCGAGCCGAGAGCCTCGAGGTGCAATTATTCGTCCTTTTCCCGGCATAGAAAGGAAGGATCATTGTTGGACGACGTGAGATCGGCCTCGACACGCGTCACATCGAACAAATTTACATTATCAGCAACGTACGTAATTATATTCGCGTAAAGTAAAAGTTTTGAGACGGAGGGCGTAGAGAAAAATATGCGACGATTTCGATAAATATTTCGACATACTTTTCGTTTGTTTACAGTTCTACACAGTGTTATTGCGTTTTGCGGAATATACCGAACGACGCGACACCTCGTCGCGCCTCGTACATTATATTATGACGAAAAAAAAAAAGACACAAGCTTTCCCGCGCACGGACGTTAGGAGAGGCCTGGTAAAATGGTGTAGATCGCTCACTACGAAAACGTGTGTGTTTTTTTTGCAATTTCTGTTTTTTTCACCTTCGCTTATTCGCCTTATTGCCGTGCTACACAATCCTCTCGGAGGCAACGATATTTTAAGCACAATTGCGCGTCTCGGATTTTTTTAGATCAGCCCGCAGGATCGAACATTAATAATGTACAACTCGTAGATAAATTCGCAATCGTTCAAATCCTCGTCCTTACTTTTTAACCCCCCCCCCCCCTGGTCTCTTTCTCGTTCTAGATACGTAGCTTTAAATATTAGTTTTAATTGGCACCAAGTACATTCGATTTACAATATTAGTTATACGCTCTCGCGGTGATTTTTCCGTTTTACTTATTTGTTTCCTTGTTCTTGTATTATTCCTGACGTAATCGTCGATACATTCTTACGAAGCAAATGGCAATGTCTGGGAAAAAAAATTAACGAGCGAGAAGAGAAAATAACGTCACGCGTAGAAATAAAAATTATATATATATATGTAGGTTTATTTTCAGTTATATGAATAATACGTTTATGTGAGCAAGGAAGTGTGAGCCGCGATAAATGATCAACGAATATATATATATATATATATTCGAGAGAATTTACTACTTTTCCATTCGTTTCCGTAATAATAAATAGGTGTATATCTTTATATACACGCGAAATGGCGAAAATAATTCGATTTTACAGTCCTAATACTTTATCCCAGAAACGAGTTTGTGCAGAGTACGTTTTTTTTTTAAATTCCTTATCGTAGTCAATTGGAAAGGCTAATGCAGAGAGATCTCTTTTCTTTTTTTTTTTATTCATCTCTCATCTTCGTATTTTTTGTTTTGTTCGTTATTCGATTTATACTTAAACACTCAATATGGAAGGTACGCAGACGGATTTATACAGTTGAACGCAACGATAACGAGGCATCAACGACAAAAGTATTGCACTCGAAATCGTGGGTGGGTTGATGTAAAAAAAAAAAAACGTGGTAGTGAGAAGAGCCAACAAATTTTATAAAATCACTCGATATGTTTGTCTTTCCTAAGAATATTGCTCCTAAAATTATTCAATATGTGTATACGGTGTATACGTGGCGTTGAAGTTTGCATCGTTGCGACGCAACGAAAGTTCATGTTCGTATTTTTATTTCCTTGTTTTTGATACGATACGAAATATTTTCTGCAAGTTTCGATTGCAGATGTTCCAATGGATTTTAATGAATCGTGGTGGAATTTTCGTAGGTCAAATGTGCCAAAAGAAATTTGGGAAAGGCAAAAAATTATTTTCATTGGCACTCCAACGATGCGAGCTCCAATGCAACGTGTATACAGATTTTAACCGAAGAATCGCCGAGACTCGATGACGCATCCTCGAATTGTTTCCTCCTTTGTTCTCTTCTTTTCGAGCGCTGCTCGAGCGACAAAAAAAATACGATCAGAGTGCGTACGCGACTGTAACAATAGAGAACTTCCTAAATCGAACTTTAAACGCCGTTCGAGACAACACGATCAGGACGTTTATTTTTTTAAATTTATTCTTTCTGTATTTTTCCCTCTTTTCGTCTTTTATCGTACTTATAATTCGTCATCACCGTTGAGTAGTCTATTAAATATATAGAGTCAATCGATAAACAATTTTAGCGCGTCTTTCGTTTACATCATCATCGTGTTCGATTGATTGTCGCATTGGTACACCGCAATTGCCAGCTTTCACTCCCTTCCCATCTCCTACTTTTGTTTATTTACGAAAAAAAAAATAAATAAATTTAAAAAAACACGAAAAAAAAGAATTCGACCGGTTGCCAAGCTTCGTCGCGAGCTCGTGACTTCGTTCTTTCGAGTGGAACAATCAGAGCGGAATATCGTCAAGTGCATCGAAAGGAGTTTCGTGCAGGGCACGAATGAAAATCACACGAGAATTGCATTCCGGAAGGGAGAACGAAAATTATGCAAAAACATCGCGAAGTCCTTTTTTTTTTTTGTCGTTCGTATACGACGAATGTGCGATACAAGCTCATTTTTTTTCACCGCAGTGCTCTTGCATTTTACACGCGCAATTGCATCGGAACGAAATGTCAAGTGCGTTTTATTTGTTGTTTTTTTTTCGTCGCGCGAACCCGTTAACTTCAGAAATAAATATAAATGCATATATATTCATAAACGAAAAAAAAAAAAAAGAAAAAAATTTTCAATAATTCTAATTACACTAACGAACAGTTCGTTTATAAACTAATTAAACGAAACATTTGTACTTTAGCAGTATAGAGCAGTCGTTTGTAGTTTCTTTTTATCTTCTTTTCATCATTGTCGATATAATATGTTTTTCTAGAATATGCATACACATATATACCTTTTTTGTTTTATCGTTAAAAACGATTCTCCCCTGTTTGGCTGTCGCCCTCTTCCCATCCACCTCTCTCGTACGCTTCTTCGTTTTATGCCTACATTTAAGGACGTTGAGTCCCTATGAAACATGTTGATGTTTTAATTGTTCAATAAATAGCCTGTTAATCGTCATGGAATTTTTACACGACCTCCTGAATACTTCATGTAAAAACATACCAAATTTTCAGAATTCTATCATCATTACTTCAACCTCCTTAAGGGTTGAAATAAAAAATGATAAGAAAATTCGGAAAATTTCGTATGTTTTTGTATGAAGTATTTAAGAGGTCGTGTTAAAATTTCACGACGATTAGGAAGCTCGTTATTAAAAAATTAACATTTTGTTAAGAACAATTTTTAAAAGAAATAAAAAAAAATTATCAATAAACTTCGTTTTGTTTCCGTTGCTTTCAGTATATTGTAGATATTATAAAATTGAGAGGTCAAAAAAAAAACTTATCGCAAAGTTACATCAGTTTCCATAAAACAACATTTAATTTGTGAATGTTAATTGTTCAATAACGAGCTTCCTAATTGTCGTGAAATTTTTACACGACCTCGGAAATACTTCATACAAAAACATACCAAATTTTCAGAATTTTGTCATCATTTGCGATTTGGGACTCAACATCCTTAAATCGCGTCTCTGTTGCATGCGGGGAGGATAGATCGTGTTTGTGTGGGTGCGAGACGTATGCACACGAGTAGAGTATTTATCAAAGGAAAAGAATAACGTGGACGCTAGGACGGGGCGAAAAAAAATCGTCGCGTGCACCCCTGGAGTAACATTGTAGGTGAGGGAAAAGTTCATGAAAAATTTCGGCTGTCTAGCTCAAATGCAAGTGGCGCTGGACATTTTTCTCGAGCCTTCGATTTGTACGGGAAATTCACTCTTTACTTTCGAACTCGAAAAAACCCGAAGCTTGTTAACATTTCACAAGTCTGAATAAATATTCTCGAAGCTGATACTTCAGACGTTGAAAAGATTTTTTGCGTTTCGATTTCATTATTTCTACGCAAAAATTGCAGGGGTTGAAAAAATGCAGGTTTTTCCGTTGAAAAAAAAGCTTTTTTGAAAATAGCTACAGGAAAGTGGCTATAGTAAAGATAGATATCGAGATAAAAAAAAAAGTATTTTCAAGTCGTAAAGTTCTGCTTTAAGAATTTTTAACAGGATTCAAGAAGTTTTCATTGGATATTGAGTTATTTAAGTGTGAGGTAAAAAGTGAAATATCATGTAGATCGAGTGGGAAAGGATTTTCGATTGACTGTCACTTACAACATTTCGCCTTCGATTTTGTTGAAACTCGTATATGTGATGAAGCGTGGAAAAATATTAGACACGTATTTTTTTTTATCGGGAGAAAACGATTTTAAGGGGGGGGAAAGCGCCCCTCAAAGGAAGGCGTGTCGAGGGGTAGTTTTCAAGTTTCACCCACAAGCAGTCCACCGATCCGAACGAAACGAAAACCAAGATACTTCTAATGCGATACGATGAAAAATAGAAGTATTCGATAAAAATTAAACTGAAGGGCGACATGCCTTTCTTTGAGGGGTGGTTTCTTTCCTTAAAACCGATTTTCCGGCGATAAAAAAAAATACGCATCGAATTGTTTTCAATGCTTTATGACGTATATGAGTTTCCACGAAATCGAAGGCGGACAGTCAAGTGATGGCCTTGAGTTTCGAGAGCCCGAAATTGGCATGAATTTTTTTTATACCCAACAATATCGTTCGAGCGTACAAAAGACGATTTTTTTTTTCGACTCACCCTAGCACATGAATACATTTGTGTGTGTGAATGGAGTTTGATAAAATTACGAAACAATTCCCGATAGCTGTGGCTATAGCACCATGACCGAAATCTCAAGGCAAATGTCGTATGTACAAACGAACCCGAGAATTCACAAGACGATTTTGTCGAACGATCATTCGATTCGATCGCTTATATAATTTGTTTAGAAGAGTTTTCGCGAGACTCGTAGCTTTTTCGGTATGTGTTTTTTTTTCTCCCAGAGCCCCCCCAACGGGTTATCATTCGTTACTAATAATGAAGTATTTGGCCGTTTTAACAATTTTCTTCCGATAACACTTTCGAATAGGCGTATAACGTGATTTCTAAATAGCTCGCGGCGAAAAAAGAAGTAAAAAAATGTCACGACTAGAAATTTTGAATTACTCGTCACACGTGCGTCAATGACGTTGACGTCTAGAATCTTTTAAATAAATCGTGCGTGGCGTCGAATTCACCGAAGATATTGCGTTATCGTCGTTCTATATGCGTATACGTACGTGTGTGTCTGTGCACGTGTGATTCGGTATATTTGGGTATTCAAAGTCGGACCACGTTTAAAGTCAGGTGACAAAAAAAGGCAAGTCTTTGGATAAGTGACTCTTCCAAAAAATGAGGCGGAAATTTGGTTTTGCTGGTTTCTCGTTTATTGGGTTATAAATTCTGATATTCATTCGGGGGAAGCTGAAATTCACCCCCTCCCCCATAAAAAACCCCATAACCCCATAAAGGTTATGGGGTCTTGAAGTTCGCGGAAGCACGTGATAAAATAGGGCATTTTCGAATATTTCGACGCCTATATTAGGATTGTTTGGGTTTTTGGAAAAATCGAAATTATTCTTGCCGAGTTTTTGCTCGCAAAAGCTCAGCTTCCCCTGATTGAATATCACAACTTATACATTTTTATCAACTCATGTTAAAACTTTGCTCCAAGTTTTTCACAACTACGAACGAAAAGAAAACGAAATTTTTTATCAAAATTCGAAAAAAAACTGAATTTCTTCATCTTTCAATTTTTCACTAAATTTGTTGAATCAAGTTTTACCGTTTAACGAATTTTAAAGTCTTTATCTCCTTTTCATTTTTAATTCAGTGTTTGCAATAATCCTTCAACTTTCCCTTTCTTTGAATCTTTAATTTTCGCCCCCCCCAATCCGAATCACTGTGTACTTTTGCCTAGTCGTATTTATTTACCTTACTCACTTTTCGAATCGCGTTTTTTTTTCGTCTCGATCGCAAAAAGTTCATCGCCGAAACAATGCCACCGGACGTAAAATACCGATGTTCGAGTTTGCTTCGTTGGGAGGCCACAAAAATTCATACTTTCCCATCATCCAACCTTTCTTTACCCTCTAAAAATCGCTCAAACGTTTTCACGTGTGCTCTATACAGGTTTGCGACTTCAATTTGCAAGAAAAAAACTTTGCACGTGCATGAAATAAAACCAATGGAAAATTGGCGAAAAAATCGTTGCCTCCCGACGATGCAAATTTCAACGTAAATAAACATTGATACAAACATACGTATACGCCTGCATATGTGTACGTTGGACTTTTGCAACGTACACCTGCCGAACGAAAACGCGGTGAGGTTTTTTTTCCGATTCTTTTTCTCGGTTTAAATGTCGTATTGCGAAGTTTAAAGCCACGCCCGATTAGTTAATGCACGTAATCGAGTTTCTTTTTTTTTTCTTTCTCTCTCGGTAATGATAATATATATTTATCTATATATTAATATTATATTAAAGTGTAATATCCTTTTTTTCTCGTTCAATATATTAGTTAGGTATGATATGTTTATTCACAACTTGATGTGAGCGCTTAAAGTTGAAAGTTTTTTATCGATCTTTCGTGTATTGCGATATATATATATATATATATATATATATATATATATATATATATTTATATATATTTATATATATATAATTATCGTTATTTAAGTACAACACTATGCAACATTAATTTCTCTAAATTCCGAATAATAATTCCATCGTGGATAATATATAACATAGGCATTATTTTCTAGTCATTGTCAGAGAGTTTTTTTTTCATTAACGTATATTTATTAAAATGTTGAGAGCTTATGAGAGATGTGTCCGCCCGTTATTCAGGATTTGCCAGGAAATGTGATTGAACGTCTCTCGATCAAAAATTGAGCTCGCGGTGCGAGACGAACGTGCCGAATTCGTTTCCTCATATATATATATATGTATATGTATATGTATCAACGCAACAGCTTTAATTTTACCGTGAAAGTGACCAAAAACGATTCGTACCAACAATTGAACTTAAGAGGGGACGCCACTGTGACGAATGAAAAACAGATTTTTTCTTGCTTTTTCTCAAAGTATACATATTCGAGAATATGTGAAGATTTCAAGTGCAAATATTGAAAATTAATCCAGTTACAGAGGATTTAGTGGGGTGGGGGTAAAAATGTCGAATGACCAAATGTAGAACGACAAAGATTTCGAAACGGTAGAATTATGAACTCTCAAAATAACGAAGGTTCAATTATTCGAAATTTTATCTGTCGACTGATAAAAAAATTGAATGACTATAAATCGAACCATTATTTATTGGAGAGCTAATTTATTCGATAACGAATATTCAGATCGTCTGCAATTCGGAACATAAAAATACAGAATCGAAAAATGTAGAACACCCATATTTCCGAAACAGAAAATAGCGAGTGCCTAATATGCGTAATATCGTCTATGGCGAAAAGCAATAAATCGAAACGCAAAATGTCGATGGCCCGAAATGTCGAACGCCAAAAGGTCGAACGGCCAAAATGACGAACGTGGTGGGGCCCGTCACGTGGGATGACTGCCTTACGATATTTTAGCCGACTGACCGACAGCGCCATCTCGCAGCTTCACTCTGAAGCGCAAGTAACGTATTGCTCGATTCGCCATCCGGGCCGTTCTACATTTTAACCCTCCTCGATTTTAACCACTCGACTTTTTGGCCGTTCGCTTTAATGATTTTCTGCATTGTGAACCGTCGCAATTTTTTTAATTCGGAGAATTGTCGTCTCGAATTATTTGGTGTTATGCATACAGGCCCATCGATATTGTGTTTTTCGCTAATTTATTAAATCTGATTTTTGTTTTTCGCTATATATCAACTTCCGAGATGTTCATATTCGTAATTGTTATTTTCGACTTCACAGACTCTAGAAAGATTGACCTATCTATATTCCAACATTCGGTATTTTCGAATTCGACATTTTGGCCCATCTGCATATCGATCGTTCGACATTTTTCCCCCCACCCGATTTAGTGAGAACAGGTAGTGCGACGATTTAGGTACACTTTTTTAGCGTTTTTCTGGAATCGTTATAATTGTCCGATTTTCGATTTAAAAAAACAACATTTCTGGAATTGCAGTAGCTATCGTTGTACGGCGTTCTTTTTTTTTTTTTAGATATTTAGTACTTTCAAAGCCCCCGAACGTAAGTGAAAATATCGCCGGAATTACAATTTTTCTTGAACACTCGTCATTTTGTGATTTTTTTTCCCGAAAAACGGCTACGAGAACTACATTTATATATATAATGAAACAATTTTATTTGTATTTTTCAGACAGAGCCATTGTCAAGTTATCGATCCGTTGGGCTACACTTTTTATACAGAGTCTCTATTATATCCCAATAACGTTGTTAACTTTTCATTTATTTAAATGAAAATTTACACGAAGTAAGTTTAATATATGCTCAATAAGACACTTTTTTTTCGAATCGAAAATAAACAATGCAGTGAACAAGAAAAATTCGGAAAAAACGATCTTTTTCGGCCCGTCACAGTGGTCCTCCCTCAATAAATTCGTTTTCACGGCCCGATGCATCGGGAAATCCGAAAATTACGAATACGGAGTACCTCGGCAAAACGACAAAAAAAGAAGACACCGATTTTGCAGCCCGACGCACCAGGGTATCCGATATGTTGGATTTTTTGACTGGATATGTTTGAATTTGTTTAACAATTTCGGATCAAGCTAGATCGTTGATTATCGGGAAAGCTCGCCACTCGATTCGGGATCGTCCCGATAATCGTATCGTTCTTTTTTATCTTCTTACTTTTCACGTATCGAGATCCCGCGAAAAATCCTGTACGTGCACATCGGCAGTTTTTCTAAGATAATTCAACTATTCTATTTCGAGTAATAAAAATAGATTGCATAGATTGAGACTCGCAGCGCATGCATCTAAGGAGATACGCTATAAGAAGGATTTTTTTCATATGTTTTTTCTTTTTTTTTCTTTTTCTCGTTACTCTTAGTCTCGGCGACGCGTTTTGCCCCAAGCTCTTTTCCTACTCGCCTTTCTTTTTTTCTTTCGTTCGCCCGAGTTTGGCGGAAAAGTAGATGACCTTCGAATCTCCACGCTTATATAATGCTGCATCGATATTTTCTTTCTTTTGCGCTAATAGGATTATTGGTAGGTACCGAACAACTTGAAGCCTGAGCAATAAATAGTCATTATTTATTGCCGCTTCTCTCATTGAGTTAACTTTATATGCATGTCTCTGCCTCTCTCTCTCATTCTCTTTCTCTCTCTTTCACGTTCTCCTTTTCTTTCCCTTTCGCTCTCGCTCACCCTCCCGCTCGTCCTCGTTCACATAAGCCCTAAAATTATTTTAGAACTTCGGGAACGTTTTAACGCTGTCGAGTGTACACGTGTGGATTGAACTAAGTTTGGAGGCGGGCGAGAGCTCACTTTGAGCTTTTGCGACGTCCATTGTGCTTCGTTATATGCGATAGGGTAAGAATCATCGCAATCGGAGCTAGCGATTTTTTCCCCTCTGATTATTTCTTTCGCCCGGCTCTTACGGAGTATGTCCCGACTAGAAATTTTGATCCAGCTGCTTGAAGACTGACCAGACCCCTATCAGGCTGCAATCCGGAATGCCGTAGTAGGGCACGCCCGATCCGGGCGGGATCAGGCACGGATCCGGCGTCCCTTGACATGGCCTGCGTGGCCGGCAGATAGCGCCAGGTGGCGCCATGGTACGGGACGCCGGATCCGTGCCGGATTCGCACATGATTTTATACCCGTTACTGTGGCCTAACGCCTTAAATTCATCATTTGTTTTTTTTTAATCATTTTAGGCATTGATACGGCGACCTGATCAGGGCCTGAAAAGGCCTACTGATCAGGGCCGTGTCCGTTATCCGGATCCGGGCCGGATGCGAAAAAGCGCTTCGCGTCTGTTACGGCCCTGATCCGGCAGCTTGATCAGTGCCGCGGTACGGGATACGGCATGCCGGATCCATGCTTGTTCCGGCCCGTAGCGAAATTTCTAGTCGGGGTGTTTTGTTTTTGTCGTCTTCTTTTTTCCCTCTTGAGAGAGGGGTTAGGCTACTGTGGAAACGACCTGCCCTCGTTCGTCGCTTGAGGCAACTCAAAATGAAGAGGAAGGACCAACATGTGGTGCAGGAATCGCAGAATGAAGGCAAAATTACGATTACGACGATAGAACTGCTGAATTTTAAACGCGTTTTTATCGCAGTCATGCTTGGCGAAACGGTGTACGCGATATGTCGACATTGAATTAACGGATTGACTTGAAATTTGGTACACTTGTTCAGTGTAATGGGAGTTTGGTCTTGACCGACGATTTTTTTCTCAACATTGAAAAAAAATTAGTTATTAATAATAATGATGTCATTTGTCCTCGGAAAATCGGAAAAAAAATTCGAATTTTGTTTTCGATGGTTGAAACACGATAACGAAAAAAAGCTCGGTCAAGTCTTAGCCAATATTGTCTATATTAAGAAAAAAAGGTCTTTTTTTGTTCCAGATGAACCGGGTTGCCAAAATCAAGTACACCGTTGAGCCCTTTGGATTAAAAGGTCCTTTACAAAGCTGTTTATAACTTTCGGAATTGTTTATACTCTTCAATGAAATTTTGTACACACCTTTGTTAATGTATATACAAATAAATGTCCGAACGATTCGCCAATCATCTTGCTTATTCCTTCAAGAATGATTTTTTTAAATAACCCCGATTTTTGGGTCGTCACAGTAGCCTAACCGTTTGAACGTTTCTTTTTCGCTTCGTCTCCCTTTCTCACAAGTTTTCTTTGTCCCTTTCTTACATGCGAATTCTTTCTCATATTTACTTTCTCACGCGTTTCCTTCTCGTCTTCTCTTATCCTTCCTTACAGTTACATTTTTTCGGAGTTTTCCTTTCTCACGCGTTTCCTTCGTGTCGTCTCTTATCCTTTCTCACGTGTGCATTTTTTTCTCCTAATCTTTCCTTTCTCACGACTTTCTTTTATTCTCCTTTTCAACGCCTCGCACGCTTTTTGTTTCTTCTAATATTAATGATCGAGCAATAGAGTAAGTGATATTGCCGAAGGAGCTTTTCCCACGTTCGGGACGAAATCCAAAAAAGGGAGAATAATTTCTCGTTCGTCACCCGGGTAGGAGAGAAAAGCCGAAAGATCCAACGGAGAAGAAAACGAGGATCAGCGATCGTTTCTTCGATATTTTTATCGACTTTTCTCTCGGTTCGACAACAATTCGTTCGTGATTGTCGATCGTTGATACGTCCCGGACAAATAACCGAGACGCCTCGCACGGAGCCCGAGGCTTTTTCATATCGCCCGCACACGCTAGTGGCTGACGGTGAAGAGGACTCGTCGAACCGGGCGCGCTCCGCATAAGGGGCCAATAATCGAGGATGGGGACGGAGTAAAAAAAAACGTCGAATCTCTGGTGTCGGTATAATGCTTTTTCTCGTTTATCGCGGCGCACGCGAGGCCACAGTTCGATTGTCGACGATATCGATTTCGTTCGCGTTTTTTTTCTCCCGCTTATCCGCATAGATGCGCGCACCACGGAACGGGAACGGAAGCTATTCGTCCGAGGGCGCGAACGCCAGAGGACACGCGCCGTTCCAATAACCGCCGGGATAACGCCGTCCTGCTTCGAGCATAAAGCAGAGCGACGATGCTTCGCCCGACGATCGCTTCTTGCCTTCGCCCGATGTACTTTTTTTCTTCTCTTTTTTACGGATCCGACGATTTCTGAAGCAGGAAAAAAATCGAAAAAATCACATGTCTGTAAATGAGAAATTAAATACCATGCATTTTTGTCTCAGTGTGTGGATGGATTTAAAAATCCTTATTTTTGTTTTTTCGAATTAACAATAGTTTTTTTTTTTTACGGATTCGACGATTTCTGAAGCAGAAAAAAATCGGAAAAATCACATGTCTGTAAATGAGAAATTAAATACCATGCATTTTTGTCTCAGTATGTGGAAGGATTTCAAAATATTTATTTTTGTGTTTTTTCGAATTGACAATAGTTTCTTTTTATGGATTCGACGATTTTTTAAGCAGGAAGCAATTGGGAAAATTATATGTCTGTAAATGGAAATTAAATACCATGCATTTTTGTCTCAGTATGTGGATGGATTTAAAAATCCTTATTTTTGTGTTTTTTCGAATTGACAATAGTTTTTTTTTTTTACGGATTCGACGATTTCTGAAGCAGAAAATAATCGGAAGGATAACATGTCTGTAAATGAGAAATTAAATACCATGCATTTTTACTTCAGTATGTGGATGGATTTAAAAATCTTTATTTTTGTGTTTTTTCGAATTGAGAATAGTTTTTTTTTTTACGGATTCGACGATTTATGAAGCAGAAAAAAGCGGAAAAATCACATGTTTGTAAAGGAGAAATTAAATACCATGCATTTTTGTCTCACTATGTGGAGGGATTTAAAAATCTTTATTTTTGTGTTTTTTTCGAATTGACAATAGTTTTTTCTTATGGATTCGACGATTTCTGAAGCAGAAAAAAATTGGAAAAATCACATGCCTGTAAATGAGAAATAAAATACCATGCATTTTTATCTCAGTATGTGGAGAGATTTGAGGCTTTAGGCCACTGTAACGGGCATAAAATCATTTGCGAATTTAACAATTTTTTTCGCCTGAAAAAGTCATTCACTCATAAAATTAATTACACATCGATTTAGTATGAATATCAAGCTGTTGGAATGTTTTTTTTTCGATGTACAAAATGGCCGACTACTCGAAACGTCTCGAAACAGCTTTTTTCCAATTGGCGTGACAAATAACTTCAACAATTTTCACTCGATTTACCTCAAATTTAAAGATTCTGTTCCTAATTGCATTTCGCAGAGAAGTACGTACGGAATTTCTGATTAATCGAAAACTTTTCATTTCGAGAGCAGTTATAACGAAATTTTTCACTGAAAATTCATTTCTTAAGTTCGAATACCTACAACTTTTGAATAAAACAATATTTTTTTAATTCTTCTCGTAATTGACTTATCACTCTTCTTAATATTCTAATGAATTGACTTAGTATTCTTCTTCGTAATTGACTTAATGAGTGAATCACTTTTTCATACGAAAAAAATTGTTAAATTTACGCATAATTTTATATCCGTTACTGTGGCCTAAGGCCTTAACGCAAGAAATCCCTTTAGCATTTTCAAAAAATCGATTTTTTATAAATATTTCGAAAGTATGATACCCAAAGAATATACTGACCAAAGGAAAACTCGAAATATTGAATATTTACGGAGGTATCGTATATAGTTTAGAACGCGGGGTAAGTCTCTACAATTAATAGTTTTCACATATTGAACATTTAAACGCGATTATCTCGAAACTACTTTTTCAAAAACTGCTCGTGTTGTGGCTCAAAAAGTTATCGACCGATTTGGATGAAATTTTGGGAGGTTACTCTCAGTAATATTAACGAAAGGATATACCTAGAGTTTGAAAGGTAGCGTGTGAGTAAATAATTTTTTAGGGGCAAATATGTCGAAGAAATGATCGAAAATTCGAACTTTGGAGTAAAAAGGCTCCCAACATTTTCAATGTTCCACTTTTTCATCATTTTTTAGATATATCGTTTCCCTTAGTATGTCAGTAAACGAATGGCACTTATTAAATATTTTTCAGATAAACAGAAAAAGAGTGACAACTGCAGCACATTTCGATGTTGAGTCCCTATGAAACATCTTAACGTTAATTGTTCAATAAATACCTTCTTAATCGTCATGAAATTTTTACACGACCTGAATACTTCATGTAAAAACATACGAAATTTTCCGAATTCTATCATCATTACTTCAACCTCCTTAGGGGTTGAAATAAAAAATGATAAGAAAATTCGGAAAATTTGCTATGTTTTTGTACGAAATATTTAAGAGGTCGTGTTAAAATTTCACGACGATTAGGAAGCTCGTTATTAAAAAATTAACATTTTGTTAAGAACAATTTTTAAGAGAAATAAAAAAAAATTTATCATTAAACTTAGTTTTGTTTCCGCTGCTTTCAGTATATTGTAGATATTACAAAATTGAGAGGTCAAAAAAATACTTATTACAAAGTTACATCAGTTTCCATAAGACGATATTTAATTTGTGAATGTTAATTGTTCAATAACGAGCTTCTTAACTGTCGTGAAATTTGTACACCTCTGAATAACACTTCGTACAAAAACGTACCAAATTTTTCGAATTTTATCATCATTTGCGATTTGGGACAATTTTTATTTCAACTTGACATTTATAATAAACTCGTGTTCAAATTTGAAAATGATCAGATTAGTTTATCCCCGCTAAACAAATTCCCGAAAAATACCTATTATTCGCGCTCCTAGAAGGATTTATCGCCTTAAGAGGTTACCCCCACTTGCGATTTTGAAAAAATCTTTTTTTTTAATTGCATTTTTTTGAAGTATAAGTATCTGAGAATATTTCCTGAAAATTTCAAGTCGATCCGAACAAAATTGACTGAGATATGAGCGTTGAAAGAGAAGAATCCGTCAATTGAAGAACTGAAATTGAAACTTTTAAACGCGTTTTTCTCAAAATGGCATTTCTGAAGTCGGTGACCAAGATTACTCGAACACTAATGAACCGATCTTCTTGAAATTTTGCAGGCTTATTTAATACATAAAAATGTAGTCTTTAATCGTTCGACTTTTTTTTTCGAAAAAAAAATGACCGTTTTATAGCCAAAAAACGGCCGTTTTTTTCGTTAAAATCGAACCATTAACTTTGACTGTCCGCCATTTTGTGAAAAATGAATATTTTTTAAAATCCTTCGATTAAAGACTAGTTTATACTTATATTTGACTAAATCCATCCGCATTTTTTTTTCACATGATCCACTTCGCCGCAATGTTGGTCACCGCAAACCGTGTATATAAAAACATTATTTCATTGACGGCCATTTGCCACTAAACAATGTAATATTTTTCAATAAAAAAATTACCGAAAGTTCTTCAAGATGTGTTCTTTAAGATGGTATATTGATCGATTAAAAAAGTTTTGTAGTTTTCTTTAAAAAAATTCATGAAAAAGGCCTTTTCTTTTGCGCTACAAGTGGGGGTAACGCCTTAACGAATTCGAAGCGTTTTTGGTTTTTTTCATATTTTGAATGATAACAAATGATGTTTTTCGTGCAAGGGCGTATTTTTCAACGCATCTCCCACTTTCGACGAGTGTTCGGGCGCGTAATTTTTGTTTTTCTCGAAAAATACATTTTAGGTAATAAAATAAGGATATTGTGGACTACGAAAAACGTCTCTACGCAAAAAAAAGAAAAAAAAAGAGTGCATATTTACCGAAAAACGTGTGGGGTCCGATCGACCCCATACGCAGTGAGACGAAAGGATGAAAAAGGAGAGAAAGGAGGAAAAGAAGCTCACCCGTTCACTGGAGATCCTCCTCGCACTTGGGAATGTCAAATATTTCGGCGAAGAGAGGCGGGAGTTTGAGCTTCGTCCAGTTTCGTCGGAACCATTCGAGAAGATTCGCGTGCCTCGCACCGAGGGCCCGCAATTCCGGTATCCTCTGAGCGACGCCGACGACTCCCGGGGTGATACCCGGTGAATTGGGATCACCGGCGAGCGAGGTGAGGCCCCTACTGGCCTGGATTCGCAGTGCCTCCAGCAGGCGATCCTGGAGTCTCTGGACGGCCTTGACGTCGTTCAAGCCGGCTCTCTCGCTCAGTAAAACGGCACCGGAAAACAAGCCGAGCTCCGCGTCCGCGAGCTGATGAGCGTTCAGTGCACTCGTGAATTGCATCAGCCCGCTCACAAAGTCCGGCTTGAGACGGCAAAAGAATTACGTTCGATACACCTCGCGAAACTAAATTACCGCGTAACGCGAGACACGAAGTGGCACGACTGATTGTTTTTGTCTTTTTTCGCGTTCTCGAGTCTACGCTAGCAATTTACTAGGTCTGCTAACTATTTTCCTTCTTTTCGCATTCTCCACACTGCGCGCGATTTTAAGGGGTTACCCCCACTTGCGATTTGGAAAAAATCGATTTTTTTATTGCATTTTTTTGAAGTATAAGTATCTGAGAATATGTCCTGAAAATTTCAAGTCGATCCGAACAAAATTGACTGAGATATAAGCGTTGAAAGAGAAGAATCCGTGAATTGAAGAATTGAAATTGAAACTTTAAACGCGTTTTTCTCAAAATGGCATTTCTGAAGTCGGTGACCAAGATTACTCGAACACTAATGAACCGATCTTCTTGAAATTTTGCAGGCTTATTTAATACATAAAAATGTAGTCTTTAATCGTTCGATTTTTTTCTCGAAAAAAAATGGCCGATTTATAGCCAAAAAACGGCCGTTTTTTTTCGTTAAAATCGAACCATTAACTTTGACTGTCCGCCATTTTGTGAAAAATGAATATTTTTTAAAATCCTTCGATTAAAGACTAGTTTATACTTATATTTGACTAAATCCATCCGCATTTTTTTTTCAGATGATCCACTTCGCCGCAATGTTGGTCACCGCAAACCGTGTATATAAAAACATTATTTCATTGACGGCCATTTGCCACTAAACAATGTAATATTTTTCAATAAAAAAATTACTGAAAGTTCTTCAAGATGTGTTCTTTAAGATGGTATATTGATCGATTAAGAAAGTTTTGTAGTTTTCTTTAAAAAAATTCATGAAAAAGGCCTTTTTTGCGCTACAAGTGGGGGTAACGCCTTAAGGATGTCGAGTCCCGAATCGCAAGTGATAATAAAATTCGGAAAATTCGGTACGTTTTTGTACGAAGTATTTCAGAGGTCGCGTAAAAATTTTACGACAATTAGGAAGCTCGTTATTGAACAATTAACATTCACAAATTAAATGTTGTCTTATGGAAACTGATGTAACTTGGCAGTGAGTTTTTTGCTATGACGTCTCAATTTTGTAATATCTACAATATACTGAAAGCAACGGAAACAAAACGAAGTTTATAGATAAATTTTTTTTTTATTTATTTTAAGAATTGTTCTTAACAAAATGTTAATTTTTTAATAACGAGCTTCCTAATCGTCGTGAAATTTTAACACTACCTCTTAAATACTTCGTACAAAAACATAGCAAATTTTCCGAATTTTCTTATCATTTTTTATTTCAACCCCTAAGGAGGTTGAAGTAATGATAGAATTCGGAAAATTTCGTATGTTTTTACACGAAGTATTCAGGAGATCGTGTACAAATTTCATGACGACTAAGAAGCTATTTATTGAACAATTAACGTTAACATGTTTCATAGGGACTCAACATCCGTAAGGATGTTGGAGTTTGGAGTCGTTGTGCAAAAAAAGAAGTACGAGTCTTCCAGTATCTGAACTTCGTAAAAAAACTCTTCCCCATTTTTAGCGATGGCCATTTTTGGCCATTTTTAGCATTTTAGCAAAACTATTTGTGTATTTACTAAGCTCCTATATCTCTATATAGAAACGCGATCGCGAACCGCCGGTTCCAAAAATATTCTGTTCCCCGATGTTTCACGGGTGCTGTATTTATAAACGCTTTTTCCACTATCGGCACTTCGATTAAATTAAACTTCTAACATGCCAGCAGCGCATTCTCGTTCTTAATATTTAAAAAAAACCAAGCTATTTGCGTATTATAAAGCTTTTTTTATTTCTGTGAGAACGCGATCGTAATTTCGTGTTTCAAATAGTCAACATTTTCTGAATTCATCGTATCAGCTGCATTTTTGAACGGATTTTTCATTATTCAGACGAAGAATTCATTTTTAAATCGAATTCAATTAAATTGAATTAAATTTAATTAAATTAAATTTAATTTAGTTTAATCGATTTTATTTAATCGAAATTTATATTTCGATCGAGTTAAATATTTCGCAAACCTTTCATTCGACTCTCTCTCTCTCGTTAAACTCGTTGAATTAAAAAAACGACGAAATTGATAAATCAACGAGCTCCTCTATCGATTTTTCGAATGAAAAAAATTCACCTCAGCCGTGCGCTAGGGGTGAAAAAATAAATGGCCCATAAGGTCCAGGATTAAATCTCGTGCTCACCTCGTACATGAGTTCGATCTGCTGCCTTGTGATGTAAGTGCCGTCCTCGAAGGTCATCGAATTGTCGGTCGTCATTTTCGCGATGTGCGTCAGCCATACCTCGAAAAAGCCAACCTTGATGAGTATCAGCTGATCGTCCTGCGTGAGGTCGCAGAAGCCTGGCACCCTTTTCGCGAACTCGACGACCCTCTGGACCGACGGTGTGACTCTCGTCGCGAACTGTTGCCACAGCCAAATTCTCTGGGACTCGACCGTCTCGGCGGTCGACGAGGCCGCTTCCGGATCCTCCGGACTCGCGGGCTGTGGTATCGCGAAAGTTCGCGAGATCGGCCATGAGACGATGCAAACGTTTGTACGCGGCGATCATTTCTCGGATCAATCTTTTGCTTCCCTTCAGCGATTATTCATTTTCTTTCCCGAATTTGCCGTTTTTATTTTTGCGAAATGCCTTTTTCGAGATTCCAATGGGAATTTTGAGAATATTTGAAAACGTTGAAAAGTGACACTTCTAGAAAATTTTGGATAAATAAATTGTTTTTTTTTACAGTTAAGGATGTTGAGTCCCAAATCGCAAATGATGATAAAATTCTGAAAATTTGGTATGTTTTTGTATGAAGTATTTCAGAGGTCGTGTAAAAATTTCACGACAATTAGGAAGCTCGTTATTGAACAATTAACATTCACAAATTAAATGTTGTTTTATGAAAACTGATGTAACTTTGCAATAAGTTTTTTTTTTGACCTCTCAATTTTATAATACCTAGAATATACTGAAAGCAACGGAAACAAAACGAAGTTTATTGATACATTTTTTTAAATTTCTTTTGAAAATTGTTTTTAACAAAATGTTAGTTTTTTAATAACGAGCTTCCTCATCGTCGTGAAATTTTAACACGGCCTCTTAAATACTTCATACAAAAACATACCAAATTTTCAGAATTTTCTTATCATTTTTTATTTCAACCCTTAAGGAGGTTGAAGTAATGATGATAGAAATTTGAAAATTTGGTATGTTTTTACATAAAGTATTCAGGAGGTCGTGTAAAAATTTCATGACGATTAAGAAGCTATTTATTGAACAATTAACATTAACATGTTTCATAGGGACTCAAGATCCTTAAAAAGTTCGGAGCTTTCTCCAATTCTGAGATATCGGGATGACCGAAATGTTTTTTATCCGCAGGCAACGTACACCTGCGTGCAGTTGGAATCGAATTATGCAATCATCGGTAAAAGGACCGAAACAGGATAAAGTTATGATTGAAAAAAATTTTTTAAAAATAAGTTCAGTGAATTCTCCGACTCTGTGGAACTTCGAAAAACCGGTCACAATCTTTTTTCACATAAATAAGTCATCATTGATGGCCGGTTGGCGCTAAATTGATCATCCCCTCACGCTTCGGATTTCGAAAGCATTTGAAACTTCAAAAATACCTAAGCCTTCCTTCACCGAAATTTCGAGATACGGTGCTATTTGTTTTTCCCATAAATGGAAGATTACGGATAGATGTTAAAAAAAACAACTTTTGAATTAATTTGTCTCCACACTCGATAGCCGATCGCAAAGTGACAAAAATAAAAAGCCAAAGAAAAAACTCACGGGTATTATCATGGGTTTGCGAACGATGCCCCGCGTCGAT
Organism: Ophion costatus; assembly: GCA_951751655.1. Classification (NCBI taxonomy): domain Eukaryota; kingdom Metazoa; phylum Arthropoda; class Insecta; order Hymenoptera; family Ichneumonidae; genus Ophion; species Ophion costatus. Next base: position 30,401,477 of record OX632363.1, read on the forward strand.
TCTTCCGTGAATCCGCAATGGGCGTGATGGGCCTGTGAAACTTGAAGGATGACATCGTAAACGGCCAACTGTTTGCCATCGGCGTCGGACTGATCGGCCTCGACGACCGCGGCCGGTGGAACTCGGGATATCACGTTTTGTCCCTGAATGTTGTTGTTATTGTTATTCGCGTTACTGTTGTTGTTATTGTTGTTGACGTTATTGTTGTTGTTGTTGTTGTTGTTGTTGTTGTTGTTCGTGCTGGTGTTATTGTTGTTTATGGGGGAGGCGAGCTGTTGGACCCCACCGCCGACGGTGGTCGTCGTCGACGCGACGTTGTCCTCGGGGCCTCGTTCTCTCGAGCGCTTCGGCACACGGCCGTATCGTACCGCTGTAGACGAAATTTTCTTCACTCTCGAATTCGCCACGGTAAACGTGATTTCGTACGTTGGGTATAAAAAGTAATCGGTACACCTAATTTTTTATTACAAGAGGTACTTTTGGGCGAGGAAAAAAATTGTCGATTTTCATGATTTTTTTTAAAAAGGAAATATTTTTTTATCATTTTTGAAACTTCGGGTACGTTTTATTATTACTTTTGGCTGTTACGTGGAATTTTTTGATCAATCTTCCAAAATTACGGACGTACGTCACGGTCTTCAAAATCAAAACTGGCGTGACGTATAGCTAAAAAAACTAATCGACCGATTTTGAAATTTGGTATAAATATTTGTAACCTTAGTGTCCAAAACATGACCATAAATGTTTTTAAAAATGAAAAAAAAACTCTTTGTTTTATTACTAAATGTAGCCATTTTTTGGCAAGTTCAATCTTGTTGTTTCAGGGCGTACCATTTCATCGATTTTCAACATTTCTCACGTTTTCTTGGTTCATATTCTGCGTGTGAGTGTTAATAAGAGAAAAATCTTTCTCAGTTTTTTTTCAGAGTAATCGCGGCGACGCTACGTATCACGCCGTCTGACAACATCCGCCACAACCCATTTAGAAGACCGTGCCATGTCTCCGCCATTTTGAAAGACTAATAAAAAAAATACCAGATAACAGACGAAAGTAGTAATAAAACATACCCTGAGTCTTAAAAATGGGGAAGAAATCTTTCCTTAAGCAAAAAATGATGAAAATCAGCCGTTTTTTCCTCGCCTGAAAGTGTTTTTAACTTTATATTTACTTTATCGATCATTCTGTGATGTTCATTGGTGCAATTTTTATTCAAGGCTCGACGAGCCGCGAGTTTACTTTGAATCGGCGGCTCGCAGGAATTTCCAGCTACCGTTCGACGCTTTCAATTTTATAATCCACCCTCCGAGTCTATCCTCCGGAGTAATACGCTTACTGCGAAAGTTTCTCGTGATTTCCGGTAAATCGCTTCTTTTATCCCGCTTCCGGGCGCACTTGTCGTATTCGTTTACGGTTTGTAGTGCAAATCGGCGGCTCCGAGGGGCCAAAGGGGGTGGTTTCGTAATATCAAGGCGAAAATTCTCCAGCGAGACGAGCGAGATCGAGGTACGTAGAGAAGAGAGCAAAGTGAAGGAGCTCCGGAGAACTCTCCAGGTTGCGATGTATATGGGACATTCCACGCCCTTACACCTAGCCCGTGACCCCGAACGATTTTGGTTATCCTGATTCTTTTTTGTCAAATTGTACTCATCAAAGGAATATCTACACCAATTTTTCGTTTTTTATCTCTTCTCTTTTGGGAGTTATATTTTTTCAAAAATGTCAATTTCGAATATCTTGGAAACGTGTAAATGCTGATAACTCCTGTACTTATTGAAATATCCACAAATATCACTACATAATTTTTTTCATTTTCAAGCATACTCTCGTTAAAGAATATGAAAAAATGATCAGTTATCAATGTCAACGTTTTCTTTGCGTCTAAAGTGAAAACTATTTTTAAAAACATGTTTGACTTTTTGCATTTTTTTCAAAAAATTCTCTAAAATAGAGGGACCCATTCTATGATTTTTAAGACTAGTCTCATCGCGGGCCCATTTTTCCTTTTATTTTATTTCGAATTAATCATATTTTTTTCCGAAGATTTTTATCATTTTAATGGCCAACGATGCTATTAATGAAATTGTGGTTTCCAATTCGGCTTCGACAGGCCTGAAACGGTATATTTTTTATTTGCGCTCAATTCAACGAAAAAAGTTATTTTGCATAAAAAATCATTTTGTTCCTTTCATGGGGTAAAAATTAATTTTAAAAGGGATTTTACAAAAAAAAATATCGGCAAAACTAAAATGATCGGGGTCACGGGCTAGGAGAAATGGCGTTGAATGCCCCATAAGTACACGCGTATATACACATATGTAAAGGGGTAGGGTCTATGTATCGCCCGGAAAGGGGTTATAGCTCAACGTTCCAGCTCTGACGTTTAATTATGCACGCAACTCGACTACGGTTTACTTTGCCCTTGTGACGACCGTCCAAATGTACGTATACGAGAATGTGCCTAAGTGTGCACGCGTGCACGGAGCAAGGCGAAAATGCGGCAGGTCCATGGGATGCATGCTCTCACTCGGCTAACCAACACCGCCAACTGACACGGCAAAGTATGGAGAAGGTCTCTGTTCCTTCCTCGGCGTGGCTTGAGTCGCGGTTTTGCCACCCGAATATACAAGTGGTTATCCCAATGTGTGCGTGCTCGTGTGCGCTGGAGTTTCGTCAGTTACGAGAGACTCTGGAGGGCGGGGCGATACGAGAGGAATATCCGAGATGGGATCTCAGATACCCTCTCGGATACGCTGAAGGAAAAGCTTGATAGTCCGGAAGGCTCGAGCCGCAGACGTTTTCAGGCATTAAATTATCTTTCCACGGTGGCTTTTTTTTTAAAGGGTATTGAGAAGACGTGGCGGAGAGGAGTTCAGATTAAATTCGGTTGGGTTATGATTGCATTGGGTTAGATTGGGTTACGGTATGATTGCATTGGGTTGGCTTGGGTTGCGTTTGGATTGCATCGGGCTAGGGTTATGTGAGGTGGTTGCAACGAGTCTTGGTTACGTTAGATTTAGTTGAAATAGGTGTACGTTAAATTACGATTTCATTTGGTTAGATTGGGTTGCGTTACGTTGCATTGGGCTCGGGTTATGCGAAGCAGCGATTGATTTGGGTTAGGGTTACGTTAGGTTATAATTGCATTGCTATAAGGATTTATTTGAGGCTGTTGTACTTTGAACTACGATTTCGTTGGGTTAGATTGGATTGCGTTACGATTCCATTGGGCTAGGGTTATGGTAGGTCATGATTACATGAGATTAGGGTTACGTTAGGTTATGGTTGCATCGCAAAGGGTTCACTTGAGTTAGTATGACTTTAAATTTTGATTGCATTGGGTTAGGGTTACGTTAGGTTATAATTGCATTGGTGTAAGGATTTATTTGAGTCTGTTTTACTTTGAACTACGATTTCATTGGGTTAGATTGGATTGCGTTACGATTCCATTGGGCTAGGGTTATGGTAGGTCATGATTACATGAGATTAGGGTCACGTTAGGTTATGGTTGCGTCGCGAAGGGTTCACTTGAGTTAGTGTAACTTTAAATTATGCCAGCATTGGGTTAGGGTAACGTCGGGTAATGATTGCATCGTAAAAGGTTTATTTGAATTAGGTTTACTTTAAACTACGATTTTATCTGGCTAAATTGGGTTGCGTTAAAATTCCGTTGGGCTAGGGTTACGTTAAGCTGCGTTTGCATCGGGTTAGGGTTGCGTTAGTTTGCAATTGCAACGCCAAAGATTTGCTTGAGTTAGGTTAAACGATATTTGCATTGGCTAAGGTTAATGTTAGCTTATGATTACATTGCGAAATGTTTGTTTGATTTAGAGTTAGGTTAGGTCACGAGCGCATTGGAGCTAGATAATCGACAATCGCGTACTGATCGATGGTGCTGAAGTTCAATTATTTTTTTTTATATATTTTTTATATTTTTTCTATAAAAATTTTTTATATTTTTTCTATAAAAATTTTTCTATAAAAAGTAAGAAGAATCTTATGTTAATTATTATTATGTTACGATTATGTTGCGGATTTTGGTTGCAGATCTCGGATAGAGATTTTTTTTCTTTTTCGAGTGATTTTCGTAGTTTAAATTTGATAAAAACAACGCGAGCAAGTCGAAGGAAAAAATGTTTCGTTGCACATTCCAATGTTGCCCATGTAAACGTCATTCGGATTATACGATACGATAGAAAGAGGCGCGGTGTACTCACAATCCCTGGACATTCCTACGGCGAGACACTTCTTGAATCTGCAGTATTGGCAGCGATTCCTGTTCAATCTTATCACGAGACACTTGCCGTCCCTCAAACACCTGTACTCGATTTGTTTCTGTATGCTCCTCCTGAAGAAACCCTGCAACAATCGAGCCCACGTTCATGAGAGCCTTGACATGCACATGTGCATTTTATCAATCGTAGAAACGTAACATTTATACATGTCCGAAAATCATAGTGATCCTTTGATTCAAACGTTGAACCTTCGACTGTAAGCCATACTAGGTTGCGATGAAAACGAAAATTCATCCTTTAGCCCTCTACGCAATATTATTAAGTTTTTTTTGCACATTGAATTAAAAATGCTTTTTTTATGCATGCATAGTTCAAGGTCGATAATCTTTCTCGCCATTCGATTCAAACGTGGAATTCGCTCGCTACGTTCCAACGTCCATAATTTAGGAACGAAATAATATTTCTGAAGTCCGGTGAAAAATAATTAAAGCTGCACTCTACAGCTTTAAGGAAGGGCACTACTGCCGCGGGCGGAAAAAACGATAGCTTTATCCGATTTTTCTGTCTACTAGCTTATTTATTTTGGGTCTGGAAAGACGGTACTTTATTAAGCATATATTAAACGTATTTCGTGTAAATTGTTATTTAAAGAAATTAAAAATTAACAACGTTATTGAAGTATAATAGTCTCTGTATAAAAAAGTGTGATGCAACGGCCGGATCGATAACTCGACAATGGTTGGTCTGAAAAAATTAATATAAAAGCGTTTTAAGTGTAGTTCTCGTTATCCGTCTACGTTTTTGAAACGAAAATTCACAACATGGCGGGTGTTAAAAAGTGTATTTTTGGTGAAACTTTTACTTATATTCGGGAGCTAAGGAAATGCTAAATTTAAAAAACAGCTACGTAAGATAGCTACTGCGATTACGGAAATCTTGTTTTTTTTATCGGACAATTACAGCTGAAGTTATGATTCCGGTCAAGTCGAGAAAAACACGGTTAAAAGTTTCAGTATACGTAAATCGTTTCGCTACCTGCTCTCACGAAATCGTCTGTAACTTGGTCATTTTTCAATATTTGTAATTTTTTATCTTTTTCACGTATCCGCGAAAAATGTCTTTTTTTTCGACTGAATGTCACGAACACATGCACTTTCTGAATACCTAAAATTCGTTAAAAAAAAATAGCCAAATTAAGATTTAGACAAGCCCTTTAACCCTACGAAAGTCAGTATAAAAAATATTGCAACAGAATAAAAATAAATTAATCGGAGGCTGAGTAGCTAAAAACTCCCCTCTGCAGACTTGAGTTAAAACGCTCAAATTTGACACGATTTTTTGAAATTACTTTTTTTCGCCACCCTAATGCACACGTCCGTAAACGAACAAGACAATTCACACCAACTGCGACTATATCCTTAAAAAAATCGACAATTTCGCAGTATCCTCGAGCCAAAGGTAGATCGAGGCATCGATCAATGTGAGAGCTTCCTGGTATGTGTGCTGCTTTGGCAATTGAGTCAAAAAGTTCTGAGCACGAGCGAGGGACAGAAAGAGAGAGGGATGGCGAGAGAAATAAAGAAAGAAAACCCGGATAAAATAAGCCCTCCAAAATGACGCAAGCAGCTCCGTTCTTTTCTCCAATTTCTCTTTCAATATCCGCTGGCTTTTTCGTTTCTATTTCATTTCTGGAACGAGCACACGGGCACGCCGGTGCATCGTTTGTTGTCTGGGAAGTGTAGACGCGCTCGTTGCTTTTGCGCATGTATCCTAATGCCTTGTACACGGCTGACTGTGGGTGCGCCAGGTGGTCCATCGGACTTTCGATTTGCCCGCGGATAAATAGCTTTTCTCTTTTCTCGTTTCACTAGCGGATACATATACATACATACATACATACTTACATATATATATAAATGTATATATACATATATGAAAATGGAAAAAATAGCTCCGTAGCTCTTTACCTTCAATGTCCGTTTTCACTCGCTCTCGGCAAACACGGGTGTATCGTATGACACATATATATATATATGTAATGTTACCTTACGAGCATATATTGCACCCACGATTTCTCGTGAACTCGCACAGCTTGGGTGGCGAATGATGATTCAGCTTTCGACATATAACTTCTTATTTACCAAAAAAATCTGTTGGGTAACTTTGTATTTCACTCTCTGTCTTTCTCTCTCTCTCTCTCTCTCTCTCTCTCTCTCTCTCTCTCTCTCTCTCCCCCTGGCAGCATGAGCCTGAGCAAGATGTCACTCGACGAATTACACCCGTGGCCGGAAAAAAGACGAATATTCGTGATTTTTTTCTTGAAAAACGAGTGTAGGTATTCAATTTTTTGTTTTGTTTACTTTAAAGAGTAAGGTTTTAAGTATCTTTCGCAATGTTTGTATTGAAAAATATTTATAGGCGTGGTAGATACAATGGTACCTACCACGCCTTGTTTTGAAACGTTTCTTTTTGTTGATTTTGAAACGTTGAGACGTTGAAACGATTTTTGAAATGTTGAAATGTTGAAATGATTTCAAACGATTTTGAAACGTTGATTTTAAAGACGTTTTTGAAACAGACCACTGTTTCAAAAAGGTCCTTCGCGGTGACTACTGCTGCTCGAAAACAAATCATTTAGTGCTTGGACGAAGGATTCGATAAAATATTGATTTTTGAAAAAATTGCTGCACCCCAAAGTCAAAGTATCGATTTTTTGTGAAAAAAACGATTTGATTTCGTTGATAAAAAAAAAACGATGCATCGAGAAAGAAAATCCTTCGTTCAAGAACTGCTTTTTGATATGTAAAAGCCGCTTGTAAATGGGAAGTTGATCGGTGGAGTGACTCGAGTAGAAAATACGCATAGGCATGTCCCGAAGTACTATTTGAAAGGCGAACAAAGTAACGTGTGATGCTTTCTTTTAGCTACTCCATTCTTCATTCGCTAGGCAATCCTTGACATAGTGGTTTTTGTTAACAATTTTCCCAGTCTCATTTACTCACGTGTTATTTTTTGGTAAATGGCAAAGAATTTTCTTCTCAGAGGGACTCGAATTGCCAAGATTCCAGTCTTATTAACCCTTCTTCGACACACTTATATTTGGTCGCGCCTTTGACACACTGGGTCACTTTGACCCGGATACAACATCATCCACTTGCCCTTAACAATCCTATTCTCGGTTTTTATTGAAAAAAATCCGGCACAGCGTAATTAAAATTCGGAAAGTATAAAATTGGATTGTAAAAAATTATGATAAACTTTCAGCTTTAGGGAAGTGAGCATTTTATTTCAAATTCGGTCGGGTCAAAATGATCCAGTGTGTCAAGGAAGGGTTAAAAAAAAAATCCCCGATTTTTATTCCGCAAGGGCATAAAGCTTTTTGTAAAGTACAGCGCAGTTATCGAATCGCTATATTCACGGAGAATTATGGGCTTTCGAATGAAATGTCCAGGAGGAATTGAAGTGTCATTGACAAAAAATTAAACGTATCGCAAGTGGCAAATTTATTTTCGGGACACCTTCAGGTCGAAATACTGCACCAAGTGAATCCATACATTGCACCGGTCATCCGCATACTGTGATAACGTAAAATGCGAGACCCCGCAGTAATCGAGACTATTGCGAGAGAGACGATAAAACTCCCCCCATCAATCGTCTTACGAATCTCAAGGTTGCATGGACCCACGAATGGAATTTCTTGCCCGAGCGAGTCTTCCTCTCGGTACGAGTACTTCATCGAGAATGGCGAAGGGCTCGGTGTGTGTCTTTCGTTTCTCTGCCCTAGTCTCTGGTCGTTCGTTTCTCAAACGGAGCACGGGCCAGAGAGTCGTAAAAGACGAAGAAAAAAAACTAAACGAGATTACGCTACGTGGTGTTCTTCCACAGTTTGATGAAGGATTAACGAGGAACAAAGAGGCTCTTTCCACAATGGTTATAGAAATGAAAAAGAAGCGAGAGGATCACAATATAAGGTTATAAAACCTAAAAAGAAAGGAAGACAAAAGAACACACGGGCGAGATTGGAGACACTTTTCCGGTGGGTGCTCTGTGAAAATTAGCCGGGTAGTTGCCCAAGGGTATTTCTCCACAACGGATTTCTTCGGGCGACGGTGTTATTCCCAAGGTTTGACCTCGTTAGCGAATACTTTTGACTCTCGTTTTGTCGTGCCAAGCTCTTTCCCCCCCCCCCCCTGAAAATACATGTTTTCCAGCGCTTATTATCAAGCAATGCACATTATGATTAATTTGCTTTGTGTCGGTCGCTGGAGCGTCCAACATGGACAGGCTCAACTTTTGCCAGGGTCCCCACAAGCCACTCGCAAAGAATCCTCGATCCCTTAGACTACAAACAATGGAGTCAATACTTGAGCCCTTTCATAGCGAAGCGCGCTTTCCCCTGGAGTTTTATCTTCCTAAGTCTGGCTCCCTCGATGCTTGAAGAAAAAAAAACCACAAGGTGCAAAGTTAAATGTCGACAGGACAAAGTTCTCACGTACCCTGGAGAAGGCCTTGCTAATTTATCCGTAAGTTTTCGGGACCTCGTCGCTCCGACGACAGAGTTAAAGACCAGGGTCATAGAATTTTAAACATTTCTCCGTGGGCTTGGAGACTCTGTAAAAGTGACGATGCGAGAAAGCGAAAGACATGCGGAGATAGAGAGAGAACGGAAAGAGGTGACTGAAGGATTATCAAAAGAGCTCAAAAATATGGAAACTGGAAGTTCGGAGAGAACAAATTATGAATAATCGGAAGGAGCAATAATTTGTACGTACTGTACTTAAAAAAACGACCAATGACGATTTTTTATAATTAAAGGGTGGGCGTAGCGTTGAAATGAAAAAAATACGATTTTTATTGGATTGTTTCATAGCCCAGGGTCTCAACTTTAATTTGCAAAAAAGATTTTGTAAAGAATCCAAAAACTGATCGAGGTAAGACGATTTTTGTGAAGAGTCGGATCGCTCACTGCGCTACGGTGAACTTTTTTGCGTTTTTTTCGAAACTATATTTCATGAAACCGTGTAAATCATATTGCAAAATGAATTCGTCCGTTTCAGTTTAAATTTGGACAGAGTTTAGAACATTTACTATCGTTTCACTAGATGATTTTTTTTATAAGTTTATCAATTTGTTCATGTGAAATGATTACACTTTTTTCTACACCATGCTATTTAATAATTTTCAAAATTCAATAAAACTATCGGGTCCATGATCGAATACTTTTTTTTAATGTTGAAAATTTCGTTATACCGAAAATACACTTTTCATTTTTCATTTCGGATTGCCCTAGTTGCCAGAAGCGCCTACATCGATCGGCCATCCAGTAACAGTATTGTTTGAATAATAATAACGCCATTATTTATCCATGTTGTTCAATAAAAAAACTCAAGCTCTATAGCGTTATGCATTAAGTGGGTGTAAAATCAGGGCTTCGTCATCCCAATACTCTCATTACAAAAAAATATTAAATCGACGTGATTTTGAGCGCCAAGTCGTTCGATTCATAGAAGAGAACGCAATGAAATTGAAGCACTGGAGTGTAAGTATAGCTTGGAATTTGTTAAAATGCACGCCGATAACTTAACTAGTTGACGTACGTGAATTAAACAACGAAGATATTGCGGTGTCACCGTCATCGATGTTACCATTAATTAATAAAAGTTATACTCATATCGGTCGATCCTGGCTGTCTCGTTGCGCACACAGGCATTCGAGAATGTGACAGAGATGATAATGAACGCGAAGATACAGAGACAATTTAGTTTATTCAATATGATAGCCAATAATATTGTGTGGCACCCAATAAAGTCAAACTCTCGCCTCTGCATTGGCGTTTGAATCGATAATAATTCGCCCAAGTTCCTACTCTCTGCTGCTCATTCTCCCCCGCACTCTCTCTCTCTCTCTCTCTCCTCTCGATCCTCCATTGAACTGTGCTCGCAGGATTTGCTGCGGCGTTAACACGAATTTCCGAAGCAATGTACACGGCTCAAGACACACGTTGATGAAACGAGAAAAGAGCATTTTTCGCACATACCGGACATTCCGTGCAATACTTTTTAAATGATCTCGGAACGTTGCGTAACCGACCTATTATTTGTCCATATCTTTCAAAGTTCCCTTTGGGCCGAAAAACATTTTGGTCACCTTGCATTATTTAGCTTCGACGTGAAAATTACGTTATGTATTGTTATGCATCGTTACATGAATTGGTTAAACTATTTTTTTTAATATGAACGGTGATGAGAAATAAATTCAACGGTGGTTCGTGAAACTGAAATTCAATGAAATTCAATGAAATTCAATGAAATTCAATGAAATTCAATGAAATTCAATGAAATTCAATGAAATTCAATGAAATTCAATGAAATTCAATGAAATTCAATGAAATTCAATGAAATTCAATGAAATTCAATGAAATTCAATGAAATTCAATGAAATTCAATGAAATTCAATGAAATTCAATGAAATTCAATGAAATTCAATGAAATTCAATGAAATTCAATGAAATTCAATGAAATTCAATGAAATTCAATGAAATTCAATGAAATTCAATGAAATTCAATGAAATTCAATGAAATTCAATGAAATTCAATGAAATTCAATGAAATTCAATGAAATTCAATGAAATTCAATGAAATTCAATGAAATTCAATGAAATTCAATGAAATTCAATGAAATTCAATGAAATTCAATGAAATTCAATGAAATTCAATGAAATTCAATGAAATTCAATGAAATTCAATGAAATTCAATGAAATTCAATGAAATTCAATGAAATTCAATGAAATTCAATGAAATTCAATGAAATTCAATGAAATTCAATGAAATTCAATGAAATTCAATGAAATTCAATGAAATTCAATGAAATTCAATGAAATTCAATGAAATTCAATGAAATTCAATGAAATTCAATGAAATTCAATGAAATTCAATGAAATTCAGTGAAATTCAGTGAAATTCAATGAAATTCAATGAAATTCAATGAAATTCAATGAAATTCAACGAAATTCAATTAAATTCAATTAAATTCAATTAAATTCAATTAATTTCAATTAAATTCAATTAAATTCAATTAAATTCAATTAAATTCAATTAAATTCAATTAAACTCAATTAAATTCAATTAAATTCAATTAAATTCAATTAAATTCAATTAAATTCAATTAAATTCAATTAAATTCAATTAAATTCAATTAAATTCAATGCCATTCAATGAAATTTAATGAAATTGAATAAAATTTAATAAACTGCAATGAAAATTTAATTTACACGAATATGTACATCACTGAAAATTAATTACATTTTAGTTTCACAATGAACTAGATTGATGAAATTTAATGAATATCAATTAAATTTAATGGAAATTAAGAAATTTCAATGAAAATTCATTCAATTTGAAGAAAAATATATTTAGATTCGTTTTGGAAGATTTAAAAAATTACTTGTATCAAAAGTTGCTTAAACAACTTTTGTCGAATGAACAGCAATAAGGCGGAATTTACGAAATCTATTTAGAGTGCATTGAAATCGACCATTAGTGGATTTGGCATGAAATTTCCCATAGGAGGTTAATAACTCTGATATAATACCGCGAAACACAATAATAATTCACGAGAGGCTCCGCGACAAGTGTTGTGCTAGGAATACTATCGGACACTTCAACGAACCGCCAATTTCCATTAATTTCCCAGTCATACGTACCTACATGTTTACGTATATATATATACGTTTGTCCTTATGTATATGTATATTAATTGTCCTTGCGGAGTGTAACGTCCATACATATACTGCATCGAGTAGTTCAAGACTCGTGCCGGTCTGTTATTTTTTACGCACGAACAAAGGCGTCCAATATATGGAAAGTGAGGGAGTCCAATCGATCGCACTCACACGCCATAGTACATAGACGAAGAGGGGAGAAAGAGGAGAATGTCGCGCTGAACGAACAAAATTTACTCAGCAAGAAATGTTGGGGTAATGGGAGTCACCTGCGAAATAATTTCCACCATTGTGTTCCAGATGTTTTTCGAAGGAGAAACGGGTTCGTTTAGTACGAAATCCGTTTATAGACTTTTGGCGGGTCTAAAAATAACGTTTTTTTTTTCGATGTCGAAGGAATAATCCATATCCATACGTTATTATCGCCACCAAACTCTCCGTTCAACGTCTCGACTTGCAGTGTATTTCAAGTTGAATACTTTCATTTATAGCCATAATTCATATCAGATTTTTTCACGTATAATCGAGGCATTATGTTAATTATTATTCATAACGGATCGATACTACTTTGAGCCAAGGACGCCTCACACACTGCGACAATCATCAATATAATGTGGCTAGTTACGAAAATCTTGTTTTCTCTGGAATTCATGAAATTTTATTAAGGGGCTAGATTTTCTTACGATTGGCGGACAATTCGAAAAGTCGAATGGAGAAATTATTCTAAAAAATAGCTCATTTGGTTTATTCGATTGAGAATCAATTATTTTCGCTATAAATCTTCTGGCTTGGAATAATTTTTAATCGTTATTTTTATTATTTTTTAAATCGTATTAAGCTACAAATATTAAGGGGTTTCATCTTCTCGGAGGCCTGAAAAAATGACCAAATTCTGATTTTCTTATCTGGAAAACGCCTTGTGAAAAAGCAACATGTTTTTTAGCACAAGTTTTTACGCACATATATTCAGAGGCTTTTAAAAAAATCACCAAAAAATACCGAAAAACAAACAAAACATAGCCGCCGGCCGATGATACTGTTTTCAAAGTCAGTGGACATGATATGTCGAGAACCACCTGACGAATTGTTTCCAAGTTTGCAGGAGATACGATGAAAAACATTTATAGGTCATTGACGGTCTCATTTTTTTTAAACCGATCTTCATTTTTTAATAGTTACGTAAAAATAGCGACTTTTTTCATAATTTTTGTATGGTCAAGTTTTAATGCAGCGCCACTTTGTTGTCAAAAAAATCATTTGAAAAATCGACGATCGTCAACGACTCGTATTTATTGTTAACTCAAAAAACCTGATTGGTTTTCAAATTTCAAATGGACCGTTTAAGCTGGAGAGTGTCCACCGCAAAACGTTGCGAAACAAAATTCACCATCTGCCGGCGGCCATGTTTTCGTTGCATGTCTGTATTTTTTTGAAGCTCTGAATATAATACCTTTGTGTTAAAAAAAATGTGTTTCTTTTTTACCAACCATTTCACAGGAAAAAAAATCGAATTTAGGCCATTTTTTTCACGCCTCAAAAAAGATGGAACCCCTCAATATTTATAGCCCAATCATTACGATGAAAAAAAAATTATTCCAAGCCAGAAGAATTAAAGCGAAAAAAATGTATTCTCAATCGAATAAATCAAATGAGCTGTTTTTTCAAATAATTTCTCCATTCGACTTTTCGAATTGCCCGCCAATCGTAAGAAAAACTCGTTTCAGTACGAGTCGAACATCACGAGAAAAAATAACAGTCGGCAATTTTATCCTCGGAGGATATTTTTTTTTTTCGGGCGAAGAAAACGAGCTCTCATTGTCCATTGGCGGCCGTTATCGGAATCTCGTCTACGCCGCTCCGCCGCGCCCCGACAAGTGGAAAAGGCAGCGTCGAGTCAGACGAGGACGTTGGTCAGACAAAACGGGCGATATAGAGGCAAGATTATCTCTGCTGGCGAGGCAAAACGGCACGGACCAAGGCTATTGCCTGACCAGTTCATCCCAAAAATTCAACTTTTATTGTACGTTAAGGATGTTGAGTCCCAAATCGCCAATGATGATAAAATTCTGAAAATTTGGTATGTTTTTGTATGAAGTATTTCAGAGGTCGTGTAAAAATTTCACGACAATTAGGAAGCTCGTTATTGAACAATTAACATTCACAAATTAAATGTTGTTTTATGGAAACTGATGTAACTTTGCAGCAAGTTTTTTTTGACCTCTCAATTTTATAATATCTACAATATACTGAAAGCAACGGAAACAAAACGAAGTTCATTGATAATTTTTTTTTATCTGTTTTAAAAATTGTTGTTAACAAAATGTTAATTTTTTAATAACGAGCTTCCTAATCGTCGTGAAATTTTAACACGACCTCTTAAATACTTCATACAAAAACATACCAAATTTTCTTATCATTTTTTATTTCAACCCTTAAGGAGGTTGAAGTAATGATGATAGAATTCTGAAAATTTGGTATGTTTTTACACGAAGTATTCAGGAGGTCGTGTAAAAATTTCATGACGATTGAGAAGCTATTTATTGAACAATTAACATTAACATGTTTCATAGGGACTCAACATCCTTAAAAAAAAGCATTCAACAGTAATCCAAATGAAGATATTGCACGAAAATCGACGTGAAGATTGCTGCATCTAAAAAAAGCTCACATTTAAACAAAAATTAATCATACGCTTCGTTTTTCCTTCAGATTTTTCTTTCATTTTTTTTTTTCGTTCAACGTTGACAGCAATTTCTCATTAAGAATTACAGTGCACGGAAGAATACGTGGCACTTCGGGCAGCGATTATCATCGAACTCTTTGCGATTCATGCGCGACTCGCGTAGATCGAGAGATAGACGAGCATTATCCGAAGCTTTAATAGCCGGTTTGAAATGTTTCGACGAGAAATTGCCTGTATGAAAAAATATTGCCGCAAACTAGGTCATACTCGTGTGTGTCCCAGCGCGAAACTATTGGCTGGGCGCGTATATTTTCATTTTACTTGCACGTTTGTCTTTGTGCGCGAAGAGGGACGGACGGATAGAGCGAGAGGGGGGCTGAGGGTATGTCCAGAGGTACATTGAAAATATAACGTCTTTGTTGGTCTCATCGGACCTTTTCTTTCTCTCTCTCTCCTTCTTCCCTCCCTCTCTCTCTCTCTCTCTCTCTCTCTCTCTCTCTCTCTCTCTCTCTTTCTCTGTCATACGCACGCTATCCTTCTATATAAATACATACACAGGCTGATTCAAAATCAGCATCTTGAGGGGGAAGATATATTTAGGCGAGAAAAAAATTTGCCGATTTTCACGACTTCTTTTAAAAGGAAAGATTTCTTCACCGTTTTTCAGACTTAGGGTATGTTTCATTAAGGGGTCTTCTCACTTTAGACGCTAAAAAAGGTTATTTTCATGAATTATTTTCATAGGTTTATATTATCGATATTGATATAAAAGTTGTTACACTTAATAAATACACTTTCGAAATACATTTTTTTTCAAATGTTATTTATTTAGGTCACTATTTATAGACGGAAATGGTGGTTAAAAAAATTTCCTAAAAAATTGTAGGTCTGCGCTGTGAAATCTCGCAGATGGATCATCCGGAAGAAAAAAATCAAACGGTTTTAGATTCAGTATGTTAATGGCTGTAGCGCATATCATACGATTTTTGATATATGCAAAAATAACAAAATGGCGAACATTTTTCGAAAAAACAAAAAAACGTGATTTTTTCACCGTTTTTGGCAAAAAAATATAGTGAATATCAATATTTTTTAAATTCTTGACACGCGTTATAGCTTTAGTTGTAAAGAATATGTGGTTAAAATTTCATAAGGATCTGTTCAGTAATTTCGAAGATTTGATCAATAAGCCGTCGGAAAACGTTCTTTCGAGAAAAACACGTTTAAAGTTTGTTTGGATTACATGAATCATAAAAAAAAAAATTTTAATGTATTTTGAAAGTGTATTTATTAACTATAACAAATTTTTACATCAATATCTACAATAGTCAAAAAATGCATGAACATACCCTTTCTCAGCCTCTAAAGTGAGACGACCCCTTAATACTTTTGGCTGTTACCTGGTATTTTTTTATTAGGCATTCAAAACGGCGGCGGTATGACACGGTCTTCTAAGCTGCATTTTCAAGACTGGTGTGACACATATCTGACAAACTAATCGATCGATTCCGAGGAAATTCAGTATAAATTTTTCTAAACGTATTGTTTAAAACATAATGCTACATTTTGTTGAAAATTGAAGAAAAGTTATTTTTTATACCAAAGTGTAGCCATTTTTTCGAAAAATCGAATCTTTTCGCTTTAAAGCGTACCATTTCATCGATTTTCAACATTTCCCACTTTTGCTTGCTTCCTATTCTGCATATGAGTGGTATCTCCCTCTTAAGATCGTTCCTACTTTTTTCACTCCCTTATCAGGTTAAACCCGGCTCGCGCCCGGAAAAAGGGAAAGTATTCATCAATTTTTTTTGAGGAGACGTGTGCCGATTTTTATATTATTTTCTCTCTCGCCTCAAAGAGTATGGTTTTAAGTATTTTCTACAATTTTTGCATCGAAAATATTTATAAATGTAATAGATACAATGGTTAGTGCAGAGCCCTGTTTGAAAAACGTCCTTGGCGATGACCACTGCCGCTCGGAAGCAAATGGCCCGAAATAAAAAAAAACCAAACGCATTTAGTTTTTGCATGAAATGATCTTCGGCTTGGACGAAGAATCTAATAAAATATTTATTTCTGGAAAAATACCCGCAGAGCAAAGTGAAAGACTTTTGGCGAGGGGACTCTGTATTTTCGTTGATTCAAAAAAAAAAATATGGATTGAAAAAAAATTACGTCGTGCAAGCACTACTTTATGATATGTAAAAGAAGCTTGTAAAATTTGAAGTTGATCGGTGGAGCGATTTTTGAGATATCGCGGTCACCGATTTTGAAAAAGTAATTTTCAGAAAAACGTTCTTTAAGTCGCCGGTCTGCCTCTAAACGCCCATAACTTCCTCAATTTTTAACAGATCGACTTGCAATTTTAAGGGAATTTTTTTAAACGTCATATTTTGAGAATCCTTCGAAAACAACAATCCTATAGTTTGAAAATCTTTGAGTAGGTGTAATTTAACAACCCTTCCGTCGTCCCAAGGGTTGAGCTCGAGATGTTTGTTGATCGGTGAACGATTGCTCGAACTTGCTCAGTTCCACGCCACCCTTTTACATAAACATATACATTCCGGCTGATTCAAAATCAGCACCTTAAGGTTGCTCTTATTTTCTCCCCAGCACAAGGTCGCCCCAAGTGTCGATTTTGAGATTGAGCTCGATGATGATTGCTGATTGTTTTTCAGTTCGAGCACTTGGTCTTTTGGATTCGATCGTGGGAGAAATCTAAGTCCACCCGTCAAAAGAAAGGACAAAAGCTGTCGAGAAAGGAATAAATGGCTGCTATTAATTCTTCCCCGCGTATTTCTCGAAAATGGAGACCGTCGAGTGTATCACTCGTTTCAAGCGACCCTGTATGTACATAGATACATAGGATTTATATACAGGGTGTCCCAGAACTGAATGCGTTCCCTGACATGGGGGGTTGGTGGGTGAAATTCTGAGCCGTTTGATATAAGCATGTGTGGGTCTCAGATCGACCCATGAATTATTATTAATTTTCAAAGACGGGCCAATCAGGCGCCGGCTCATCGGGCGCACCTGATTGGCCGGCCTTAAAAAATTCATAATAATTCATGGGTCGATCTGACACCCACACATGCTTATATCAATCGGCTCAAAATTTCACCCCCCAACCCCCCATGTCAGGTAAGGCAATCAGTTCTGGAACACCCTGTATATGGGGTTGTACAAGGTGTATATGTACAGAGAGACAGAGAGAGAGAGAGAGAGAGCGACAGAGAAAGAGGGGTTGAACGATCGATCTTTTGTTTTATTCCTCTGCGCCTTTTTTACGTACCCTCGCTTCTTTGACTTTACCATTTCATCCCTAGCTGGCTAATCTCTCTCTCTCCCCCTCCCTCTCTATCGCTGCTTCCCCTCCCACCTCTCTCTCCCTCTCTCATAGTTTTCGCTCATCCTTTGTATCTCTAAACCCGATAGATATGGATTTTGCCTACCGCGTTGCTATTCGAAAGCTCGCGGCTGAAAAACTACCCGAGAGGCAGGAAAAGAGACGAAAGCTTCGCTGTCCCATTGGCTCCATGTGTATTCAAGCACTTTTTCCCGGGATCGAGAATAGAAATTAGTAGTACACGGCTCTCCTCGCGGAGTTTTCGAAATCTCGCCACGCGATAGCGATTTTTCTTAAGGCGTTACCCCCACTTGTAGCGCAAAAAAAGGCCTTTTTCATGAATTTTTTTAAAGAAAACTACAAAACTTTTTTAATCGATCAATATACCATCGTAAAGAACACATCTTGAAGAACTTTCGGTCATTTTTTTATTGAAAAAAATTACATTGTTTAGTGGCAAATGGCCGTCAATGAAATAATGTTTTTATATACACGGTTTGCGGTGACCAACATTGCGGCGAAGTGGATCATGTGAGAAAAAAAAATGCGGATGGATTTAGTCAAATATAAGTATAAACTAGTCTTTAATCGAAGGATTTTAAAAAATATTCATTTTTCACAAAATGGCGGACAGTCAAAGTTAATGGTTCGATTTTAACGAAAAAAAACGGCCGTTTTTTGGCTATAAAACGGCCATTTTTTTCTAAAAAAAAAATCGAACGATTAAAGACTACATTTTTATGTATTGAATAAGCCTGCAAAATTTCAAGAAGATTGGTTCATTAGTGTTCGAGTAATCTTGGTCACCGACTTCAGAAATGCCATTTTGAGAAAAACGCGTTTAAAGTTTCAATTTCGGATCCGTTTCAACAACGGATTCTTCTCTTTCAACGCTCATATCTCAGTCAATTTTGTTCGGATCGACTTGAAATTTTCAGGACATATTCTCAGATACTTATAGTTAAAAAAAATGCAATAAAAAAAATCGATTTTTTCAAAATCGCAAGTGGGGGTAACCCCTTAAATTAATGTATTTTGACGATCGCAAGCGAGGGAAAGATACACGTCCGGCTTTTATCAGAAATCGTCTCGGATCTGCGTTATATAGAAGACGTGACCAAAGTCCTTATGCTTGAGCACCGTGGGACGGAATAGGGTCGTAATGCACCTCGGCTCTTTTATTGCTCGCTGCCACTACCGTGCGCATATTTTGCCCGCTGTCGTTCCGCGCTCGAGCTTGTTCGCCAACTCGACGTTAACTTTTATCAGCCTCGTAGCGCTTTTCGCGTTTCCAGTTGCATGCACGTAGCCTTGCGCTACCGCGACCACGATGTGTCGCAGATCAAATGGAAAAATAAGCAGCGAGGGGCGAAACGGGAAAGGAGCAGGCCCGGGCGAATTCATCGACGATAAAAAAGATCGGGGCTATCTTTCTTGCGGAAGGATGTTGTACGTCACTTCACGGACATCATTACCACGTATCTCGTACCCCGCGATTAAATTTGCAGCTTTTTCCTTTCGATCGGAGGCAACGTGGGATAGGTAGACCATGGATACCAGTTTTTTTGGTCATATCGAAAAACCGAATATCGGACGAAAAATTTGATATTCGAAAACTGATTTTGCGATATCAGAGTTGAACAAAAATTGAAATATCATTATAATTGTTATTATTTCCGTTTAAGTTGCTTTTACTTTTTTTTGCTATGTTTAACAGCCTTAAAATATTATTACCTGCATTAAGGGGGTATCCTTGTATGGAAACTTGAAAGAACCGATTTTTGCATATCGTTATTGTGTGAACTTTCAAGAATATTCGAAGACCGACCGGACCCTGAAGTTATAAAAATTGACGAAGTAATACCTATTTTAGTGGAACAGTGTGCGTCGGGCTTACCGCGATCCGTCGAGTTTGAACGCGATTATGTCGAAACTATATATCTTGACACGGCGGGATCTATATCTTGAGTAACTTTCATACCATTGACTTGAATTTGCACAGTTAGCGTTCAAACAGTAGTCCTTTTTGGTTCACGGTCGATTTTTTTAATTGGTTGAACCATTTGTTATTAACAATAACTTCAGCATGCTGTTTTTGAAGAGAAAAATATGGTTTTTTGGAGCTGTCATTTTTCGAAATTTCGAAAAGTAGATCGTGAACCCATAGCTACACGGAGAGAATTAAATGTTAAAAATTACCGTGCAGTAACGGTAACCAGATGACAACCCTGAAACTTCGCTTATTATTGTTGGGTAGAACACAGATTTTCACGAAAATAAAATAAAATTTCTTCTTCAGATAGAAAATTTTACCAGATTTTCTAGTAAATTTCGATGTGTAACAAAATACGCAAAACTTAAATTTGAACAATATATAATATCAGCGAAATTTTACTGTGCATTTTAGTATTTTATGCCTTTCAGAAATGTCTATAAAAAAGTATCGTCTTTATAAAAGTTATTTTAAGATTTATTATAAAATTTAATGAATGTTATAGGAAAATGTATTGTGCTCTCGGTAAAAATTATCGTGCGCGCTTGGTTAAAATTATCGTGCGGTACGGTACGGGAATTTTGAGGCACTGCATTGTAAAAATTCCCCTTCATTCCTTTCACTTCAGAATGGTATGGTGGTGGGGGTAAGTAGGGGAGCGCCATTTCTTTATGGCACGATGGGACTTCCCAAAAAAATTTCGTCTAAACTGCGTACATCGCCGGTTCAGTTTAGCCTGAAGCCTCAGTCGCATGCAGTGTCTCGTTGCGAGAAAGTGAAACGTAGCGATCGTGTTAAATGATGACGAAGTAATATGTGCGCAAATTAGTCACATCACTCGAGCCTACGATGGTACAAAATGTATTATAAATAAATGTTAGTATTAAACGAAAAATAAATTCTAATGATTAAATTTGTCTCCTTATCTGTTTGTTGACTATACCAATTTATATGGAAGAAAAAAATGTTCCCAACAAAAAACAAACAGCATTAATTTGTACCAATTTTTCAATAGTAAATAATATTCATTATTATTATTATGGTTATTGTTATTTCGGTTATTATTATGATTATTATAGCACCAGTTTTTGAAGAAAAAATACATTTTACTAAGGATTTCTTCAATCGAAGAATTTAAATTTTACCAGCCTTATAGGGAATTGTTTTTGAGGATTCGGCTTCGATCCGGCCAGTGAAGGTTATTCCAAAGTCAACAGTGGAATTAGAAGATGTTTACGTTTCGGCCCTCTCGTTCGGGTCCTCTTCAGAAATTTTATTTTTCTGTATATAATATGATACACATTTTGTCATAATAATGTTTTTACATTATTATGACAAAACAAACATTATTATGACAAAATGTGTATCATATTATATACAGAAAAATAAAATTTCTGAAGAGGACCCGAACCAGAGGGCCGAAACGTAAACATCTTACATATAATTCCACTGTTGACTTTGGAATAACCTTCACTGGCCGGATCGAAGCCGAATCCTCAAAGACTATCTGTCATCTACACGGCCGCACACATCTCTGACTCACTTATAGGGAATTTTTCTTCCGAGGTTGACGCAGGTAAATTTTACTGTGCAGCACCGTAAAAATAACGTACGGCGCGGTTGGTAATTTTTAACCGACAGTAGGTAAATTTTCGAACATACATGCTAAATTTTACTGTCTCCAATTTTTACCCTTCTTGTATAGTAAAATTTGAACTACGTATTTGAAATTTTCTGTAACGTGAGTTAAAAAAAACTTGACGCATACGAATTATTATGTTTTTCTCACTTGTCACCACATTGAATTATATCACGGTAATTTTTACCGTGAAATTCACCACAAAAATTACTTTTTAATTCTCTCCGTGTAGTTGGATGTATTTGAAGAAATTTTTTTTTTTTCAGATTACATTTGCTGCACCACGAACACTTTTAAAGATTTTCTTCCGAAAAACTGATATTGTAACCACAAACATGTGTACAACATGCTGGGAAAAAAATTAATTAACTCCAACGAATGTGTTACTGGAAAAAAATCCATCATTCTGACCCTTCAAATTCGGCTTCCAAAGAGAGATACTGCGTTCAATCAATCATCGAATTAAAGATCGTCAATCTCGAGATTGTTTCATCCGGTCCTGGGGTTTTACAGTGTCAGGGCACAAATTTGTTGAGCTCCCGAATTTAAAGGATCATTGGTAAGCTCGAGTTAGGCCAATTTTGGTTGAGTTTTACAATTTGTTGTTTCTTCTCAGAAATTTAGATTTTTTTTTTGTTTATCAATTGCTCAATTTTTTAGGGTTAATTCTTACCTTGCAACCCTCGCAACTGGTAACCCCGTAGTGATAACCGCTCGCCTTGTCCCCGCAAACTTTACATGGGACGAAGCTCTTCGCGGGTGTTGAGCTGTTCGAGTCCGCGGCAGCGTAGTGTTGTTCTGCAAAAGATAGAACGGCGAAACGTCAGACGCCTCTTGGGAGATAAACGACACGATTAGCGGATAAAAATGGAAGTTTAATGGTACTTTGAAAAAATTAGGGGCTATGTTTCAGAGTGGAGGAAGTCTTCTTTAGTTGATGGCGAATAAAGTATCAGGAGGAAAACTGCTATCTCGATGAGAAGTATTTTTATTAACGATCCGAAGGCTTTATGAACCTTTTTACTGCAAATTTTGGGCTGTTCATTAGTTTGTCTCGTAAAATAATTAGCAATCAACTTGAAATCGTCTATTCTCTAAAATGATTATTTTTAGATCTATGAAAGAAAAATCGCATTGATTATTCAGAGTTGCGTTAAATAAAAAAACTGTGGTATCCACAATTTCAATTCTGAGGGCTTGCTATAATTTTTCAACCGTAATTTTGTTAACACGAATGCTGAAAAAATATTCCTCAGTTGCCTTCCAATTATTTGAGAAGGAAAATTTGATTACTAATGACTATAATGTAGACAAACTATTGACATTTTTTATTAAGAAATAAATTATTAAGCCACGGCAACCATTTGTAAAGTGCGGAAATGATTGATAATTCTTTTTTAAATTCGAGTAACTATTCACAGTTCTATTAAATAAAATACAACACTCGTTATTTATTAATAATGGTTGTTACGATTTTTTTATTCAATATAACTCTGATTAGTTGCTACAATTGTTCTCTAGTAATACTAATAATATTGATCCTTAAAACAAAACGTTTGTTAGTGGCCTTTTAATTATTTGACAAGACTAATGTCATTGGCACTTGCGATACGCTTGGAGAGACTGCAGAAACTCTTCAGAGTTCTGTTTAATGAATAAATAAGTAAATAAATATAAATAAACAAATAAATAATAAATAAGCGATTGAATAATGAATAAGAAAAAATAGTAAATCAGTAAAATAAAATAAATAGTAAATCAAACAAATAAAATAAATTCTGTTAAAAATAAAATTCAGCTTATTGATAAATAGTTTTTGAAACAATATATTTATTGAACCCAACTTGGAGTCGTGGCTGTAATTTTTATTTTGAATAAAATAACGATTTCTCAGCTCATTAATAGAGTCGAGGGATATCGGGCCTCGAGGCTTCCCTAAAGTTGATTCGGTCTATGCACCTCCGTCCTTTGCTGCAATCCATGTAGGGTTTCTATGGGAAGCGGAAGCATCGAGCGGCCGAACGATAAGCCCATTAACAATCTGGATCGAGGTCGCGAATGTCACGAAGAAACAAATGCTCCTATCTGCCGCAGAGCTTTGCGGTGAACGTGTTTTGGATGCGCCTTGGCTCAGCTCGTGCTTGTCGCGTAACTGACGTGTCGACAAAAGTCCACCCTCATCTTTTCGCCTCTTATACTATTCAATTTTCATACCATTATCGGGCTTATCGCTAATGACGAGCTTCGACGTGGAAGACCCGCTGGAGGCTCATCGATTGAGATTGAATCCAAAAAAAAAATCACACCAAGTCCCGAGAAAAAGATTCACCGCGTGTTCAAATTTCCCTTCGTACCGCGGTCAACTTTTATTCCGGAAATTTTCGAAATATTCAAGAAGGCGTGAAATTTGACAATTTATATACAAGCTTGAGAAAAAATGATAATACGTGACGAAAAGTGAAATCTTCAGTTGGGATTATTTTTCGTTACTTCGTAGAGAAGGCTTCGCCTTGGTAGACTTTTTTGCGATATTTCGACGGAAATATATTGAGAAAGTTAAAAAAAAATATCGAGAATGAACTTTTTTTGGGGGAATTTTAAAGTTACCAAAATATACGGCATGTGTATGTGTCGGGACGGAATTTTTTATACGTGCAAGTTAAAAAGAAATTGGGATAGGGTGGACTTTTAACCGTCACCCAGTCACAGTCAAAATAGAAAATGTTTCAATTTTTTGTGTAGAAAAATTGAGATTCTCCGAAAAAAGCAGGTTTCTTTTTGCTAAAAAATCCGAAAGCTTCCCAACTTTCACGACTTTTGAGATATGGGGATAAAATTGTATTATATGTATAAAGCATCATTGATAATTACATCAAATTTGACTACGATAACTCTAGGAACGCGGATGTCGAAGATTCTATTATAATTAATGACTGATCGAAATTTCCGTAAATAAAAACTGTAGATAGAAGTCATATTATTCACAATATTCAATATAAAAATGTTCATTGTCAAATAAATATCAATTTTCTTCAGCAAATCAAAGAAGAATTGATTTCCTCAAGACGAATTAAACAAGTACTAATTAGCTCCGGACAAATCAAACAAAAATTGATATCCTTTAAACGAATCAAACAAGAATTAACTTCTTCCAGACGAGTCAAATTAAAATGAATCTCCTCCAGCCGAATCAAACAAAAATGATTGTTCAATACAACATTTTATATTATTAAACTATCTAAATCAGTGTCCTTCATACGAATCAAACAAAAATTCATTTCCTCCAGACGAATCAACCAAAAGTTGACCCTTTTCAGCAGAATAAAAGAAAAATTGATCTTCTACAGACGAATGGAACTGAAAGTGGAGGGAGTTCATTCCGTCCAGACGAATCAAAGAAAATTTCAAAGATTTCAAAGAAAAGTTCATCTTCTCCAGCCGAATCAAACAAAAATCAATGTTTCCTAGTCGAATCGAACCAAATCTGAACACCTCCAGTCGAATAATATAAAAATTACTTTCGTCCAGCCGAATCATGGCAACATCACACTCGGAAACGCCGGGAGTCCGGATAAAACAAAAGCTCGGAAAGTCCCCGAAATGACAAAGTTTAATATCGCGGAAAGGCCCGACGTGTCGTTAAAGGATAGTTTCGTTTACTTTTTTACCTCGAGGCGGCTCGAAGTCGCGCAGACTACTTTACGATCGTTCTGGACCGCGTATTCCGTGCGGGTATTTTTTATCCAGTAACAGAATACTCCATTTCCAGGGTTATGGAGGCTGTTCGGCTGGTTCGATACCGTTGGCGTGTATTACGCCAGCAAGGCTGGGAAAGACCCAGCCCGGTTAAATATCCTTCGTATTTTCTCTCGAGTGGTTCTCGTCTCCGTAAATCCATAATGCAAGCAAGGAAAAGCACGCGAATGGCATACTCGTCCGCGTATACATACGTACGTCAAGTACGAGAGATCGCCTAACGGGAAAACCTTTCTCGCCGTCTCGCATCGTTACAGGGACGAGCAAAGAAGCGAAAAAACAAAAGGAACATCGACGAAGGGTGCAAAAACGTGCGGAAACGTGTAGCCAACAGTGGAAAAGTTGTAAAGACAACATGCGCGGCTCGTTGGACGGAAAAACCTAGGGAAATAACGAGTCTACATGCGTGCGATCATCGCGTGTGGAGAAACAGAATGTCGTTGATTACCGAGGGCGATAGACCGCTCCTTTTGCTCTGATCATCACCCAACGCTTGCAGACGTGACGACACTCGATTCAGACAGCTGTGGAAAAAGGCAGGTATCGTGGGAGGGGGGGGGGGACGATGCGGGAGAGTCGACGAGTAGCAACTATTTTGCCATGTGACTTTATGATGTTGCCCCGCGCGTACTTGATGCGCAATGACGACGGAGCCTTCCTATAGAGTACGAAACTTTTTACGAGGGGGACCTGAGACCAGGGAGAATCTTACGGTACTTCCATTTCTTCTCTCTCTCTCTATCTCTCTATCTCTCTCTCTCAATCAATCTCTCTCTCTCTTCCTCCAGTCCCTCGTAGCCATTACTCCGTTATACTTTACTCATCATCAGATGGAGTACTCGGAAGTTACTTCGCGAGGAGGGAAAAAGAAGCAATCGTGTACCTGGCGAGCAGACACACAGGGAACTATTGCAAAGCAAGGTGGAGCAACTTCCTCCTCTTTCCATTGCATTTGGACGTTTGGATGCAAGCGAGCAAGCCTTCGAGCCTCATTCCAATGACACTTCGCATCAAATTGGAATGTACGAAGTTCTCGCCCAGTGAGGATTATTATTTTTTTCAAGTGAGCGGCTCTAGCTTGGAACTAGCTTGGAACAATATTCGAATGGTGACCTCGTTGCGGCTCATGCACCTGAGCTCAAGTTTTCCCCAGTTTCCCTGTACCCTCGTGCCAACACGGCATAGGTCATTCGGAAAGTTCGGCCATCAACCCTCCAGGGCGATCTTCGAGGCAGCGTAAGTGGTCTAGTAAGTACCAGCCGAAAAAATTGGCGGGAAGTCCTGAGATCCTGCCACATCCCTGTAGGGATTTGACAGGGACGTCGCACGTAGGCAGTACACATTGGAATCCAAGTGGATTCCGCGCCACTTCTCGATTGACGTCGTTTGGGGAATTTTTTGTGTGAAATGCTCAATCGGAATTTGGATCCCCCAAAAATAATATCCTTTCGTGATCCCGTGCACGAATTTGTTGGGGAGTCCCAAGATGCATCCACATCTCTATAGGGATTCGTTAGGCACATCGCACATATAGGGATCCCTCATTGGGATCCAATTGAATTCTTCACTGCTCTTGGATGAATGCCGTTTGAGAATTCTTACCACGTTCGAATCAAACATATGTGAAAAGTCACGGGGGAAAACGCGGCGTATTGTGACATAATCTGCACGTTTCGTGAGCTGTACGTATGGAGTGACAGGTCAAAGTGCAGTAAAATTGAAAACGTTGTTTAAAGTTCATTTACAATGATGTAATTTAAAGCGGTTTGTAAGATATACTTTTTCAAGCGATCTATACTTTTTCAAGATAAGATTCATATTTTGTCAAGTACCACTCATTTTGTATATCTAGGTATTTTGTTCAGAAAGCTGAATGTCCAGAATACGATGAGGTCCATCAAGAATCGTATTGGACTCTGTTCGATAATGTGGCAATCCTTCAGGATGCGAATTGGATTTGTACATGGGATTCCAATGGGGAATCCCGATTAGAATCCAATGTACGAACGGGACGTTTTATCACAGGGACCCAATGAGACAGCCCATTGGATCCTTATTATGGAGCAGGTACAAGTATGAAAATCCAATTGGATCCCTATGACAATTTCTGCACGAGTTAACAGGTTACATAGGTAGGTCAAAAAATTGCATTTTCCAAAAATATTTGTATTCGTTACTATCAGCTTTTACCTATATTCCCTGAAAACTTCATTGAAATATGCGCCAAACATGCATTGAAATAAGCCTAGAATTGAATAAGCTACAGCTTCCAACAGTCGGCCGGGCGAGCGGTAACAGCACCATACTTTACACATTAAACGCGTCTTTCTCGAAACACTGTTTTCAAAATCGGTGGACGTGATATCTCGTGAACCACTTGAAGGATTGTTTACAAATTTGCACGAGATACAATGAGAAACATTCAAAGGTCGTTGACGATCTCATGTTTAAAAAATCGATCTTTATTTATTAATAGTTACGTAAAAATTAGGACTTTTTTCATAGATTTTGTATGCTCGAGTTTGCATTCGTCGCCATGATAAAAAAAAATCATTAAAAAAATCGACGATCGTCAACGACTCGTATTTATTGTTAACTTGAATATCCTGTTTGGTTTTGACATTTCAGATGGACCGTTTAAGCTGGAGAGTGTCCACCGCCAAACGTTGCGAAAACGAATGTCTTCATCCGCTGTCGGCCATGTTTTCGTTGTTTTTCTGTATTGTTTGCCGAATTTTTCCACCGACTCTCGATATATGCACCTTTGTGTTAAAAGAATGCGTTTCTTATTCACCAATCGTTATCCAGAGAAAAGATCGAAACTTGGCCGTTTTTCGGGCCTCAACGTAGATACGAAGCCCCTCAAAGTAAATGCAATGATGAAAGGGCACAATGACAAGTATTTTTTCAAGTTTTTCGTTTCCGCAACGATTCGAAGGCCTAAATCAGTCGCCCCGAAGCCCAAAATCAAGCAAACGGCATTCAGACACGAGCTTCGATCCCGCTGACGCCCCGATGTCAACTTTTCATCGGGGCACGATGTATCCACGTCTCGCTGGAGTTTTATTCGGCGACGGGACATTTCGACGTCTGGTGCTTTCAAGGAAGCGGAATCCCGAGGGGCATTACCGCGACGTTCCTCCTCTCGCGTTCCCGTCGGAAGGAAAACTTGGCTGAGAGAGCCAATACCGTCTTCTTTTCCCCTACATACGTACATGCGAGTTTGCAGGCGACCTGAGCGTGCAAGAATCGGAAAGGAGATGCGAAAAAGTTGGCGTCACTTACGCATTGATGCACTGACGCACGTCTTTCTACCTAGCCCCCCCCTCGCCCGTTCTTGCCGCCACACCTCGCCATTTCGTCTTTCTTTCCCCACACTCGGCTCCCCACCGTTTTTATCTCCTCCCTCGGAATAAATCGCCTATATAAACGAGGGACGTAAGTTCCCGGAAAGCTCCTTTTTCCTTCATCTCTCCGGGTATTTCGCCGATTGGAAGTGGCCGCCTGAACGGTACAGCTCGCGGTGTGAGCGAGCGAGATCCCCCCCCCCCCCCCAGGCGATGCTATTTCTCGCCGTAAGTGATCGGAGGTCTACGTATTCTCTAGACGAGACGAGAGACGTCCGTATGCGCGATAAGAACGGATGCGAGAGCTGTCAGACGCGGAAAACGACACGCACTCGAGTACGTTCAGCCGAACTCCTAGGGAGAGAGAGTGTGTGTATGTGTGTGCGAGAGAGAGAGAGAGAAAGACGAAGGTATAAAAAAGATCCGTTATTCCGACGGGATTCCTAGCCGGAGAAATCCATAGACTATATACGATTGCAACATTCCCCGCAAACTTTTTAGGGCGTTGAATAAGTTCTCGCTGTTTTCCAACAGATGGCGTCACTAGAACTGCGTCCTAGATGGCGTCACTAGTACTGCGTGTAGGTTAAGATGGGAACGCATCTATAAAGAGGTACTAACGGGTGTCTCAAAATGACCTGACATTTTGAATAGCGCGCCATTTTTTTTTGTCGCGAACATGGAGTACTAATCTTTTGATAACTGCCCGTGAAGGAATTCAGCCAGGGCTTTGACTAGGCTACGATTACTTTTCCCTTACTCTGCAAGGGTCTGCACGGCACCCGACCAGGTCCCTTGAAGGCCGCTCACACTTTGTCGACGAGGGCCTAAAGAGGCTTATGAACGAGGGCCCGACTGGTTGCCTCAACAGAACCCGATCGAAGCCATGAAGCAACCCTAATAGTGCCCTATAATTATCAGCTTTAGTAGTGGATACATATCAAGTGAGGTGTTTTGCAATAATGAAAACTATTTTCTTCAAATAGAGGATTATTTATTATTCACCTCGAAAATAGAAAATAAAAAACAAGTTCAGTTATATAGTTTATATTGTATGCACTGTAACAACCACTGCCCTGATGAATCCGGTCTGGACCCTTTATCATTTTCCTCGCTACGACCTTTTTTCAATCAATTACCCAATCTTGTTATTTTCCTGTCGGGACCCAG
Organism: Ophion costatus; assembly: GCA_951751655.1. Taxonomy (NCBI): domain Eukaryota; kingdom Metazoa; phylum Arthropoda; class Insecta; order Hymenoptera; family Ichneumonidae; genus Ophion; species Ophion costatus. The sequence continues at coordinate 30,431,365 of OX632363.1, forward strand.
TCCGATTGTGTTGTGGAAAGCCCTAATAGGGAATCCGTATTCAAACCCTCATGGACCCCGAATTTTTTATGGCTGCCCTCCTAATTTCTTTCACGGGTGACAGCAGGAAGTATTGAGGTTCAGTCATGAAGAATTACACGATCGAGCAACGCATGGAAATTGTTATTTGCTGCATTTTTACTGCATAGTTATTGCAGACGAAGTTTCATGGTCGTGTTATTTCGCGTCGCGGCGGTGACAATTGGCCACCAAGATCGCGCAATTTGACGCCGGTGGACTTCTTTCTTTGGGCTTTTCTGAAAGGAAAAGTGTATGCCAATGATCCACAGACCATTCCGCAGCTCAAGGAAGCAATTGGACGCACCGATAATGAAATTAGTCCGCAATAATGCCAAAATGTTATTTGCACATTTGCAACTGTTTGCACACAGGGACGCGGTGGAAATTTATTTAACACACAACCTCCATATTTGTACCTCATAATACAATAAAAATATTCGTAATTTTTAAATAAATAATCCGTTTTATTAATCAATTGAAACTAGCATTTTTGTTTTGAAAACATAATACGACCGAACCAACAACACTGCAAATGAAACATGTGTAAGTGGCAGACAGCGCAAAATAATGTTTCAAAACTGGGCTTGATGTCAAGCCTCTTGTCAGAAGACGACACGTCAAAAATCGACCCATGAGCCATGCAGCTACTTTCATATCTCGATTTTGTATGTTTCGTCATTTGTCAAGAGAACTCACACAGAGAGGTAGAGTATGCCATGTACTAATAACAGCTATGAATGTACCCTATAGCGACTATTTGATGTTCTAAAATGAAAATTTTCGAAACTGAACATTTAAGTGCCGAAATGCGTGCCAAATTGCATCATTAAATTCTAATATACTCTAATATTATAAAAATATTATAATATAATTATAATATAATCATATTATAATAATAATTATAAAACTATTAGATATTATGATGAAAAGTATCCTATGTGTTATTCCAAGTAATACTCTACATGTGTTCCAAATTTCATCATTACATTCGATTCGACTCGAATATCATAATTTAAAAAAAACGTCACATGTTAAATGAGATATTAGTATAATATTTGATATTATATTACATTGTATTTTAATTATATTTATTTCGTTTGTATTCTATAATAACTTGAATTTCATCATTACATTAGATTTGAGCATTAATATTATGATTAGAAAAATATTAAATATTAGAATGAAATGTATCCTATGTGTTAATCCAGGCCATAAGCTATCTACACGTTAAATTTCATTTAAATCTGTCGAGCCGTTTTGGCGTGATTGAGTAAGAAACAGACATACATACATACTTTCAGATTTATCATATTAGTTAGGATGTCAGGTCATTTTGAGACATTCTTTATAAACAAGCCTAAAGTTCATTCCTTGCCATTTCGTCGAGGTGCAAACAACTTTTGTTTTACATAGTGTTAAGCATGTCAAATTTCGTGCCGAAAAGAGAGTATTCGCAGGGAATTTTAGCACACTACTTTATTTTTTTTTTAATTCCAGCACAAGCACACAAAATTCTTGTTGAGACTTACGGCGACTATGCTCTGTCGGAGTTGATCACACGACCGTTTCGAAGCATTTGAAAGCATTACGCATGATTTTTTTTAAGTAAGCTTTCATTTTTCGGAAAAAAAAATTTTCCGAAAAAAAAAAGAATTTATTCAACATCTCCATATTTTTATCTTTCTCATAACCGCGTTCGAGCTGCCCGGGCGCACTTGTCGCAAAAACGTCACGGGTCTCGAGATGACGCGACGGAATTTTGTATGGAAAGCTCGCGCTCCCTTGAGGATCACGACTTCCATTTTGCACCGCTGCACTCGCACCCTCGAACTTCCATTGGAATGTAAATATGTCTGGGGGAAAAACGGGAGAACGAAAATATTCGACTTCGAGCCCTCACGGGAGCCCTCGTGCTCGACGTAACGCAAGCCCCCGTGACTTCAATATTGCCGTTGGATAATGTTGGAAGAATTATTCGAGGATTTTTCGAAGGAGCGTCTTGTTTATAGATTCAACGATTCGGCTTGAGAACAATTTAATAAAAGTCCTCAAAATAGCCGGACGAGAGAACGTGACATAGATGTAACGAGTTCTAAATATCCTTTCACTCTCGACTGGGTGTCCCATTTTGATCGTGTACCCCAAATAAATCGCGAAATTCAAGTCAGATCGAAATACGTTTCCCGTGAAGGATGTTCTGACGGGGGATGTCTATGGCGATATTGCGATTTGTTTTTTGCATCCCGATCACGAGATTCCTTCATCATTCAAAATAGGATCGTTCACTTTTTCATTTTTAAACAAAATGAAATGGCGTAGTCCTATCCGGAATAATAAAAATGACAGCTGGACTCGTAAATATATCGTCGATTCTCTTTTTCTCTCTCTCTCTTTTTTTTTAAATATCTCTACCCAGCATTGTCCTCGGAAACGTAAATCTTTTGTCGCGAAAACATTTCGTCCGAATTCATGTTTGCAATTTATTCGGAGTGTACACTTAAAATGTTTTATTTCATTCAATTTCATTTTGTTTTTATTTTGTCATTAAATTTGGGAGTGGAAGAGGAAGATCCATAACATGATTTTGTGATATCCAATGTGCCTATTATTTTCACTCTACCATTAAACTTTTTGGATAAAGTTCCGAAAAGGACCTACTTCCGTTTTATTTGGAATTTTGTGTACCCGTGTATTTTTACTCGCTGATCACGAATATGATAGTGAAAATACCTGCAACTTTGTTTTTCAGTCGAAACTCACGAAAGCTGATTTTTTGCGAGTTTTTCTATTTTATTGTGATAAATGTTGATCTTAGAGAAAAATATTTTCTACAAAAGTTGTAGGGTATAAAAATATCGATGTTTTATGTGCCATACAAGTTTTGTCTAAAACCAATCTGTTTCGAGAAAAAATGGGATAATGCTCCAAAAAGTACATTTTCCTAACCTCTATTTCTTCCTAACCTCATTTTCCTAATAACCTTACTTACGCACTTTACCACGGGAAGATTGCAGTTTGATCTCCAACACTACACGCATATCAAAACAATAGACAATACACAACACACAACACAGCAAACAAACCCAAATAACAAACAACATCCAACACAACAAACCCAAACCAGCTCCAGACGCGATAAAGTGCATAAGTAGATAATATCGAAACTAATAGAGTTTAGCAAAACGTACTTATTAGAGCGTTATCCCATTTTCAAATGCAAAGACAACTGTATAGAACATTAAAGATCAATCTTCTCACAGGCTACAACTTTTGTCGAAAACATTTTTCTCTAAGATCAACATTTATTCAAATAAAGTGGAAAAGCTTTTCAAAAATCAGTTTTTATGAGTTTTGACCTTGAAAATCAAATTTCCGAATTTGTTCACTATAGCATTCGTAATCAACGAGTCAAAACACACCGGCACACGAAATTCCAAATTAATCGAAGGTATGTCCTTTTCGGAACAACACCAAAATGTTTTTTTTTCTTAATTTTCATTGCCTCTTCCCCTCCCAAATTTCGGATCCATAAGATTATTTTATTCTATCACTCTTGCCTATCATTTTCACTGTGCCATTAAACTGTTTTATTTTACTAAATTTCGTTGTATTATGGTATTCTTTTATTTGATTAAATTTCCTGACTATTTTAATTCCACAATTAAAATAGATCGAATACGCTCCGTATATCTACATATAACAAAACATAGCTCCTCGGATGTATCAGCTGTAATTCCGCAATTTAGTACAAAAACTGCTCACTTGAATGTATCATCAATGTCCCCGCACGAATATACATATATGGCTCTCGCGCCCTTCGCATTCGCGGTCCCTTATTCTCTGTGCAAACTGGGTCATAATTATACCAACCGCTATCCCATTTGTCTCGGGGCTCAAGCCCCCCTGTCCCCGCGGCCGCCCCGTCGTAGTCGGCGTCCTCGAACTGTATAACGCTGCTACATCGTCGTCGCGCGCGCTTGCCGGAGTTTCCGTTTGCGCAGGGCTGCGGGTTGCCATCGGTTAAATACAATCTCCCTCGCGTACCCTCCCTCGCAATCCATTCAACCCGCCACTGTGTTACATGCGCGCCTATATCCATTCTGTACACAAGCACTATGCGAGTTTGCTCGAGCTGTGTACACGAACTTGAATGCGCGCACGGGTGTGTGTGTGCGTGTGTGTGTGTGTGTGTGTGTGTGTGTGTGTGTGTGTGTGTGTGTGTGTGTGTGTGTGTGTGTGTGTGTGTGTGTGTGTGTGTGTGTGTGTGTGTGTGTGTGTGTGTGTGTGTGTGTGTGTGTGTGTGTGTGTGTGTGTGTGTGTGTGTGTGTGTGTGTGTGTGTGTGTGTGTGTGTGTGTGTGTGTGTGTGTGTGTGTGTGTGTGTGTGTGTGTGTGTGTGTGTGTGTGTGTGTGTGTGTGTGTGTGTGTGTGTGTGTGTGTGTGTGTGTGTGTGTGTGTGTGTGTGTGTGTGTGTGTGTGTGTGTGTGTGTGTGTGTGTGTGTGTGTGTGTGTGTGTGTGTGTGTGTGTGTGTGTGTGTGTGTGTGTGTGTGTGTGTGTCTGTGTGCAAAGGGGGAGGCTACATTACTGTGTGCCCCGAGCCAGGGCTTAAGGGGGGATTGTCTTTTTTTTTCGCTAAATTTACCGCTTTTTGGGAATTTTTTTGTGAAGCAAGTATACAACGGAAAACTTGTGAAACTTGGCATATAGTTCCATTGATCTGTTTACTACATACAAAAAAATTTTTAAACAATTTCATCAAAAAATCCGTCTCCCACCCCCCTCGACGCGCGATGGTCCTTTTATGATGGTGTGCACGATTTCTCAAAAACTATTCAACCGATTGCCTTCAAATTTGGACAGAATGCTCAGCTGACATCCTTTTATCGTTTGATGAAGCAAAAAAGCAATACGTTTAATAGTTTTTTATTTATAACAAAAAATCGATCAATTTTTTTCGAAAAATCGATACTTCAAGTTCAAAACGTCACCAAATCGTCAATTTTTTTTTTTTTTCCCTTCATCGAACGATAGCTATATGTGTCTAAAGTAAAATGCTTTTTGGGTTTTTGTTGCAAGATGAACGTGAAGGCTGTAATCGTGCACACCATCAAAAAAGGACCATCGCGCGTCGAGGGGGGTGGGAGGCGGATTTTTTGATGAAATTGTTTAAAAATTTTTTTGTATGTAGTAAACAGATCAATAAAACTATATGCCAAGTTTCACAAGTTTTCCGTTGTATACTTTCTTCACAAAAAAAATCCCAAAAAGCGATAAATTTTGCGAAAAAAAAGACAATCCCCCCTTAAAGGGGATGTAAGATGGTCCGTAATACATTTTTGCAAATATCTATACGTATACGTAAAAATAGAACAGTTTATTTCGCGAGCGAGAATGAGGGTAGGTACGAGAGATTTGGATAAAGCACAAGTTTTGTACTTCTTTGGAAAAATATGTATTGCTATGTGTGTGTGTGCAATCTTACTCTCATATTGTGTTTGCCTGAATAATGGGAGTAAAAAAAAAATGAATTAAATTACTTCGGTATTTCGAGTGTGTTAAGGCGAAGTAGAGGCTGTACGACAGGACATATGAATGCGAGAGAGATAGCCGAAATTTGTGAACCGAGATTTCTCAAAGATGAATAATATTAAGGGTAAAATAAAATCGCCAAGCTCTGGGTCGGTTGATTCTACAGAGCCTGACACTTTTCCCAATGAACATAATCATCTATTAGAAAACTGGGTTGGTTAGTTTGCGAGGTTATGATGATGTTGAACACCTCCTTAGAGGGACAACACTGTGGCAGGTAAAAAAACGATTTTTCGACACTTTTTCACGGTATACACGTTCTTACGTGAAAACAAAATCGAGTTAAAATATTGAATATTGATCGGATTATAGGCGACTTAGTGACAGCAGGCGGCATCACGATTTACGTGTACTAAGACTTTCAGTGACGTTTTCCTTGAAACGACTTTTCTCAACCTGGCAGAAATCATAACTCTAGCTATAATTATCAGATTTTCAATTTTAAAATAAAAACAGAATTTCCGTAATTGTAGTAGCTATGGTTGTACGTAGCCGTTAAAAAATTTTAGTATCGTTTAAGCTCCAAAGTATAAGTAAAAATTTCACCAAGAAATACACTTTTTTCAACACCCGCTATTTTGTGAGATTTTTTTAAAATACTGCTACGTACACCAAAAACTACTATATATAGATTATAAAACGTGTGTATTTTCATTTTTTAAACCAACCATTGTCAAGTTGTTGATACGGACGTTGGACCACATTTTTTACACAAAAGCTCCGTTGTTAATTTTGAATTTTTGTTCATACAAATATACACGAAATCAGTTCGATGTCTCCTTAATAACATACCCGTTTTTCTAAATACCAAAAAAATAATCCAGTAGACCAAAAAATATTTCGAAGAGAACTAATATATATATATATATATATACAGGGTGTCGTGTTGCGAATGGATAATCCTGCAACTGTCAATAGGTCAGATCATGTCTTACTATATGCTGGAATTTCAGTTTAGTAAAAGTCCCACGGTTTTCGAGATAAAAGTCATCTGCTTTTGGTTTTTCGCATGCCATTTCTACAAATCATAACCTTCTTCGACCCGGTTGTTTAAAAAATAATCTAGGTTATTTGCTTTATCCAGAAAAGTCTGCTTTTTAACCTGAAATGTTAAGGAAGCTTTATGAAAAAAAAAGATCCTATGCAGAATTTTCATACAAACCAATTCGAACATCTGACTTTGATAGCCTGCGGTGTTAAAAAAAATATACTACGCGTATCGTGCCAGTTACTTTAAAAAGTTGCCTAGCTATCGTCGATTCATATAATTCGTAGAAATGGCATGCGAAAAACTAAAAGCAGATGATTTTTTGTTAAATGACGTAAAGCCGAAAATTTCGAAAACCGTGGGACTTTTACTAAACTGAAATTCCAGCATATAGTATGACATGATATGACCTGTCGAGAGTTGCAGGGTCATCCAGTCATAATAGGACACACACACACATATATATATATATATAAATATATATAATAGTAGTTGAAAAAAATTATACACATATAAATATTAATATAGTACCGCAAACTGCAGACTATACAGTGTCCCGTTGAAACACAAAACCACCCTCCGCGTGACATTCAAGGACGCAATAGTTACACATCGTTTCGCATTGCAGAGTGCGCTCTGCATTTTTAGGCGAGCGCGACGATGAAAATTCGATATGACCTCGGGGCATTATCGGAAAAATGGAAAGCGTCTGTCATACACAGCAGAGGGCAGGCTCGGGGGGAGGAACGGCCGAGGAGGGGTGGGAGGGTTTGTTGCGCAACGTACTCTCGCTGCACGCGCGCTGCTCGAAAAAGATATTAAAGAATATACGTCAGAGGTTGGAAAGCTTTATTTATCACCGCGAAAAAGAAGAATGATTAATTTACACCCCTCGAGGTATTCGCGCTCTTCCTCCTGTCCGCCTCTGCTATGCCATGAACGGTCTCCCTCCCTCTCTCTCTCTCTCTCTCTCTCTCTCTCTCTCTCTCTCTCTCTCTCTCTCTCTCTCTCTCTCTCCTCTCTCTCTAGCTCGCTCGCTCTATTTTTATTTTTTTTTCTTCCTGCTCCCTTGACTATTATATTTGCTTCGACCGTCGTGCGTTCAGCACGGAACTCCAGACCCATTTCCCTCGAGCGTTCCATCCACGATGTATTTCACAAACCGATCGGCGTTTTCCCATACTCTCGTTGAGCCCGGCAAAAGCCGGAACAAATGGCTCCATCCCGTACCAATGGGAAAAAGACAGAAGAGAGAGAGAGGGGCCGGAGAGAGAGAGAGAGAGAAAATCACGTAAAACTTGAACCACCAAAAACAACCCACCGCTCCACCTCGTTCGCGTTATATCCACTCGTTTTAATGCATAGTCGATGTTACCGTACCGGAACTGTGCAATGCTCACGCACGTTAGTCCCTACCCTTTGCACACACTACACCCATTGCGTTTATACGGGCGTGAATTTTAAGCGCGTCGACAAATATCGCGAAAGCTCCAGAAATCGCACGAATTATTAGAGACAATAGCATACATATACGTTCCATTGTAATTTTTCCACACAGCTATTTCCCGAACTATGTGCTCTTGAAAAAATTGTTCCGTCCAAAACTCAGACTGTTTTCGAGGGAGACATCTGATGGTGCAGACGAGTATTGTCAGGGTGGATGCATGCTCGAGATTGCAAGATGACCTTTTTAGGGATGATACCTTTTTCTTGAGCTACCCGTGCAGAAATTGCCTTAGGGATCCAATCGGCTTTCGCATTGAATCCCTATACCAAAACGTCACTCTTGTACATTGGATTCTCATCGGGATTAACTATTGGAATTTACGAATCCAATTTGAATCCTAAAGGATTCCTCGAACAGAATCCAATACGATTCTTGATGCATCCCAGCGCATTCCGAACGTTGAAAATTCTAAACAAAATATGTAAATATGCAAAACGAGTGGATAAAAAAAATTATAAATATCATCTTGAAAAGGTATAAATCGCTTAAAGGATTATGCTTAGTAGTGAAAGTCGAAAATTCACATTTTTTAAAACCATTATATTATTACATCACAGTGTATATATCAACCAAGGATATGCTTATATAACTGATGATACAGTATATCATCAGTATTTTCTCGAAGAACTGCAAGAAAAGTTCAAACAAAAAAATGTCGATGATTGAACCACGATAACAAAAAAAACTATCGGTCAAGTTTTATCCAATATTATCTATGTTAAAAAAAACTGGTTTTTTTGCCATTCAACTGGGTGGTAAAAATCAAGTACACCCTTGAGCCCCTCACGTCTAAAGGTCCTTCACCACATTTTTTCACAACTCCTCTAATTATTACCATTTTTTCATGAAATTTAGAACACAACTTTGTTCATGTACACAGTAATACATTTCCAAACTATTTTTCATCTTACTTATTTCTTCGATATTGATTTTTTAAATAAACTTGATTTTCGGGTCGTCACAATAGCCTAACCCTTCAATTGTAAATAATATCTATAATATTATATATAGTATATAATACAAGTATCTTTATATAGTATATAATACCAAGTATATATAGTATATAATACAAATATCTATAATATTATATATAGTATATAATACAATAAAAAATATAGTATATAATACATATATAGTGTATTATACAAGTTTACAAAATTATGGTTATTCTTAAATTCATTTAATTAAAACTAATTTAGAAACACCTATTATATGCACTCACATATGAAGATATATATATCACAGATATTTTTTTTTAATGAAGGTACTTGAGAAAGTGATCCAAATTTTCATAGCTCATATAATTTTTATTCACGGAAGATGTAAACTGTATTACGCAATGGAAATTCTCTATGTCTCTCGGCATTTCACATTTGTGTGGGTGGCAACATCTCAACAAGAGTAACATAAACTGAGTCTCGCAAACAACGTTAACGACTTTAATAGTAATTTCAGCGTACGCCGCATTCGCAATTCACTTTAGCGCGTTACTACATACATGTAGTAATGAGCTGGAGTGTATATATATATATATATATATATATATATATATTGTGGTGCTCCGCTCCACGTGAATCTTATTCAAGGAAAACCAATTCGCGATTCTATTATGTCAGCACACGCGTGATATTATTGGCAAAGCGGAGATTCAATAAATAGCTGACGCTTTAAGAATCATCTTATAATACGCACAATCGGGGCATTACTTTTAGAGATCCCTTTTCGAGCCAGCTTTTCTACTATTTCTGAAAACATTAAGGTAAATGGATTTCGAGATCGCTTAGTTATTCGAGAAATTCCCTATTCTCGCGTGAATTTAGTAATTATTTGGAGACCCGGATATTTTGGGTGCGCTTGCAGGATGAGGGCAGTTCATCGGTCATTTTACATTCAGTGACAGGCACAGCGACGCCACATTACTGAATATTTTATTTTTGCCTCGTTGCGCATAATTCACAAAACTGTATTAACAATAGGGATGAAATATTTACGTGTCACAGGATTTCGGGGACATTGCGAATATGGTATTACTGTAGTATAGTGAAATTTGTAGGGCTATTAATGGATCGGTGGAGAAACAGCATACAGAGAAGAAATTTGAATAATAATTCAGGGAGTAACAAATTATCAATTTGCAACTTTATTTCGAGATGATTCTTTTTTGTATCGATTTAAGCTCTAATTTCGAAGGTTTGGGGCCAGTCGATATAAACCTATCGGCATACGTAATAACTTTGAAAAAAAGCTTTAAAAAATAATCATAGAAATAACTTTAAAAGTAACTTTGAAAAAAAACTTTCTAAATTATTTTTGAAAAATAACTTTGAATAATAACTTTTAAAAGTAAATTTGTCAAATAACTTTTTAACGTAACTCTGAAAAATAACTTTAAAATAATTTGTGAAAATAACTTTGAACCATAACTTTCAAAAATACTTCGGGTTCGTAGTTGAAGCAACGAATTGATTTCTTATCACTTTCGTGTTAGCCATTACGAGTCGTTAATAACACGATAAGTCAAACACTAGAAACCAAGACATTAATATTTCGCAAATTATTTCGTAACGTATATATGGGTATGCATCGTGATATTGCAACATTTGTATTGTAGTTCGCTAGCCTCGCCGTACATTACATTAAATTATTATTCTCCCCATAGAGATATAGCAATTCGAGGTTCCCTTCGCCCTCGGTTATTGTTGTTACGGCGCTCTTGCAATGAACATCGTATTAATACACTTCACCTATTCTCCCGCCTCTATTGTATACTATAATCTTATTGTTCGTTCCAAATGCATTAGTCTTGTACTGCCGTAGCAGCGTATACGTTACGACTGAATATCAAAAAGATTTGATCGCTCACGGGCTCACCGGTGAATCGAGAGTGAGAGAGAGACCGAGAGAGTCTGAGAGGAAAAGAAAGGGAGACTTCTCGATTGCTCTTTTAAGCTTTGAGATAATTCCAGAACGTCGCGAAATCTTTTGGGGCCATCACGTCTTTACGTCCAGGCAAAAGATACCTTCCAAATGTTATGAATAATGATGGCAATTGTCGATGAGTAAAAGGAACTTCTGCTACGCGTTGTTCAAACTTCGTCATTCAGGAATGAAACGATTTCTCAGGTTGTTTCTACGAGTAATGGTTTGAGGAACCGCATAATTTTGAAATTTCGAAAATACAGTTTTGCAAAGTTCCTGCGATTTTGCAAAAAATCCGAAAATTGAGCATAGTTTATAACATTTTCGATTATATGACCGGATGTTTTTTCGGTACGTCAATTTTTTATTGTTAATAACCACTTGTTAATATCAAACGATTAAAGTTGTTTGGATAAGGTTCCGAAAAGTCCCTCCCCCCCCCCTCCGATCGAGCTGAAATTTTGCACAAACCTTCCTTTAAATATTTTAAGAAAACCTCCCAAAAGGATTTTTGGCGACTCGCAATAGTTTTCTAGATATTAAATTTTAAGTTTTTTGTTTAAGAGTAAGGATCCGAAGTGCCCGCCTCCCCCCTCGGATCGAGCTGAAATTTTGCACAAACCTTCCTCTTAATATTTTAAGACAACACCTAAAGGAATTTTCAGCGACCGGAAAGGGTTTCGGAACCTTATCCAGTTACATTTTTGTCGAACCAACTTTTTTTTACAGCTTGCCATTTTCGTAATTTTCGACATTTCTAGAAAGTATCCGATCATACGAATGTTCTATTATTATATTGTAAGTACTAAAAGTACCGTTTTTATTTTTCATTTCAGACCGCCCTGATTGCCAGAACCACCTACACCGATTGGCCACGCAGCAACAGCGGCACTTTGTTTGATTAATAACAACTTCATTGTTTATTCATATTTTTAATAAAAAAAAAACTAATTTGGCAAGACTATGAATGAATTGTGTGTAAAATCTTAAGTTCCTACTTACTTAACCTAAAAAAACCTTCTCGTCCCTCTTATGAGAAAAATATTGAAAACCGGCCTGTTTTTTGGGCTCCAAGCTTATGCAGACCCGTTAATGTCATCTAGAATGTCCGCCTGTTTATTTATTTTTCTCCTTCACCCTCTCTCTCTCTCTCTTCCTCTGGCCTTTCCTCCCTTCCGCACTCTTCCATTCTCTAGGTCCTGTGTGTTTCGAAATGAGAGGTAATCATGAGCACAGTGGAACATAACGGAGCCCATCGAAGCGGGAGCTCATTGTACACGGTACAAAACGTATGTAATGGCCTCTCTCTCTCTCTCTCTCTCTTGCTCTCTCGCTCTCGCCCTCCAGGCTGCGAGCACAAACACCCACGTATTGCAAGCAAAGTATGCGCTCGTGCGGTCCAAGGGATGGGGGCTTGAGCACGGAAGAGGATTACTGACGATGGACCAGCAGCTAACTGGTCGATATCAATTTCATCATCGCGACGACGATGTACGTCACTCACACACAATCGTGTTTGTCCCTCCGCAACTCTCAAAAGCCTCGTTAGGTATGCCACTATGATTCCAAAATCAATTACTGATACGTTGCTGCACCCACGGATACTCGGATAAGCGGTTATTCCATACAGCCCTGGGTATAATACATATGTGTATAGGAAAGCGGCGTTTTGAGCCCGTTGAATCTAGGTAACGGTGGCTATCATCACATCTGACTGTTTAGGGAACGACCTTTCAAATGTTTTCAAACGATTCACATCCGATGGAGCCGACTTGAACCGATTGCACCCATCTGCAATACAATAGTGGCTACTATATGGACGGTCCTCAAGGTCGAATGGCTTTGAAATAATCTTTTCTGATGTAAAAAAAGTGACGTCCAAAAGAAACATTTGGATGCATTGGATCGATACCAGTGCAGTGTTAAGGATGTTGAGTCCCAAATCGCAAATGATGATAAAATTCTGAAAATTTGGTATGTTTTTGTATGAAGTATTTCAGAGGTCGTGTAAAAATTTCACGACAATTAGGAAGCTCGTTATTGAGCAATTAACATTCACAAATTAAATGTTGTTTTATGGAAACTGATGTAACTTTGCAATAAGTTTTTTTTTGACCTCTCAATTTTATAATATCTACAATATACTGAAAGCAACGGAAACAAAACGAAGTTTATTGATAAATTTTTTTTATTTCTTTTAAAAATTGTTCTTAACAAAATGTTAATTTTTTAATAACGAGCTTCCTAATCGTCGTGAAATTTTAACACGACCTCTTAAATACTTCATACAAAAACATACCAAATTTTCAGAATTTTCTTATCATTTTTTATTTCAACCCTTAAGTAGGTTGAAGTAATGATGATAGAATTCTGAAAATTTGGTATGTTTTCACATGAAGTATTCAGGAGGTCGTGTAAAAATTTCATGACGATTAAGAAGCTATTTATTGAACAATTAACATTAACATGTTTCATAGGGACTTAACATCCTTAAGCAGCAAATAAACTACTAAGTGAACATTAACGAGAATGCCTTAGATTTTGACCAAATGTTAAAAGAATACTAGTCAGAATACTAGTATACAACTAGTCTAAAGGACTACCAATTACTTTTAATAACTTCTAAAACTCAAGTTTTTCTTTTTTTTCATCTTTTGTGTGTGCATTTTCCTCTCGATTTTTTGAAACTCGTGTTATCGTTCTTAAGCGCACTCTTGAGGGATAAATAATCGCGAGGAAAGTACATATACAAAATGGGGGAAAAAATGAAAACCTATGATGAAGGAAAACTCGAGAAAATTAGAGAAAGTAATTTTTTTCGAAAACTAGAAAAGATCGTAGGACATGGGGATGATTCGAATAGGCATGTGGACGTTTCCCTTGAACGTCAGTGTTTGGGCCACCCTCAGTATATCAGGCGATCCAATTTCATCGAAGATACTTGGGGAAACGAAAGTCCCCGTGTACCCAGTGCGAACGAAATAGCTCCGGCTTGGTTTCTCACGATCTCCTTGATATTTCATTTTTCTTCTATATTCACTCATTTTTTACTAGCTTTCCGCCCGCGGAAGAGCATTAATACTAAATTTCAAGTTAATCTGACCAGATGTTTCTTTTACCACACAAACTTTGCTACCCCTTTTTCCCCTTGAGAATTGAATTTCCAAAAATGCTGAAATTTCATCAATTGTGAGGAGCAGTTATACAAAGTTTCAAATAAATGTCATGCAAATTTTTTTTCAATTTTCTAGACAAAATTTGCCACCCCCTTTCTCCCCTTAGGGGTAAAATTTCTAAAAACGCCGAAATGCGCGTTTTATTGAGTGTGCCAAGAAGCACGAATACCGAATTTCAAGTAAATCCGACCGGACTATTTTTAATTTCCATACAAACTTTGCTAACCCCTTTTCCCCTCAAGGATTGAATTTCCAAAAACGCTGAAATTTCATTATTTATACCCGATTTTTTATTTATTTTCCATACAAACTTTGCCACCCCTTTTCTCCCCTTAAGGATTGAATTTCGGAAAATCTCTTCTGAATGGTGCCTACATAATAAAATCAACATGCCCTCCAAATTTCACGATTCTACATTTAGCGATTCAGGCTGGGCGATGATGAGTCAGTCAGTCAGAAGTTGGCCTTTTACATAAGGTGATTTCGTTTTACCGAATCTTCCGATTCTATAGAGTAGCCATACGCAACTGACGTCCACGAACATAATTTTTTTTGCACGTATTACACTCGGGAAATTCCATGGAGGTATTCCACGGTTTCTCCGTTGGATGCGATTGCGGAGTCCGCATATAAATGCTGTTGAACTCATTGTGCAGCTCCCTCAGCTGAAGACGAAGATCCTGCTGTCAAATCCATCGTGCCGAAGAGCGTCGGAAGGATCCTCAGACGACGAGAAGGAAAGAGACAAAAGCCGTAAGATTGGTTCTGCGGACGGAGGAAATAACATTGCGACAGTGGCAGTCTCCCGTGGGAAAGTCTCCCTAATCCGTTGCCAGTCGTAATGAACACCCGAGGGAGCTGCGTGAAGCGCGTCGCCGAAGAAAACCCTTTTCGTGCGGTGCGACAATGGACCGCAGCAGGTGACATTATACTCTTGAAAAGAGAATAGCAACCGCGATAAAGTCGTATCTTCGGATAAAAGTAAAAAGTACTCGCCAGTCCATCAAAATCGGAGTTATTAAGATACAAATCCCTGTGCTGTTCACCACTGCCGGTGACTCGAACCTCATGGGAAAAAGATGTTTGTGAATCTTCCACGCGAAATGATGCAAAAGCATGTGGGGTGTAGAAATAAGTTCTCTGCCGGAGAATCAAAACAGCTATATTGAATATTCGAACGAAAAAGTTTTCTCTCCAGGTCTGGTGTCATATAATACCAACCTGGTAGACTATCTTTGCGGCCCAAGCGCTTAACATAACCTCGAAATAGACATCGTGAGGACAGTGAGCAAAATGATCTGCAATAACGCGCACATTAGGCACTGCAGGCTTTTCGCGGTTGAGTAGAAAAAAAAATACTGCCGAACCTAAAGAGATGATTTATCAGGCATTGGGGGAAGATACCTTATCCATCAGGACCGCAAAGAAATGCTTTCAAAGGTTCCGAAGTGGAAATATCGACCTGGGGATGGCGAGCCAGCAGGATGACCAAAAAAATTGAAGACAAGCACTTGGAGCAGTTGCTGGACGAAGATCCTTACCAAACGCAATGGGAGCTGGCTACTACATCAGGAGTTACCCAACAAGACATTTCCAATCGTTTAAAAAATCTCGGCAAGATTCAAAACGGACTACAGTCAAAGGACCTAGGCCGGTTATATTGCTGCATGGCAATGCCAAACCACATAGCAAAAAAGACCAGAGACGCTTTAGATTCGATGGGCTGGCAAGTTTTGCTAGACCAAGCGTGCTCACCAGACTTGGCTCCATTCGATTTTCACTTGTTCCGATCGTTCCAACATCATTTGGCTGATAGCCACTTGAAAACGTTCGATGAAGTAACAAATTCCATTACCGACTTTATCGACTCAAAACCACCATCTTTTTAGTGCCAAGGAATTCATAATCTGCCCGTCAGGTGGGAGACATGTGTAACATCAAACTGCGATTACTTTCCCGTCAAATTTTCCTTCATTTTAGGTGAATCAATCATAATTCTAATGAAAAAAGGCGGAAAACTTATTTGTACACCTGATAAGCTGTCCTCGTTTTCTTCTATACTCGGAAAGATGCTTGTTGTTCGGACATGTAACATATATGCAGTATAGGAATAATCGAACAAAGATCCCTTTCCAATAAGTAGTACACGCCTGGCAACTTCGGTACCATTTATTACAACATTATTCTACGTATATTATGAGGCACACCAACGCAATATTGCCTGTGAACACGCGACCGTAAAGATTATAACCTGAGTTGTGCGTAGCACACGTAGATGGATTGCCCGCAGAGTTGTATATATGTACACAGGGTGATCCGAAAGGAAAATCTGGACGCTTCGTATCCATACCTAATGGCATCGAAGTTTGCATAATTGGAGTGTAATGAAAATAATTTTTTTTTTACTTTCCTCAATTCTTTTTAGCAGATTTTAGCTACCAGAATCCCTTAACCACTTTTAAAGATTATTATTCGGAGAACCGCAATTGAAACATGCAAAAAAGATTTCGTATCATATTAAAAATAAGGAAATAAAAATACGAATTTTCGGTGCATTGCAACGATGCTAACTTCAGCACCATAATACCTATCCAAATCAGTCCCTATTTTTTACGATCTTTTTTAGTTTTCGAGAGAAAGCATTTTTTGTTTTTCACATTTTTTCACTTGCTTTATCGATACAAAGTGCACTGTTGAGCATAAATAATCAATTGAGCACTAACATGAATGCCTTAGATGTTGATCGGAAGTTAAAAGTACAGGTTTGAGGGCGTAAGTCATTGAAGTTCAGATGATTGAAAAAAATACTTATACTCGTCTAAATGACAGCCAATTGCTGTTAAAAACGTCTAACAGCGTAGGTACATACACAAAAGAGAAAAAATATAACAAAAACTATGCTTCCGGAAAACTGGTATAAAATGCTTTTTTTCGAAGAGTTGAAAAGATTGTGAAGCATGTATAGGGGTGACTGGATAAGTATTGAACCGAGGCATCTAGATTTCTCTTACAGACGTCACTTTTCGGGCCACCCTGTATATACATGCTCATTTCTATATACGTATACTCATTCATATATCGATATGTATACATATTTTTTTATTTTATAAATATACATATACAGGGTGAGTCACGAGAAACAGAAAACCTGAAAATCTCTATTGAATTTGAAAAAACGAAGTCTGTACATATCGAAATTCGAATCGTTTGAAAGGACGCACATGGTTATTATTATATTTTATTTATTTATTTTTTTTTCAGCTTTTTCAAGGTTATCCCATTTTTTTTAGTTGGAGTGGCATATTTTTTTTCCTTGCACATTGTAGCCAACATTCAAACGAATGCAACCACGTTACATGATACGACCTTCAAGTGACCTTCAACCGAGAAATATCGAATGAATAATAATTGAACGAGTTTTTGCTTCGTTTCTGCTACGCCAAATGTACAAAAAATGCACTTGCGCGGCGATACGTTATTATTTTTTCAATATTTCTGGGTTGAAGGTCATTTGAAGGTCATACTATGAAACATGGTTGAATCGTTCTGGATGCCGGCTACAATGTGCAAGGGGAAAATATGTCATACCATTTTTGAAAACTTCGATGTCCTTGGAAAAACCGAAAAATATTATGATAATCATGTCCGTCCTTCCGAAGCATGCAAATTCCGATATGCCCATACTCGGTATTTTCAAAACCGACAGAGATATTGAGGAATTCTGTTTCTCCTGACGCACCCCGTATACATATATAGTGATGCATGATGAGTACGTCACTGTTTGTCCATAACACGGAAATCGTGTGTGAGATAACAGAAAGATTCAAGAAAGCGAACCAGAGTTCGTGCAAGTCACGCGAGTTCCGTGATTCTTCATTAGATCCCCACGGAAAGCTAATGGAATTCCTGCCACGTGGTAATATCTCGTACCCTCAACACCCATTATCCAGAAACGCATAGCAAAGTTTTTACGCAAATGAAGTTAAAAAATTCACTCAATTTATACAGTAATTAAAATGCTTAACATATGCAGTAATTAAAATGGATTTGAAAGGTACAAATTATTACCCAAGGAGCTGCGAGTACAGAATGTAATTGACGTTTCATTGACTAAAGCATATTCATTGGATTAATTTAAGATGGCGACATATCAATCATTCTTCCTGTGGATAGAGCTTGCACAAACGATTAGAATTATATCGTCAACTTGCTGAATTAGTTTGAGCCTTCAATTAAAGTCCACCGAGTGCTTCCGATCTTTTCCAGCGCTGGTTTGTCTCCGGAGAAGAGCGAAGGGATTAAGATTGTCCTTCGGAAAAAAAGGGACGGTGATGGTCTCGCAGATTTTTCGTGGTGAAAAAACATTGAAATCTTTTACAAAAATCTTTTTTCGAAATAGCTACTCCCGCGGATAACCTGTTTTACAAACTTAATTTTATTTTATTAATTTTTCAGTATAGTTTAATGATAGGGATAAACAGAGGCGACGGAGCGTGCGGAAATATTCGCACGTTCGCGTGACTCCATTGCAACACACCCCGATAACTTAAGCGATCTTATAAATTTATTCATTCTTTTCTTTTTTATCCTCTTTCACTCTCGCTCTCTCCAGCGTTGAATATATTCATGTACACTGCACTTGTGCGCGTATTTTGTCATTGTTAAGCGTGCATGAGATTTAAAAAAATCGATGGCAAATGGTAGCAGCACCCTTTCGGGGAGGTCGAAAGTTTTACCATTGAACATTGAAGAATATCAACATTCTTCAGACTCACAATAATAACTCCATTGCTTATCGATATTTCTCAACGACAAAAAAACTCAAGCATGGCAAGACTAAGTTCCAGTTCCATGTAAAATCCCGACCTCATCGTCTCAATAATCTCACCAGAAAAATTTTGTCAATTCGTCCTGCTTTTTCGGCTCCACGCTTACGGAGACGCTTTAAAGATTTAAATTTTCAGCGAAAAATCTTACACTGAGGCCAGCTGTTCAGTCATCGGACGAATAAGCGGATGACAAACCGAAAATGACAAACGCACACAAACCACCCCAAAAACAAACCCGAACCCAAACAAACAAACCCAAAAAAACACAAACCCAAACAAAGCTAACAAACACACCCAAACAAAACCAACCAACCCAAACCAAACAAACCCAAACACAACTAACCAACTCAAACCCGAACTTAACCAACCAACCCAAACCCGAACAAAATTATAAAGATTTTCTTCGGATGACTACGTGTAAATTATTCTTCCGGATAGTTTGTTTAACAATTTAACACAATCTATCCGGACAATGATATATATGTTATTCGTCCGGATACTAGCTTGCACGAATCACAATAATATGTACGCCTACTGGAAATACGGCGTGACCTGAGCCGCTATCCGGACGAATAACGTACGCTTATTCGTCCGATAACTGGACGGGGAGACACTCCGAAAATCTTCATTAAGGATGTTGAGTCCCTATGAAACATGTTAATGTTAATTGTTCAATAAATAGCTTCTTAATCGTCATGAAATTTTTACACGACCTCCTGAATACTTCATGTAAAAACATACAAAATTTTCAGAATTCTATCATCATTACTTGAACCTCCTTAAGGGTTGGAATAAAAAATGGTAAGAAAATTCTGAAAATTTGGTATGTTTTTGTATGAAGTATTTAAGAGGTCGTGTTAAAATTTCACATCGATTAGGAAGCTCGTTATTAAAAAAATTAACATTTTGTTAAGAACAATTGTTAAAAGAAATAAAAAAAAATGTATCAATAAACTTCGTTTTGTTTTCGTTGCTTTCAGTATATTGTAGATATTACAAAATTGAGAGGTCAAAAAAAAAACTTATGGCAAACTTACATCAGTTTCCATAAGACAGCATTTAATTTGTGAATGTTAATTGTTCAATAACGAGCTTCCTAATCGTCGTGAACTTTTTACACGACCTCTGAAATACTTCATACAAAAACATACCAAATTTTCAGAATTGTATCATCATTTGCGATTTGGGACTCAAGATCCTTAACTCCGTCAAAAGTGAGGATTTTCCACAAGAAAGGTGCCAAATTGTCTAGAATGAAAAAGAACTCTCAACGACGAGATCGGACTAACGGAACCTTCACAATCAAACTTTCCTGGACGTCACAAAGTGACGTAAAAAGGAATCACTGCTCTCCAAAATTCATCGTTAAATTCAGCGTCGTGTGCGAGGTTCGGAGCCGGAAACGAGTGGCTCCTATCGCGAGTGCGCACAATGATGCCCGGGTGCATCGAAGGGGTGAGCTTTTTCTGCATCACCCAGAGAATGGTCTGTGACCTCAATCGAAGACGACAGCGTATACCTTGACGCGGCCGCGTCTCTTCGGCATCATATAGCACTTGTTTACAAGGAAACATCGCGCGGTGCATAAATATTCGCGCGGGCGACACTACACGGTGGGGTCACAGAGGCGCATTCGTATTCCGGATCTGCATCGGTGCTCATCGCTCTTCGGTATATATCGGGGCGAGGAGAGCTGCCCGGCGACGTAGACGCGGAGAAGTACGCGATACGCGTTACGATAGAGAAAAACCTATCTATATACATGGTGTCCTGTTATTGATGGATCATCTTGCCACTGTCGATAGGTCAGCTCATGTCCTGCTGTACGCTGAAATTTCACCTTAGTAAAAGTCCCACGGTTTTCGCGATTTTGAGCTTTGTGTTATTAAAAAACATCATCTGCTTTTGGTTTCTCATATGCCATTTCTACACGTGATATGAATCGACAATAACTAAGCAACTTTTTAAGGATGTTTAGTCCTTATGGAACATGTTAATGTTAATTGTTCAATAAATAGCTTCTTAATCGTCATGAAATTTTTACACGACCTCCTGAATACTTCATGTAAAAACATACCAAATTTTCAGAATTCTATCATCATTACTTCAACCTCCTTAAGGGTTGAAATAAAAAATGATAAGAAAATTCGGAAAATTTGGTATGTTTTTGTATGAAGTATTTAAGAGGTCGTGTTAAAATTTCACGACGATTAGGAAGCTCGTTATTAAAAAATTAACATTTTGTTAAGAACAATTTAAAAAAAAATAAAAAAAATTTATCAGTAAACTTCGTTTTGTTTCCGTTGCTTTCAGTATATTGTAGATATTATAAAATTGAGAGGTCAAAAAAAAACTTATTGCGAAGTTACATCAGTTTCCATAAAACAACATTTAATTTGTGAATGTTAATTGTTCAATAACGAGCTTCCTAATTGTCGTGAAATTTTTACACGACCTCTGAAATACTTTATACAAAAACATACCAAATTTTCAGAATTTTATCATCATTTGCGATTTGGGACTCAACATCCTTAAAGCAATTGGCATATGCGAAGTACATTTTTTTGACAACGCATGCTATCAAAGTCAGATGTTCGATGTTTCCTTAAGGCCCTAAGCCACAGTAACGGGTATAAAATCATATGCGAATTTAACAATTTTTTTTCGTACGAAAAAGTGATTCACTCATAAAATTTATTACACATCTATTTAGTATGAATATCAAGCTGTTAGAATTTTTTTTTTTCGATGTACAAAATGGCCGACTACGCGAAACAGCTTTTTTCCAATTGCTGTGATAAATAACTTCAACAATTTTCACTCGATTAACTTCAAATTTAACAGTTATGTTCCTAATTGCATTTCGCGGAGAAGTGCGTACGAAATTTCTGATCAATCGAAATCTTTTCATTTTACGAGCAGTTATAACCAAATGTTTCACTGAAAATTCATTTCTTGAGTTCGAATATCTACAACTTTTGAATAAAACAATATTTTTTAAATTCCGTACGTACTTCTCTAGGTATTCTAATATAGATTGACGGGAATTTTTGTTTTTTTGTTCTAGGTAAAAAATTGTGGATGCTAAATGTCACGCCGCGGAGCGCCTAGAAAAAGATAAAAGAAAATATTAGTAGTCGGCCATTTTGTACATCGAAAAAAAAATATATATTCTAACAGCTTGATATTCATAGTAAATAGATGTGTAATTAATTTTATGAGTGAATCCATTTTTTGTACGAAAAAAAAGTTGTTAAATTCGCACATGATTACCCGTTACTGTGGCCTAAGGCCTTAACATTTGAGGTTCAAAAGAAGACTTTTCTAAAAATAAATAACTGACAGTATTTTTTTAAGAAACCGGGTCAAAAAGGTTATCATTTGTAGAAATAGCATGCGAAAAACCAAAAGCAGATGACTTTTATCTGGAAAATCGTGGGACTTTGAGTGAACTGAAATTCCAGCATATAGTAGGACATGATCTGACCTATCGACAGCAGCAGGATTATCCATTCGTAACAGAACACCCTGTACAAAACTAGCATTGGATAGTTGTGCAGCCGAAGGTGGAGAGAGGAGTCTCTTCTCTCTCTCTCTCTCTCTCTCTCTCTCTCTCTCTCTCTCTCTCTTTCTTTGCTGGAGAAAAGCGCGTCCTCCCGATGCATGGAGTGCACTGTGCGAGTGTGCCTGTAGTGTCGATACGCGTTGGCATCTCGAGATGCTTTGCCATTAGATATATTATGTATGCGTGTAGCTGAGGATCGTCAGACGTCTCCATCGCCCCAGTGGGGACAGCGCGGGTCACTCAAGCGATTAGAATTCCATTAAATACTGAAAATTAATTTAACCTGCGCCTGCTGTCAATCGATCAGCTGACAGCACTTCCCATCCAGAAATTTGTCGGGGAGATCCTATCACGTCCCTGTAGGGCTTCGATAGAGACGCTGCACGTTAAGTCAAGTGGATTCCGCGCTATTTCCCCATTCGCCTCGTTTGACAACTTTTTATTTCATATTCACAACCGGAATTTGTTGGATCTTCCAATAAAGTATGCTTCGTGGTCCTGTGTGGAAATTTTTTCGGAGAGTACCAAGATCCATCCACCTCTCTATAGGGATTTATTAGGGAGTCCGCATTGGGGCACAATTAGATCCTGCACTGTTCCCCGATGAACGCCGTTTGAGAATTCTTACCAATCGAAAATATGTGAAAAGTTGCGAGGAAATACTCGGCGGGTTGCAAAATAAGCTGCACACTTTATGAGCGTGCACATGTGCGGTGACATGTCAAAGTGCAGTGAAGTAAGTCACAAACGATAATTATGGTGGATTTTCAGTTATGATTCAAATCGATTTTTAAGATACACTTTTTTTCAGTGATTTATACTTTTTTAAGATCCATTTATTTTGTATATATCCGTAAATTTCGTTTGTAAAAATTCAACGAACAGAATGCGATGGGATCCATCGAGAATCGTATCGGATTCTGCTCGGTGATGTGGACATCCTCTAAGATTCAAATTGGATTCGATATTCGATGAGCTTTTTGGACATTCGCGGATATAGATCGTTTCCATTATCGCCACTGAGAGTTCGTCTGTATTCGATCAATTACGAATTGTCACGAGTGACGTGCGACATGATTTTTTTAGATATCTATTAATCTATATGATATTATAGTTAATATACAAGATCACCATATGGATGACCACGTAAAAAAATCCATCTTCAAAATGTCACAGATATTGTTTCCCAAAAATATTTTATCGAAAAAAATGTTCCTTAGGGTAAATTCCCTTGACAGGATATTCCATCACCCTTGCCCGTGATCCCATCGCGATCATCACATCATATCTCACCAATATCCTTTTGCATCGACAATTACTTTAATTGGGTTTGCGTTTCTTGGGCTTTATTTTCCTCATCCCCATGCATCTTCGTTTCCCAAAAGACTATTGGTGCACCCAAATGTCCTTTTCTTCTTCCTCTGAGATATTTTCGTAATCGATCGTAACTATCCATTCCAAAATCGACATTCCAAAAGAAAAAAAATGACAAAGGCTACTTGCTCGGTGAGAATTGCAAGTTCGCAGTGTTATTTTTCCGAAACCCAAACGGCCTCCCAGAATAATTATCCGAAGCGTTTTCCGACCCGTGGCATTTCGTCTCATTACTGATCGGCGTAAGTACCGATCCAGGATTACTCCGATCCTCCGATACTGGTATCGTCATTGGCACATTGATACTTGTCAATTCGGTGGCGAAAATAGACCCTCGTTACCCCACGCCAACCCCCCCCCCCCCCCGCCCTAATCCCGACCTTTCCGCACGGAGTCGTGTACGTCACTGTGCCACAGGCCAGGGAGACGGGAAGAGCATTAGTTATTCATCGCATCGAGTCCCTGTCCGCGATAGTCCCGCGCTCGGTCCCCAAGCTCCGCCTAGGCGGGAATGGATCTCGCGTCGTGCGGACGGGAACTCTCGCGATACATGCGACAGCCACAAGGTAAAATGTACCAGTGGCCGCGCAGGAACCGCTCGCACCCCCTCGCTACCTGTGTACACATGTATATCTCTTCACTCAACGTACAGCTATAAGCCGTAACTTGGCGTGTCGAAATCGATACCCAGGACACACGTAAGATTGATAGATGGTGATCTATTATTACGTACGGAGCATTTTCACGAGAAAATAATAGAATACGCTCGTCTCCCGGGGGACGTGTAGTGTTGGTGATAATGTACGGGGCCTTTAGGGACTTTTGCACGGTAAAACGATCCGGTGATCAATTTATTCCTTTTTATTCCGTTAACGGCTTAATTAGTATTAATGGGCGCGTCAGATGAGGGCGGGTAATTAATTGACGAGCTGGCTTTTTTCGGTACGAAAAATTGGTATAGAAAAATATACACAACTGATAAATGGTTGTGTATATTCACCGTATAATGAGAATAATAGAGAATACAAATATATTATGGATACATTTTTTTTGTAGTCGAAGTTTTGTGTTAAAAGGATATTTTTGTTTCGTTTTTCTATTTATTTAGTGGTGGTAATTGTTTTGGGGCGTCAGCGTGAGCTTGAACATTTGCAAATATGATTTTTTTATTGGGTAGTTTTATAGCCTATGCGTTCATATATTATACGTACATAAAAAAAATATATATATATTGTATACGTACATATATAATATATACATACACATTTTATAATATATTTTAACGACATATGAATATATATACATGCGGAAAGGATATTTTTGTTTTTTCTTTATTTATTTAGTGGTGGTAATTTTTTTGCGGCGTTTGCATCGGCTCAGAATTTCTTAAATAAAATTTTTTTATGGCATGATTTTATAGCCTATATACGTCCATATATTATACGCACATAAAAAAATCTATATATTATATATGTACGTATATAATATATAGATTTTTTTTATAGACATATGAATATATGTATATATATATTCATATGTCATAAGTCATGTGTTTATTTTATAGACATATGAATATATGTATATATATATATGTATATATACATATATATACATGCAGAAAGGATATTTTTGTTTTTTCTTCTCTACTTATTTCGTAGTGGTTATTTTTTAGGCATTTGCATGAGCTCGGAAAATGTTTAATGTGATTTTCTTTATTGTCTAGTTTCAGAGCCTTGGATGTCACTGGAGCCTTGGATGTCTACTTTGTATAAAAGACTTTGTAGAAATTCGAAAAATCGACCGAGTTGTGACGATTTTTGTCAAGGGCCGAAACGCCCGCTGCGTTTTACCATTTTTTCCTTTGCCTTTTTGTCGAAACTGTTTTAACGAACGGTGTAAATCGTATCTCAAAATCTATACGGTCGATTCCCTTCAAATACGGACCGAGTATAGTTTATAACACTTTTCGCTGTATAGTGGATGATTTTAAAAAATGTGTTTATCCATTCCTTAAGAACAAATTATTAAAATTGTCTTTTTGATCGAAAAACGAACGTTTCCTACTGCTGGCCTCTTAATTTGGAAAATATTATTAATTTCGGACAAGTATCCGGACATACGAATATTTCATTATTATTCTAAAAGTACACGTAGTTTCTGTTTCAGATCACCCTAGTCGCCGGAACCAGCTACATCTATCGGCCACGCATCAACGGCGGCACCTCGTTAAACAAAAGCAACTCCATTGTTTATTAATATTTTACATTAATAAAAGAAAAATCGATCTTGGCAAGCCTATGTATGAATTTTGTGTAAAATCCCTACGTCTTCATCCGAACACTCTCATCAGAAAATATTGATCCTTGAAGTTGAATATTTCCGGAACTACTTTCCAATTTTACCCCGCAAGCTCCGGTCGCAAAAATTACAAACTCTTAAAAAATAAAATAAGCAACTATATAAAAACTACAACACCGGAGAAAATTCAAATAAACCAACGCATTATAACCAAAACGAAATATTGCGAAGATCAAATTGATTGCGTGAGCTACGGGCTAGAAAAAAAGCCACGCGGGATGAAAAAAGTGGAATAAATGCACACGTTTGTTTCAATCGAACAGAGTGATCCGGTGCCTGCGACCCGACAATTGCTACGTTATATAGCCTCGTGTGTGTTCATTGATTTCACCGCGCTTTCACGTCTCGACAAACGTAACACCGAATGAGAGTATCCGCACATGTGCATTCGCACCCCCCCCCCTCAACCCCCCCCCCACCCATACATATTGATATTTAAATTAAATTGTTTTCAGCTCGTAAATAAATCGATGTTGATGCATTCGGATAATGGGAGTCTTCACTTTTTGTCGAGTTCAAAGACATCGAGAGTGTATTTTCTGTACAGCAGGTAAAGCGTCTATACGTGAAGTGTTTCACGTAGATTGTTCTCTCTTCCTCTCTCTATCTCTGTCTTTTTACTTCTCTCTCAGTCTCTCTCTCTCTCTCTCTCTCTCTCTCTCTCTCTCTCTCTCTCTCTCTCTCTCTCTCTCACACACACACACACACACACTCCTTATCTTTTTTCTTCTAATGGCGCAAGGTGAATGCATACATCGGATAGTGCGCGGGACGATAATTTATGGCCGCATTTATTCGCCTGGTCGCGCTTTCCCAATGCACTTTCTACGGCCGATCTCCGGGATGCTGGGCGCTGTTGCAGTTTGTGCAAATGGCCAATATATATATATACTCGGTACCACCGGGAGAAAAGCGAAGCGTGCAATAGCGACCAACTCCTCTCGTTGTCGTACCTATCTCGTGCATTTATATATATATATATATATATACATGCATGTGTGTGTGTAACGTCCGTCGTTCCCAAGCGCAAAAGCGCGCACGGTTGCGCAATCCCATGCGACCGCCTACTCCCTCGATATATGCAGTAACGGTCAGAAGTTTTCGATCACTTTAGATCATTTCAAAATAACGTTACAATAATATAATTAATTTTATGTAGCTATATATGTATGTGGGTTCGTTGGGGCGGTTAAAAAATATTAATTTATTTTTCGCCACGGAAAATCGAAGTATGTTATGGTATATTAGTAGTTTGATCTTTCCAGGCACACACCTTGAGGGTGTTCACGCGGAAGGCCCTCCCCCCCCCTACGTATTATTAAGTATTGTCTTATTTCTAAACGTATCCGTTACTGTCGTTTTGCTCGGGTTTCCTCTCGCATTGGTTTCCTCACTTACAATTTTTCCAATTAGATTCTCGAAGTGGCACAATTCGTCAACATCACTATGCACTAGGTTTTCTACTAGGAAAAAAAGGAAATATGCTTGTTTATAAATTTCGTTGTCCTGCGAGTGATCAATTCGGCGGAATAAGCCGTACACATTCGAGTCGTCGCGAGTCGACCAAACGTCGCGTTTCACCGTTCGAGAGTGCAAAGCGCCGGGTAATCTGCTCCTATGACGATCGCGCGCCAGTATACGCGTTGATCGGGTCTTCGATGACAACTTCCGACATTGAATTGACGCGTGTACACTCATGGATGTTTTTCGTAATCCTTGTCGAAAATGTGAAAAAGAACAGTAACGAACGAATGATTGATACATACCTACACGTAGTACGTAGGGAATGCACCGAATGTGCTAATATTGCTGAGAACGAGCGTATATGGGTAACGATGTATTCGTTACGCTTCGGGGAGCAGGGATTAAGGATGTTGAGTCCCTATGAAACATGTTAATGTTAATTGTTCAATAAATAGCTTCTTAATCGTCATGAAATTTTTACACGACCTCCTGAATACTTCATGTAAAAACATACCAAATTTTCAGAATTCTATCATCATTACTTCAACCTCCTTAAGGGTTGAAAGAAAAAAGGATAAGAAAATTCTGAAAATTTGGTATGTTTTTGTATGAAGTATTTAAGAGGTCGTGTTAAAATTTCACGACGATTAGGAAGCTCGTTATTAAAAAATTAACATTTTGTTAAGAAAAATTTTTAAAAGAAATAAAAAAAAATGTATCAATAAACTTCGTTTTGTTTCCGTTGCTTTCAGTATATTGTAGATATTATAAAATTGAGAGGTCAAAAAAAAAAACTTATTGCAAAGTTACATCAGTTTCCATAAAACAACATTTAATTTGTGAATGTTAATTGTTCAATAACGAGCTTCCTAATTGTCGTGACATTTTTACACGACCTCTGAAATACTTCATACAAAAACATACCAAATTTTCAGAATTTTATCATCATTTGCGATTTGGGACTCAACATCCTTAAGCGCGTGGTATGTACATACATGCTTTTATGTATGTATAGGTTGTTTCAAAACGACCTGGCATTTAAGTTTACCAATAAAATGTTCTACTTATTTGAAAAGTACGTTTATCAATAAAAGGTTCCATTTATTCGAAAAAGCAAAAATATTTTTATTTTAATATAAGGTGCAAGCATGGAGGTTATGTGTGGAACACAATCTTCTTCTTCGTCTATCTATCTTCTATATATATAAAAGACTAGCCCCGGCTGACTGACTCATCATCGCTCAGCCTGAACCGCTTAATGTGGAAACCTGAAATTTGGGCGGCATGTTGATTTGCAAACTTCGTTTGCAATAATTATGCAGTAACAATGCAGCAAATAACAATTACTATGCGTTGCTCGATCCATAACTAAACCTCAATACTTACTGATGCCAGTTGTTAAGGATTGGAACTACTCTATGTTTGCCACAAGGAAAATGGCGCGCAATTTAAAATGCCAGGTTAGTTTGAGACGCCCTTTATATAAACAGGGTGTCCTGTTATGAATGGACACTCCTGCAACTGTCGATAGGTCAGATCGTGTCCTACTGTATATGCTGGAATTACAATTTAGTAACCTATGGTTTTGGAGATTCTCGACTTTATATTATTTTTTTTAGTCATCCGCTTATTAATAATAATAAGCAGACGAGGTAAATATACGGAAGTGGGGCCCCTGCTAGAATCAGGCTAAACCCAAACAATCGTAAACAACCTCAAACAACCCAAACCTCAAACAACCCCAAACAAACCCAAAGAAAAATTAGCCTGATTCTAGCAGGAGCCCCACTTCTGAATATTTACTGCAGATGATTATTGCTATAATCATTATTACTATAACATACTATATATACTATAATATACTATAATTATTACGATTATTACTATAATCGTTATTACTATAATATTAATATATATACTATAATATACTATAATCATTATTTTTAATAATCTGAAATGGCATGTTTTTTCACACGCCATTTCTACAAATGATATGAACCCACAATAACTAAACAGCTTCTAAAGTAATTGACTGCGTAGTACATTTTTCCCATCGCAGGCTATCAAAGTCAGATGTCCGAATTGTTTTTTATGAGAATTCTGCATGAAATCTTTTTTCGTAAAGTTTCCTTAACATTTAAGGTTAGAAAGAAGACTTTCCGAGATAAAACTTTTTTGTTTTATCTCGGAATAACTTTTGACCAAGAGTATTTTTTTTAACCAGGTAAAAAAAAGTTGTAATTTGTAGAAATGGCAGGCGAAGAACCAAAAGCAGAGCATTTTTATCTCGAAAACCGTGGGACTTTTACTAAACTGAAATTCCAGCATATAGGGCATGATCTGACCTATTGACAGTTGCAGGATTACCCATTCGTAACAGGACACCCTGTACATGGGTGTGTGTGTGTGTGTATGTGTACGCATGTATGGAAACGGTTTTAAAGTGCATGTAAAAGTAAAGAGCTTAGTGCGTTCCAACTGAGAGACAGAGAGGATGCATAATCTCTAGACGTAGCCTGTGGTACAGAGGGAGAGAGAGGAGAGAATTACAAACATCGAACAGGTGTTGTGCAACGAAAACGCGGAAGTGTTTCGAGTGCTTGATTTTGCTGCGCGAGAGCTCTCCCCGAGGCACGGGGTAAGCTCGTCTAGTCAATTCAGACGGTCTTGGCGTTTTCCCTTTACTATTACACACACACACACACACACACACACACACACACACACACACACACACACACACACACACACACACACACACACACACACACACACACACACACACACACACACACACACACACACACACACACACACACACACACACACACACACGCACGCACGCACGCACGCACGCACGCACGCACGCACACACGCACGCACGCACGCACGCACGCACGCACGCACACACACACACACACACGCACGCACGCACGCACGCACGCACGCACACACACACACACACACACACACACACACACGCACGCACGCACGCACGCACGCACGCACGCACGCACGCACGCACGCACGCACGCACGCACGCACGCACGCACGCACGCACGCACGCACGCACGCACGCACGCACGCACGCACGCACGCACGCACGCACACACACACACACACACACACACACACACACACACACACACACACACACACACACACACACACACACACCCATATATATGGCTAATCGCCTCCTCCACTCTCCAAAGATACAGAAATATACTCACAGAAATATACTCACGGAATTATGTCACGTATCCGTGGAAACACTCGCACTTGCGATTTTCTCTCTCTGGTGTGTATACGTGCTAACTAAACGAGCCGACAGCCTGGACTGCAAGAAGCAACGCCGCAAGAGCTAGACGAGATGAACACCCCTATCTCTGTCTCCCGTTGAAATTCGCCGACGACGACGACGACGACGACGACGAGTACGCGGTAATTTCGTAGATATTTTCTCCGCCACATGCTAAATTCACATCAAACTTTCGACTTCCGGGTTTACGAGAATTCGGCGAACGAAACGGCGAATTTTTGTCCGAAAGCTGAGAAAATTTTGTCCCGCGTCGAATGGAAAGTATGATTTCTTTTGTTTCATTACTTTTTCTTTTGCAAGAGAATACCGAGATTAGCGTGGAACGAAGTTGAAGAAATGAGAAACAAAAAGTGCTTAGGGACTTTGGAGACTTTGCCCGGTCCGTTGGACGCATGGGGGATTGCCTGGCAATCACGGGTAATGAAGGAGGGACTCCTGAATTCAATGACGCAACGAGGATTGGGCGATGAATTATTCGGGGCGCGGGGGTCCTCGAGCTCTCCTTTATTGATGACCGAGCTTGCAACGAAGGACAAGGATGACGCGCGTGGGCGAGTAAATTTGCCAAGAGGCTGAAAATGCACGGTATAAACGAGAACGAAGAATTTTTGAATAAAAAGATGATAAATTTATGTGGAATATTTCGAATGGTAAATTTACGTTCCATTCGTTCGTCTGATAAATAATATCGCGTTTCCAAATCCACACGCGGAACGTGGAAAGATTCAATGCATAGTAATGGGGCGGGAGCCCAATAGTTTATGTCAAACTGAAGGCCTGTAGGTACGTATTTGAAAGAAAAATTGAAGTAAAACTTATAAGCAAGTTTTTAAATTTTATTAATTTATTTTTCTAATTTATGAAATAAGTTTTTTGAAAATATTTTCATTTATAGAATAAAATAATAGATATAATAGAGTGTTATTTAAATATATATGTATATGATTGGATATTTTTATTTTTCATGAAAGCTATTTTTAATTGGGATTTTTTTATTTGTTAAAAGAATAGAAATACTTCAAGAAAAAATTGATCAATCACATAAAATAAAAAGGAAAGAATAAATTACGTAAATAAAAATAAAAACATGTGAAGAAAAAATTAATTACGTAAGTGAGAAAACAATTAAGAATAATCGTTCGCCGACATAGTTACGTGCATATGCGAAGAAAAAAAAACGTACCCATACATTTAAATATTTTTTCTCGCCGAAGAAATTGGTCTCGCTATTATACATCGTATCGCGTACGAAAGAAGAAGAAGAAAAAGTCATGTACATCGATACTTATACGTGGGGCATATGGTAAAAGGCTGCAGGGGACAGTGCACGAGAGAGTTCCGCGTTCGCGAGCGGATTTACGTATAGTTATATAGCCTCGTTAATACCGCGTGCACCCACGTCGACGTATATATCTCGCTCGAAGATACATGCTAAGATTACGCGGAGATTATGTATGTCCGCGATTCGTGTCGATGAACGTTACGTGTGTCAGCACTACAATATATATAGTACAACAAATATTAAGTATTAAGTAATGAAGGAGGTATTTACTTTTTCGAGCGATGCTTTTTTTCCTCGGCTGTAACTACTTTGTTCACGATGAAAAAGTATGTGTGTTGGGCATATAAAAATAGATATACTGCTATGAGAGCAATGCGAAATTAAAGCGAGAGATACTACCATGTGACGGGTCAAAAAATCGTTTTTTTGCATTTTTTCAAAATATGAATATTCAAGAATATATGGAAAAAAATTCAAGTTAAAATATTGAAAATCTACCAAGTTACAGACGATCAAGTGAGAGCAGGTGCACGGTTTACGTGTGCTAAAACTTTCGATCGCGTTTTTCGCGACCTGGCCGGAATCATAACTCCGGCTATAATTGTCTCATTTTCAATTTAAAAAACCGAAATTTCCGTAATTGTAGTAGCTATCATTGGACGGGACCGTTTTTTTAGTTTAATCGTTAACACCCACCAGCTTGTGATTTTTTTCTCGAAAAAACGACTGCTTACAAGGAAAACTACATTTATATAAATTATTGAACTTTTTTATCTCTATTTTTCAAATCAACCACTGTCAAGTTATCGATACGGCTGTTGGACCACATTTTTAAGACAGAGGTTCTATTATACCTCAGTTATGTTTTTAATGTTTAATGTTTTTAAATAAAAAATTACGCAAAAAAGTTCAACGTATGCTTATTAACATACGTTTTTTCCAAATCCCAAATAAATAATCAAGTAGACGAAAAAAATTCGAAACAAATGACCTTTGTCGGCCTGCCATAGAGTGTCCGCCTTTAATAAAATGTTGGGTAGAAAAAAAGATTATCATAAGTATGCGTTTTAATCATGATGCATTTATATATATATATATATATATATGTATTCTCATCAATAAAAATCCTTCTAGAAAATATTATTTTCTATTATTATTCTTGTCGTTGTTGTCAGTTTTTGTTTCTTAAGTTTTGATTGGATTTATTATTATTATTATCATTGTTATCTATATTTTACTATTTTCATTATATTGTAGTAACTATTAATTGCAAGGAAGCACCGCGCGAGGTGACCGTCTCCGATTTTAATGAAAATTTGCAAGTTTTTAGACCGCGTTTACATACTCGAAACATATTTTTTTTATACCGATGAAACTTCATTTTCAAGGGGTGAAACGCGCCCTAGAAAATCGAAAGTTTTTTCAAATAATTCTTAACTAAAAATAATTACTGTCAAATGAAGCGCGATATGCACGAATTTCAAATGGCAAGATTGTTTACTGTTCTGAGTGTTATACATTTGTATAATGTGATGCAAATAATTAACTTTATATTGTTCACTGCAAAAGTGCAATTTTTAAATTACTATCTACGTAAATTCGCAGACGTGCTGAGGTTAAAAAGTAGTAGAGAAGTGTTCTTTTTTTTTCAATATGTCTTATGGTTGAGGGGTTGAAACCGCTTTTTAATTTTATTACCAATATCGCCACATAAATAGCTAACATTTCGCAATATTCGGATAAATGTGTGTTCCTCTACACAGACGCGATTACATGATTAAATATTGCGAAAAATATTTTTTCTCCTCCCCGCACTAGTAGCTCTAAATTAAAAAATCCACCTTCAAAGATTAGAACATTTGGGGAAAAAATCGCACTTTTCCTATGTAGATACTTCTTTATTCCTGTTACAATATTGAAGCTACCAACATTAATAATAATTAATATTAGTATCAATGAAAATGTATTAATATTAATTATGATGAATACTAACATGAATAATAATTTATATTAACAATAATGATAAGTAATTTCGGTAGCTTCGATATGATTTTTTTCCATCAGTGTGCCTCTGTATCAATTTTATCTCCATAATAATTCGCCATGTTTGGCAGCTACGTAAGTAATAAATCACGAGGGAAGGAGCACCGTTCGAACGTGGCCGTTGCCGGAAGGGTTGAAACGATACATTGAACGAAGGGTCGAAAGACACGTATTGACAGGGAAGAAGAAAAAGGAGAGGAATGTCCAGCAGAAGAAATACGTTTCCTCTGTGTCCAGAGCTAATTGGCAATGTTGAAAGACTTCTCCGGAGAGCAGAGGAAGGGAGAAAATAAATCGACGTTCGCGTCAAGCGAGTGGCGAAGCGAATGAGGGATACAAGATGAAGAACTCCGAAAGTCCTCTTTCTTTGATCGAGAAAAAACGAGGAATTGAAAAATGGCCTATCCGCAGGCACAAGGTGAGTGTACTCCGATAATATCGCTCAATTCGTCTTCTTCGAGTGCACCTTGGTCTTTTTTTTCGCGCAGGCCTCAAAACATCGAGATTTGTTAGATAATACCGATGACATGGCGTCGTAACAAAAAAAAACAGACAAAACATCATTTGATTACTGCAAAATTTTGCCTTAAGCCTTCGCCCCCCCCCCCTGAGATTAATAGTACCCCCCCCCCCCCCCTGCGACTCATGCAGAAATTGTCGTAGGGATCCAACTGGAGTCTCATACTTGTCCCTGTACTAAAACATCACCCTCGTACATTGGATTCTAACGGGGATTCATGTTGGAATCCCATGAACGAATCCCATTCGAATCCTGAAAGATTTCCACATTATCAAACAGAATCCCATACAATTCTTGATGGATCCAATCGCATTCTGTGAGTTAAATTTTCCAATCAAATTATATAAATATACAATATGAGTGGATCGTAAAAAAATAAAAATCTAATCTTACAAAGTATAAATCGCTTCAAAAAGAATATCTCAAAAATCGATTTGAGTCACATAATTGAAAATCCACTTTACTCATCGTTTATTATTTATTCCACTGCACTTTGACATCACCACACGCGTACACGCTCACGAAGGGTGCAGATGATGCTTCAACACGCCGAGTTTGGTCTCGTGACGTTTCACATATTTTCGATTCGAACGTGGTGTGAATTCTCAAATGGCTTTGATCGGGGAACAGTGCAGAATCCAATTGGATCCCAATTGGTGCTCCCCAACAAATTCGTACACGGGATCGCAAAAGGACACTTTTTCGGGAGATCCAACAAGTTTCGGTTGAGAGTATCAAATGAAAACATCACAAACGACGTCGATCGGAAAATATTCCATCTGTTCGATCGAATCCCTACATAGGGATTTGGTAGGATGCAGATACTCGCCAGCAAAATTCCGCGCGTTGATGCTCTTTTTCATCAGCCTGTCTCGTTACACGCTTGCCTCGAATAGACGCAAAATATGCTGTAATAACGAACGACCGCATCGAGGAAACATCAAAGACACCGAGAGCTCGCGCGGAGCTTTGGGCGAGATTGAAAAAAAAGCTTTTCTCTGCCAAACGTTGGAGAAAATCGATAACTTCCGTTAACCACAGGTATAATTGGTCGAACTTTTCTTTTCGACATCCCTCGCCAACGAAACCCTGTTCAAGCTCTGCCAGAGAACACACGAAACGACAGCCTCGTGCCGTTCCTGTCTCGTGACAAGCCGACGTTAGAATTCAAAGTTCTTTGCAGTCGGAATGAGAAGTCTGACGAAAACGAGCCTCGAGGATATCTAAACGCCACGCAATAACTAGAAGGAGGAAAGAAGAAAAAAGGAGAGACAAGAAGGAAATAAGCAAGACCGGAAGGAGTCGTGTGGAATAAAGGAGCACACAAAGCGAGGAAAGAAGCTGGCGTGTTGTTTTTCCTTTCATCCTGTGTGCTATTGCTCGCTTCAGAGTCGTCGACCTCCTTCAATATTCTCTCTCTTTCTCTCTCTCGCACGCTCCACCACCACCCCCACCCCGCTCTCTCTTTCTCTCTCTCTATCATTTCCCCCCTTTTTCTCTCACTCGTTTTCCTATACACCCTTATTACATCTTTCTTTTTGCTCGTAACCATTGCTCCCCTCGGCCACAGTCTTTCATATTTAATAACGGGGTCGTTGAACGAACCTCTCGAAAAATATACCGCTTCACACACATATATCGTGTGATGCACAACCATGCGGAGAGTATTCATTTGAAAGTGAACAAAAATCATTTTTCTCGGTGTGAAGGAATTTTTGGAAAATTAGGGTCACAAGATGCTGAGGAGGAAACACCTCGTGACCTAGAAAATTAAGACTCGAAGGTTTCTGACCATCTGGGAGTTACGGTCCCAGACTGCGGACATTTGGAATTCTCAGATAGTTGGCTTGGATAGTAAGATCAAGCGGAAGTGGCTTGAGGGGAGACCAAGTCTCAAGTTTCTGGTTACAAGTGTTTTTTTTCTAATCGAATTTGATGACTTTTTTTGTCTATCGCTATTAACGATTTTTTTTTCATCGATTTTAATGACGGCTTATAAAAACTTATCTTGCGATAATAATCATTAAACATCATTAAAAAATCATTTTAATGATGATCTTTTAATGATAAGCGATTTTTCAAAATTCATCTGTATCTGCTAATATTCTTATGGCAAAACTCTTGAGAGTGAATGTGCTGTGCTTTAAGACTTCCGCATATTTCTACGCTCTCAGCTGTTCACTCCGTTGCGATACACTTTGGTAAAAACGATATGGTATTGAAGTTTGCATCGTCGGAATGCAACGAAAATTCATATTCATATTTTGATTTCCTTACTTTCCATACGATATGTAATCTTTTTTGCGAATTTCAATTGCAGATTTGTCCAATAAGCGTTAACCGAATATTCCCAATAACCATTGAAAAAATGGTCGAGGGATTTCGATAGCTAAAGTCCGCTCGAAAAATTTGGAAGAGTAAAAAAAAAGTTTTCACGGCACTCCAACGATGCAAACCTGAATCTCCTAAAAACATATGGTGGCCGACCGAAGAAGAATCGGAATTTCTCTACATTACAACCAATTACACCGCAATCATGTGTAGCGAATAGTTCCGCAATTTGTCAAAAAGTTCCTTTCACGCATAAATTCCCGACACGAAAGATGGAAAGCATTCTTTACCATTTCTCAACTTCGCTTTTTCTCCCCATTTCCCAAATTTTCATTTCCGTGAGGGACCAATTCACAACCTCTCCGAGCCCTCCCGAAGCTCGGACAAGAATAATCGAACCCACTGCAGGTCAGCGAGAAAATGTGCCTCGTTAAAAAAAAACCAAAGACTCGCTCTTTCTGCGCCCCTTCGACCTTTCGGCCTCGCAAGACCTCTTTTCGCTCGTGGTCCACCACTGCTGGACAAGAATTATCATCGTCTCGACTGCAAAGTTTATCATTTTTTTCATCGTACGTTGTACATTGAAACTTAATTTATCATGATCTATGCCGATGTTACAGCAGAGATAGCCAATTAGTGCGGAAGTACCTACCGCTAACGAGATGATGAGTATCCCATCGAGTGCTTCTTATCGGCGAGCAGCGTGGAATAAAGAAGGAAAAACGTAGACTACCTGCAGGTTACCTGCATCTATTTTCCATCTTTTCTTGGGAGCACGAGCACGTCTCTCTCTCTCTCTCTCTCTCTCTCTCTCTCCCCTCCCTAAGCCCACACACTCGTATGCACGCGCATATAGTCTTTGATTCCGCTAGCGTGAGAAAAGTTGGCTCGCCAGGTAATACACCTGGAGGTTTCGCGCTGTCTGAGAGAGAAACTGGCAAAAGCAGAATCAAGTTCATTGCCACGAACGCCATCACAAGCCACCTGGGATGCATTAATGGTTATGCAACTCTTTTAACTGCGTTAATTAATTGGCTAATTGCGTCCCGGGAGCAGTTAAGCGAGCTCTGTAGTCTGGGCATTGGTCTGCCTTATACTCTTCCTAATAATAGTACATCCCTATATACACATCTCTGTACGTTTGAGTGCGATTGACCGCGTATACGAGAATTATCTACGTATTCGGAACATCAAAGATTACATTTCTCGGGGAGGATATGTACTCTCGCCAATTTCAACACTTCGTCCGTTATTGACCAGCCTCCAAATCTGAGACTTCCTTCACCTAGTCTTTCCGACTAGGCATTTTTTCGACGTTTCGCGAATATTTTTCGGCGGAAATCTTTTTTGTTTTCACGCCGTGAGGTTTATGGAGTTAACCGGTTCGCATAAGGTTGACATTTTTTAAGTACGACTTTTTAAATTGTATAGTTTTATAATGTAGGGTATCAACTTTCATTTGCAACAAAGATTTTGTGGAAATTAAAAAAAATTACCGGGTTATGTCGATATTTGTGAAGGGCCTTTTCGCGTTTTTCTCGAAATGTTTTATGAAACGGTTTGAGTCCTATCGCAAAATCTATTCATGTAATTAAGTGCAAATTCGGACAAAACATAGTTAATAACATGTTCTATCGTACGAACGGATGATCTTTTAATATGTTTATCCATCTGTTGATGACAAATGATTGAAGTAGCTTTTTTCCGTCGTAAATCGTCATTTTCATCGTCATTTTCGAAATTTCGAAAAAGTATACGATCATACAAAAGTTTTATTTTTGTACTACAAGTAAAATTTTTCTTTTTCTTTTTGGATCACCCTACTTGCCAGACGCACCTACATCGATCGGCCATGGAGGACTGGCTACACTTTGTTTAAATAATAATTAACTCCGTTGCTTAAATATATTTTTCAATGTACAAAAAACTCAAACTCGGCAAGACTGTATTAATTCCTCCTGCGAACTTCCCGTAAGTTGAACCGTATCCTTTTCGACGGGAAAATAAATACAAATGAAATCTACGCAATGTGACAAATTGACGTTAAAGTTCCAACGCTAATAACGACATCCCACGATAAGCTGGGCTAAACCAACGAGATTATAACCTCATTTTTTTCCGAATTTTTCCCAATCACGAAACGTCCAATAAATCTGCCGATTGATACTCCACCAATGAAATTTGTCGCAATTGACAGGACAAATTCGAAACGTGGCGATTCGGTACAGTTTCGCATTTAACTCGTTTTATTGGCGACGATGTTCCCGGACGCCGGAGCGTTGATATATAAATGTGTATAAATCGACGGGGCTTCGGGACGCACGAGGAATATGATGCGGGACATCGTGGTATTACCGCGGCGCAGGTAAACGCCGCAGAATTGTACTGCATGTTGCGCGCGTGGGTGCAACGACCTTCGAGCTAATTATCCCAGTTAATGGAAAAACGTATAGCGAACGAGGAGAGTGCGAACTGACGTGGAGAGAGCACGAACAATAAAGGGACCCATTTGGCGCAAAGTGCACTACCGTCTTCAAGCTTCTTTTTTTAAATAGTTTTTTGCAAATCCTTGTGTGGTCATGTGCGTGTGTTTATGTGCACTTGGGGAAAGATTATTTTGAAGATTTACACTACGAAGATAGAAGAGGTTCAAAATGTTCTTTTATATATTTCTTTTCTTTTATATACCACGGTATATATATATATATATATATATATATATATATATATATATATATATATATATATATATATATATATATATATATAAATACGCTATATTTTTTTTTGTTCGAAGAGGACTTGAAAAAATGTTAAATGTCATATTTTTCGTCAAAAAACGTATGGCTACCACGGTATATATATATATATATATATATATATATATATATATATATATATATATATATATATATATACCGTGGTAGCCATACGTTTTTTGACGAAAAATATATATATATATACATATACCGTGGTAGCCATACGTTTTTTGACGAAAAATATATATATATATATATATACCGTGGTAGCCATACGTTTTTTGACGAAAAATATGACATTTAACATTTTTTCAAGTCCTCTTCGAACAAAAAAAAATATAGCGTATTTTTATTATGAGTAGTATTTGCCAGGAAAAATTAAGCATCCTGGCAAAAAATCAAAATTCCTTTTCCGTCCAGCAGAATGAAGATAAACAAATTCCGAATACAGAACGCTTTCAAAAAATTTTCTTCGAAATGGAATGAAATTCCATTGATTCACTTAAAAATGTTTAATTGAAAAATACCTTTGATAATTTTTCGTCGACGACGGGATACACAAAAAAGTTTTTCAGGACTGTTTCGTATTCGGAATGTAATTGTCTTCATGCTGATGTACTAAAAGTGGAATTTTGATTTTTTTTAGAATGCTCTACTTTGTATGGCGAATACTACTCATCACCAAAATACGCTATATTTTTTTAAAAAAGAACTTGAAAGACCATTGGAAATCATATTTTTCTCGGTTGAAAAATCGCTGCGTATGGCTCCTCAAAAACACGTGGCCTGGATATATCTCGTCATGACTTAAAATAGTCACCAGTTAAAAAATGGAAGCCGCGATATCTCATAGACGCGTTGACAAAAAAATATTTTGTATTACCATCAGATGTCCTCCTGAAAACCATAAAACTCTTGCGGAGGAATCGCTTTTTATGCGACTTCATCTTTTCTATTTATTTGAAGGCTTCTTCGGGAATGGGGCACCCTTTATAAAAAAAAGTGTCTCAAAATGACCTGACATTTTAAATTGCGCGCCATTCTTTTTGTGGCGAACATAGAGTACCAATCTTTAACCTCTGACATCAGGAAGTATTTCAGGTTTGGTCATGGACAATTACAGGATCGAGCAACGCATAAAAATTGTCATTTGCTGCATTGTTACTGCATAGTCATTGCTTTCATTTGGCTTTTCCGAAAGGAAAAATCTATGCCAATGATCCTCAGACCATTCCGGAGCTCAAGGAAGCAATTGGACGCACCATTAAGGGGTAAGGCCACTGTAAATTTTTTGAAAAATCGATTTTTTTTTATTGGCTTAAAAAATAGTTCAAACCCTCTAGAATAAGAAAAAAAAGGTCCTGTGCGAAAAAAAATTTGTTGTCCTTAGGAAATGAAGGTCGCCGCCAAGCGTGTCAAAACTTGCTCCGAAACGACTGCAATTATATCGGAGATGGCGATTCCAAAACTTTCAAAGGCATCGTGGATTCGAAGCCTTATGAAAATGTTGATGTTAAAAAAAAAGAGTGCATAGATCACGTGCAAAAAAGAATGGGCACTCGATTGAGAAACTTAAAAAAAGGAACAAAAGGTCTCAGGGGAAGAGGAAAACTCACTGCCAAATTGATTGACGAACTAAGCATTTATTACGGCTTAGCAATCCGTCGAAATTCCGATTCCATCAAAAATATGAAAAATGAGATCTGGGCAACCCTTTTTCACAAAATGTCAACGGATGAAAAGCCTCAGCACGAAAAATGTTCGGAGAATTGGTGCAGTTGGAAGAAAGCGAAAGCAGAAAATGCCTTGGATGCGTATCATCACAATCAGCCAATGAGTGAGGAGGTTTATCAAGCCATCAAACCCATCTACATGGAATTGAGCCGGGACGAGTTGCTGGAGCGTTGCTTGGGGGCCTATACTCAAAACAATAACGAAAGTTTCAACGCTACCGTTTGGAGTTTGGCCCCCAAATCATCCTCAAGCGGAAAAACTGTACTAGATATTGCGACGGATATCGCTGTTTGCATATTCAATGGCGGCCTTACCAACGTCTTGCAAATATTCAAGATGTTGGAGGTGGAAATTGGTGTACAGTTATATAATTTCTGCATCGAAGCCGACGCCAAACGCATCACGCA
The DNA here is from genome assembly GCA_951751655.1 of Ophion costatus. Classification (NCBI taxonomy): domain Eukaryota; kingdom Metazoa; phylum Arthropoda; class Insecta; order Hymenoptera; family Ichneumonidae; genus Ophion; species Ophion costatus. Next base: position 30,473,591 of record OX632363.1, read on the forward strand.
CGCGGAGACATCTCTGAGCGACGCGGCCAAAAGTGCGCGCGCGCTCCAAAAATCAACCAGGAAAGACGAAGAAGACGAAAATTTGGCTATCGAAGGACAAATGTATGGTGCTGGGATTGCAGACTAACGGTAAAAATTTTTTTTAACTTCTTTTTTTAATTTTTTCCAATAAAAAACTATTCGCAAAACTTTAAACGCGTTTTTCTCGAAACATGGTTTTTCAAAATGGCACGCAGCATAACTCGAACAATTTTCATTTTTTTTACTTGAAATTTTAACCAGATGTGAACATTTACATTATCTTGAGAATGTCGATCGGAATTTTCAAGAACTTTATTTATTGATTTTTTATTAACAAAAAACTTGCCGTTTTTTTCGTCAAAAATCAATTTTTTTTTCAAACGCACGCCAAATCCACAAAAATTGATACTTTTTAAAATCCGATCGACATTCTCTAGCTATAGCCCTCTAGATTAATGATTTTTTTTTTTTTTTGTTCTAGATTCAAAAGTGCACCAGTGGTGCTGCGTGCCGCGGAGCCCTGGAAGCAAAACATGTCCCGGGAAGATAGCTGTGGAACCGCCATTTTGTTTTTTTTTACTGTAAAAAAATTTTATAATAAAGTTTAATGTATGCCCGATAACACCATTAAAAGTTTTTTTTCAAATACCTTTAATTTCGGGAGCAAAAAATTAGTGAAAAAACCTTTTTTTTTTTGGGCCGTTACAGTGGCCTTACTCGTTAATGAAATTAGTCCGCAATTATGCGAAAATGTTATTGAAAATTTCGTCAAAAGAGAGTATATTTACAAACAGGGACGAAGCGGCCATTTATCGGATATTGTGGTCCACACATAACCTCCATGTTTGTACCTTGTATTAAAATGAAAATATTCGTACTTTTCAAATAAATAATACGTTTTGTTAATAAATAAAAATGTCAGGTCATTTGCGGCACTATATATAATAAATAATAAATAAAATAATAAAATAAAATAATAATAATATAATATTATATATATATATATAGTTCTTTTTATCAATACTGAACAGGAGCAATTGGCAAACTTTTTCCTATTAAAGGCCCCTCGAGAAGGTTCAGACCGCGAAAGACCGTGAGGAGCTTCCTCAAAAGTGATACGATATATAGAGTGGAAAGAAACGAGAAAGATAGGAAAAGAGAGAGGGAGAGAGAGATGAAGAAAGAGCGATAGAATCGTACGAGGATATATGGAATAAAGGTGAAAAGGAAGAGAGATATTTAATAATGTACGGATCTCTGAGCGGGTCACCCGTTGCTGCAAGTCAGCTCAAGGAAACACGAGAGACCAGATATAAAGGGAGAGAGAGCCACAGAGAACTGCGCGCTTTCGAATCGAATCGCTTAGAGAGTAATCCTACACGCGCCGAAGCTGTCTTACGAATAGGCAAAACCATGTGCGAGTTAACAAAAAATTGAGCACCGACCAGAAAAGTGGTTGATGAAATGTGCCTCGCGTTCCACGTGTACTGCCTCGGTACAGGTCGATCGTGGGAGAGCGCGGAGATACTCGTATTATACCGCGATAAATTCACGCGGACCCGCGTTCCAACAGACATTCGTAATTAATCATTGTTTCATTTTTCGCATCACCGGAAACGAAAATTCACATGGCTGATTGGCCCAAAACACTACCAAAAGTTCAATGTTCATTTTCAAGATACGGTTTTACACGCAATTTGTATTCCGAAAATCCATTGGTACTCTGAAATTCAGCGTTAATTTGTTCGGGTTTGTTTAGGTCTGGGAGCCGTGTTTCGATCTTAATTAAAATACGCTGAATTTTTCATAGTGATTACCCTTGATTAATTATTTAATAGCTTGTGCAATTGTGGGGCATTCGAATGAAGTATGTATGATCGTATGAAAATTAAGCCTTCAACTAAACGTCAAGGGCGGTTCCTATACTTTATTGGGCTTAAAAATGTTCGATTTTTTCACCAATTTTTTATGCGAAAAATATTTAATATAAATGTTGAAATTGGGCATATTTCCTAAGCGGTCTTTATTGAACACGATAATATTTTTTACAGTTTGACAAAATATGGTCTTGGGATGATATTGAATCATTACATCGATCTAATGCAATGGAAACTCTTTTTTTTGAATTTCGTAAATTATTAAATCTATTTATATTAAATTTAATATTTATATTAAAATCTATCGGCAGATCCTGCCTACAAAAAGTTTTCAGCTATTTTTTAAGATGCTCGTTTAGGGATCTGGGGTCTCGATCTACAAAAGAATTTTCTTACGATATCGAGAATAAGGAAATAACAAAAATAAAAAATAACTTTCGTTGCGTTCCATGGATGCAAACTTCAACACCGGGTATTGGCAGTGCGAAATTTGGCAGACACGTGTGCAATGAACGTCTTCATTAGTTAAACCAGAATAATCCAAAAATATTCAATCGTTTTTATTTTATAAACGAAAAACTGCAAAATATTTTGGTAAAAAACTAAACTTCCCTTTCGATCGCTCACAATTTTTTCATTTTTCAATTTTTCTTAATTCTATTTCGACTCATACACAATATTTCACAAGGTGAAAATATTGTTGATTTTTTCGCTTTACATGACCCGTTCAGGATTTAGGACTTCCACAAGCGAGGAATATGGTGTTGGAGTTTGCATCATTGGAACGCAACCAATGTTCTTTTTCACATTTTATTTTTCGTACTTCTATACAGAAGATATTTTTTTACCGATTTGAATCGTAGCTCGCTAAACGAATATCTTAAAAAATGATTCGAGGATTTTCGTAGGCGAAATTCACCACGAGAAATCAAAGGAATTAGCAAATATTAATTTTCGTTGGCTTCCAACGATGGAAACTTCAACCGCATCGAAGAATATCATCGCCTCCGCATCGACATATGTGGCAAATTTTTTTATTGCCAAAGATTGTTGATTAAAAAATATTATCATGTTCAATAAAGACCGCTTAGTAAACATACCAAATTTCAACATCCCATACTTAATATTTTTCGCATTGAAAAATCGATAACAAATCGAACATTTTTTGGCCCAACAAGGTAGAAACCTCCCCTAATTCGTTAGTGCTACACTGTTCGCGCACGACGATTATTTCTCATTGCGCGAGTACGCTCGTTTCCGTGTGTCCAAACCTTCGTTCCGTTTCTTTTTTCCGACTGGATGTGGCATTGGCGAATTTTGATGGCGATCATTGTGCTCTCGCGTAGACGAGGCTACACAGAAGGAGAAGCACTCAATCGATATACAGGTATGAGGGCCTACAGAGTATGTGCAAAAGAACGTGGTCGGGAGAACTGCCGCGCTGCTGTTTGCCGAGGAAGACGGTCCCCAGGACGTGAGTAACGGGAAATCGAAGGTGAATGCTCGGACGATTCGCGAATCGCCGAGATGGGTATACCTGTGTCACTCTTATATAGGTATATACACGTAGACGGGGCATTTTTTTTTTATTTCATTTTTTTATCAGTCGAGAGACTTTAACCAGCGGCTGCGCATGCGCGCAAATACATTCATACATGCATACACGTATGTAGCACATGTGTACGGAAATACGTATGCAGTGGAGTAAACTGCAATGAGTACTTTACGGTTTCGACTAGGAGAATAAAATCAAGAATGGAGTGAAGAAAGAAAGAGCTCTCTCTCTCCCTGAATCTTTCTCTTTATCGATTCATCGTAATGTTTACTGAGAGAACATGAAAATTGAAGTTTCATTGCTGCAACGCTCCTTCAATTTGAAGTACCACATAAACGCTACTATCGATCTACGATTGTTTGACAAATCGATGACCAGGAGTATTCGATTAGGTCGAAGGATAAACGAACGTTTGACAGAGGAAAACATTTATTACCGAGCTTAAGATCCGCGCGAGCGCTCGATGTCTTTGATGTTTCCTCGATGCGGTAATTCGTTATTACCGCCTGTTTTGCGCCTATTCGAGGCGAGCGTGCAACGAGACAGGCTGATGAAAGAGAACATAGCCGCACAGAAATTTGTCGGCAGTCCCTAGATCCTACCTAGAGACACGCCGCTAGTATATAGGAAATTCACAATGGAATCCAAGTAGATTCTGTGCCATTTCCCGATTGACGTTAAAGAATTTTTTATTTGAAATTCTCAACCGGAATTTGTTGAAGCTCCGAAAGCAATTTTTTTTTAAATCCTGTGCACAAATTGATTTCCACATCTGTATAGGGATTTGTTGGGGACACCGCACGTCATTGAGATCCAATTGGATTCTGCAGTGTTCCCCGATGTGGAAGCGGGACAAGTATGGCAATCCAATTGGATCCCTACAACAATTTTGCACGCGGACCGCATGATTTTTTGATATTTTTATCCAGTTGTTAACGACAAATTGTTGAAGCTGTTTGTTTCTACAGCTTGCAATTATCGTAATTTTCAAAATTTTACGAAAGGTCGTACGAAAGTTTCATTATTGTATTAAAAGAACTTTTTATTTTGGCTTTCAGATCGCCATGGTGGCCAGAACCACCTACAATGATTTGCCATGCAGCAAAGGCTGCACTTTGTTCAAATAACAATAACTTCATTGTTCATCAATACTTCTCAATAAACAGAAAAATCTCGAACTTAGCAAGACTGTATGTTATTTGGGTGTAAAATCCCGACCTCATCATCCCAATATCCTCATCAGGAAAACATATTTTAAATCGACCTGTTTTTTAAGCTCCAAGCTAATGGAGAACCGTTGGAGATTGCGTCTAATAGCCGATGTTTGAAGAGCAATACAAGAACAACACGCGAGTGTATAGACGCTCAGAATTCTTACCAACGGAGAGCAAACAAAAGTTTGCAAAAGCTTCTGCCCTGAGCTCAGCTTTAAGCTGATCGCGTGCTCAATCGTCAACCTTTCGATCCCTCTCTATCCCCCGATCTTTCTTTCTTTCTTTCTCTCACGATGAGCACATGGCAACGAGAAAAAGCCCACCAAATGTACAGGCCAAAGTGTATAGACCTAACGGAGACAGTCAAGGTCATAAAAAATGATGCATGATTGCAGGAAAAAACAAATCCCGATGCTTGACATCAATTAGTCCCATCAAAGTAATCCAAAATCTTTTTTTTGCCAATGCAATTATTGCAACAAAAAAAACACAAATGAGGTATCAAAAAGACCGTCGCCAAATTTCGGTGACAGTTGAGGATACTGAAGATTAGTTTTATTTTTGCAAAAACATGATTTGGCCGCTATTTTATTAAAGGGGGATTAATGGTACCTTTAATCCCCCTTTTCAAGGCAAGAAAAAAACTGCTGATTTACATGGTTTTTTTTTCGAAGGAAATATTTCTTCACCATTTTTTTAGACTTAGGGTATGTTTTATTACTAGTTTTGACTGTCACGTGGTAGTTTTTTTTTTATCTTTAAAAATGACGGTGGTATAGCACGGTCTTTTCAACTGCATTTTCAAAACTGGCGTGACGTATTGCTAAAAAACTGATCGACTGACTCTGATGCAATTTGGTATAAATCTACCTAATATCATTGTCCAAAACATGAACCTAAGTGGTTTTGAATTTTTTTTTTACATTTTTTTAATTGTAAAATGAAACACTTTTTTCGGAAAATTAAATCGTTTCGTTTCAAAGCGTATCATTTTATCGATTTCGAACATTTCTCACTTGTTCTTGGTTCATATTCTGCCATACCTCCGCGATATTTGAAGATTAAAAAAATATATACTATGTAACAGCCAAAAGTAGTGTCAAAATATACCCTAAGTCTCGAAAATGGTGGAGAAATCTTTCCTTAAAAAAAATCATGAAGTCAGCATTTTTTTCCTCGCCTAACAGTAGCCGCCCCCCCCTTAACAATACTTTTGATGAGGATCCTTCTTCCATACGAACTGTAGCCGTCCCTGATCGTGGACTAGAAATTTATCGTCACTTAAATATATGGAATATTTCAAGGTCCATATAGCAGGGTAGGCTTATACAGTTGGAGGAACGACGAATCGGTGTAGCTTGAAAACCACCTCGCCGGTTGGGTCGATGCTGTGGTAGACCTCAAGGCCTTCCGGGCACCTCGATATAATTCATACATACACACGCACATATGTATATTCGGACATACATATACGAGCCGCATTTTGTATATGGATACATAACTCGTACAACTATGTGCATAAGCGAATGAAGGAAATAGCAATAATGCAAAACATATGTGCATTCACACACAACCTGAAGTAGTTGTGGCTTCCAATGTATTGCCCACATTACAAAACGTATGCAAACATACGCACATGCACATACACGACATTTCATTGCCAGGCTGACTCGATGCTCATCTGCATATTGGGTCGTAACTTTTTCTATTAATGGTCCAGCTGTGAAATTCGATGAGTTTTTTCTTCTCTCAATGTTTTGTTCTCACTGCAAACAATGCAAATTGGCATTTGAGTAGCTATAAGTCAAAAATGAATTGAAGTAGATAGCCGTTTAATCGTGAAGAATGAAATGATTATTCGTGCAACGTATCACAATAAAAGACCCAAATGGGTTAATGCAAATGACCCATTTTTGCAATGCCACCAAGGGCCCAAAACGGGATGAACTTTTGCATCAACTTTGTAATTTGCATTCTAGCTAGCTGTAAGTTTAGACATATACATGTATGTACATACAGGGTGCATACGCGATTTTATTACTTGTGTTATCGTTACGAAGCGCACTGGCGAGCAATAAATAATCGTGGAGAAAGTACATACACTAAAGAGGAAAAAAACACAATATTTTACTTTTAAGGCTTTAAACACATTGTTTTCTACAAGAAAACCCGAAAAAGGATTGAATTCTTTTTTTCTCGAAAAGGAAAAAAGATCGTAGAGCATCCCCGGGGGTGATTCGGATCCTTGACAGGTATTGAATATCTGTCAAGGTTCATACGATAGTATTGAATTTTGCATCGTTGGAATGCAACGAAAATTCATATTCATACTTTCATCTCTTTATTTTTGACACGATACCAAATCTTTTATTAAATTTCATTCACAGGTCTCCCAATAAGCATCCCAAAAAAATGGTTCAAGAATTTTGTCATCTAAAATCAGCTAAAAGATATTTGGGAAAGTCCAAATAATTCATCCATTCCACTCCAACGATGCAAACTTCAATCCCATTTGTTACGAAGCATCCAGATTTTCCTTTCGGACCCCACTCATCGGACCACCCCGAATATCGATTCTCCAAAAAAAACTTCTCGCGATGTATCATCCGTCCCCATTCGTTCTAACCATATTCTCCTGCGAAAATAACGGCTTGCCCCAACGCACGCGTTCCCTCCATCGTCCCAAGATGTTCCGATGCCTTATGCCTCCTCGCTACACACGATCGTCCAATCTTTTTCTCGTGCATCATCCGAGGCAGATATCGCAAATTGATTTGAAGTTACGCAAGAAAACTGGTGCGGGCGAAATTGGTATTTTTCTATATCAATTTGTCCCCCAAAAGCATAATATATTTACGGAGACGTGTATATTCGACGAAGGGCGAAGACAAGGTACACGTTGCATCGCAAGGGGATGTGTTAGGTACACGTAATATGCTCGGAGTATAAAAGTTCCGAGGATGGAATAGGGCAGCTAGGAATGGGAGAGAGGGAAGAGTGCCAACAAAAGTAGAAAAGGCGTGACGTCTGACTGTGTAGTTTGTGGGGTACCCACGATGCGTGGCGTCCCGATAAATCGCGGACTCCGGGCTTATGGGAAGAACAAGAGGCTGGAAGGAGAAAGAGAGAAAGCGAGAAAGATTCGTTTCCCTCGATTCGGTGGCTGGTGCAGAGATCCTGCGGTCTGGAGCAGGCGCGTGTATACCTTCATTTATGAACCCATAGATCCCCATCCGGTTCGTTTATGTGAACGTTAACGCGAACATTTATGATCCTGGGTATCTGCCCCTGCACTCCGCGTCACCAGATACTGCTGGTCCAGGCGAATATCTCCCTCTCTCTCACTCTTATCGCCATCCCGAGAGAATAACTCCACCGGGCATGGACCTAGAGTACTATTGGATACTCGTGCATCGCGGGTTTTCATTCCAACGAAAACGACCACGGTTGCTCTGTATTTGCAGATCGCGTGCAGGTGGAGCGAGCGAGAGCACACGAAGAGATGGACAGAGATGGGAAAATATGAACGGGAAGGAAAATGTTATCTGAGGAAGGTCCTGTTTTATGGTTGGTCTTGGTAAAACATCCTCATCATTACAGTCCTACAGCGAAAGCTTCGCCCTTCCGGTCCAGCACGCCTTCCTGCCTCTCCAATTTAGTTACTGAACACTTTCACGCGGTGTTATTTATTCAGTCCCAAGCATGAGTCCCGTCCGGCCTTGAAAGCTTAAAGCCCCAAAGATGAAATTTCAACTCCCCGAAATGGTAGAGCCAACGCGAGGGAGGGGATTAATACAAAAAGGTGAATAAACGAAAAGAGATGGGGCAATTTAATTTTGCCTCTCTGAGTCCAACTGCAGACGAAGAACGTTTGTATAAAAATATGGGAAAACGCGTGTGAATTTGTCCCAGCATCCGAAACGAATCGTTTTATCTACAAGTACACTTGGTTATTGACGAATAAACTTCATTCGCCTTTGACACTCGATTATTGACAAATAAACTTCATTTACCTTTGACACTTGATTATTGACAAATAAATTTCGTTCACGTTGACACTTGATCATTGATAAATAAAATGTATTCTTGATTAAAACTTAATTATTGACAAATAAACTTTATTTACCTTTGACACTTGATTATTGACAAATAAATTTCGTTCACGTTGACACTTGATCATTGATAAATAAAATGTATTCTCATTTGAAACTTAATTATTGACAAATAAACTTCACTTACGATTGACCCTTGATTATTAACAGATATACTTAATTTACGTTTGACTCTTGGCTATTGACAAACAAACTTTATTTATGTTTGACCCTTGATTATTGAAAAAATAACTTCATTTGCGTTTGACGTTGGATTTATGACCAATAAACTTCGTTGACGTTTGACACTGTATTATTGACAGATATACTTTATTGACATTTAACACTTGATTATTGACAAATAAATTTCATTTGCGCTTGACCCTTGATTATTGACAAATGGTCTCCATTTACGTTTGACGCTGGATTCAGGACAAACGAACTTCATCGACGTTTGACACTTGGTCATTGACAAATAAACTTCATTTGCGTTTGACACTTGAGTTATGACAAATGAACTTCATTGACGTTTGACACTTTTTTATTGACAGATATACTTTATTGACATTTGACATTTGACTATTGACAGATAAACTTCATTGACGTTTGACACTTGTTTATTGATAAATGAACTTTATTCATGTTTGACACTTGATTATTGACAAATAAACTGTATCTACGTTTGACACTTGATTATTGACAAAAATAAACTTCATTGGCGTTTAATACTTGATTATTGATAAACAAACTATTTTTTCGTGAACTTCGTACACGATAACCTCAAAACTATCCGCTCGATCATTTTGAAATTCGACACTTTTGCATAACATAAGACCACCGTCTATGGGAACCTAAAATTCCTCGAAAATTAGTTTTGAAAACGGCTCTTTTATTAACAAATACTATAGTAAAAATGTCATGAAAAGTATAACATTTTTTTCCAACCCGTACAATTATTCGAGTTTTCATTTTTTTATATTTTTGTAGGCTCACATAGAATGTGTTGGTCTTATAAATCGAAAACTTATTGATTCCAATAGGTAGGATAAATACACCATTAGCTAGGTTGCACGCTGTGGACCAACTCAGGCGACAACCGTCCCTCAAAGAAAACTTAAATATGTAAACAAAAAATATGTCAAAAAACAAACTCGAATATGTACAAAAAATGTAAAAAAAACAAACTTAGAGATGAAAAAAAAATTTTTTTTGGCAGTTGAAGGATGTAACATTATGTACATAAAATGTTATTTATGTGGAATAAATAGTTTCGATACAAAACAATCTTGAAAATTCGCTTATTTTCGCCTGCTTAAAGGGATCTCTCCTCTTGATCACTGAACCTGACTAAAATTACACCAGTATTGCATTCCAGCGTTCGCAGATAAACCCAATTCAAGACTTTTTCCAGCAGTTGGTTTTGGTCAAGGTTTTTTTTGGCAAAAAGCCAAGAACGAGCGAAATAAAAATTGTAAAGCGTACTTCCTCATTACTATTGGCGATTGCTCCAGACCTGCTGTACTGGGAAATGTCTTTTTATTCAAATGTGGACTTGTTCCAAAGCATGCCAATTCTTCTCGCGGAATATAAACCCTGCTTCCTTACAGAGGCCTTGTGAATCCCAAAACAGCTCGAGATCCTTCCACTTTTGGAAATATCGCAAAATTGCAATGCTCTGTACGAAAAACGACGATTTCCGGGGAGTACCTAAGCGCTGCGGACGTGATATCGACGACGGAGAAACGCGCGGACGTAACAGAAAGGCGAAGGCTCTAAGCTGTGAGTGCAATATCGCCGGCAAATATCTCCAGTTAATTACACGTTTGGCGCGTCGAGATAGTCAAAAGATATGGCTGGAGAGAGAGAGAGAGAGAGAGAGAGAGAGAGAGAGAGAGAGAGAGAGAGAGAGAGAGAGAGAGAGAGAGAGAGAGAGAGAGAGAGAGAGAGAGAGAGAGAGAGAGAGAGAGAGAGAGAGAGAGAGAGAGAGAGAGAGAGAGAGAGAGAGAGAGAGAGAGAGAGAGAGAGAGAGAGAGAGAGAGAGAGAGAGAGAGAGAGAGAGAGAGAGAGAGAGAGAGAGAGAGAGAGAGAGAGAGAGAGAGAGAGAGAGAGAGGGGGGAAAAAACAAAAGATGAAGCCACAGAGAAACGAGCGTGAGCCTGAGATCGATGCACCGAATAAATCTTGATCGAGTGGCACGAGACCGGCTTGGCAAGAGTGCGAGCGCAAACTCTCCACGAATCGCCCACATTATTACGTCTAATGTAAAGTGAGGCCATTGGCCGAGTCGACGCGAGCCTGAGAGAGAGAAAGAAAGAGAGAGAGAGAGAGAGAGAGAGAGAGAGAGAGAGAGAGAGAGGGAGAGGGAGAGAGAAAGAAAGATGATCCCACTCGATCTCTCGACATCGGACTACGTCTGGATAAACGTGTTAGGATATCCGTGAATGGGCAGTCTATTTGTATTTTTCCCTTCTAAAGAAATATCAATATCGGCGGTAACAGAAGAAATGGAGCATTAGAATTCAATACCTAATGTCGCATCGCATTATTTTGATACACAAATACATTTTTGTACATCAAAATAAAAAAAAGAAACAATACAATACAAAAAACAAGACAATAAAAAAATACATTTTTTTTTAAATAGCGAATTAAATTTGGGGTTGAAATGCATCGATCGAAACTAGGAAGGATTGCAGTCAATTTGAAAATATAACAGTAAAGGCTTACGGCGTTAGAGCATACTCATTCTTTTTAGACATTTAGGTTCAGCAATAGTTGACGGCGCGATGCTTGACCCGTTTTGGCACGGTCTTCTAAACTGCCTTTTCAAAACTCGCATGACTTCATTCTGACTGATAAACTTCATTCACAATTGACACTTGGTTATTGAAAAATAAACTTCATCAACATTTGAAACTTAATTATTAACAAATATACTTCATTTCCTTTTGACATTTGATTGTTGACATATAAACTTCAATTACGTGTGACACTTGATTATTGACAAATAAACTTCATTCACATTGATACTCGATCATTGGAAAACAAACTTTATTCACAATTGGCACTTGATTATTGACGTATAAACTTCATTTACGTTTGACACTTGATTATTGACAAATAAACTTCAAGCACATTTGACACTTAATTATTGACATATAAACTTCATTTACGTTTGACACTTGATTATTGACGAATAAACTTGAAGTACACTTGACACTTGATTATTGACAACTAAACTTCATTTACGTTTGATGCTCTATGATAAATGAATTGCATCGACGTTTGACACTTTATTATAAACAGATATACTTTATGGATGTTAGACACTTTTTTGTCAGATAAACTTCATTGACCTTTGACATTTAATTATTGACAAATTCACTTGATTTACGTTTGAAAATTAAGGATGTTGAGTCCCAAATCGCAAATGATGATAAAATTCTGAAAATTTGGTATGTTTTTGTATGAAGTATTTCAGAGGTCGTGTAAAAATTTCACGACAAATTAGGAAGCTCGTTATTGAACAATTAACATTCACAAATTAAATGTTGTTTTATGTAAACTGATGTAACTTTGCAATAAGTTTTTTTTTGACCTCTCAATTTTATAATATCTACAATGCACTGAAAGCAACGGAAACAAAACGAAGTTTATTGATAAATTTTTTTAAATTTCTTTTAAAAATTGTTCTTAACAAAATGTTAATTTTTTAATAACGAGCTTCCTAATCGTCGTGAAATTTTAACACGACCTCTTAAATACTTCATACAAAAACATACCAAATTTTCAGAATTTTATCATTTTTTATTTCAACCCTTAAGGAGGTTGAAGTAATGATGATAGAATTCTGAAAATTTGGTATGTTTTTACATGAAGTATTCAGGAGGTCGTGTAAAAATTTCATAACGATTAAGAAGCTATATATTGAACAATTAACATTAAGGGGGGATTGTCTTTTTTTTCGCAAAATTTACCGCTTTTTGGGAATTTTTTTGTGTAGAAAGTATACAACGGAAAACTTGTGAAACTTGGCATATAGTTTTATTGATCTGTTTACTACATACAAAGAAATTTTTAAACAATTTCATCAAAAAATCCGCCTCCCACCCCCCTCGACGCGCGATGGTCCTTTTTTGATGGTGTGCACGATTTCTCAAAAACTATTCAACCGATTGCCTTCGAATTTGGACAGAATGCTCAGCTGACATCCTTTTATCGTTTGATGAAGCAAAAAAGCAATACGTTTAATAGTTTTTTATTTATAACGAAAAATCGATCAATTTTTTTCGAAAAATCGATACTTCAAGTTCAAAACGTCACCAAATCGTCAATTTTTTTTTCCCCTTCATCAAACGATAGCTATATGTGTCTAAAGTAAAATACTTTTTGGGTTTTTGTTGTAAGATGAACGTGAAGGCTGTAATCGTGCACACCATCAAAAAAGGACCATCGCGCGTCGAGGGGGGTGGGAGGCGGATTTTTTGATGAAATTGTTTAAACATTTTTTTGTATGTAGTAAACAGATCAATAAAACTATATGCCAAGTTTCACAAGTTTTCCGTTGTATACTTTCTTCACAAAAAAATTCCCAAAAAGCGGTAAATTTTGCGAAAAAAAAGACAATCCCCCCTTAACATGTTTCATAAAGACTCAACATCCTCAATTACAAAATTTTTCAAAAATCATGAAAATCCGGCAAATCGGCAATTTTTTCCTCGCCTTAAGGTATCTCTCTCCTAAAAAAAGAGGTATTTTCCGTTGCTGTACAACGATGCAAACTTCAACATCACGTCACGTTGAAGAGTGACAGATTCGGAAGACCATTGAACCCGAGAGATGATAAAATCGCTAAACATTCGAGTCACCACTCCTCGTGTATGCGCATCGTCGCCAATGTGATTACCGTACGCCAAGAAAAGCTTCGGCGGCGTATCAACGTCTCTCGTTGGCGATCCGGAGGCGCGCCGGTTTCCCTAACGAGGACGAAGCGAGCAGGATTCGCGCACGTCGCGAAGTATAAAACTCATTGAATATACGGTACCAAAGGGTCTCCTCCGGAGAAAGGTTCGCGCTCCGTGAGTACGACGACACGGGGTCACGGGAGCGCGAGATCGCGCTCGTACGGGCGCTCGCTCTCTGTTCCCTCGCTGATTTCTCGATGCATGCACATGGACCCGAGGATCGAGCCTAGTCAGCGGGTTTGTACATGTATCGGGTGCAGTAATTGGTGCATATCTCGTAGCGTGAAACGGCAATCCTTTCGGCGTGTGCCAAGAGATTCCACGGGTGCGCCAGCCGATACAAAAGTTCCACAAAAAAGACCGATCGTCGAGAGTTCGTACGTGTCAACTTTAAGTGCATGGCTAATCGGACAACTCGTGAATAAATATATTAGGGATGTTTGAATATCGTTTAGAAATATTTAGAAAGAACCGAGCCTGTCTGCGGGAACTGCAAATGATTTATTCTTTTTTTTTCGAATTTACACTTATTTATAAGAATTATTGATTTTTTTTAAGAAAAAATTATCCTAATTTTTATTTATTCTTTATATGATTGAGGACACAGCTATTTTTTCAATTCACAATTATTTATTTCATGTCTATGTGTATATATATATATATATATATATAATTAATTGTAAATAAGCCTAATTTATTATGTAAAGAATACATTTAAATGGGAATAATTAAATCTTTTTTCGGAAATTCTTGCGGGAATAATTAACTCTTGAATAGATATATGATATATATGTAAGTATATTTAATAGTTAATTATTCCCGTTTAAATTTATTCTTTTTATAGTACATTATTCTTGTTTATAATTAATTATTTTAAACATTAATAATAATACTGATGAATTTTTCGAAGGGTGACCTTGTCATGCTATTAATACTTTTTAAAAGAATAAGCTATTCTTTGAACAATATAATTATTTGCGAAAATAAATTTCCAACATTAAATATTTGATAAATATAATGACGCGGGATTCGGAAGTTGCCGAAACGAAAACTGGCATACCCCAAAATAGAATTAGTTGTTATTTATTTAAATTATAATAATTCTTGCCTCACATAAATAATTATTCTCATTTCAATGAATCCTTCAATTAACGCATTCATTTTATTCTCATAAATTATATTATTAATCAAAGGAATTAATTACTTGACAAACATAATGACGCGGGATACCAAACTCGCCGGAACGTAAGCTGGGATAACTGGAAATAAAATTAGTGGTTGTTTATTTTAATCGTATTAATTCTTTCTCCAGAATTCATTATTCGATCTTCAATTGATTCTTAAATTAATTGAACATTTCCCCTCGATAAATAAGTGTTTCGAAAGGATTCTTTTCGGAAATTCCAGATTCGATAACCATATTAAGTTTTAGCCAGAAACAGTTATGCATTTTCCGATTAATTCTCCAAAGAATTATCCATTCTTCTTCTATCGACGATTAATTCTAAAAACTTGTACATCCACCTTCCGTCACTAAACAAGTCACACAAGATAATCCATTTTATCCAATCAACCATTTACATAAATATAAAAGTATAATAAAAATGTCTTCATTCACGGAATTTACAAGTCGGCAACATCGCAAAAATCGTACTTCAGTTATCAACGTTATCGGATCACCAGTCCCCCAATGCAATTTGGCCTACCCATCACCAACGAGTCACCTGGACTGGAAACTTGCAGTGTCAAAGGACCATACGTTTTCAGCAAAGCTCCGAGGGTCCCTAGAAAGCGGAGAATGAATCAAACGCACAATTTACCGTAAATATAGTCCCGTGAACGTAACTTCCTATGAATATGTACGATGGCTAACGTCCTTTAGTTAGCATGGAAGGCCCGGATGGTTTATGATCTCGTTGTACTGAGGTGGAAACCGCGAACGGTGAAGACTGCGACGATCCGATCAACACCAGCGCCTACAGCATCCATTCTCTCTTCTCTCTCTCTCTCTCTCTCTCTCTCTTTATGTTTATGCGGTCCTCACATACAGAGCGCAGGATAGATGAGATATGAGTGAGTCTAAGAGGAACCATCCAGCCAAAGAACAACAACCAAGACAGGGGGAGAGAGAAAACTCGTTGCAGGAGAACTGCATCAGTACTCTCACCTTTGCCATTTCCCATAGATTCTCTCTCGAGCCACACCCTTCTGGATCTCCTCTTCTCTCTCTCTCTCCCTCTCTCTTTTCGTATACATATATGGGGGAAAGTGATTACGGAGACGTTCGAATTCGAGGACAGGACGAATTCGATATATATATATATATATATATATATAGGCTGAAAGGAGTAAGAGGGGAAAAAGCAGACAGAGAGAGGGAGACCTTCGAACGTGAACAGGAAAAGAGGCTTTGTCGGCTCGTACGAATCGCGAGACCGAACGAAGGGACACATACAGAAAGTATACGGTGAAGAAATCGTGGCATCTCTCTCTTTCGTTACTACCAGAGGCGGAAAAAAGTCGCGGCTCGTCGCGAGTCGATGGGAATCGTGGGAACTTCAGTTGTTTGTGTGTACCCTCCATGTCCAAAAGATGCTCTCTCCCTCTTTATCTCTCCCGCCCTCTTCGTTTCCCTCTGATCGAATTAGATCATGTACTAGCCTCATTACGGAGCTTCTGTGCTTGACTAACTGGGCGTAAGAACAGTTCGTCCAGGAACCTAGTGTTTTACCATGGGGAAGCTGACGAGGAGGGAGGAGGTTCTCAATGAGAAAGACCGGGGAAAAGGGGAGAGAGAGAGAGATAGAGAGATATATATATATAGAGAGAGAGAGAGAGAGAGAGAGAGAGAGTTCGAATTCTCGCTCATACGAATCATCGTTCTCTTCGCCTCTTTACCCCGAGGGTCTTTCTCTGTTCGTCTCTTTCGCCGTCTCTTCCGCTCGCCCTCTCTCTCTCTCTCTCTCTCTCTGAGTCTCCCTTCTTTCTTTACCCCTCGGCGCACTAAATCTTCTCGAAAATAACCGTCTAATAATGTAATGCGGAACGAGTTATTCTGAGTCACGTTTCGCCATACACAGTTCGAGATAAAGGAGAAAATTGTCGGAAGATAATGTTTTACGTTCGAGGAAACGAAGAATTGAATATATTTTGCAATTCTTCTTTCTTTTAGCCGTAAGGAAAAATTGCAGTCTTTCGTATTCGGCTATTTTTTCTTGCCGTTGAACAATACCGTACACTAGTGGACAGAATACGTAGACTAGCGGAAATTCTGCGATCAATTTTCGAAACAGTAACATTTTTAGAATTTTTTTTTGCTGAAAATGTTCCTACAAAATTTCACGAAAAATGATCAATTTCGTATATGAGATTGAACATTTTTTTTATTTTCGGCAGCGTTACTAATGTGTTCAAAGTACTCAGACTAAAGGATCAGCGGTATTTTCAGCATTCTTTTTTGGTCACATGCTCAATCTTATATATATATATATATATATATATATATATATATATATATATATATATATATAACATTTTTAGACAATTTTTTGCTGAAAATGTGGCTACAAATTGAAAAAGATTTTTTTAGAGTTCAATTATATATATATATATATATATACAGGGTGTCCCGTTATGGATGTATAATCTTGCAACTGTCGGTAGGTCAGATCATGTCCTACTGATGTCCGCTGACCTAGCGAAGTCCGGGTAGGGAGTGATAGGAAAGTGTTCAATCGGGAAGGGTAATACCAAAAAACCCACAAGGGCATACGATGGGATTCAGGGAATAAAAAAAAATAAAAGGAAACAAAATATACCTACACCCTGAGTAAGTCAACATCAGACTGTAGTACCCCATTTTTTGATCGCTATAATACTAGTGTTTTCTATACTACCACGGTGATTTTTTTGGATAAGATAAGTTTTAAAGTTTACTATTTTTAGAATAAATAAAAAGTTTATGTCCGCTTTGAAATAACCGTAGCAGCCGCGAGATCTCGTAGACTTTTGTATTTAACAAAAATTGTTAATATAGCCATCGATTGTCCCCTTCGAATCCATAAAGTGATATGATGTTGAAGTATGCATCGTTGGAATGCAATGACATTTTTATTGTTCAAATTTATTTTTACTATAAAAATCACTTAAACGTTTTTACGTGTTCCTCCTAAAGATTTACGATCCCAATCTGCGAAAAAAATGACTTTACGTAAGCATAATAATAGAAAAATGAAAAATGGCCAAAAAAATTGCATTCCAACAATGCAAACTTTAACGTCATTTGTTCATGTGACTTTATTTTAACGATTTGTTATGTGGGGCTTTATATGTGACTTTATTTTAACGATTTGTATATATATATATCTGTGATGTATCGCTAGATGACGTTTAATAAATATATATTATGCAAAAATATACCTTCCCATACAATTTTTTTCCTCAGGGGAACTGTTTTGACATCCCTCCGCATTAGCGAAGCTATCTCTTCCCCCGTCTACCTTAGCGCTTTTTCCCTCCATTATTCTTTGCCTGTCGTTGCAATCTCTCGTCTCTCGCGCCGGGCCTCATGAATATTGAAAAAAGCTTTGTTTTTTTTTTCGTCGCGTCTTATCAAAAGCAGACCGGGCCTCCGTGCGAGATATATGTTTAACGACCTGCGGAAGTTATGAAAAATAGTGGCGAAAAAAAGGAACGGGGGAGAGAACGTAGCTGCCGGGCATAGTTGGTGAAAAGGAGTTAATAATAAACATAATTGAATTCGTTGCCCGGAGAGATTCGGGGGCTGGGTCTGGTCGATTATTCGCACCGTCTGCCCTCGAGCCATTCATTTTCATAAACGAACAGTCGATTTCACGGGGCAGAGGATTTCTAGTATCAGAACTCCCTTTCGAAATGTAATATTTGGCACCAATGCTGAATTGTAAATATTACCGAAGTTTACAACGACAACAAGAATTGTTCGTAATCAAAAAGAATTGAGGGGATTTTTGAAAATAATAAATTAGCAAGTATAATAAGTAAATAATATTGATAATAATTATGTTTATTTACTTAGCATAATGATGATATATGAAAAATGGGACATAATAAAATAAAAAATAGATATAAGGTATCTGGATTTATATGAACGAAATATAAATAACGGGCGTCCCAAAATTCTCGCAAGATTTGAATTTTGCGCCATTTATGCCGTAAAGTGTTGTCAACGAGAAAAAAGACAGGGTGACAGCTGACAGTTCAGGGTTATTAAAAATGTAGCGCTACGCGAAAGAATGCGTTTTCCTTGTTGAGCAATATTTTAAAAATAACGAAGGTGTTGCAGCTGCAGTTCGCAATTTTCGTACAAAATATGGTCGGTGATTTAACTTCATCAACTGTGAAGAGAATAATTAAAAATTCAAGCAGACTGGATCAATCAGTGACAGTGTATAACGTCACTGATCAGTGACAGTGTATAACATCACTGATCAGCGGCAGTGTATAACATCACTGATCAGCGACAGTGTATAACATCACTGATCAGCGACAGTGTATAACATCACTGATCAGCGACAGTGTATAACATCACTGATCAGTGACAGTGTATAACATCACTGATCAGTGGCAGTGTATAACATCATTGATCAATGGCAGTGTATAACATCATTGATCAGCGACAGTATATAACATCACTGATCAGTGACAGTGTATAACATCATTGATCAGTGGCAGTGTATAACATCATTGATCAGTGGTAGTGTATAACATCATTGATCAATGGCAGTGTATAACATCATTGATCAGCGACAGTATATAACATCACTGATCAGCGACAGTATATAACATCACTGATCAGTGACAGTGTATAACATCACTGATCAGCGGCAGTGTATAACATCACTGATCAGTGACAATGTATAACATCACTGATCAGTGACAATGTATAACATCACTGATCAGCGACAGTGTATAACATCACTGATCAGTGGCAGTGTATAACATCATTGATCAGTGGCAGTGTATAACATCATTGATCAGTGACAGTATATAACATCACTGATCAGTGACAGTGTGTAACATGATTGATCAGTGACAGTGTATAACATCACTGATCAGTGACAGTGTTTGGGTTTGTTTGGGTTCACTGTTTTGTTCACTGGTTTGTTTGGGTTCACTGTTCTGTTCACTGGTTTGTTTGGGGTAACATCACTGATCAGTGACAGTGTATAACATCACTTATCAGTGACAGTGTATAACATCACTGATCAGTGACGGCCGGAGCCGTCCTTCAACGAGTCGTTCAACACAATACATCGAAGCAGTATGTGAGAGTGTTGCTGAGAGTCCAGGAACATCAATTCGGCACCGCGATCAAGAATTGGACATTTCGAGAAGCTCTCTACAGCGTATTCTCACGAAAGATTTGCATCTTCGTGCACATAATGGCTGTGGAGGCCATTTACCCGATATGCTATTCTCTACATAACCCTATACTGTATCCTTTGTAAATCAATTTAAAAAATTACAATGTTCAATGAAAAACCTGTGTTTTCTATCAAAATTACTTCCTGCGTGGATTTTGGGACAAGCTGTATTAGTTTCCGTAGGTTTCAGCAGCTCGTAATAGACGGCACCCTTCTTTTGAGTGATTTCCCGCGGTCCTTGTTGTTCATAGAGAAATCACCATTTCGGAAGCGGCAAAACCACTCTTTGCAGGTTGCACTTGATGGCGCATGTTCGGCATGCACTTCCTCAAGCAAACGATGCGTTTCCATAGCCGATTTCTTGGCCAGGAAATGAAGCAGAACTTCCCGCAAATGTGACTTATTGTTTGGAATAAAATTCACCATCGTAAATACAATCGAGGGCTTATACCTAGTTGAAATTGTTGAAAATGTTGATTTTAGGTTTTCGACGGATTCTTCAAATGTAACATATCAAAAAAAAATATATATATATGTGTGTGTGTGTATAAACAAATTATTTCAAAATTATAAGGCCACGTATTTTCACCCACTAGAAATGTTCTCACGCCCTAACATTTTTACCAATCACCGTGAAACGTCCCCAACGACATCGATTCACAAAATTTCCCTCCAGCCCATACTCACCACATTTCTCGACCATTTCACCGCCAAATTACGTGTACACCGTTCAAATACAGTTTTTCACTCGACTACCAGGCAGAACTTCCGGGTGGAGAATACAATGATGCGGACAGTCCAACAAGCTGTTTTTTTTCCTTGTTTTTCTCCCTGGGTTACGATAATCGATAATGATGATTCATAGAAACGAGAAAGTTACCGAGAACTTAAAATCGCGTTATTGCGAAACGTGTTCGCGACGATCGATTTTCCATGCAGCTTTCTCCTTATCTATCCATAACTCGTGTCATTATGATTCTCTCACGTAATATCTTACGGTGAAGTACTATAATGTACATGCGCCATTATACACGTATATATATGTATATACACGCCCAAGTGCACCTAAGACCGACGGAACGCATTAACACGTAACGTTCCGGCGGCCAGACGGACTTAAACGTGTGGTTGCACTTATACGCGCGTTTATATATGCTCGCGAATATATATATATACAGATAAATGAGAAAAATATACTTTGAACCCGTCATATCAATGTAATGTCGACTATCAGCCCATTTGACTCTTTCGAGACCAATCCTTACTACCTTTGTCAACGAACCATTTATTTTGGGGAAGAAATGGTGCTTGAAATTATATTCGTATCCTCACATTCATCTCAAGACGATTTTGAAGCAATCAAGTTTGGATAATGTTGAGTTTGGGGTCGAAAAGCCACTGTGAGGACGGTCCTCGAAGTCTCGCCGAAATCACATTTCCCCGTGTATAAATAACGCGCATATAAATGTGGGTACACGTTTAAGTCAGTCTGGACGCCGCAACGTTACGTGTCAACGCGTACGGTCTATCTCTCAGACGTTCTCGGGCCTGTACCACTGGCAAGTAGTAATGTACAGTAGTAGACCAGACTCGGAGATTCTTCCGCGTTCGGGCTCAACCGCTTATGGCTGATCTCGCGGCATGCGTCGCGACTCTCTCAGCCACGCCAGCGTTTATACGCCATGTACACACACACACGTATACACACGCGCGCGCACACACACGCACACACACATACACACGAATAAACGCGCGAGCTTGCGTTATGGAGTTAGTGAATATTGGAGGCTTGTTTTTTGTACTAGCGCGAATCGTATATACAGGGTGTCCTGTCATGAATGAATAATCATGCAACTGTCGATAGATCGGATCATATCCTACGATATGCAGGAATTTCAATTTAGGGGGGAAATCACAGTAAAATTTTCAATTTTTCGAAAAAAAAAAATTCGCTTAAAAGGTGCTTTAGGGTCTTAAAAATAATATACCAAATCATGGAATACGGCAAAAGTGTAAGAGTGCCCAAATTTCTTGCGTTGAATACAACGCTTTTTCACGACGCTTCACTTTCGTGCATACATATATAACATAAATAGTGATAAAAAACAGTGATATTTGTAAATCATTGTCATTATGAGTGACACATCGTCGAGTCGTGTTAGAGAAGGGACGAAAAAGGATACTGCGTACGAAAATCGACTGTAAGGTGCAGGCATTGCAGATTAGAGGTATATGAAATTTTCATATGGTTTCTCAGTACTTAAAACTTTAAACGCGTTTTTCTCGAAACCACTTTTTTTGAGCTCGCCGAAGACATAACTCGAGCAAATCTTGACCGATCGACTTGAAATTTTGACAGTAGCTTCGAAACATCTTTCTCCACGGAGCTACGTAGGATTTTTTTTTTATATGACTTAGTTTTTTTTTATCGACGATTTTCTGGCGTTTTTTGTTGTTAAAAATTGAACTTTATTTTCAAACATGCACCATTTTGCGAAAAATCAATTTATCGAAAAAATCCTACGTAGCTCGCTAGCTGTTGTTATATGGAAACTAAAAAATGTTGGTTTTTTCTTCCAGGTAAAAAATTAAGGAGTCTACGTCTTCGGCCATCGACACACTTTCAAAAATAGGCGCCTTGGGGCATATGCTGCGCAGCCGCCATTTTTAAATATTTTTTATTGAAAAAATTACATTTTGTACTTTTTTAGTATTGCTATAAAACCTACTTTACAGATTTTCGATTGATACTTTTATTCAGCCAAAATTAATTCCCAAAAATATGCCTATTTTTTTGTGTGCTACTGTGATTCCCCCCCTTTAGTAAAAGTCCCACGGTTTTCGAGATTTTGGCATTCGAGGACCCGGTGAAAAAATGTTGGAATTTGTAGAAATCGCATGCGAAAAACCACAAGCAGATGATTTTTATCTCGAAAACTGTGGGACTTTTACTAGATCGAAATACCAACACATAGTAGGACATGATCTGACCTATCGACAGTTGCAAGATCATGCATTCATACCAGGACGCCCTGTATATAAATATACATACAGAGTAGCCTGGAAAATGACGAATCCGAATCACGCCCATGTATGTTTTACGATCATTTGTAGTTTTCGAGAAAAAAAGCATTTTTTAATGTTTTTTTTTGTGTGTGTGCTTTGCTCGCTATTTTTTTTTACTTGTGTTATCGTTATGAAGTGCGGTGTTAAACAATAAATAAATGACCAACTGAGTACTTACGTGAACACCTAAGATTTGGATTAAAAGTTTAAAAAATAGATTTGGAAGCATTGATCACTGAAATTTCGAATGATAAAAACATTCGTATACTAGTCTGAATGACTCCCAATTGCTTTTAAAAACTTCTTAGAGGACAATACATTAGGTTTTTACTTTTTTCATCTTTTGTGTATGCACTGTCCGCGCGATTTTTTTAAACTTGCGTTATCGTTATGAAGTCCACTATTAAGCAGTAAATGAATGACCAACTGAACACTAACGTGAATGCTTTAGATTGTGAAAAAAGTTAAACAAAATAGAATAGACAGGATCAGTCACGAGATGATAAAAAAATATTCTTATACTGGGAGTCTAGTTGACTCCCAATTGCTTCTAAAAACTTCTAAGACAAAACTACATTACCTTTTTTATGTATGCACTTTCCTCGCAATTTTTTTTACTTGCGTTAGCGTTATGAAGTGTACTGTTAAGCAATAAAAAATTATCAACGAGACGGTAATGAGAATGCCGTAGATTTTGAGCAACAATAAAAAATATATATTTGGAAAGATTCTTCACTAGACGATAAAAAAAAACATTCTTATACTAGTCTAAACGACTCACAATTGCTTTGAAAAACTTCTTACAATCAGAGAAAAGTACATCAGGTTTTAATTTTTTCTTTCATCTTTGTATATGCATTTCCCTCGCGTTTTTTCTTCGATGTATCGTCGTTATGAAGTGCACTGTTAAGCAATAAATAATCGCGAAAAACCTACATACGCGAAGGAAAAAAAAATTGAGGGCACAGTTGGGAAAAGTTGAGAAAAAAATACTTGTTTATCGAAAGCCAAATAAGATCGTAGATTTTCTCATTGGACGTCACTGTTCCGAGCACCCTCTATATATAAATATTATAATAAATATATATATATATAATATATTATTAATATGTATTATTAATATAAATAGTGCAATATATTTTATATTATATATAAATATTATAATATATATATGGATATATTCCTCGAATCGCGGTAAAGATCCTCTCTCGCTCTACAAGTTCCTGCAGGCTGTTTGGGCTGCCTCCTGGCTGGCTGGCAGTTCTATTACATAACACACAACATACACACACACACTTTTGCACAAGAGAGTCTCAGGACACTGTTCCCGTGTTACTGTAGCTCCCATAAATCATTGTGCAGTACGTGTGTGTGTGTATTCCTCTTTGTGTGCAAATGTGTCCATGTGCACGATACAAGTGAGTGTGAACAACGATGCTCCGATAAAGACGACGAGGATGTGGACGCATGGAGCCTTTTGGTATATCGTTATCTCGTATCTAGCGTTGAGTGGACACATAAAATGTATAGATCGTATCGCCGCGCTATGCGCTGAAAGCCGAACGGCAACACACATTTAAATCCCGGGATAGTCCATCCTGGCCTATGGGTTTTTTTAAATCTTGATTTATATGTGTGTATGTGTGTGTGTATGGGTACAGGACGTTCCGTGCTCACGGAACGTCTCAATCCGAACATCTCGGATGCGGTCTATTGGGGCCTGCGTTCTTCGCGACGAGAAACGAAGCGAGATACTAGGGGGTTTGCATCGGTTTGAAGTTTTTAGCATTGGAAATGTTAGCATTGGAAATGCTTTTGAAACTGTATACGTTTGTTGAGGTAGGCTGGGTATAGGGGTCTGATGTGAGCTGGCTGGATGTAACACGAAGCTACCCCCACTCCACTGCCACTGTGTTGCAGTAGAGTGGGGGAAGCCGCGACATGCTGAATGCCTGTGATTGGTTGAAAAATGCCCTCTCCTAACCCAATCCTAATCTTGTTATTAATTTAAACGTTATATCACAACTTATATTACAAATATATAACAAAAATGATATAAAAATTATACAAACAAACCCAAACAAGTTCAATCAATCCCAAACAAACCGAAACAATCCTAAACAAACCCAATTGTATACCTCAATGTATCAATATTCTTTGAAAAATAATAAAAAAACAACCCATATTATTTACATGCACCTGTTCTTTGCTACCCGAAAAGTCTGATTACATTTTCAATGCTATGAAATAGATGCAGTCTGTGTAATGTCTGTAGATTTTTGAATACGATTTTTGAAGGACTTCATGGGCGGAGGTCTTAAGGGGGGAGATACCTTTAGGCGAGGAAAACATTTGCTGACTTTCATGATTTTTTTTTTCAAGGGAAATATTTCTTTACCCCTCTTGAGACTTAGGGTGTGTTTTAATATTATTTTTGGACGTTCCATGGTATTTGTTTTTTATTGAACTTTCAAAATGGCGGAGGTATGGCACGGTCTTCTAAACCACGCTTTCGGAACTGGCATGACGTATAGCTAAAAAACTAATCGACCGATTACAATAAAATTTGAAATGAATCGTTCTGACCTTATTGTTCATACACGATGCTTGACGTTTAAAAAAAAATATATCTTTTGATTGCAAAATAGAGCCGTTGTCTTTCGGAAAATTCAATCTTTGTGTTTCAAAGCGTACCATTGCATCGATTTCCAGAATTTCTCACTTTTTCCTGGTTCATATTCTGCATATGAGGGTTAATGAAAAAAAAAATCTTTGTTGGTTTTTTTTAGATTAATCCCGCCGACGCTATGCGTCACGCCGACTGGCAACATCCACCGCAAGCCGTTTAGAGGGCCGTGCCATAATCCACCATTTTTAAAGATTAATTTTGAAAAAAAGCACACCATGTAACACCCAAAAGTAGTAATAACACATACCCTGAGTCTCAGAAACGATGAAGAAATCTTTACTTTAAAAGAAAAATCATGGAAATGAGCCATTTTTTTCTCTCCTAAAGGCATCCCCTCCCTTAAATTTAATCCTTCCTTGACACCTTGGATTATTTTGACCCGGACGAATTTCAAATAAAATGCTCACTTTCCCTAAATTGATAGTCTTGAACAATTTTTTTACAGCAGCTCAATTTCATACTTTCCGAATTTTAAGGGGCTATACCAGTGTGAACGCTGAAAATTTGGGTGATTTTCGGGAATTTTTTTGGAAGAAAAGTACTCAATTAAATTTTTCGCAAAATTAATAATATATTTGGCTATATTTGACCTATATTATATAATTTTTTCATAGAAAAATATTGCGGTCTACCCGACTTATGCGCTACCTTCGGAGGCGCCAAAAATAAAAGTTTCTCCACTGCTGACATGATTCCGGCCGATTGAGTAGCCGAAACCGAACAAGGCAAGAATGTCGTTAAACTGAAAGGTATTTCCTGTACAATGACGTAGGATTTGCGAAAAATATAAAAATCTAACAAAATGGCGTGGTTATGAAAAAAGTCTGTTTTCTTGCCTATAAAATGGTCGTTTTTTTCAATGGCAAATCGTTAATTTTCATCCAATCAAAAATATCCTACGTCATTGTAGAATAAATACATTCAAGAGTACTCGCTTTAAATTTTAAGTCAATCGGATAATTGCTTTTTGAGTTACAATGTCAGCAAATTTGAAAAATCTCATTTCGAGAAAAACGCGTATAAAGATTGAAGTGGGGAACTTTATACCTACGAGCGGTTGCTCTTTAGAAGGCTGCCATTCAGGGAGTATTAGAGATACGGCCTTGAAATTTTTACAGGATATTCCTGAAAGTATAAACTGTCGAAAAAGGCTTAAAATCGATTTTTTTTTTAAGTGCCACACTGGTATAACCCCTTAATTATGTAGGCATATTTAGAAATGCTTAAAGTGTATCCCGAATTGTTTTCAATACAAACGGACCGATGGATTGTTGAGTGCAGGTCGATGGAGTACTATCCGGGTCAAATTGACCCAGTGTGTTAAAGTCGTGGTCAAATATAAGTGTGTCAAGAGAGGGTTAATTTGAAACGAAGATTTTGTGAGGGTTCTAAAAATTGACCTATTTATAACATATTCTATCTATATTTTGGAACTATACTTTCGTAATTTTCGAAATTTTAAACAAGACTCCATGCCTCCGTGACCGATATTCCGATTGTTTTACGAATAACTATTATCTGAATTGATGCCTTTGAAATTTGCATCATTGGAATGCAACGAAAAGTAATTATTTTTAATAATCCAAGCTTTTGTTTGCTACGAGGTTCCCAAACGTTTGTACGCATTCTTATTAAAGATTCGCGAACTCAATTTGCGAAAAAATAACGCTTTGGATAAGCATAACAATAAAGAAATGGAAAATAGACGAGAATAATCGTTGCGTTCCATCGATGCAATCGTCAACGTCGAGGGTGAGCGTTCCAAAATATTTGACAAATAATTATTTTCGTGAAATATTCGTTGCACGGAAACGTACGCGGCGACGTTCTACTTTTTCATCATTTCTTTTCAATTGATCGGCGTCGCGACGTTGCTTCTGGACGTTCGTACGAAATGGAAAACCAAGAGAGTACCTGTTCGCTGGAGGGAACGAACTCCCGTAAACTTTCACTACATGCGAGCCATATGCATGTATGTATAGCTGAACGGATACATATTCATATACCGGCGATCGATTCGACGACTTAATCACGCGGTCGTGATTTGCCCGTTGCAAACAAATCACCAAACACGAAATATGTGCCCGAAAGGTTATACGCCGAAAAAAAGTTCTCGAAGAACCGACCACAAAAACGAACTTTTTCGTAGTTCAGTCGATGTCTTTTTTTTGTAACAAAACTTCTAGGACATGAATATACTCAATTTGGCAATACTTGCCCTAAACGAATAAAATGCTGGGCCCAATGAACTTTTGAATGATCCTAAAAATAATTATCTAAAAACTCATTGGTCTCATGTTTTATTCATTTCTCGTTTCGGGCTGATATTTGTGGATTAAAGATATTAATATCCTGGAAGGCTTTTGTAAAAAAAAAATCAAATGAACTACGAAGAAGTTTTTATGTGGTCGGTTACGCAAGAACCTTTTTCCATCATAAAAACCTTGTATAAAAACTTCTCCGTAGTTTATGCGATTTTTTTTCGTTGATTCAACCCGTTAAGGATATTAATAACCTTAGTCAATAAATATTAGCCCAAACCAACACTGTAAAAAATTTCTGTATGAAAATTAATACACAAGTATAGGAAGTTTTTATGCGGATACCGCTTATGAAATTTCAGATACGACTTTGAAAATCCAAAACAGGTTATTTGAAAAATGAAAGTGTAGCTCCGTAATATTAATATACTTGTGCGTTTGAAAAATAATGCACGTGTAAAGAAATAATCACATCCAGGTATATTGAAATCAAGAACCAGTTGGTGATATCAATATACGAGTGTATATTAAATTCAAGAACCATTTGCTAATATCAACATACGGGTGTGTATTAAAATTACTGATCCTGAGTATTAACTTTATTTCAGAAATTGATAATTAAGCCCACTGAAAATGTGACTCGTATTTATCCTCCTCGACGGGGAGCTAGAGATAAAAAAAGGTGATTTTTGTGAAGTTTCTTTCTTCAACACCTGGCGGCGCAAAAAGGGAAAAATAATTTCCTTCCGGAAAGGCGAGTTCAAGAACTGCGACTCTGGCGTGGATATGGAGAGGTAACGAATTTGTGACACTCTCCGACGCGTGCACGAGTTGCAAACGCGTCTATTTTTCCCAGGACGATCGTAGCCAGTGGTCGGGTTATATGCCCGACCGAAGCTGCGAGTGGCTATGGGAAAGTGCGGAACAAGGCGCCGTCCCTCGGACGCTACGCGAACTACGCGCGACCATCGGTCGTCGCGAGCGGCCGAAGTGGGTTGAGCGCGTTTTGTATTTGCAATACTCTGTTTTTTGTATTCGAAATAATATACGACTGTTGTAATCTTTAATTTAAGGCACGGGTTAATGCAATACATTTTCCACAAATTTACAAACTTGTCTTTGAAATTCCATGTTCCATCTATTAAATTCTATATCCACGTTAGAATTTCATGTTCCTATTTTAAATTTACGATACAAGTGTTTCAAATTTATTTTCATCTACTGAGTTCGTAAAATTCAATTCTTTTGTATCTTAAATGTATTGTAAATTTCATATCTTTTTTTACAGTGAAGGAATGAATAAAATGTGGGTTCCGATGAATGTTAAAATAATCCGGAAAAAGAATTACCCAAAAATTCATCGGCCTCACACTTTATTTATTTCTCGTTTCGGGCTGATATTGCTCGGATATTAAAAGCCTAGAAGCGTTTGAAAAAAAAATCGAATGAACTACGAAGAAGTTTTTATAAGGTCGGTTGTGCAAGAATTTTTTCCACCATAAAATCTTTCGGAAACATTGGCCTGATTTATAATGTAAAAAAATAATAAATCAGGCCAATTGACAATATATTGTACATATATAATCTTGAAAATTTACTCTCAGCCATATTTGCTTATCGTTAGACAAGTGAGACTTACTGCTACAGCACTTTATTAATTAGCCGACGAAATTGGGGCAGATCGCGATCTTCCTTTACACACAAATTTTTCAGTCACTTTCCAAACGCTGGAAAATCGGTTCCAAAAATAAAATCGGTGATGTATCTCATGTTTGAAGGTCGACTAAAAATGGCTGAGCCTCAACACAAATAATTAGCGACTCGGCCTGAATTATCGAATTCACATCGGCGTGGTCTTTAAACGTGTTTTTTTCGCCTTCTGTAGCCAAGTATTCTTTCCTCCTCTCATATTCTTCGGCTGTCCTTGCTCGCCTCGTTCGCTTCTTTGATCACAGCAACGAGCGGGGAATCCCGGGTTCAATGCCTCGTTGATGAGCATCTCTTTCCCCCCGTAGCACTATCGCCAACGAGCGCACCTTCTTCCAAGCTCGCCGTTTTTTCCTAGCCTCTCTCTCTCTCTCTCTCACTCTCACTCGCTCTTCAACCAGGTATAACTTCTTCGACAGAAACGCAACAAACGAGAGCATAATCCCCTCGGATCCCCAATTCCAATCGTGCCAAGTATTTTATGACTTACGAATAAAAGGAAAACATAAAATATTTACGCTCTTAAAATATGTAATTGTGGTTCTCAAGGTGCGATTCGTGGACGAAAGATAAACATATTTTTCGCCAGGATTTAAGTTTCATCAGTGTTTTTATGAATTAGAATGCTTCTTCTCTCCTTTATCATTATTCTGATTGTTTTGCTTTATATTTTCTCACTCTTGGTTAGTGTTTCAAGAACTGGACGTTGGTGGCATAATATGTGCTATAGATGGTGAATTATTGTAATAAATTATTATTATTAATATTATCATTAGCATCAGTCGTATGATTATTAATTATTTGAGCTCATTATTAATTAATCTTATTAAATCATTGGTATGGACAGTAATTAATAGTATTAATTAATGTGCATTATCAGTTATCATTGGGATTGGCTAATTAGTATGAATAATAATTAATTAGTAGTAGTAAATTGTCATTCTTAATATTATAATTATTATCAATTATTATTCATTAAGAATTATCATTAATTATTCGTATAAAAAAATACAATGGATATCGATTAATAGTATTAATTAATTAGCAGTATCAGGTATCATTGGTATTGACTAATTAGTAAGAACATTAATTAATGGTATCAACTAATTTACAGTATTATTATTGATGATCAATTACAACTAAAGCTTCTCATTCACGTTAATTTTGTTATTGTTATGATTAATTGAATTGAATTGTATAAATGGTAATTAATATTATTAACTAATTGGTATGAATAGTACTTAATGGATTTAATTAATTAGCATTATTATTATTATTAATTATAAGTCCTATTATTGATTACTTATTTAATGCTTAATCAATCCAATATTAGTTAATTAATGCTTCTCATTTGAATTCGTTTTATTATCATTATGATTTATCAGTGATTTTCGTGTGGAAATGATCAATCATACGTATAAATATTAGCGTACTCGATTTTGAAGAAAATGCTTGCGTGCAGTTCCTGATTATGCAATAATTGTTTACAGAAACGTCATAAATATTTTTTTTACATTATAGAAAGGTAATTTTCGAACATCTATTTTAACTGACACATTATGTCAGTTCCGAAAACATATTTTTGGGTGTATTATTTGTAAAAGCCTCTCACAAGGGATCGAGAACGGATAAAAAATTAATGTAGTGATCATTGCGTAGAAAATATTAATGTTGAAGTTTGCATCTACAGAATGCAACGATTTTTTTGTTTGCCTTTTTTTCTTGACTTTTAGTGACATCCAAAATTATTCTTGATAAATTTGGGTTGCATATCTCTAATGAGGATCTTAAACAAAGTTTGCCGTAGCTTTGTTCGTCCGAAAAGAAATTGGCAATTGGAAAAAAATTCTTTTCGTTGCGTTCCAAGGATGAAAACTTCATTGTCACAAATATTGGTTGAAATTTGAAAAATTCAACTTTCTGAGAAAGGATTTCTATGTGTGCAGGGGAAAAGACTGTCATATCGCTGTATCATAATCGGAGCTATTGAGCTTAGAACTCGTAGAACTAGTTCCCCCGGAGCAGCTCGTAACTCTCGTAACGTGCTCTATCACCAGCTATAGACGCACAACGCGCGTATAAGCTTATGCCTGGATACCGTGGCGCTCGTCCGGATCGTTTCTCTCGCCAGGTTTCCCGATTGCTCGATCGGTAATGAAAAGACGATCTTCCGCTCGCCCTCTTCCCCGAGGACGAAGCCCCAGCCTTGTTGGCGAGAGAAACGACTTTAATGGTGAAAAAAAAAACAACAACATTTACTCGGCAACTTCCGCCGACAACGAAGGGGGAGGGATTAAGGGGTGTGCACAAGCTTGGAAGTTGAAACATACGAACTTTTATTTCAGATTTTTATAGCTTAAGGCCTTAATTATTAATTTGCAACAAAGATTTGGTAAAAATTCCAAAAACTGACCGAGTTGGGACAATTTTTTTAAAGGGTGAGATCGCCTTTTTTGCGTTTTTCTGTAAATGTTTTATGAAACGGTGTAACTCGTATCGCAAAATCTATTCGTTCGATTCACTTCGAATTCACATAAAGCATATTTTATAACATTTTCTACCGCATGACCGGATGATGTTTCGATATATTCATCCATTTGTGAATAACAAATTATTAAAATCATTTTTTCGGTCGAAAATCGAACTTATTTTCTTCAGCTTACCAATTTCGTAATTTTCAAAATTTTAAAAAAACTATCCAATCATACCAAAATTTTGGTATCATACGAAAAGTAGATTTTTTTGTTTTTCATTTCAGATCGCCCTAGTTACCGAAACCCCCCAGCACCGATTGGCCATGCAGCAACAGCGGCACTTTGTTCAAATAATAATAACTCTATTGTTCATCAATATTTTTCAATTAAAAAAAAAATTAAACTTGGCAAGATTATGTATTGATTATCTGTAAAATCCCGACCTCGTCATCGCAATACTCTCATCAGAAAAAAAATTGGAAATCGACCCGTTTTTTCGGCCCCAAG
This sequence comes from Ophion costatus, assembly GCA_951751655.1. Classification (NCBI taxonomy): domain Eukaryota; kingdom Metazoa; phylum Arthropoda; class Insecta; order Hymenoptera; family Ichneumonidae; genus Ophion; species Ophion costatus. Next base: position 30,506,421 of record OX632363.1, read on the forward strand.
CTTATGCAGACCCGTCAACAGCACATTGTTGCAGGAAGTTACGTGATTCGTTTACCTCCGTTAAAAAAATTGCTAAACTTCGTTAAGTTGTTTTCGAAGCGTCGAACTTCCGGGCACCAATAAACCATCGGGGAGAAAAGTGAAAAACGTCGATTTTTTAGGTCGAAGGTGAAACGTGGGAGGCTTCGGAACAGCTGTTTCAAGCTCGAGTGCAAGGTCGCATGCGCGTATAGGTATTCAAGCCCGTAAGTTCGCAAGAGTAGAATCTTTTGCGAGCGCGTATATACTTGCGAAAGCTGAAAAATCTCACGTGACGAGAGAACTAAGTGCGCGCGTCTACGCGTCGCGTTATTTATGCGCTGCAGCGCGAATGCGATTCCGACGAGTGCAATGCGCCTTCGAGCCTTCCGGAACGCGCCTCGAGACGTTATAGATGGCCTTGGACGTTCCATGCTCGATTGAATAATACAGGAAGTGGCGTGAGTCGTATATTTATCAAAAATAAAAGACGTCCAACAGTTTATATCGATATGTCGATTGGATTTTTCAACCGATCGCAATTTCGCATATAGAGACTCGCCCCTACGAAAGACTCAAATGTGCTCCGCTAGGTGGCTACGAGTGGAGACTTCTCGCGAGAGAGCAACGCTACAGCCTAAACGGGATTCACACTACAGGAGTCCGAATTGTTTAGTGAAGATGCTGCAAAAGTGATGCTTCCAGCATTTGCCCAAAATCTATTTTGTATTGTTGATTATTATTCTCTATATTTGCACGGTTTGAAAAAAAAATTGTTTCCAAATCGACTGGCCTGCGCGTAAGTAGATTCCAATGTATTTTTTTTCTCGGTATTACATATTCGAGACCGCCTGCACGATAACACCAATAATTTTTAGAAAATTCTAGTAAATTTCGTTTTTTATCTCCAGGAAGAGAATATTTATAGTCTATTGAGCCGTCTTTTTTATTTAATTTTTTATTTGGCACATTTTTTTATAAATCTTCAAAGTGCAAAAGTCGACACGAAAATAAATGTTCCGAACTCAAAGCGTGATAACATGTTTTTATTTTATTTCGGAAAACAAACATTTGGCTCAACAGACTATAGCTATAATTTTACAAGAATCTTCTCGGATTTTGCAGATCCAGCGACCCATGGCGCTGTTATTATACACACCATCGAAACGGTTATTTTTTTTCAGAGGCCTGAACAGCGTACGCAAACTATATCATTTGTTAAATTAATTTTTCAGTCCTAACGTAGTCAAAGTACGAATCCATAATGTAGGATAATGTTTTGCGAATTTTTTATAATACATCTTTGGAAAAAGATCACACCTGAGTGACCCGTTACGAGGTGATTCACTATAATGTATGTTTGAAAGCCGAACGATGTTTAAAAGCTAGTATTTATTCCCTGACCTCCATTAATTGAGGCTGAGCATTATGGTATTGAAGTTTGCATCGTTGGAATGCAACGGAAGTCCTTTTTCATATTTTCATTTTCTTATTCTCGATATCACACTAAATCTTATTTTGTAGCTTTAGATTGTAGGGATCAAAATGAGCATCTGCAGAAATTGTTGAGGCTTTTTCGTAGGCAAAATCTGCCAACAAAAGTTTGAGTAATTCAAACTTTCACCATTTTCCGGACGATCGGATAGTACTCGTGCAAAAAGTGTCATAGGGATCCTATTTTATTCCCATAATTGTCCCTACTTCCCGATAGGGCTGCAATGGCTCATCGGATTGGATCCCTATACTAAAACTACACGCTCGTACATTGGATTCTAATCGGGTTTCCCCATCGGAATCCAGTGTAAGGATCCAATTTGCATCCTAAAGGATTCCCCCATCATCGAACAGAATCCGATACGATTCTTCATGCATCCCATCGCATGCTGTACGATGCATTTTCTAAACAAAATTCATAGATATACAACACGAGTCCATCTTAAAAAAGAATAAATCTGATCTTAAAAAAGTATAAATCGCGTAAAAAAGTATATCTCAAAAATCCGTTAGAATCGCATAACTGAAAATCCACTGCTATCGTCGTTTGTTATTTATTTGACTGCACTTCCACATAATAACACCACACACGTACACGCTCATGAAGCGTGCAGGTTATGTTTCAACACGCCGAGTTTCGTTTCGGGCATTCATCGGGGAATAGTGCAGAATCCAATTGTATCCCAATGAGGACTCCCTATGTGCGGTGTCCCTGACAAATCCCTACAGAGATGTGGGTGCATCTTGCGACTCCCCAACAAATTTATGGCATCACGAAAGACAACAAAGACCGATTGAGAATTTCAAGTAACAAATTCTCCAACGACGTCGATCGGGAAATAGCACGGAATGCACATGGATTCCAATGAGGACTCCCTGTGTGCTGCTCCCCCATGAAATCTCTATAAGCATGTGGTAGGATCTGGAGACTCGTCAAAAGTGTCTGCATGAGCAGGAGTTCGAGCTTCCGTACTGCAACCGGTCTTCTACGTCATCAAGTACTACGTACCCAATGATCAGTTCCAGGTCGGAAGCTACATCAGGGAGGCCATGTGACACACCACGAGTCTTCAACGCATTAGCTGACAACAAATCTAAGCCGTTCGAGCAAGCGCGAAAGAATTGTACAAGAGTCGAGCGGAGTTAAAGGCCTTCGCGTATACAGAGCCCATATACCTCTTCCACGCTCTTTTGCACGGGGCAATAGCAGTCGGAGTCGTGCTGCTGGCTTTGCCACTACTGCCGCGAGAAGCACTTTACTATAGTTATGCAATCCTGAGCCACCTCGTCTCCTCCATGGTCAAGGCCCTCTTGCCGCCGCGCAATCTCAGCCGCGCTCGCTACTACCGCGTGGCGAGAACAACCTCTTGTATACCCAAGCGCGGGGGACGACCTAATAGCGCCGATCGCCTAGTCACTCACCGTTGCAGTATATCCCGGACGCATTTGTACACGAAACATTCCGCGTCGACTTAAACCACGTTTCGTGCTCGTCATCGTAAATTGGCCATGTTTTGGTTGTATCATCCAAATGTAATAAACTGTATCGTCATTTGTTTATTTAATTTATTTTTAATAATTTTGCTGTTTCTTGTACTGGTAAAGACCAACAGAAAATCTCCAATCAGTTTATAACTGCTCTGCAGCGGAAAGTTAGTCGTAGAGCGATTGGTACAGTGTCCGGGTGACTACCAAGGCCATAGGCTAGGACTTTCAGAACTTTGGTGCCTATTTAGGGTGAAATTTCATGGGTAGTTAAAAGCAGCAGCGTTTGGTGACTATCTAGTTATTGCTAGCGTCACATCAATACCTCGTCGAGTCGCTAAATTGAGGCTGGGAAGTTGCTAACATATTGCTGCAGTTTACTGTCCATGAAAGTCCTTCAGGGTGCCATTACATGGGTGGAGAAGGCAGCTCAGGGACTTACTGGTTACTAATAGCATTAAACCTGGAAGTCTATTGACACGATGAATCACCTAATCGATAGTATTAGGTTACCAAAACGCTGCTCCTTTATTCATCCTATGTCCCTAAGACTATGGAACCCTAAGACCTACCATAGTAGGTCTTAGGGTGCCATTTCACGAGCAGCAAAAAGCAGCAGTATTTTATCGACTTACCAGTTCTGGATGGCGTTGAACCTACGGACCTAAGGACATGATGCGCATCAGGGCGATGGTACTAAATTACCAAAATGCTGCTGCTTTTTGTTCTTCCAGGAATGGTACCTCCTAGGGCGCCATTTCATGGATAAGAGCAGCAAAAAATAACTCACTGGCTATTAGGATTGGAATCAATAAACTAGAGTCATATTATCCCGGCAACTTTCCACTTTTTCCTCGTGTCAGTTCAATAGCACGTCTGGTTACCAAACCAATACCAGCGAGTAACTAAATTGCTGCTTCCCTTTGGTGCCCATGCCACGCTGGCCTTATCCCCTGACAATTTTGGTTGGCAGCCTTGCAATTGCATCGTAAAGAGTCAACCGTGGATAAGGGCGAATAGTATGAAACGCATTGTGAGTGTGCAACGTCGTTACACGTTCCACGGGTATCCGCGGCCGTGCCAGGAGATATACGAGAAAGCAACCGCGCGCACGAGTTCCCGATCTTAATCCTTTTCCTTTTATTCAACGTTGCGTGACGCGCGGCCGCGTGAGAGCTCTTTCTCTTTCTCGAGAGGGAGAGCAGACCTCCTGATGGCGGTTCTAAGAGTTCCAGAGCGTCGTTTCACTCCTCCGCATGAAGAATTCCACGTCGTACTGACACACGCGGAATAAGTGCATTCACGATTTGAGTGAGCCGGAAATTTATGGCACCCAGCTCAAATGGTACACTGACTCCTGGATTTTCACTCGTAAAACCGATCGTGAAAAGCGATCAGTCTCAGCGATCATCAGCCCACCTAACCTCCCGCTGGACAGCTGCGATGTAACAATGAGTCGTCAGAATCTTTTGCCCCATACGAACGATCGTTGTAAAAAATGAATACATCAACGAATCGCCAGCCATAAGCGAAGTGCCTCAACGAATTACCTTGCTGCTTGGAAACCCGAGGAATATCCTGCATCGACAAGGATCTGCATGAAGATCAACCGGTTGTTCTTTACCTCAAGCATTGAGCGCGGGAATTTTCTGGGAAGGAATATATTTCGGTATGCGATAATTACCGGCGCAATTTCTACCTGCGCACTCCGGAAGGAAAGACTGAAAGATAATGAAGCTGCGCACGGAGATAAAATCACCTGGATCAACGGAATTGCTCATTCACGTGTTTGCAACGACATAAAGATGAAAAGATGCAAACGAAAGAACTTAAGCAGTTGGTTATTCTGATTACGCGTTCATTCAACAGAACAAATTCCTAAAATCAGCCAATGTTTCTTTATTTCAAATAATGATTCAGTGGCATTCACCAATCATGGATTCAGCCAGCCCAAGTCGTTTTTCTTTTCAGCAAAATACTCTCGAGTACACACGAATTAGTATCCAGGATGATTAACGTGTACCATAGAGACGATTCGTCATTGCGCATGTTAATTTCCAGGATTCGAAGTTTCGCTCAGTTCACGTGAGGTCACTGTTTAAGGATGTGCAAGTCTTATCTGAATGCAATCATAGCAATAAAAAGTAAGTTACAAATAAAGAATTAACTTACAAAGCTAAAAAACGACAATTTTTCTATTTGCAGTAGTTTTTCACCCATTATCATGGAACCTTCTTCACCCTTCGGATTCGATGTGACTAGCACAATGAAAAAATTATACGGAATACTTTTTAATTCGTTCATGGATAACGACGAACGAAGCTTTTTGATAAATTACACAATTATTCTCTACATAAGTGTAGTCTAATTGGACTTACTAAAAATACGCTTAATTTATACTGTTGCCCAAGATCGTTCTTTGCATACATCTTTTGAAAAACTTTCCCCTCTCTGTGGACTTGAAGTTTGCATCGCTGAAATGCAACGAAGTTTCTTATCTACTTCTATTTCAAAATGTTTCAAAGCTTCCCGTCATCTGTAGAGTTGAAGTTTTCATCGCTGCAACGCAACGAATTTTATTTTTTTATTTTGACTTCTATCCAAAATCATCTCTGCATATATGGGTTGTTGATCGTTAAATGAGGATCCTCAAAAATGTTTACGTGATTTTCTGGGGTTGGATCTACTGAAGGAAATTTGGGAAGTTAAAGAAAATGGATTTTTGTCGCATTGGTAATTTTAACGTCATCACCATCTAGAATGTCCTCCCCGTGATGGGGGACATCAACATAACTGGATGAAATTGTGTCTATCGGATACCAGAATCATAGACACTTTTGGCTGATGTCCCCAGGCGAGGGAATTTTTTAAAATATTATCAACCGCGAGCGACGTCTGCAAACCTTCTTTTCCCAGTCAGCGGTTGAAAATTAGTGAGGTCCCAAGCAATTTCGTGCAAGCTCGTCCGGTCTGGCTGGAGTGTCCTGTAGGCATCGCTGGTTAATCGTGACGTAGGTGAAACGTTGAACGTCTTGTCAAGATGAGAGGAAGAGAGATGGAGAGAGAGAGAGAGAGACAGAGAGGGACACGAGTGAAGATCCCGGTGAGAAAGGAATGACGAGTGTCCCTCTCTCACCCTCTCAATCTCTCGCTGCACACCTTCATACCTTAAGGAGTATCATCAACTCGGCGAGAAACCGCGAGGAGCAGCCCTCGCGCTTTTTTCTCGAATTCTCGAGGGAGCCACCCGACCGCCCGCGTGCACCGCAAACACGTCGAATACCAAGCTCCCTATCACCCGACTGCACATAAATCCTACTCTAAGTGTGGGCACCACAAGTAGACATCGCTCCCAACGAACCACCCTTCACCCTTCATCTTTGCAAATTCATCAAATGTTCCATCCAAGACCTGCACGATCTATTTCAAATGGCAATTCCATTATTTCGACTAGTTATGGTAATAATAGACATTACAGCATGTGTCCTAACTGGAGGCAAAGTACTCAGTCGTTCGATTTCCTCCTCCGAACAAACCCAAGAATGTACTGTCTGAACTTATCGGGCGACGTTTACCCAGGTCGGTGAATGCATTTTCCAACGATATTTTTATTCGATAGTACCACCTCTTAGCTATATCCCCTGAAAGTTTCATTGGAATATTCCTAAAATTGAATGAGCTATAGCTCCTAACAGTCGTCCAGGCGAGGGGCAGCAGCAGCATGCGTCAAACTTTCAGCGAGTTTTTCTGAAAACACTGTTTTCAAGGTCGGTGGACATGATATCTTAAGGATGTTGAGTCCCTATGAAACATGTTAATGTTAATTGTTCAATAAATAGCTTCTTAATCGTCATGAAATTTTTACACGACCTCCCGAATACTTCATGTAAAAACATACCAAATTTGCAGAATTCTATCATCATTACTTCAACCTCCTTAAGGGTTGAAATAAAAAATGATAAGAAAATTCGGAAAATTTGGTATGTTTTTGTATGAAGTATTTAAGAGGTCGTGTTAAAATTTCACGACGATTAGGAAGCTCGTTATTAAAAAATTAACATTTTGTTAAGAACAATTTTTAAAAGAAATAAAACAAAATTTATCAATAAACTTCGTTTTGTTTCCGTTGCTTTCAGTATATTGTAGATATTATAAAATTGAAAGGTCAAAAAAAAAACTTATTGCAAAGTTACATCAGTTTCCATAAAACAACATTTAATTTGTGAATGTTAATTGCTCAATAACGAGCTTCCTAATTGTCGTGAAATTTTTACACGACCTCTGAAATACTTCATACAAAAACATACCAATTTTTCAGAATTTTATCACCATTTGCGATTTGGGACTCAACATCCTTAAGAACCACTTGATGGATTGTTGCCAAATTTACAGGAGATACGGCGACAAACATTTCAAGGTCATTGACGATCTCACTTTTATAAACCGCTCTCCTTTTTTCAATGGTCACGTCAAAATTACGACTTTGTTCATAGATTTTGTATGCTGGAGTTTGAAGTCGTCGCCACGTTGTTGAAAAAAATTATTTAAAAAATCGACGATCGTCAACGACTCGTATTTATTATTAACTTGAATAACCCGTTCGGTTCTTAGATTTCGGATGGACCGTTTAAGCTAGAGAGGGTCCACCGCCAAAAGTTGCGAAAAAAATGTCATCACCAGCCGGCAGTCATGTTTTTGTTGTTTTCTGTATTTGTTTTAAAGACACTCAATACATGTACCATCGTGTCGAAGTAATTGCGTTTTTTCTCCACCAACCGTTGCCCGGGAGAAAAAAAGTCGCAATTTCGCCATTTTTTTCGGGCCTCTAGGTAGATGTAGCCCCCTATACTTCGCCAGTCTGCACGGCCGTTACATATATCCGCGTAATTGGATGATAAGTATGTAGCGGCTGGCAAAAGTGGTCAGGACGTATCGCAAGCGCTCGGAAATTTAAAACGGTGTGTAGATTCGCCGTTTCGGCTGTTAGGAATCGAAATACGTAATATCGTACTCCGATCCATCATATACATCTCTCCATATACATGTACACTCCGCGAAGCGCACGTGAACGAGCTTGCCACAGATGTAGACTTCACTCGTGTATATATCAGTACACCGTGCTCGGTATGTGAGTACGTACGTATAAGTGTGTTCGTACATTGGTAGCATCACTCCGCTGATGATATACCCTCCGGAGAGTTCATTGCTCTTGAAGGTGGGAGGGAGAAATAACGAGGAATAGTGGGAGAGAAAAAGAGAGGGAGGGAAGGGAGTCGTTTTCCTTCACGATATATCTATACAGTTTCTTACACTTGTATACCTATACATTACTTAAACTTATATATATATATATCTATATATATATATATATATATATATATATATATATATATATATATATATATATTCATATATATATATGTGTGTGTATGTGTGTGCGGAGAGGTAGGTGGACAACGCCGCCAAGAGCGAGAGAAAAGAAAGATCATGAGTGGGTACTGATGCCAGAAAATACTTTGGAGGAACTCGAAGCAAGACGCCTCACTCCATCTCTCTCTCTCATTTTCGCTCTGTCCCTCGTTCATATGCACACGGAGGAGTGACGAAACGCGACGATGATCATGCGATGATGGGCTAGAGAGACATATACATACATATCTGTATCATATACAAGCTATTACCGCACGCTTTAACGACCCTTAATAATTCATACGTGACTCCTTTTCTGGCTGGTAGCCCGGACATGCAGATACTTTACTCTTACGATGTAGCTCTATCTTTTCCTCTCTCTCTCTCTCTCTCTCTCTCTCTCTCTCTCTCTCTCTCTCTCTCTCTCTCTCTCTCTCTCTCTCTCTCTCTCTCGTCTCTCTTTGTCGCATGAAATAAAATTAATTAGATCTGTAGGGTTTTATATGGCCCGGTATAATTTTAAATGGTTGTCGATTACTATTTGATAATTTTGCATGATTTTGTATCGATCTGTATTATTTTGTATGATTTTCTCATGATTGCGTATGATTTTCTGTGATTTCATACGATTTTTAATTATTTTTAATGTTTGCTTACGATTTCGTATGATTTTTTTTCACAACTTTGCATGAGTCTGTATAATATACTTTTGAAGAAAACTTTTGTATGATTTTCTGAAACTGCGGCATGGAGATGATTTTTTCATAATGACATTAGGATAATCTGGTTACATTCGATTCGTACCCGCATTCTTCTGTTGTGAATAATTGGCACGGTTTTGTCGCACTCCTAACGAGGAGTGTGACCTGTTACGGATCCTTTTTTATTTTTATTTTATTGTTATTTTTGTTATCAATTTTTCTTGAGGGGTGTGACGTGGAAGAGGGCTTGAACTTAAGAAGCACACGGTAATGCGCTTCTACCGACTTTGCCCCAAAGTTATGAAATAGGACATGTTAATAAAATCAATCGATCAATCCCTACCCCCCTCTCCCTCTCTCTCTCTCTCTCTGTCACTCGCTTTCTCTATCTCTATCCTGTTCTTCCCCTGCCAATGATAATGAGGATATTAATATACAAATAATCAACTCATTCTCAGGAATATGATCGTATTACCCAATTAAAATTATAGTGGCTGTAATAGCCAACGGCAACAAATGGAGAAAAATGAAAATGTAATATTAAATTACCCTACATATGACACGTAGATTTCATATGGATATGAACATATATATACATATATATATGTATATATGTGTGTGTGATATCGATATGTGTGTATGCATTGCGGATATTTAAAAATCTCAGCGACTACTCCATACATCGTGATACACCTCATCGGAACCGCTGCTCCTCCATTTTGTGAACAATTGATACGCGTTTTTTTAATTACCGATCGCGAACATTCGCGAATGGTGCCTCTCACCGTTCGCCTCTTCCTTTCTTCTTTCACCATTCGATTGCGGCTGATTCGGGAGTGCCGACGTACGTTTTGTTACCGGAAATGGATGTGGAAACGGGCAGGAATTGTGGTGAGACAATACCTGTTGGGTATTTGTTCATCCACGGGTCTCCGGGACCGGTTACGATTCTCGTTAGCCCCGGGCGTTATTCCTCGTTCACAAATTTCACCATCGATTCCGGCCAACAGTTAAAAGAGTGCATATATGCACGCACACGCCGCGGTATTCCACGGCCAAACAAATGGAAAGCACATGGGATTAAAAAGAATCGTGAAATCTCGTCGAATACGAGCACCAATGGGGTCCCATCGCGAACGTGGATGGTGGAGTATTACGGGGGAGAGAGAATGAGTTTCTCTCTCTCTCTCTCTCTCTCTCTCTCTCTCTCTCTCTCTCTCGCTCTCTCTCCTTCTCTCTCCCTTTCTGGCTGTCCAAGTCACGGATTCTCTATAGAGTGGACACGTATAGTACATCGGGTGCAACGTACCTGGATGAGTCACACGCTAAACCTATACGTTCGGTCGCTCAAGAGTATACGCGATCATACTACACTCGTTTACGCGGCGTGTGGTGCCTGTATACTGACGTACGGAGATTTACAATGTCCCGGGTCAAAATTGCACGGCCCTTTTTCGTTAAGGGGTTACCCCCACTTGCGATTTTGGAAAAATCAATTTTTTTTATTGCATTTTTTTTAAGTATAAGTATCTGAGAGTATGTCCTGAAAATTTCAAGTCGATCCGAACAAAATTGACTGAGATATGAGCGTTGAAAGAGAAGAATCCGTGAATTGAAGAACTGAAATTGAAACTTTAAACGCGTTTTTCTCAAAATGGCATTTCTGAAGTCGGTGACCAAGATTACTCGAACACTAATGAACCGATCTTCTTGAAATTTTGCAGGCTTATTTAATACATAAAAATGTAGTCTTTAATCGTTCGAATTTTTTTTTCGTTAAAATCGAACCATTAACTTTGACTGTCCGCCATTTTGTAAAAGATGAATATTTTTTAAAATCCTTCGATTAAAGACTAGTTTATACTTATATTTGACTAAATCCATCCGCATGTTTTTTTCAGATGATCCACTTCGCCGCAATGTTGGTCACCGCAAACCGTGTATATAAAAACATTATTTCATTGACGGCCATTTGCCAGTAAACAATGTAATATTTTTCAAAAAAAAAAATTACTGAAAGTTCTTCAAGATGTGTTCTTTAAGATGGTATATTGATCGATTAAAAAAGTTTTGCAGTTTTCTTTAAAAAAATTCATGAAAAAGGCCTTTTTTGCGCTACAAGTGGGGTAACGCCTTAAGGGGGAAGATTTAGGCGAGGAAAAATTTTTCTAATTTTCATGATTTTTTTTTACAGATCAAGGTTTCTTTACCATTTTTTAAATTTAGGGTGTTTTATTACTACTTTTGGCAGTTACATGATACATGTTTTTTTTATCTTTTTTAACGACGGAGGTCTGGCCGGGTCTTCTAAACTGAATTTTCAAAGCTGGCCGGACGTATAGGTAAAACACTAATCGAGCGATTCTGATGAAATTTGGTATACATTTTTCCAACCTTATTGTCTAACAAGGGGAGGACGCCAATCGAGACCAACCGATTTCGCCCAAGCTGGGTGGGTCCCCACTAAACGTTCCTAAAATATTTCGCCTGAGTGGGCCAAAGGAAAGGGTAAAACGCTCTTCAAAGATTTCAGAGTAGAGCTTGGCGGACATTGACTCAACCATTTCTAAGTCAGCGGCGTAGCGCAGTGGTCAAGCGCATTGCCTGTCACCCCGGTGGCTTGGGTTCGATTCTCGCTGCTACCGTTAAAAAACATTTATTTCCCGCAATTATGCATATTCAAGAAGTTAATTTATCTAATTAGGTGAAGTTTTTAATGAAAATAAAAATTCCGAAAATTCTTGCAACTAATTATGTACGCTGCTTTTCATTCATTATCAGAAATAATTTTACAATTTTTAGGGTGATATTCGTGGTAGGAGCATTTCAAACATACATATTTTTCACACCAAGCATATTTTGTGAAAGCATTGTTTGAGCAGTTACATTTTTCCGAAGCATGCTTCATTGGAAAGCATAGTTCGTTCAAGTTTTGAAACGAAGGTTTATCCTCTGTCAATTTCGATGTAAACCAAGCGTACTGGATAATGGAGGTGAGAACAGGAGTATTGAATTGATGCTGCACGATAGAATGTGTTTTAATTGCTTTTTCTCTTGACGATAATTCACGCTATTGTTGGAGCAATCCAGAGCCATTTTTTCGGGAAATTTAATCTTTTTGTTTCAAAGCGTACCGTTTCATCGATTTTCAAAATTTCTCACTTTTCCTTGGTTCATATTCTGCGAATGAGTATTAATGAAAGAAAAATCGTCGTTACTTTTGTTCAGATCAAACCCACCGACGTGTCACGCTATCCGACACACCCGTCGACATGTATTTAAAAGACCGTGTCATACCTCCGCCATTTTTTATGATTAATAAAAAAATACCACGTGAGAGTTAAAAGGAGTAATAAAACATACCCTAAAGCTAAAAAAATGTTAACGAAATCTTTCCTTTAAGAAAAAATCATCAAAATAAGCAATTTTTTTCCTCGCCTGGAGTTATCTCCTCCCATGAGGAAAAAATGCAAAATAGATCAGAGATTGCCCACTCAAGTCTATGATGACGCTCTTTTTTCCTCCTCTTTCCGAATCACTTCAAATTCGGAGGGAGCATCGTTTATAACATTTTCTATCGTACGACCGGACGATTTTTTTCTACCTTTATACATTTGTTAATAACAAATGACTGAAGTCGCCATTTCGTCGAAAATCAAACTTTGTTTCTACAGCTCGCGATGTTGATCATTTTCAAAATTTCAAAAAATCCTTAGATCATACAAAAGCTTCGTTACTATATTAAAAGTACAATTTTTATTTTTCATTTCAGACGACCCTAGTCGCCGAAATCTCCTACACCGATTGGCCATGCAGCAACGGTGGCACTTTGTTTAAATAATAATAGCTCCGCAGTTTATCAATATCTTACCCTAAAAAAAAACCTCAAACTCGGCAAGACCATGTACCAATTGTGTGTAAAATCCCGACCTTGCCATCCCAATACTCCTTTCGGAAAAAAACATCGAACATCGTCCTGTTTCTCGGGCCTCAAATCGACGCATCCTCACGCCCGGACAAAAGTTTGCATTATCCGCGACGGTCCCTCGTTAGATGAATCGTAATGTCATTATCCTCACCTATTTCCCGACTGCAGCCCGCGCTAAATACGCAATAAACTCTCTGCAACTGCGTAATATTCGCACAGATTGCGCGGGGAAAATAGTGAAGCGGTGAAAAACGCGGAGAATTAAAGGGCCCAGAGAATACGAGGAACGCGAAGAAGAGACTCGATATACGTATATACGCGTGTAAGTGAGAGCAAAGTGGAAAAGGGAGAGTAAGAGATAGAACAAGATGGCAAAGGAGAGACGGGAGAAAGGGCTGAAGATGAAAGATAAAAATCCAATCATTTCGACCGGTTTTGCATCAGGGGGGCCCTGGTCGAGGATAATGGAATACCGCGTTACTTTTTGCCGCTGTGCACGGAATATTTCCTCCTGGTTAATAGTCCCCCTCCTGCCCTTCCAGCTCCAATGAAACGTGTACATGGACTCTCGATGCACCACACACAACGATGCTGCCTACTTGCATGCCTGGTTCCTGTTTTGTGTGTGTGTGTGTGTGTGTGTGTGTGTGTGTGTGTGTGTGTGTGTGTGTGTGTGTGTGTGTGTGTGTGTGTGTGTGTGTGTGTGTGTGTGTGTGTGTGTGCGCGTGCGTGCGTGCGTGTGTGTGTGCGTGTGTGTGTGTGTGCGTGCGTGGGTGCGTGTGTGTGTGTGCACGCGCATGGACACACGCGCAAACAGGCACGTATAACGACTAAAAGTCCTGTTGCATTTCCCTACGAAGATAAATGTTATGGAAGCCCTTATCTTCCGCTCATGCTGATAAAGTTCGCGCTGGTCTCAAATGATATTTTCCTATAATTTTTTCTTCGTGCTTCAAGGATGCTCTTCGTGTCGATTGAGAACGAAGATAAGAAACGTTCCGGAAATAATTTACAGAAAAAAATCATGTGATATTGATGTCAGTGGAGAATAAATAATGCCTGTTCGATAGAAAAAGAAATAACGAGTAGCGATAATGTCAATGTGTATGGACATATATGTGTTTATATTATATATGTGTAGCTTGTTATTCGCACATCATCAACTTTACGATCACGAGATTCGACTTCATCGAAGGGCTGTCCAGGCTCCAAAAACAACGATTCGCTTGAAGAAAAATGAAGTCCTGAGAACAGCCGCATATGGGCTGTCAATATTACATCAATACGACAGCTACTATATATTTCTTTTCCGTTATATATATACGTATATATCCATCCGTCCATCATACCGTCCATCTACCCATGTCTATCCGTATATATATATATATATATATATATATATATATATATATATATATATATATATATATATATATATTAACCGACACGGGTAGATGGACAGTCGGAGTCTGGCCCGGCGGTCCTTCAACTTAAGGGATTACACCAAGTTGAATTTTTTTTATTTTTGAAAGGTTCAATTGAAAAGAGTAATGCGTAAAAACCTGCAGGTGTATACGTTGGAACTCCGGAAATATGATTTATGTATATATATATATGTACATATGTACGAGTAGATATAGTGTCAATTGCGCCTTAGTTATAAAAAACGGTCGTTTATTATTCGTAATTGAAATATTCCAAGTCAAATGTAAAATGACCACGTGTGTCATTAAAAAATGATGCGTAAAAGGACTAGGTACATACGTATAAACTGCTATGAATACGCTTTTCTTTCCTCGACTAATGACTTTATGGTGATTTTTAAACGACGTTGCGGAACTCGCGGTCACATTCGACCCGTGAGTTTCTACGCCATACGCATAGTACGATCGTGACGTGCTGCGAGTCCGGCACAGTGACAGCGGGGCTTGAAGACATTCGAAACACTTTGCCATTGACGCTTTCACGAAGGTGCGAGGGAGACTTGTGGGAGGACAAAAGACCGAGTCAAAGCTTCCTCTTTCGCATTTAATTCAATTAAATTTTATTCGTCTTACGCTTCAATTTAATCGCTTCTCGTAAATTTCACGCGAGGCAAGCTCCATTCACAATCACTGAAAGGGAGCGGCAATGGGAGTGAATCAAGATCTCGTTATTTATTACGAACGATGAGTCGAAGTTTTGGAGACGGAAAGTTGAAAAGAAACGAAATGTAGATGGATGCCGTTCGTATCCGTGGGATTTGGTCCAGAAAGTCTCGCACTCGTGATATCTACTACGGGAATCTTCCTAATTCGCGTATATCGAATTGCGCCAGCTATTTCCAAGCGACCTCGAGCCAGCACACACGCATGCTCGGTCTACCGAGCGAGACTTCGAAACGTCGCTACCATTTGATATTCGAGACATCGAAATTCATGGCAAAGACGGCGCTGACGAATCGAAGATTTGGCAATTCGATTGGCACAAGTTGAGACGGCTTTTGTCGAGAGGCTGGAGATTTATATGGTTAATTCATGAGTCACGGCTACTGGCTATGATAGACTTTGTTTTCCGAAACGTGACAGTTACGTCAATGGAAACCGCGCGGCAAAGTTATGCGTATGTTTGTGCGTTTATGACTATATATGTATGCATTAGGCTGAAGAAATTTTCATCCCTTCGCCCTCCAAATTAGATTAGAAAAAAATGCCATTTTTGGGCATATTTGAACTCGCCAAATCAAGTCTATGGAAACGCTCTTTTTTTATCGTTACAAGCTTTTATTTAACTTGACTTTCTGTGAGATGCAAAACGGAAAATCAATATTTCACCCACTTCCCAAATATTTAGAGTTCTGAAGCTTTGCAGACATGCATCTAAAAGGTGACATGCGTGACTCAACTTTAAAAAAATGTGTGCATAAAATTTTCAACTTCTCATGTAAAATTAGTGATATCCAATCATCCACATGAAAGCTCACTAATACGAACGAACAAATTCGTAGCCGACTGTATTTGTATATGAAAAGTTTGTATGCAGGAATTAGTCGTAAGGTCAATCCCAATTTTAGTCTGTTATTTTTTACAAGCATCCTATGTTTCTAACGTACAAACTTGTAAACTAGTAAGCTACTAGTAACAACTAACTCGTAAAATCAATTGAAGACTAAAAAGTGGAAAATAATTTATATGTAAAAAAGTATTTTCAAAAACAAGCTTTCATTTAATGTACTAAAAAGTAGAACATTTTTTTTACCAAGTCACCTATATGTGACTATAAATAAAAGCTCGGGGCGCTAACAATTTCGACAAATAAGCTTTAATTTACATAAATCCGTTAGCATATCAACTGTATTTAATTTACTGTAAAACAACCTTAGAATTCTTAAATAAAAATGCTGAAACAGAGGACAAACGTGAGATAATAAATTCTCTAATTATTATTGTGCCAAATGAAATACGGTTACTAAAACTGCATTGATCAAATTTATTTAACATTTAAAAAATTGAGCACCTCACGCTTTTATTTATAGTCACATATAGGCGACTTGATCGAAAAAATTATTTTCTACTTTTTTGTACATTAAATAAAAGCTTTTCCTTTTATTTTTATATATATATATATTTTTTTTTTCCGCTTTACTTCAAATTTGGACGGAGCATAGTTTATAACATTTTCTAGCGTATGACTGGATAATTTTTGAATATGATCATTCATTTGGTAATAACAAGTGATTCGAGTTGATTATTTCGGTCGAAAATTGAACTTTTACATGGGGTCAAAGTTTACATTATGGGAATGCAACGAACATTCCCTTTAATTTCTTACTTTCATTCCTATTCAAAATAATATTTCGCCGATTTGTTGCAGATCGCTAAATGAGAATCCCAAAAAATGGTTTTCGTAATTTTCATAGCTTAAATCTGTTAAAGGCAATTTGTGAAATAAAAAAGAACATCATTTTTCATGCAAACGTTAACATCTAGTTTAAATTAACACTTGGTTTAGATAATCTAGTTAACACTTGGTTTAAATAATAACAACTTCGTTATTTGACAATATTTTTAATGAAAAAAGACTTAAGCTCGACAAGACTATGTATTTATTGTGTGTGAAATCGTGACCTTGTCATCCCAATGCTCTGATCAGAAAAAAATATTTTAAATCGACCTGCTTTTGGCCCCACGCTTGCACAGACCCGACCACATTCTAAACTCGAGTTGGAAAGCCTTCATAATTCGACAACGTAAAAATGAAAAAAAAAAAATAGTTGACTTATGCTAGGTTTTGATGAATAAAAGAACACGTATCATTTAGTTTATGAAAAATTTAATCAGGTTGCTTATTCTAACGACACTGTTTGTCGTTTTTTATCATTTTTTCGATTTTCGCAAACTTTACGCACCCTCGAATCTTGCAATCTCGCGATAAGTGAAGTTCGAACAAATTTTGATCCAACTTAAGTCACATAGCTTGCATGAATTGCACTGAAAAAATCGTAGAACCGTTTGTAGCCGTCGTGTGATTTAAAAAAGGATTAGACATCAATATGGGATTTTGTAAGGGCTCAGAATGCTTGTAACAGAGCTGTCACACGGTGATGGAAAAGGGTTAAGTTTGGCATTCATTTTCTTCGCATCTAAAAATATTTTTGAGAGAAGTGAATTCAGGGTGTTGAAGTTTGCATCGTTAGAATGCAAGAAGAGGTCTTTTTCACATTTTTATTTCCTCAATCTTGATCCTATAAACTGTATTTTGTAGATGTAGACTGGAGGTCTCGAAATGAGCATTAAAAAAAAACAATTAATTTCCATTGTGCTCGAACGATGAAAACTTCAGTACGTGTATATGGACAGTAGGCTCTGCACCATTGCAGTCTCTGAATGCAGTTGATATTGAAGTTTGCATCGTTGGAATGCCATGAAAATTGATTTCTCCGCATTCCTCAAATTTCTATTGGCTGATTCTGCCTACAAAAAGTCCTCACCTATTTTTTAACATGCTGATTTCGAGACCTATTAGGATGGTGAATAAGTTCTCGCTTTTTTCGTGAAAAATACGCTTTATTGAAAAAAAATCATTCCCATTGCTTTGAAACGCTTCGAAACTGTCGAGTGATCAACTTCCAATGATTCTGCAAGTTCAGCTAGCGTATGACATTAGTCTTCACGAAGTGAAGCCTCCAATTCAACAAATAAAAATCATTATCTGGAAGCGTCGAAACCAATTCCTGCATGGTGTTTTTTTTAAAATAAAACAGTGCAGTTTATACTCTTTTTTCGGCATGAAATTGGACATGTTTGACATGCGAAAAAAAGTTTTTTGCACTTGGGCGAAATGACATTCACTGAAGTTCGCGCTTGCTTACAGTACTTCTCTATCGATGCGTTCAATCATAAGGAGCTATGCCAGTGTGACACTTTCACAAATTCGCCATTCTTGCCTTTTTCGATAGTTTATGCATTCAAGAATATTCTGTAAAAATGTCAAGGCCGAATCTCTAATACTCCCCGAATGGCAGCCATCTAAAGAGCAACCGCTCGTAGGTATAAAATGTCTCAGTAAAATCTTCAAACGCGTTTTTCTCGAAATGAGATTTTTCAAATTTACTGACATCGTAACTCAAAGAGCAATTATCCGATTGACTTGAAATTTGAACTAAGTACCCTTGAATATATTTACTCTACAATGACGTAGGATATTTTTGATTGGATGAAAATTGACGATCTGCCATTGAAAAAAACGACCATTTTATAGAGGCAAGAAAGCAGACTTTTTTCATAACTACACAATTTTGTTATATTTTGATATTTTTCGAAAATCCTACGTCATTGTACAGGAAATACCTTTCAGTTTAACGACATTCTTGCCTTTTTCGATTTCGGCTACGCAATCAGCCGGAATCATGTCAGCAGTGTAGGAACTTTTTTTTGCTCCTCCGAAGGCAGCGCATAAGTCGCTTGGATCTCAATATTTCTTCTACAAACAAATTATGTGATACAGGTCAAATATAGCCAAATATATTCTTAATTTTCCGAAAAATTTAATTGAATACTTTTCTTCCAAAAAATTCCCGAAAATCACCCAAATTTTCAGCGTTCACACTGGTACAGCCCCTTAAACCACACGCTCGCAGTTCTGGTAACGCCGTCAGTTCGAAAACAGCGAGAACTTATTCAACGTCCTGATGCAATCTCAGTCTACAAAAGTTCATTTTGCACGATAACGATGATAAGAGAATGCAAATATGAAAAAAAAAACTTTCGTTGCATTCCAACTATGCAAATTTCGACACCACGAATACAGAACTCTTCAGCACTATCTCGGTCCGTTTAAATTCGAGCTCCTCCCCCGCAATTCACCGCTCGTAAATCAAGCGTCGGACGAAGATCCGACATCCGTCGTTGACAAAAATAAATACGCGCGATAAATAAACACACGAGTCGCGAGGCTAAACGATGGGCACGAATGGAAGGAAATGCGAAATGGAGAAAGAAAGCGAAAGAAAAAAACGAAAACAAAAGGAAAACGAACCTTGCTTAATGACGATGCCGGAAGGCACCTGGACAAGCGGTAGGGTCGCGTTGCCCGGATTTATCCCCGGCAGGGTTCCGGGAGTACCCGGGGGTGGTGACGCACTGGCGCTACCGACCGAGCCGGGATCGCTGAAACCCTGAGCGCTGTTCTCCTCCGGTCCGTCGAAGAAGCTCAGATTGAATTCACTTCCTGCGTCGAAGGACACTTCCGGCGTTAGAGTGTCCGGCGCCGGTGCGCTGCCCAGACCCGCGGTAAGCGACTGATCAATTTTAAAAACGTCCATCATAACAATTTTACGACGTACTCGCGGACCTTCACTGTCGTCACTCCTCGACACGTGGTCACCATTCGCGCTTCACTCGCTGATCGTTTTTTCCCCCTCTTTTTTCTTCTTATTTGTTTATCATTATTCGTACTATTTTTTGCCTTTCGTCTCCTCGTTTCCTTCACTTTTTGGATAATTTTTTTTTCAAACTAACTTCTTCTCGCAATATAATACTCCTGTATTTTCTTTCAACCCGTCTCGTTCCTTGGGACGATGAAAAAGAATCCTAAGAACGCAAGACCGACCGGAAGTGACGAAAAAAAATTTATAAAAATCACTTTAACCCTCTCGCGTTATTCACTCGTTGATCTTTGATCGTCAAACTGGCGCGATTTGGGGCTTTTCTTCGAACGCTCGCAAGGCTTAGGGGGAATACTTTTTTCTCGTGACGTCGCTCGTCGGAGTGTCAATGGCGTTCGAGGATGCAATTTTTGCCGGGCGACCTCCTCGACTCCGCGGATAGACGCGTTCCATTGCTGTAACGAAATAACGAAAGAAAGAAAAACAAAAACCAAAAAGGCTAAACGGGAAGTGAGACGGTAGGTGCGCGGCCCCGCGGATCTTCTCTGTCGAGCAACGCCGGGCCTGGGGGCCGCTACTCGGATGGGTGACCGCGTAGCCGCGCACTGGCTCGCTCACGGGAATCGGAGGGAACAAGCTACCTATGTCGACTCGGGTTGCTCCATTGTTTCCCTGTGCCCTCGTGCGAACGCGTCGCTATAGTGCACTGGGAAAGGAATTGCTGTGGGCAACACTCTCGATGGCATTGAAGTTTGCATCGTTGGAACGCAACGAACAGAGTCATATATTGATACTTATATTTCCTTATTTTTTAAAATACGGAACGAAAGCTTTTTTGCGAATTTCAATTGCCGGTCTCCCAATAAGCATATTAAAAAATAGTGCAATTTGGAACAAACTGAGGTCGAGTGTGGAGTAGAGCACCCAATGAGTATATTAAGGGGTTACCCCCACTTGCAATTTTGAAAAAATTGATTTTTTTTGTTGCATTTTTTTGAAGTATAAGTATCTGAGAATATGTCCTGAAAATTTCAAGTCGATCCGAACAAAATCGACTGAGATATGAGCGTTGAAAGAGAAGAATCCGTGAATTGAAGAACTGAAATTGAACCTTTAAACGCGTTTTTCACAAAATGGCATTTCTGAAGTCGGTGACCAAGATTACTCGAACACTAATGAACCGATCTTCTTGAAATTTTGCAGGCTTATTTAATACATAAAAATGTAGTCTTTAATCGTTCGATTTTTTTTTTCGAAAAAAATGGCCGTTTTATAGCCAAAAAACGGCCGTTTTTTTTCGTTCAAATCGAACCATTAACTTTGACTGTCCGCCATTTTGTGAAAAATGAATATTTTTTTAAATCCTTCGATTAAAGACTAGTTTATACTTATATTTGACTAAATCCATCCGCATTTTTTTTTCAGATGATCCACTTCGCCGCAATGTTGGTCACCGCAAACCGTGTATATAAAAACATTATTTCATTGAGGGCCATTTGCCACTAAACAATGTAATATTTTTCAATAAAAAAATTACTGAAAGTTCTTCAAGATGTGTTCTTTAAGATGGTATATTGATCGATTAAAAAAGTTTTGTAGTTTTCTTTAAAAAAATTCATGAATAAAGCCTTTTTTTGCGCTACAAGTGGGGGTAACGCCTTAAAAAATAGTGAGGTTGGTGCGAATGGTAAGTAAAATTTGCAATAAAAATATGGTAGAGTTAAGGGGGTATGCAACTGTGGGCTACTTTAAGGGGTTACGTGGGTTTGAAAATTTCAAAAAATCGATTTTTACATTTTATAATCTAATAGTACAATATTTCTAGAATATTCTCCCAAAGTTTTGAGTCAATCGGAATGAAGGTCTAGGAGAGAGAGAGAGAGAGAGAGCTTTTGGGAATTCCCCCCGTTGGGAAAGACCGGCCGGGAGCGACGCAGGTATATCGCATTTTTCTCAAAACACTATTTTTGAAGTCGGTGGACACGATTTCGCCAAAACCCATGCACTCAAAAACTAATGCAAAATCTTATTGAAATTTTGCAGACTTCTTCAAAATAGAATTCACTAATGATCAAACTAAGGTTTTTTTTCGATTATAACTAATTTTACAAGGCTATACATGGAATAAATTGTACCAAAAGTTTTACTATATTGCATGCAACTCTGCCAAACATTGAGATTTGCATTTTTTTAATCCTTCGTTCAATCACGAGGTATTATCTACTAACGGAAAAAAAAATCTTTTTTAATTTCAGATTAAGCGATCATGAGTTATCTTGACCCAACGAGGACACTTTTTTGAGGGGTTTGCGGAAACCAGGTACCACCGGCTGAATTTTTCAATTTTTGGGATAAATTTTTTTGTTAATATTCTTGAAATGCTGCTGTCTTATCTGCTTATCATTTTGCATAAAATAATATATATATTATAATTTCTTTTGAATAGAGAAAATATGATTTTTTGTTTTGTATGTTTTGAAACAATGTTTTTCATAACTCGTTAGAGTTTTGAATACTACATTAGAGAACTACATTAGATGTCGAGAAATCGATTGATACACTTGTTCAGTGTAATAGTAGTTTAGTCTTAACCGACGTTTTTCTTCTTAACATTTTTTTATTCGTGTCAGTTATTAACAATAATAATGTCAATATTCCTCGAAAAAAAAATGGAAACATTTCTTTATGATTGAAACACGACGACAAAAAAATATCTTGGTCCAGTCTTAAGCAATGTTATCTATTTTAAGAAAAACAAACTCGTTTTTTTCGTTTCAGATCGACCGGATGGCCAAAATCAAGTACCCCGTTGAGCCCCTCACGTTCGAAGGTCCTTCACTCGATTGTTTATAACTTTTTTGATTATTGATATTCTTTTACGAGATTTGATACACAACTTTGTTAATATACATACACATAAATATCCAAACGATTTTTCAATCATCTTATTTATTCCTCCAAAATTAATTTTCTTAAATAACTCTGATTTTCGGGTCGTCACAGTGGCCTAACCCCTCCAGAAAATTCGTTGTTACTGCACTCCAACGATGCAAACTTCAGTCCCAACCCTCCGCAGAGGTCCCAAAAAATGAAAACGTCGAAGTGACAAGCGTGGGGTAATATTCAAGAGCACCACGAGAGACCACCACGGCATAAGCAGGGACGTTAGAAATGCAACATAAATGAATAAATGAGAGAAAAAAAACAAACGTAACGATGAATTTGGAAGCGATCCGACGAAAAAAAAAATCTTGAAAATGATTCACGTGCACACCAAGCAGCAGGGTAATTTGTTGTCGTGAGAAAGACACGAGCGGGCCCGACTCGTTGCAATTTAGTAATAAAATTATGTCAACGTCGAGGATCAAGGTGAACGGAGCCAACAATTCGAGAGGTTCGATCGTTCTCGCGTAGAAATTGCAAAGATGCGGCCTCGATATCGCGAATAACATCTTATGGGGAAAAAAACATAAGGGGCAAAAAAGTAATCATCGACTCAGTTTTTTAAATATATGGGTCCGTCGGACACGTAAGAACTTCCAGAAGGCAAGCGAGAGAGAGAGGGAGAGGGAGAAGGAGAGAGAGAGAGAGAGAGAGAGAGAGAGAGAGAGAGAGAGAGAGAGAGAGAGAATAAAAAATGTATATGGAAGAAAGGTAAGCATCGCGAAGGCAGACCGAAAGAGTGAGAAAAAGTGAATGTCATTGCCGTAATCTTCGGACGTTGACTTCCTCGACAGAGAAATAAAGAATGAAAGAGAGAGAGAGAGAGAGAAGCGGGAGGAGGAAGGAGAAAAGTCACCACTTATTCCTCTCGCCACGGTATCGCGATCCGTACCTACTCCTTGGCCATGGACCATCTGCCCCCCCCCCTCCTTTGGCTCGCCGTTCCTTCTCGTCTCTCTCTCTCTCTCTCTCTCTCTCTCTCTCTCTCTCTCTCGGGAGAGATCTTCTCTCGCGCACCTTTTCCTCGGTTTATTCTCTCGGCATAACTCCGGCTCGTGCGCCGGCGATTGCCTCGTGGTCTTCCCCATCTCTTTACATTGTAAAAGTGCCTTTTGAAAAATTCTCGACCATTCTTTTCCTTTTTGTTCCGGGAAGTAGGTGAGTCGAATGAAAATTGGACGATATCGATGTGGATGCAACGTTTCGGGTGGCTTAATTGCACGAGCACGAGAGGGACGATGAATCGTCGAGCCGAAAAAGTTCGATCGGGCGAGTGCGGGAAAAGTGATGCTGCGGAAGAAGCGAATTTCAGGAGAGGCCCGCAAAGAGAAAGAGTGAGGGGGGAGAGAGAGAGAGAGAGAGAGAGAGAGAGAGAGAGAGAGAGAGAGAGAGACGATTCAATTGGCAAGCTTCTCACGATCGTTAAAAGAGGCAGAGAGAGAGACAGAGAGCACTCATCCAAATGGCGGTTTTGCGGCATTCGGATGGTCATTTGTCTCATGCAACGCACACACATAGATCTCTCTCCTCTCGCCATACGTTTCCGCGTTCCATCTCTCTATATGCGCCTCGCGAGCCAGTGCGTTCACCTTGTCCTCGACGATTACGTATATCATCGCGTCCAGAGTCTCCAATTACTCCAATTATCAAAATCTACCGGATAATCTCTTTTCACTGAGAAGCGAGAAAAGTCGTCCTACAGACATGCATTTTTACGATACGAAGGGAGAGAAAGAGAGACAGCCAAAATTTATTAGATTGGATTGGCTGATGGTGCTCTGGTGCATTGGCAAATTAATTGTGGGCAGGAGAAATATAAACTGGTGAGGAAGAGCAAAAGAGGTGGGGGGTCGAAAATTAAAAAGAAATGTTTGTGCTCGTGACCACGATCGTCGTGACAAATCCAAGTAGTTACTCCACAAATTTCAACCACTTTATAATGTTTTCTTTTCAATGAGACAAATTTTTGACATTTTTTTCGTTAGACCGATCAATTTAATTCCTAATCCGTCCACTTCGCTGGATGCACACCGTGATTATGTTTACTTGTTTATTGTTGTGAAAGAATCGCGAGAAGTATCAAAGTTCGGATCGCTCGAATGTAACGAAAATTCGTTTTTTATTATCTTCTTTCGTTTTTATTTGGTATCGGTGACTAGCGATTATTCTCGACAATGTTCGAGTGATTTCCGTAGTGAGGCTGCACAAATTCAAATAAAATACGCTAGTAAAAAGATTTTGGGCAATTAATCAAAAATGCATTCCAACCATGCAAACTTCAATGTAATATCGAATAGCTGTTTCGCTCGATTCTCTTTGCTGGATATTTATTTTCAATATCGTATCAATGAGAAACAATAGTAATCGAAATAATTCATCTTCCATATCGCACTGATTGAAAATAATTCTTATTGGAATCATTCATTTCTTATATCATACTGATCGGAAATAATTCCGATCGAAATAATTCATTTTTAATATCATAGCAATTGAAGTTCGACATCGAAATAATTCATTCTTAATACCGTACCTATTAACGTTTAATATCGAATTAATTCATTGTTAACGTTGCACTAAATTGCTACAACACGAAGTTTGCATCGTTGGAATGCAGCGGAAATTATTTTTTTTTTCATCTACTCAACATTTTATGCCCGATTTAGGATGTGAAATATGCTCAAACATCTTTGCGTGTTGCTGTTGAAAATTTACGATGTCAATTTGGTTGATGATAACTTTCATTGATTTCACAACTTCATTGGATAATGATAGAAATAAAGGAATAAAAAATAAAAATATCGTTGCATTCCGACGATGCAAACTACCACGTCATTGAATAATTCCAATAGCAATAATTCATTTTCAACATCGTACCTACTAATATTCAATATCGCCCTAATTCGAAATAATATGACGTTGAAGTTTGCATCGTTGGAATACTAAAATGAATTCTTTTCAACGACTCATTTTTTTTTGCCGCTTGAGTAGCGAAATGTGTTCAAACGTATTTCTGTATTGTTCTAAAAAATTAACGACTACGATTTGCAAAAATAGCATTGTATAACGATAAAAATAAAGTACTAAAAAAAAACTAAAATCCCGTTGCATTCCAACGATGCAAACTTCAACGTCACGAAATAATTCGAATCCGGATAACCCAGGTTTAATATCAAAATAATTCTTTTTAAAAAAGCATCAACTCCAATCACCGTCCACACGCGCAAGCACCGCATCGACACTCCCATTCAACCGAATCCAAAGCATCGAAATATTTTCTTTACCTGTACGACAAGAATCTCGTTACCATCCGCGTGGTAAATTCTTTCTCATCCGTTGACGACGATCCTACCGTTCGTACGAGCGCACTTCGATGTACATCGATTCCTCGACGTTTTCGCGTTGCGCGCTCGCGCCAACCGTGCACACGCGGCAACTTTTATCCCTTTTGTTCACCCGCACGAATAACGCAAATATCGCGCGCACTTTCTTCGTCGAAGGAGCGAGCTTCTAAGCTCGGGCGAAAATTCGTCACGCCGAATCGGCGATTGGTCGTAAAACCACGCGGTAATCCACAGTACAGCGGGGGCCAAAGTTTCGCCAACCCCCCAACGTGACGACGCTCCGAAGCACACGGAACACATGCGCGCGTGCGAACACACGCGGCCGCACTCAGCTGTCCGATGCGTTTCACTCCACCCGCCACCCCCCGCCCCCTCTGACCGATGTAAATAAACGAAACGAAAAGTGCTTCAGACACGGTGAAATTTCCGACGACGGACGAAGAGTGTCGCGAAAGGGGTGAGATTCGGGTACTTTGCGACAGTCGCTTGTCATTCGAGTCTGCAACAAGGCCAGTCGAGCCCAGTAGCAACGAACGAAGTTTGGTAACCAATTTTCATGCCTCGCGGTCACTTATTTTCGTTACGAATGTCACCTTGCTCTAATTTACAGCCTTAAGTATCTACGAATATAGATATATGTATATGAGTGTTGTTTTTTTTTTCGTTTTTTTTTTTATATCAAATAAAATAATTATGACGAAGAAATGATGACGAGAGGCGAATAATTGAGGAGGCTCGAAGAGTGTGGTTTGAGCTGCACACACGCCGGTGTGTGCTTGCCCGACGTGATACCGGCTCGCGGGACTCGCTTGCGATTGCGCCGGGCCTCCTTCCTCTCTCGCTCTCTCTCTGCCTCTCCAGCCCTCTCTCTCTCACCCTCCCACCCCTCCTCTCTCTTTCTATCTCCCTCTATCGCTCTCTTCCTCTCTCTCTCTCTCTCTCTCTCTCTCTCTCTCTCTCTCTCTCTCTCTCTCTCTCTCCCTCTCCCTCTCTCTCTCTCTCTCTCTCCCGATGCTCGCGAGAGTTGCGCGAGCGCTTGGCTTACCTGTGAGGTAAGTAAAACCAGCGACGGCGGCCCTCGGGCATGTTACGGCATTGCAAGTCCGCGCGAACGGCGAACGTCGCGCGTTGTGTTGGCCTATACCTCGCCGGGGTGGGGAGGGTTGCTCTCGCTCTCGCACGCCGTCGTCCACCGATGGTGGCGGTCTCGGCTGATGTTCGCCGGTATTCCCGGCGAGCGGGGCGAGAGGGAGGGAGAGAGATACAGAGAGAGAGAGAGAGAGAGAGAGAGAAAGAGAGCTCCGGCACGGAGGGGGAGGAGAGAGCGAGGGAGAGAAAGAGAGGCGCGTTTGTTGCGTGCATTCGGAGCGAGAGAGAGAGGAGAAGCATTTCCGTGCTCCGAAAGAGACCGAAGCTGGCGGCGGGGGGGGGGAGAAAAAAGAGAGTGATGTTTCTTGCTCGGAGAAAGGACGCGAGAGAGACGCAGCGCTGGCAGAGAGGGACGAGCACCAGGCAGGAAGAAAAAGAGACAGAGAGAGAGGCTCACTTTTTTCTCCAGCAACGAGAAAGAAAAAGCGAGAAAATGGAATGAAGGAGCGAGAGGAATATTTATTTCCCATGATCTAGGAGGAGGGAAAAGGACGAAATGAAAAGAAGGGGTAGACAGATAGACAGAGACACGTTTATTTCATACTCGGACGGAGAAAAGAGGAGCGCTTTATTTATCGCCGTCCGCGAGGAAGAGAGTGCGTGAAGCAGCGACCGAGGAGGAGGCACGGAGGAAGAAAGGGAGAGGCATTTATTTCACACTTGGAGCGTGAGAGAGACGAAGGCCCCGTACGTTTCTCGTGTTGCGGGGAGAGGAAGAGCGACGATCGTTCCTTCCTCCGGCGTAGAGAGAGCGGGTGAGGAAGGGCACGGAGAACGAATAAAGTGCACCGGAGAGAGAGAGAGGGAGAGGGGTGGCGAGAGGGGCATTTTTTCACACTTTGAGACACACGGAGCGTCGTGAATTTCTCATATGTTCGAAGAGAAAAAAATAGCGCCGTCTCTACGTCGCGCTCTGCGAAAGAAAGAGGCACGTGCATTTTTCGTGTTCCGAGGGAGGAAGGGGGTAGAGGGATGGCCATTCCTCGCCGAGATACGGAAGAGGGAGATGGAGAGAGGAGTAAGAGAGAGAGAGAAGGAGAAAGAAAAAAAAAGGGCGCATCGGTAAGAGAAAGGGCGGGAGGTGGGATCGGACAAATAGTAGAGGGGATGAAATGGAGGAGAGAGTATAATGCCGTTGATGGCAGTTACCGCGAGAGTCAACGTCGGACGTACCTAGGGACCTCCACCAGCATCACCGGCGGCCAAGCCACGTATATGTGCGTGTCCGCACATACACGAGCCACACACGAGAGAGGGAGAATCGAATGAAGTGAGGATCGCGAGAGGAGGGAGGACCATAGAGAAGGCAGGAGGAGAGGCCTTGAGAGGGGGGAGAAAAGCGATGTACTTCGCTGTGTTCGCCTGGCGAACGGGGAGAGCCCCGATTGAAGAGCACGGGAGGGATGGGAGAGAAGAGGAGCAACACTGTAGGCGAGATACAGCAGTCCGCCGATCGAGAAATGTTGAAACGAGCGAGACAAAGATAGACAGAGGGAGAGAGAGGAGGAGGAGGACTTTGCGAGTGAAACGGGGCGGGAAGGTAAAGAGGGGCTAGTGGACCAACTGGGTTCACCAGCAACGATAGTTCATTGACCGAGAAGTGCCGAGCAGGCCCGAATGGACTCTCGAGGCTCGCGCGCGACGACCAAGACGACCAAGACGACGCTGGTTCTATACCCGGGCGCCAGATGCAGCTCCCCGGGTCTGCTAAAACCGAATTCGTCCGAGGTCCCCTCGACCCCCACTCCGCACTCCTACCCCCTCCCTTTTCGCAACTTGAATTTGCGACTTTTTTTCTCTCCCCCTCTCTTGAGTCATATTAATTCGCATGGCCCGAGCATCTCCCTCCTTATCGCCCTCTTCCTTTCTCCACGGGCTCTTCCTCCAGGGTGGAACCACGGGGGATGTTTTTTACTCTCGGACATTCGACGAGTCGAACCGTGGGAAAGTGGTCCCCGAATCCAATTCTGCGGATTCGGGGAGTCGCCCGACGAGGCCTCACCGTGTTTTGCCAACCGAGACAAAGGGTTGCACAACTTATACTCGAACGCGTACAGGGAAACATCTTCAAGGCCCTCGGAACTCGAGGACCCTCCTCGTTGTAACAAATTAGCCCGTACTCGGTTATGTGAACGTTAGCTTTTTTTCAGAATCAACACTCGACGACCCGTCCCAAGACTGACGCGAACAAATTTGAAGATCGTGAGCAAAACAGCCGGATGTGCTTATAGCCAATATTATGCAGATATAACGGAGGGATGCCGATGTGAGAATCGATTGTTACAAGAATCGATTCTTGTCCGATCAATAACCGATTTTTTTATTGGATTCTTTCGAACTAATTAATTGTCCAAATCGATCTTTCAATTTGGACTCAAGTGCAAGATCGATTCCAAATTTTTATTATAAAACCGACTCACTATTCCCATCTCCGATAAAAATTGCGCCATTGTACAAAAAAAAAACCGGGCGATATATGTGCGATATATCGTAGTATAAGAAAAATAAAAAGTACTGCGTTTACGCTTCATTATAACACGTGATATTATATATAATTAAGCATAAATCACATTGACTAGTTTTATAAGCCGTACTTCATTTATTTTACTTCCTACATGGTACTAAAACTATTCTAAGGATCCAGAATAAGAAAAGTCATGACAAGTTTTTAGTGTTAAGCCCAAAGATGCAAGTACCAAAGATAATCACAAAATGTCTATATTACGTATTTACTAATAGATAAACAGAAGACTGTACTTACATTTATCAGCACTCACTGCATAAAAAAAAGTAATACCCCGTTGATTACATTTATATGTGTATTCTTTGTAAACAAAATTTACTGTTTTGTTTTGAAAAACTAAACTATTGCTTCTGGATCTGAAAAAATTAGAAAGAAAGCAATACTTTGTAATAAAAATATCTTTCAGTTACGCATTTATTTTTGTCAAATATTGATAAATAAAAATGTTTATTCTTGACGTGGTGATTCTTATTTTTATACCTGAATCATAAAGGTACCTTTGATTTGAAATTTCTTTCATTCTTTTTCAAGTTTTATGCTCTCTTTTTTCATTCTTTTTCATATTTTTTCGTGTTTTATTTCATTCTTTCATTTTCTCTATTCTCTTTCATTTCATTCTTTCATTCTTTTTTATGTTTTATTCTCTAATTTTTCTCGCTACTTAATACAATTCGATTTTGACTGAATTGATTCTTTTGGTCCTAATATATTATGAAATCGATTCGTTGAATTACAATTCGATGAATCGATTTCATTCTAACAATCCGGCATCCCTAATATAACGTGATCAAAGTATCCTTCGCACTTATGCAGATGCATGTACGAGTACTGGAAGAATTTTTTTTTTACCGAGATCCCTTCGCCGTCCGATCTGCGGAGGGTGAAAACCTCGCAGCAGAAATTTGTTGGGGAGTCCCTGGATCCTACAGCATTTCTATAGAGACCCTATAAATTTGATAAAGACGCCGCGCGTAGGGAGTCCACATTGCAACCGAAGTGGAATCCAAGTGGAATTGCCATCGCTTGAGAACTTTTTATTTGATATTTGAAACCGGAATTTGTTGGATTCACAAAAAAATATCCTTTCGTGATGCCGTGCACAAATTTGTTGGAGAGTACCAAGATGCATCTCTAGAGTAATTTGCTGGAGACACCGCAAGTTGGGAGCCTTGATTGGCATCCAATTGGATTCTGCACTGTTTCCCTATGAACGCCGTTTGACAATTCTTACCACACAGAGAGAAAGTTACTTTCAACCATATTTCAACCATATTTTATATTACCCCGAGGGGACAATAATATTTTATAGTAATGGTTACTGCCCAAAATATAGTACTGCTTATGATATTTCAGCAGTTGTGTTAACTATGCTCATATGTTAACCACAACCAACAATTTTTCAAGCATACGTTGATTGTCAATGCTCTATAATATAGTAGGTCTTCATAAAAAGGATGATTCCTGACACTATAAAAAAATAGTGGTTTTTGCCATATTGAATGGTATGTCTACTAAATGTATATAATATTTCATAAATTCAAAAATTTTCAATTGAGAGTACTCTACCTGTATGATTGTTTATCGTGATTTCTTATTCCCTGAACTCCTGAAATGATTCCTATCGAAGAAAATATTTCACCTACATGGAGATTCGAACCTACGACCTACCTATCTATATTACTTATGGTACTTATGGTATTTCGATCGTAGATGTGACATAACGAATAAAAGTAATTCCAGCTGCGGTACCGAATAGCTGTTACCTCTGATATAAGTGGAATTTCGAACAGATTGCCTTTTTGATAATTTATGTCACTGCTTGAATGGATTTTTTGGCGCAGCCCAATCGTTTTCGAAATATCGAATTCTAAAAACTGATAAATGAATGCGCTAATATATCAACATCGATCATAGCGTGCCACCGCTGTCCCTACTTTTGTTGACACGTTCCACAAATGATTTACGTCTTCACTATAAGATTACCATGATGTTGTTCGTATAGTCACTTTTCGTAAGATCTTGTAACAGTTTATACTCAACAAGTGTTAATGTCAACCATACAAATAGTACAAACTTGCACTAAGAAAAATGTCAGCAGCATTTCTAAAACAACACAACTATAAGCGTCTATCTAAACATGCCGTTTTGGTAGTGTGTTTTTTTTTTATCTAGTATCCCTGAAATAACTATTAACTACTGTGAAAGACTTTACAATATCGATATAGTTAATTCAGTTAATATTTTTACAATAGTTAGTAGTTTCTTCGGGGATAATAGATAGTCGAGCACGCCACCAAAGTCACATGTTTACGTATACTTATCGCTTATGGCTGTGTTAACAATATTATGACTGCGGTGACAATAAACTATATGGAATCCGACTATACTTTTTTTTACCACGCGCCTTTTTTGTAAATACTATGCACTTTTCTCTCAGTGGCATCATTACAGTGTTGTGACGTTATGTCAAAGTACTATAAATAACAAACGATAATTACAGTGGATTTTCAGTTATGTGATTCAAACCAATTGCACTTTTTTTTAACGATTTATACGTTTTATACTTTTTGGAGACGAATGAAAGAAGATAGTTTGGAAAATGCAACGTACGGAATGCGATAGGGTCCATCAAGAATCGTATCGGATTCTGTTCGATAATGTGGGAATCCTTCAGGATTCAAATTGGATTCGTAAATAGGACTCCAATGGGGAATCCCGATTAGAATCCGATGTGAGACGTTTTAGTATAAGGACCCAATGCAACGATCCATTGGATCCCTATCAGGAAGCAGAGAAAAGTATGGGAATCCAATTGGATCTCTACGACAATTCCTGCACAGGAACGAGCTCAGCGTTTGATAAGTGGAGCTGTAATTCTTAGCTGAAAGAACTCTTGAAAAGTTGCTCATCCAATAGGAATAAGATACGATCGGCAAGTCGCTAATTGAATTACGACGCGGAAGAGAAATAACGCCGGTATCGATTTACTTCGATTTTCACCTCATTTGATGTTAATTCCCGTCCAAGTGAGCCGGATGCTTTGATACGCGAACCAGTCCTCACGGAGATGCAACGACGATGCTGCCAATTGACGATTTCGATCTAATCGGACTCGCGAGCTGTCAGGATCCTAAAATACACGAAGATCGTTACGTGTGTGTATCGATCGTGACCACTCTATCGTACTCCGGAATTTGGCGCCTGCCCTTTCGACGATTGCGCGAGTCGTCTCGCGGAAAATCGACCAAGTGTACCGATAGAGCAATGACGGGGTGCGGTTGGAGGTCTTGAGCGCATAAAAGGGATTCCCGTCGTTTTGAGGCCATACAACGATTCCACAAGTTTACCCCTACACGTGCTCGTATAGCCTGCATGCAACAGATATCCAATCTTAGAATTCGAGCAAAACTCGGAGCCTAGAGAGAGACAGAGAGAGAGAGAGAAAGAGAGGGCTTCGTAAGATCGGAGAGAGGAGAAAGAGCCCGGCATCAAGCGAGCTCGGGAGAGCACTTGTCGGGAAAGGAGATGCGCTCTTCACAGAGTAATGAACCTGGGAAACCGGTTACGTCTCTCCCTCTATGCGATACACGTACACGAGAGACGCTGTGTTGTCCATAATGCCTCGTGCACACGTAGTCACCCGTTGATACTGGGCAGAAGGGCATCAGCCGCGATACTTTTGCTTCTCGAATCGCGGCTTCCCCGGCCCCTTTTTTACCAGCTATCGGTATAAGCGGGCGATCGGTTCCACGTAGAGGAAAAATCGAAATGTTGCGTGTGCAGTGTGCACGCGGGAGATCATCTCCGGATCGAGTTTTCCGTCATGGTATATCGGCGAACAACGTATAACATACCCTCCGCACATAAACAACGTTGAGGCTTCGAGAGCGCGGGGCGGAAAGAAAAAGATCGCGGAAAAATCGAACGAGATGCTCAGTGGAGAGGTAGACCAGGTAAGAACTATTAGGAAGATAAATTTTCCTCGTTTCTCGGTCGATTAAGGGGTTGTAGAAGTAGTAGACGTAGTAGAAGTAGTAGAAAGCGATGGGCAATACTTTCATTAATGTATTTTTTCATTTTCGTTTAAAATAAATTTTTATTTTCCATTAAAAAAACGCTACGAATTAATTCCAAGTCCTAATATGTATAAGAAATTATGGTCGAGACACCGGTAGTGGAGTTGAATTTCCACAAATGACTCGTTTAAGGGATTACCCTCACTTGCGATTTTGAAAAAATCGATTTTTTTTTATTGCATTTTTTTGAAGTATAAGTATCTGAGAATATGTCCTGAAAATTTCAAGTCGATCCGAACAAAATTGACTGAGATATGAGCGTTGAAAGAGAAGAATCCGTGAATTGAAGAACTGAAATTGAAACTTTAAACGCGTTTTTCTCAAAATGGCATTTCTGAAGTCGGTGACCAAGATTACTCGAACACTAATGAACCGATTTTCTTGAAATTTTGCAGGCTTATTTAATACATAAAAATGTAGTCTTTAATCGTTCGATTTTTTTTTTTCGAAAAAAATGGCCGTTTTATAGCCAAAAAACGGCCGTTTTTTTTCGTTAAAATCGAACCATTAACTTTGACTGTCCGCCATTTTGTGAAAAATGAATATTTTTTAAAATCCTTCGATTAAAGACTAGTTTATACTTATATTTGACTAAATCCATCCGCATTTTTTTTTTCAGATGATCCACTTCGCCGCAATGTTGGTCGCCGCAAACCGTGTATATAAAAACATTATTTCATTGACGGCCATTTGCCACTAAACAATGTAATATTTTTCAATAAAAAAATTACTCAAAGTTCTTCAAGATGTGTTCTTTAAGATGGTATATTGATCGATTAAAAAATTTTTGTAGTTTTCTTTAAAAAAATTCATGAAAAAGGCCTTTTTTGCGCTACAAGTGGGGGTAACGCGTTAATTAACAAACCTCGCCGCGCTTGAACTCCTGAAGGGTCTTAGTCCCCCCCCTCTCTCGCTCTCTCTAAATATATATACAGGGTGTCAGGGAGGTCGATGCAAAGCCTTAAGGGGGTGATCGGTCACCTTATTAGGAATATATCTAACCTAGGTTACCTTAGTCCAAACTCTAAGGATTTCGGGTTATCATAGTGAGTATGATTCTTAGAAAATTTTCCAATATTGGATACTAATTCCTTCATAATGTTCAAGCAGACAATAATTGGCAACTAAAAACTTATTTGCGTCTTAGCTTAACGTGTATTCAATCGACAAACACCAGTACAATCATCTGTACCGAAACCACTAACTAAATGGGACGTGTTGAATAATTAAAAACTTGTCAAAAAATAAAAAAATATTTTTAAATATATTTATTTATATTCAAAGATTAATATTCTTATTTTGATTATTATTGTTTTTATTTTTATATATTATTATTTAAAAATTTACATGTAAAAAAATATGTTTAAGAAAAATAGCATTGACGTAAGAGGTAAACGGGTTAGTACCTAATTTTGCGAAATTTTTCAAAAATCGTACTTACCATGATAACTCGAAATGCTTAGACTTTGGACTAAGGTAACCTAGGTTAGATATGTTCCTAACGAGGTTACCTACCAGCGCCTTAAGGCTTTGCATCGATCTTCCTAACACCCTGTGTGTTTATATATATATATATATGTGTGGATGGGCCACCCCAAAGGGTGGCCCGAAGAATAACGTTCCAGAAGAAAATTAACTGTCCAAATGAATGCCGTTGAAATTCGCATCATTGGATTATCTTTTCGCATATCTAAATCCTTTTTTTGCAAAATGAGGTCGTAAATCTCTAACAAGAATACGTTTAAAGTTTAAATAATTTTTAAAGCATAAAAGCTTGAACAATTAAAGAGAATGAATTTCCATTGCATTCTAACAGTGCAAACATCAACATCATGGAAATCACCCCCATATTTGTTCCACGATCTTTTCTAGTTTTCCACATGAAAGCTTTTTTTATTTTACTTTCGAACTTTCCCGTAGCATAGGTTATTTTTTTTTCTTTTTCGTGTATGTACTTTTCTCTCAGAAGTTTTTGAAAGCATTTGAAAGTCATTTAGCCTTGTATAAGTATTTTTTTTTATCTTGTCAACTTTAATGACTGATCCTTTCGAACAATCGTTTAACTTTTGACCAAAATCTAAGGCATTTACGTGAGTGTTCAGTTGGTTATTTATTTATCACTCAACAGTGCACTTCATAACAATAGCGCAAGGGAAAAAGTTGTCAGGAAAGTACATATACAAGGGTGTAAAATGAAAAAATTATTTTTCCCTAAAACGAAAAAAAAACGTAAAACGTACATGGGGATGATTTGAATGGGTATTGATACGAAGCACCTAGTTTTTCCTTTTGAATGTCACTTTTTAGGCCACCCTGTGTGCATATATATATATACGTATGTATAAGCACCCTCATTTCGCTTTCGAGTGTATCCCGCGAGAGGGTGCCTTGACACAGATTTTCGTCGTTTCCGCCTTTTTGCCAGCACCTCCAGCGTGAAGAGCAGGCAAAAAAAGCAGGGGTGGGAATTCAATTACCCGACGAGCGGCAATAGACAGGAACGGGAAGAAAAAGAGAGAGAATGCGAAGGACGAGTGAGAGAGATTGCGCGAGAGGGAGTACAAAAGAGCCTGAGGGAGGGAAATAGTTAAAAGCGGCAATAACGCTTGGGCTCATTTGCTAAAAGCGAAATAAAAATGAGGTTCGTTCGAGTTGTTCGGCGAGGCCAAAAGTTTTGTATCGCGGGGAGCGCGAAAGGGGGGGGGGTGGACGAGTTTGTTCTTCGGATATGAAGGCTGATTCGGGAATTGTGCTTTCTCGTCAAAGAGTATTGGAAAAGCGGTTTTCTGCGATGCTAATATCGCTTTACGATACTGAAGTTCGGATCGTTGGAACGCAACGAAAATTCTTTTTTTATTTTCTTACTTATTCGTATCGTTGTCCTTCTCTTTACTATTCAAAATCTTTTTTTGTAAATTCAGTTTGTGGATGGACATGGGGGTAATAAAAAGGATTTTTTTCCGAACGATTTTAGTAGCTTGAAATAACAAAAAAAAAATTAGGCGTTGAAAAAAAAGTAATGACTCGTGACCTGTGGTCACGAGAAAATATACTAGGCACGACAAAAGCTTGCAGAAAATAGAGAACCTTTTCTGGGAGCGCTTTCGAAGTCTCCTCGTGCAATGGCTATGCATGAGAAGCTCCCGATGTTGCTCGTAGCTGGGTGGCTCTTCATTTCTCGCCGCTCAATTGCTAATGGGCTTCGAAACTACCGACCAGACAATGCAGTTTACTTTCTTCATTTTTTTATTCCTCCCAGATGGTGGAAGCATGTTGTTTTCGAAATTTGATTTTTTACATGTAGATACGTCGAAAGAAACTTGAACTCCTAAAATTTCCCAAATTTCGCAAATTTCACGGCGTTATTGTTAATAAAAAAAAAAAAAGATTCTGCCCTTCGGGCAACTGAGTAACGTTTCTTGAGAAAAATCACCAATCTAGCAAACGTCATAATTCCACGTTTTTAATTGACTTGAACATTGTAGCGGAATGAAACATTTTTCACGAGGACACTGTACTGTATTGCTCCATTTTTTCCCCCAGGCACGATGTCGTTACGCAAAATCCGTTAGACAAATAGCACAATCAAGCAGAACACTTAGTTTATGTTCTTTTTTTAAATTCCTTTTGCAGGGTCAATATTGTTCATTTTGTGAAAGGATAACTTTCGTATTGTTAAATAAATATTGAACTCGTAAAAAAGCGTTACCGTCAAACATAACTGTCACATTGTTAAAAGGATACTCATTTTCGGACGTAGATACGTCGAAGAAAAATTCACCTTCAAAGATTCTTCACGGTCAACTGTGTCGTTTTCGAGAAAAAAACATATACCAAATTATATCAAACTAAATATTATTAATTCATCAACAAATGATTATCTAATCTAATTAGGCAAAATCAATTTTTTAAAATAATTTTTAAAAAATCCTAAAATATGAGTATAGCTTCTAAAAAAAATTGGAACTTTCGCCACCGTCAAAATTCCACGTTTTCGATTGCCACCAATATTCCCGCCCAATTTGAGATTTTCCATGCAAAAATTATCCCCGAAAAGCTCCTCATTCACTCAGCTGAAATCGCTGGAAAAAATGTTGACCGAATAAAAAACAACCAATGGGAGTCATTCGAACGCTGCAAAATTCAACACCATAACGCCGTGGACTCGCCAAACCCAAGCAGACCCGAGTCGAAATTTAGACCCTCCTTTGAATGCTCGAGAACCTATTTCCTTTGTAACGCACAGACCTCCGCCCTCCTTTGAATCCCCTTGAACCTATATGGAGAAATTTGCACCGTTGGCGACCCTCCTTTAGCCCTACTGAACCTTCTATTCAACCTCCTGAGCCTCCTTTAGGCCTATGGGCTCGGCTTGCGTGAACCTACACAACCTCGTTTTGGCCTAAAGTCCTATCTGTACCCTACAGAACCTCCTTTGAATCCAAAGCAGAAGGAAAATGAAAGATTGGATCCAAAGGAGGTTCTGTAGGGTCAAGCTATATCTGAAAAGTAAATTATATGTGTGAATTAAAAATATGATGTTTGATTATTTATTATAAGATTGATTTATTAATTCGAAACATATACATACATTGTCACAACTATAAATTATTTCGTGTAACTTAAAAAAACGTTATATTAAACCTACTCAAGTTCCATAGAATTTATGTTTGTGTGTTTGTGTGTTTGTGTGTTTTCAAGTTTATTTCATTATTATAAATAAATGATGTATAGTTTATCTGAAAATATTTTTTAATTATAATTATCCCTTCTTTGGAATATCGGTGAACTGCGGATGGGAGAGAAGGGGGGGGGGAGCGGAGGGCAGCATATTGAAGTAGGCTTAAAGGAGGGTTGGTAGGGTCAGAAGAGGTTTAAAGGAGGGCTAGGAGGCTCTGCGAGCCACCGGTGAAAGGAGTCAAACGAGAGTTAGTAGGGCGAAAGGAGGTTTAAAAGAGGGTCTGTAGGTTTGCGTAAGCATTATATCAGGCTCACTAGGGTTTAAAGGAGGTTCAGATGAACCTACTAAACCTCCTTTGAGTGAAAAAGTCCAATTTCTGCCACTTTTGGAGGTTCAGTAGGTTCTGATATACATGTTTTTGAGATTTCCATTTGAACCTCTTGAACCTCCATTGAATGAAAAATTGGGATCGAAAGGAAGTTTAAAGAAGGGTCTACATTTCGACTCGGGGAGCCCAATACAAACGAAAATAATCTGTACGTCAAAGCGGCTCTCGTGATCTCGTACACACGAGGACACAATGTCAACCGACGACCGCCAAACCATCCGGAAATTAACGAATAACCGAGCCAACGTGCACGTAGCCACTTGCAGCATCTCTTTCCCAGCCGGGGATGATGCGCGCCTGCGTGACTTCCGGTAGCTGCGGAAGAGCCTTTTTCGGACAGACTCGTTGAGGATTGTTCGCGAATCATGATATGCAGAAGTGAGCAAGTTCCTAACGGCGTTGGGAAATTCGAGGGACGACTCGTCCCATGACTGGATCAGCTTTTTTGGACCCTTTTCGGTAGTCACGATGCTCATTGGGGGTGGCTACGGGTCCTTCTAGACAGCCGTCTCTGGCTCTCGAAGTAAAAGAAAGAAACACACGTAATAGGGTGGGGCGCTTCGCTGCCGCTTTTGAATCGATCCAACGCGCCCTCCGACCATCCCCCGCGCGCTTCACCCTTCCCGAACCACCCCTCCTGTTACCGCACACAGTGAGCAGCCAGTGAATGTGGATACGAGTACCTACGGCCGGAGGTTACAGCTCAACGAATCTCTGATCTCCGGGATATCCCGGTTTGAACAACCCCCCGCGATCTTGCCTGTTTCAACCTCCTCACAGCTCGCCCCCGTGGTAAATGGGGGTCCAGCCCCCCCCCCCCCCCCCCCCCTCAAGATTATCATTGCCAAGATGGCGGAGGGTCGGAAAGGTGATGCTGTCTTGACGATACAGCATCACTTTTCCGAGGCATGAGGGTGCAACCATCTGCATGGGGGATGCATCCCCCTCCCCATTGCCTATCTTAGCCTGCTGTTTTTACAATGCAGCATCACTTTTCCATGGCATGGGGGCGCACCCCCCCATTGCTTATCTCAGCCTGCCATCTTTACGATAAGCATCACTTTTCCGAGGCTTGGGGGTGCGCAAATATCGGCATGGGGGGTGCACGCCCCATTGACTATTTTAGCCTGCTGCTTTTACAATACAGCATCACTT
The DNA here is from genome assembly GCA_951751655.1 of Ophion costatus. Taxonomy (NCBI): domain Eukaryota; kingdom Metazoa; phylum Arthropoda; class Insecta; order Hymenoptera; family Ichneumonidae; genus Ophion; species Ophion costatus. Next base: position 30,546,578 of record OX632363.1, read on the forward strand.
TTCCGAAAGACCCTCAGCCATCTTGGCTACGATGATCTTGGTACGTTGGATTGTCACGAATAAAAATACGATCGTTAATCGTGAAAAAAATGCACGAGCCAGCGACTCGTAATGATTTTTCTAGAAAATTAGATCATCTTTTCTCTCCCTTATCGTTGGGGTATTTTAATACTAACTCCAGGTATGCTCCTTTGGCATATTTTTCAAACCTTCCACGAATAAGACATTTCGGGGTGTTGGGAACAATTTGTTGTTTTTTTTTTTTTCGTTTTTCAAGACGGGCAAATTTTTAACGAAGACTCACCGTTGTTGCGAAGGATTGAGCCAGGACTGTTGGCCTCGAGAGGGCTGTTTGGCTCCTCCGTGTTCGGCTCTTGCTTCACGCTGAAATGAAAGCATTCATTATGAATCCGGCGCGTCGAGTGGTCCAAAAGATCCTACAGATATATTCCGTACGCGCACGTACTTGTGTATACGCTAGTACGGCACGAATGGCATAATCATTGATCCTTACCCTCGGAATTCGTTTTACAATTATTGGTCCCTCTGTAGTTGGAAACTCGAACAAATCGGAACTTACGCACGCGGTTTCTTACGCGTTCTTTTTTAAGTATGTGCGGGGAAATGTGATGTCGGAAAAAATAACCAATATTCGGAATTCTCGAATATATGTATGTCCTGGATGCGGAGTAGAAGCAGTCGTGAGCGGCATTGTACAACTTTACCTCTCATCCTTGATTTTTACCAAAAACTAATATTTAATTTCCGTGGGTGCAGGTGTACTAGCAGGAAAAAAAACAATTTTCTAATGATTCACGAAATCTTTGCAATACCATAAGCCAATCCGTGCAGATATTGTCGTAAGGATTCAATTGGATTCCCATACTGTCCCCACTTCGTGATAGGGGTCCATTGGGTCATCGCATTGGATCCCTATGCTACAACGTCACCCTCGTACATTGGATTCTCATCAGGGTTCCCTATTGGCGTGTACAAATCCACTTTGAATCCTGAAGGATTTTCACGTTATCAAACAGAATCCGATATGATTCTCGAATGATATTAAAGTTCGCATGGTTGGAACGCAACGAAAGTTTAGTGGACTGCACTTTCTTTAGACAAATTTAAGCTACGAAAAACACTGAAACGTTTTTTAGGATCCTGATAGGAAATCTACAGCCAAAATTTGCAGGATACCATTTCGCATGATGAAGAAAATGGAGAAATAATTCAAGGAGAAATTTCGTTGCGTTCTAACGATGCAAACTTCTACATCGTATTCTGGATGGAACCCATCGCGCATTCTATAAGTTGAATTTTCTAAACAAAAATTTATAGAAATAAAAAATAAGTAGATTTCAAGAAAGGATGAATCTTGGCTGCAAAAACATAAATCACTTAAAAAAGTATATCTTAAAAATCGATCGGAATCACATTACTGAAAATCCTCTGCAATAATAGTTTGTTATTTATTTAACTGCACTTCGACATAATATCGCCACCTACGAGCACGCTCACGAAAGGTGCAGGTTATCTTTCAACACGCCCAGTCTTTTCTCATGACTTTTCACATATTTTCAATTCGATCCTGGTAACAATTCTCAAACGGCGTTCATCGGGGAACAGTGCAGACTCCAATTGGCTTCCAATGAGGACTACGTGCGATTTCCCTAAGAAGCCCCGATAGAGATGTGGAGTATCTTGGGACTCCCCGATAAATGATAAAAGAAAAATAAAAAAAAAATGCGTAACGACGTCCATCAGGAAGCAGCCTCAAATCCACTTGGATTCCAACCTGGACTCCCCACTGCCTCGTGCCTATTAAGTCCCTATAGGAATCTGATAGGGTCTGGGGATTCCGCAACAATACTCTGCATGGGAATGAGTTGACAGTGTCCTAAAGAAAGAGTTGCAAGCCCCGTCTACTTTGTCCGAAGTGCCTCATATACACGAGAGAAGCATGCGAGAGGGAATCTGAAGAACAAGGTTATTGAATTGGATACGCGTAGTAGGTGTGTATGTTGCCAGTTGTGGTGGAAAGTAGTTCAAGTTCGGATCTAATGACCTACACTGTCTCACTCACACGGACACACATGCACAATCATATCACATACGAACCTCGGAAAATGCACTCCAAGAGGAAACAACTGCCTCGTCTGGTGTTTCCGTTTTAATATCGAGTCTTCTAGTACCGTCAACGAATTCAATTTACAATGCTAACATAGCTTCGTTGGAAAGTAGCCCTGGAGATGTACATCTGGAGGTTCGCAAAAATCTAACGGGGCGGTTTAATTAATAAATTTGGGTCAGAAATAAATAAATTTCACGTTTTATCTCTCTCTCTCTCTCTCTCTCTCCGTCTCATTACGACTCACCCTCCTCTTGTCTCGTGATCGCAAGAGGTTCTCGAAATCGCGTGTGGTCTGAGCTGTGGTCTGTCGGCAAGATCACCCTCCAGTCACATTTATCAGCCAGCTACGTTTTCCTCCCCCTAGCATTCTCACGAACACGACGTCCCTCGATTATCCTCTACATAACAAAAGATTCCTCAATTTCTCGCCCCATCGCCCCTGCCACAATCCCTCATCCTCAATCTTATACATCTGCGCTGCGATGAAGGCAGCCCTACGGCAGCCTACGGAGTGACCCAGTTCTCAGCTACGGAACTTTCGGCAAAGGGGTGCAAGAGAAATGACTCGGGGCGAAGTGCCACAAGCATCGTCAACAACGTAACGACCACGACAGCATGGGGAAATTGGACTCAAAAGGAAACTGCCACACGCAATTCCTACTCAGCTTCACACTGAATTATACTGAATCCGAGTATTCGCAGATTTTGCAAATCGTCAATACGAAAACGAATCAGAATCATCACTCCTATTGATCATCATGATCAATCGATCGTTTCCTACCGATTGCCATTTGCCTGAATTATTTCCAAGCTTTCGAACAATCGATTCGAGTCAGCCAGTGCTCCAGGACATCTCGAGGGTGGCAAGCTCCAGCGAGCTAATTTTCCAGATTCCTATTTTTCAAAGCCAATTTTCCAGGGACTTCGTTTTCTCAGCTATACGAACAGCCGTACGTGACTTGGAAGGCTTTTTCTCTAGACGAAAAGACGACGGGGGATGCTCAACAAAAGGGGATGGTTCTGTACAGTCGAATGCGCCCAGATGTACTGATGGAGCATCTTTCTCGTCGAGAGAATTGACTTTTTTAAGCTCGGAAAATGTGTCTCGCTTCGCTAATTGAATTTTCCTCCATTCATCCACAATCAGGACAGGAGAGACACGGAAAGAGACGGACAGACGGAGAGGGGAGAGTGATCGATCACTCGGTTCGGCAAGATTGTACGAGCCCAACAGCTGGCAAACGTTTGCATATTTGCTTTCGGTGTGGGAGTGCAATGGTAAACATACGTGTGGACCAATGGCGATCCAACTTCTGCAAATACGTGGACAGGTAGGCATGCACGACTACGGAAGCCACACAGGGGTGTACGTACCCATATGAGGAAAAGTGATTTTGAGGAGTTTAGGACTATTACTAGCCTTATGTCCTCATGCTCAACGTCATGTTATTCCTAATGTCTTTGAAAACGCCTTTAGATGTAAAATTAGTGATAGAAAATTTCTTTCGACGTCAATTTTGTGCCCAAATTCAACAAACCGATTCAAAATGCAGGATTGTTCTCAGAGGGGCCAACTGTCCTGATAGTCAACATCGCGTAGATCGATGGGGTTCGCCATATGTACAAACATAGGCAACCTCATAAACGACGTGAATATTTATTTTTGACAATAACTTTGTCAAAATTTGCAATATTATTTGACTCAATCAGGGGAGAAACGATAAAATGTAGGCGATGTACGACGTGACGAGAGAATGCGAATATCGGAAAATAGAACGCGCCGGATACGTGAATAATTACTCAGCTCCCTGACGAGAATTCAGTGCCCATTTACGGATGCCTGCGTTACGTGTATGAAATATACATTAATTATTGGGTAAACGTATATCGAAAAAGCAGAGACGTAAAATCGTTTGCTCCAGAAAATTGAACGACCGCACAATCGTCAGCACTCAACCGATTCAATTAACGTGTCCCGAATCCAGTCAGCTTTTTTCAGAGCAGCTAATGTTTTTTGCCGCTCGAATGTAACGAAAATTCGTTTATTTTACACCGTGACGTCGATTAGTCTCGTTAATTTAATACTTGTCACGACTCTTCGCGATAGTTCGAGTAGCGCCGATTTTGCACGATAATTCGAACGGAAAAAGTGGGTCAACGACGGCAAACGACGTGACAATTTTATCCGAACAGAGGATTCATTTATCCCTTCATTTTTTATCGTCGCGAACTACAGCATCGCGACTTTTGGGCATAATCGAATACAAACGTATATCTACCTGCGATCGTAACGGAAATTCATCTTAATCCGGGTCCCTGAGTGACATGTTTCTCTTGTGAAAATTTAAAAAAATGGTAATCATAAAATATTGTTTTTCTTGCAATTACGAAAGGAGCGCGTAATGTCGGGGCGAGCGAGTAATTGGGATGTCAGTTAATTAACGAGAAATTCCCTTGCTGACCCCCCCGCCCCCCCAGCTCACTTTCTCGCGCCACTTTGTCATGCAACCGTGCAAATGTAGTCGTCCGACTACCCTGTCGCGATCTTTTATCACTCGCGCGAAATTTTGGCGCATTGGACTTTCAGAGCCGAATTTACCCTACGGTAGGGTCTTTAATTTTTTGCTCACGTTCTATCGGTACAAGACACCACTGTAGGCCAGTTTATAGATTCAAAAAAAAAAAAAACTGGTTGGTAAGACCAAACTAATTTGATTGAAATGAGGATTTGAATCAAAAAGACGTAAGGCAAAATTGAAACCCAAATAAACTGGTTTGGTGAAACCAAAAAAAAACTATTTTGGCGAATCCAAATTTAAACCGAAAATAAACTGTTTGGTAAAACCAAAATAATTTGGTTGAAAGAAAGATTTAAACAAAAATAACCCAACCCAACATTTAAACGAAAATACAATAGACGAATGTATACTAATTGAACTTGTTTTTTTCAATTGCTCATATTCCGTTATTTTTCTTCGATTTCACATATTGTCTTTGAACACAACGATTTTCGACTACTTTTCCCAATAATGTGAATTCTGCCCAAGCCTAACCATGTCAAGTTTGCCTCAGCTGCTTTAAAAAAGCAGTAACCGATACACATTATTTCGATTAATCAACCCTTCATAGCTCAACAACGTTAGAATTAAACAATAATTGACTTTCAATCATTAGGTAGGTTTCAATAAATTTAAAAAACACGTATTGTTCAGTTTTTCAAAAATGTAATCGGGGCTCTAGTTATAAAGCAATAAAGGGAATGGGCCAGCCATGTCACATTGTTTCGTAACATTCCATTATGATGTATGCAATGCAAGCAGCTGTTTTGTTCGTTACAGCACAAAGCCACGCAACATTTTTCACACACTGTTTGTCGTTTTGATATTTTTTATCGATTTTCGGAAACTTTACCCATACTCGAATCTTGCAATCGCATGATAGATGAAATTCGATCAAACTTAGTTTGTAATTGTGAAAAAAGAAATGGAAAAAGAAGAGAAAATCAATTGGTAAGTACATGTGGCCCATAATTAGATAATATAATAGGTAACGTAACGATGAGCTTGCCGTTAGATCCAGTCATTTTTTTCAAACGGTCCATAAATGAATAATAAGCCCTACGATCTAAGGATGCTCTCAACCGTCCGAGCATTAGTGCCGTTACCTTAAATGTGTCCCAGCAAGGGGTTTTCGTTTTTAGGTACTAATATCCCACCACCGTCGATTTGGGCTGGAAAACCCAATAGGTTCTGTGTGTACACATTCGAGTTCACATATCGCTGGTTGAGCTCTCGCGTCAACGTCTGTGTGCAGACGTTAATTTGAATTCCACCATCCAATTACTTCCACGACTTTTTAATTATTCGTCGTCCAATGCGTTCTCCGTGCACTGGGTACAACAGAAATCCGATATCAAAGCTTTTTGTCGACTGCGCGAGAGTGCCAGCGAAATATTAAACAAAAATGCGCACACTGAATGATTTTCTCGAAGCTTGCACCCGCGTGTACTCGTATGTCACTCGTAAATACGAATTACGATAAAAGATCGACCATCCGTCATGAAGGGAGTAAAGAATTTTGTGCTGACGATCAGCTCGTCCGCGACACGAACGTGGAGTTGATTTTGCTCAATAAAAACGGGAAGAGTGTCCGATAAAGTAGAAATAAATGCAACTCGACGGCATTGGCCTAGGCCAACATTCCGATAGGTGACCACTTACCGATGGCAACGCAACTGACGCGGACGATCGTAAGGCCCAAATGAGGCGCCTGTATTTTTGGAAGGCAACGAGAACATTAAATGGAGAATGGAGCACGTCAACTGAGGTTTGTATTCAGCTGGGAGCAACTTCCCGTGCAGAAGGTGCCATAGGGATCCAAATCGATTCCCATACTTGACCCTACTTTATGACAGGGATCCAATGGGTCATCGAATTGGATCCCTGTACTAGAACGCTCGGACGTTGGATTCTCATCGGGATTCCCCATTGGAATGTACGAATCAAATTTAAATCCTAAGGAATTCGCTCATTATCTCACACAATCCGATACGATTCTTGAAGGATCTCATTCTGCACGTTGAATTTTCTAAAGAAACTATATATGCAGCATCTCAAGATGACCTGACATTTTAATTTATTAATAAAACGTATTATTCATTTGAAAAGTACGAATGTTTTTATTTTAATATAAGGTAAAAACATGGAGGTTATGTGTGGAACACTATATCCGATAAATGGCCGCCAATAACAATTTCCATGCGTTGCTCGATCGTGTAATTCTTCATGACTAAACCTCAGTACTTCCTGATGCCAGTTGTCAAAGATTGGTACTTTATGTTTCAACAAAAAAAATTACGCACAATTTGAAATGTCAGGTCATTTTATGATACCCTTCAGATACAAAAAATGATGAATCATAATATAGTATAAACCGCTTTGTTTCGTGCGTGGTAAGAATTCTCAAACGGCGTTCATGGGGGAACAGTGCAGAATCCAATGGATCCTAATGGGGACTCGTTATGTGCGGTGTCCCTAACAAATCCCTATTCCTACGACGTTGAAATTAGAATCGTTAAAATAGAAACCGAAATTATACCTTTTTGAATGCTTATAATTATTTTTTTGGGTGATTTAGAGTATGAAAATAACTCCATGCTCTTGGAGCTTGCATCGTTGAAACGCTACAAAATTATCATCAATTTATTTTTCTTTAAATCGGCTGAATTAGGCTATGAAAATCACTGGAATACTTTTACGCATTCTCATCACAGATTTAAGATCACAATATGCACAAAAAAAGTTTGTAATGTTTAAAAAATTACGAAATAAAAGAATCGTTGCACATTCCAACGGTGTAAATTCCAACTTCATAATCGTTCCAACATTTCTAGGTATTCTTATCAGAGACTTACGAACTTAACCCTCCGTGTGTACACTATATTTTTCGAGACTGTGTAAACTGGGTCTTTTAGGGAACAAATAACGTTGAAGTTTGCATCGTTGGAACACAACGATTTTTTTCGTACATTTTTCATTTCTTTATATTTTTCGCTATCCAAAGCGTTTACTTTTCGCAAATCAAACTTTTAAATCTCTAATAAAATACGTTAAAACGTTTGAGTGATTTTCACAGACTATATCTGCGCAAAAAATTGAACAATTCAAAATAATTCATTTTCTTTGTCCCAATGATGCAAACTTCAACGTCATCGAATCTTTATACAGACGTGGATGCATCTCGATACTCCCCGACAAATTTGTGCACGGAATCACGAAAGGATATTTTCTGTCAGTTCCAACAAATTCTGATCCAGAATATCAAATACCCAAACGATGTCAATGAGGAAATAGCACATAATCCACTTGGATTCCAATGTGGACTCCCTACGTGCGGTGTCTCTGTCAAATCTCCATGTACACATCGTAAGATCTGGGGACTACCCAACAAATTTCTGTCCGGGTATCTTCAGATGACGAAAAAGTTGAGGAAAAAATGGTACTTTCAAAACACCCCTTTTTATAAGGATGCTGGGAAAACGGTCTTCGAAGCACCGTAAGTTTTTTCGACGCGTGTCATATGTAAACGCTTTTTTTTAATCATACGATAAGCAGGGAAAGAAGGGAACAGAGGAAAAGAGCGGAGCAAGATAGTCATACCAAGGATGAGCTATCGATCTTCGTCCTCATCGCGGTTGCATGCTGTACTGTTCAGTTCGGTTTTCTCCACTCGCTCTCTTTCTCTCTCCCCCCCTTTCTTTCGCTCTCTCTCTCTCTCTTGCATGCATATATATCGTTTATAATGCTTCGTGCCCATCGCTATACAATTTGCAGCCGCCGATCCGGCCGACGTCGAGGTCCGTATCGAGTAGCAGATTCGTGTCGTCTATGAATAGATATCCTATTTCGAATCTCCCGTAACACATCGCGAGAAAGATAGACACGAAGTAGTTACACATACATCTATATCTTATATTTATCTTATCGTTTTTCATGTGCTTTCTCTTATTATTAGACCCCCCTCCCCCTCCGGTCGCCGATTCGTCCCGTCGTGAATTTAATCCGCGAAGTATTTTCGGTCATCTTTAGCTTTGTCGATAATTAACATTTGGTACACCTTGCACGAAGTACATTTGTACAAGGCGCATTAACAATGCAAACGACGGGCTACATATTTTATCGCTTTTCGAGATCGAAGGGCCGAATTGTATGCGATAAAAAAAAATAAGCCACATTCGTTGTGATTAACGGGCTACATCTCCCTAGCAGGTGGGTCAAAAAATTTCATTTTCCAAAAATACTTTTATTCGATAGTATCATCTTTTAGCTGTATTCCCTGAATATTTCATTGGAATTTTCAGCAAATTGAATGCGCTACAGCCTCCAACAGACGGTCGGGCGAGCGGCAGCAGCACCACGCGAAACACTGTTGTCAAAGTCGGTGGACATGATATCTCGAGAACCACTTGATGTATTATTTCCAAATTTACAGGAGATACGAATTTACAGGTCGTTGACGATCTCACTTTTTTAAAATGGAACGTCGTTTTTCAATGGTGACGTAAAAAGCATGACTTTTTTCATAGATTTTCTATGTTTGAGTTTCAATTCGTCGTCACGTTGTTGAAAAAAAATGATTTTTAATATCAACGATCGTCAACGACTCGTATTTACTGTTAACTTGAATAACCCGTTCGGTTTCTAAGCTTCAGATTGACCGTTTGAGCTGGGTGGTGTCCACGGCCAAACGTGGCGAAAAAAATGTCATCTGCCGGCGATCATGTTTACGTTGTTTTTCAGTATTTTTTGGTGATGTTTTTTTTTAAACTGCCGATATATATACCTTTGAGTTAAAAAAAATGTATTTCTTTTTCACCAACCGTTGCCTAGAAAAAAAATCGGATGTTGGCCATTTTTTCGGGCCTCTGTGTAGATGTAGCCCCCTTAAAAATGAAAACTGCGGGGAAAGGAACGTCCGCGGACCTTCAATCCAATCTTTTGGTTTGTGCGAAAGCGTAAGGTGTTTCCAGCGGTTGTTATCGCGCTTGAGAAAAAAATTGGTTCAGATTGCGGAGAAATATTCCGATCAGAAAGTTTTATTCGGTAGACTGAACATTGATCAGGCACATGAGGTTGAAATTTGCATCGTTGGAGTGCAGTTTTCCGCAGCAGTGGGCCGATACTGGGATGGGCAACCGCTTGGGAAGGTCCCCAAGGACGCTCGAAGTCATTTTGGAAAAAATTGATTAGCAAATCATTTTATTCGATTTAATTGACACTTGATAATTCGTTTTGGAAGAACTGGGGTGCTTTTGATTGAAAGCTGCGAGTCTGCTCCAACGTGCGATGCACCCCCGAGCCATCAGCGCCGCTCTGGTGGAGACTTCCGGTTATGACGAAAAAGGCAACGCGAACAATCCTTCGCGAGGGACACACGTGCGAGGGGGGGGGGGCGGATGTGTATACAGGTATAAAGGGTACGCGAATCGTGGCCGGAATGGATTTTCGAATCCGCGAGCAGATTGCCCGCGAGAGACTGGGTCGAGGCGCCGCACGAAAATATACTGGAACGAAGATATCTCGCGGATATTTTCCCCGAGACCGGAAACGGTCTCTAGTTTAATTGACACGGTGTAAAACTGTGTACAACAAAATCAACATTTTTATCGGATTTGTCGAGCTACAATGTCGAAGACGAATGGAGGGACGATATTTCCCAAAGTTAAAAACACGATATATACGTATATTCGGAAAAATAAAAATTGACTATCAAAAAACGTAAAATAATAATTAATACAATATTTGATCGCAACCTTGGAATATGGGCAAACCTTTTTCTTTATCGACTAAAGAATTGTCAATTTTATTCAATGACGTTGAAATTTGCATCTTTCGAATGCAACGATTGGCCTTTACTTTTAGTGTTACCAAAGACCTTTTTATCGCAAATTATGGTAGTAAATCTCTAGTGAGTATACGTGAAAGTATTCCAGTCATGTACATAGCCTGAATCGGCCAAAAAAGATTTTTTGTCAGTTGAGCAGAATGAATCTTTATTTCGTTTCGACGATGCAACGTTGAGGCTCAATATCGGAAACAAATGACGAGACTTTTCTTTCGGACAAAAAATTGAATATGTCGGCCAAAAAAATCGGAAAACGATTTACCAAACGGAGCTTTGAAGAGAATAAAGTCAGCTGCTCTTATCCATGTGGGAGCCGGTCTCAGCAAATTAGAGATTACACACCATTTCGTGAAGATTTTACCAATTTCGTTATATCTACTTGGGAATGGCCTTGTTTGTGCAAGAGTTGAATTTGTACTCTTTTTTCGTGGGAAAGCTCTTTACCCTTCGCCATTTTCGCAAACAAGGAATCGCGCTGTATTAAGGATGTTGAGTCCCAAATCGCAAATGATGATAAAATTCTGAAAATTTGGTATGTTTTTGTATGAAGTATTTCAGAGGTCGTGTAAAAATTTCACGACAATTAGGAAGCTCGTTATTGAACAATTAACATTCACAAATTAAATGTTGTTTTATGGAAACTGATGTAACTTTGCAATAAGTTTTTTTTTCGACCTCTCAATTTTATAATATCTACAATATACTGAAAGCAACGGAAACAAAACGAAGTTTATTGATAAATTTTTTTTTATTTCTTTTAAAAATTGTTCTCAACAAAATGTTAATTTTTTAATAACGAGCTTCCTAATCGTCGTGAAATTTTAACACGACCTCTTAAATACTTCATGCAAAAACATACCAAATGTTCAGAATTTTCTTATCATTTTTTATTTCAACCCTTAAGGAGGTTGCAGTAATGATGATAGAATTCTGAAAATTTGGTATGTTTTTACATGAAGTATTCAGGAGGTCGTGTAAAAATTTCATGACGATTAAGAAGCTATTTATTGAACAATTAACATTAACATGTTTTAAAGGGACTCAACATCCAATGAAATCGGACAAAAGTCTACTCTGAAATGAGCAAATAAAGACGGGTCGAAGCTTTCGTGGCAATTGAAAAAATGCACATGTTGAGTAATTTTACGATCCGGATGTTTTGCAATTCATTCAAAGCGGTTCTTTATCTTCTAATTTTCAATTTGATGATGCGAACTTAGCTTTAGTGCAGCACAACTATAACAGCTTTTTGTACTGTTGAAAATATCAATATTTGATAGGGGTGCCCAATATTTGTGGCAAAAGATGTCAGTAGCTTTTCTCTTCTTGATATTTCCCTTAAAACATCTTCGTTTCAAAGTAACGGCAATAAATTAGTTAGATTAATCGTCGACGATCAACCAAAACCAGCGATAAAGAAATGTTGCCAAAAAAATCTGAAAATTTTTAACGACTCCAAAATAATGGAACAAAACTTTTTAGTCCTTAGGACTAATATTCGTGAAAAACCGCCATTTTGAAAATGACGTACCGAGCACAAAAAAATCGAGAAAATTAAATTACAAAAGCAAATTGAAGCTGACTTTATTCTCTTCAAAACCCCGTTTGGTAAATTGGTTGCCCATTTTTTTTGGCCGAGATATTCAATTTTTTGTCCGGAAAGAAAAATTGCAGGGTGCCCCAAACTTTTGGCCCATGGTGTATATTCGGCAAAATCAAAACTAACGATTAAAAAAACGTAAAATAAAAATGAATTTAAATATTTGATTACGACCTCAGAAAATTGACACATTTTTTTTATCGAAGAAGGGATTAACAATTTTTATCAACAACGTTGAAATCTGCATCTTTCGAATGCAACGATTTTTCTACATTTTTCATTTCTCAATTTTTATTACTATCAAAAACCGTTTTGTTGCACATTATGGTCCTAAATCTCTAGAGAGAATACGTAAAAATATTTCAGTGATGTTTATTGCCTGAATAGGCCCAGAAGAATTTTTATCAATTGAATGGAATCAATCGTTGCGTCCCAACGACGCAAACTTCACGACACTATTTTTCACAGAAAGCAAAAAAAAATTATTCATACGTATTATTAAAAAAACGTCGTTCGACCACGACATAAATCTGTCAAGTTCATTTTCACAACTTAACCCCGATACATCTATGCATTTAATTACGAAATCCAATTAAGCAGCATCCTTTGTTTTCATCACTTCATTAATGCAATCAATGAACCAATCAATTAGTACCGAAAATGAATATTGTTCCATGGGTAGCGCGTTCCAAAAGGGTCGCAATTTACAATTAAATAAATCCAATAATGTAATTGTATGGACCAGTCGATACCTCCGTTGTCCGAGTAATTGACAGACTGTCGTTAGCTAGTGCAAGTCGATACTAATTCGCCTCAATACGTCTTTACTGTTCAATACCTAGAAATTAATCGCGTCAAGTAGCGTAATCCAATATGAATGAATCCAGCCATCGGGGGGGCAGGCGGGGCGATTAAAGTTTGCATCGATGGAATGCGATGATTATTATTATTTTGCAACCCCTCGAAATTCTTTTGGCAAATATTCATTACGAAAATTCCTCCAATTTTTTTCAGTCGCTCATTTAGAGATTAAATCTCCACAATTTAAATATGCAAAAAAAGATTTTGTGGAATGAGAAAGAAACAATTAAAAAATTCAAAAAGGATTTTTGTTGCATTTTAACGGTATAAACTTTAGGACCATGAGAGACGCGCTAACGATTGATCGTTTATTTCGAATATGTTAAGGGGTCTGGCTACTGTCAAAATATCAAAAAATCGTTCGTCGCTCGGGGCAACTCAAATTAAAGAGGAAGGTCCAACATATGGTGCAGGAATCGCAGATTGAAGAAAAACTTGTGGTTACAACGTCAAACTTTGAACGCGTTTTTCTCGAAACTATGTTTTTTAAAACGGTGTACACGATTTCTCGGCATCTAATGAACGGATCGACTTAAAATTTGTTAAACTCATTCAGTGTAATAATAGTTTGGGCTTGACCGACGCTTTTCTTCTTAACATTATTTTTTCATTACTTATCAACAATAATATCATTCTTCCTTGAACAATGGAAAAAAAATCCAAATTTTTTTTTCATAATTTAAACACGATAGAAAATAAAAGCTCGGTCAAGTCTTAGCCAATATTGTCTATTTTGAGAAAAAATTTATTTCATTTATTTCAGATAAACGGAATGGCCAAAATCGGGTACACCGTTGAGGCTCTCACGTTCAAAGGTCCTTCACGAGATTGTTTATTACTTCTTGAATTATGGATATTTTTTAATGAAATTTGGTACACAACTTTGTTAACGTACATGATAATAAATGTTCAAACGATTTTTCAATCATCTTACTTGTTCGTTCTGAATTAAGGCAGGATTCTACTTTGAAACTTTGAAAGGCTAAATTGGACGAAAACACCCACCTGGAACACGTCGAAGGCATATTATATGGCCCAGGCATCGCTGATTGAGGGTAAGATAATTTTTTCTACGATTTATCACTCACCAAAACTTTAAACGGGTTTTTCTCGAAACGACATTTTCAAGTACCGTGGTCGTGATAACTCAAAAAGTACTGAACCGATCCTTATGAAATTTGGAACACATATTCTATATGTGTGTACCAACCGACCTAACTACAATCAACTTAAAATTTTGATTAGAACTTTTTTTTATTGCAAAAAAAGACCCAAAAAAACGCATTTTTTTCGTATTTTAGCCGCCATTTTGTTAATTTTGCCCGTATATAAAATATTCTAGTTAGGTCGGTTCCTGAAGACATACTGAACATGAAACTATTTGATTTTTTTGTTTCAGACCATCCGTCGGGAAGATTTCACGACCACGGCAACGGTACCTGCTTTTCGAGGCGTTGGCTTTAAACATATTTTACGTGTACAAAAAATGAATAAAATACATTAAAAATTTTTTTTTTATGTACTTAAAGAGTGTATTTATTGAACAGTTTAAACCCCATATCGATATCTTTAATAGTGTTCTCAGAAAAAATTCACGAAAATAGCGTTTTTTTCATGGTTTCAAAGTAGAATCCTGCCTTAATGTTTTCGAATAATTCTGATTTTCGGGTCGTCACAGCAGCCTAACCCCTTAAAATGGACCGATTAAAATACTGTACTTCACGTATGAAATTGAAGTGCCTGCGAGAGGAGAGCTCGAGACGAAAAAGGAGAAAACGAGAAAAAGAGAGAGGGGGAAAAAAGAGAGAATAGCAAGGAAAACGGTCTAGAATCCTCGGGGAAATCGACGAGCACGAGCCGGCTAGTATTTTCCTACTTGTGTATGTTGGATTTGTGAGGCGCGTTGGCTGCGAGTACTTAAATTTTTAATCGTTCCAGACGAAAGAAGGAACCAGTGAACGAGACGAGAGGTGCACTTAAAAGTTGAATTATTAAATATGAAACACGCTCGTGGAGCTCACAGAGTATCACTCTGTCTGTATTACATCCATATCTGTGATCCTGCCATCGTCGAAATATTGAAACGTATATCGAGACTCCACACACGTAGATTTTCATCGAATTTCAACAATAACGTACACGCCAAAATCCACCATTTTCGTTAGTACGCGATGCGAAGGTACACAATAAAAATAGCCTAATGGAAAAATGGGCAGAATTCATTTTTCGGCTGCACATTTATCGAATAACGAAATGCTAAGCCATTTTTTTAAATCTCAATTCTCTAGTATGTGCTCGCCCAGTTCTTTGACGAACATATAGAGACGAAAAAATTAATCAATGTATTTTCATGTTTAAAAAGGAATTGACTTTACTATTGTTGTATTGCAAAATTGTAAACAATGCTGTGGCGAAAATGATTTTTTTAATACATGCCGATTTTTTCGAAATGGTAAAGAATACAGTGCTTAAAATGATAATATATATTTAATGAAAATACATTTATTAATCATTTTGAAAAGTAAAAAAATTAACGGGGATGAGTAGTGGGGTATGGTGGGGAATGTAACAAGGGGAAAGACTCCATACAATGGAATCTACGATACAAAAAGAAACAAAATAACATTGAGACATTTCAAAACGGATTGACTGGAAGTTATGCTCATGAAGTTTCCTTTGCTATGGTATTGAAGTTTGCATCGTTGAAACGCAACGAAAGTTCTTTTTCACGTTTCATTTTTCGTACTTTTGTTATTATAGGAAACCCTTTTTTATACATTCATACTGTAGTTCGGTATATAAATATCTGAAAAAATCGTTGAAGGATTTTCGTAGGCAAAATGTGTCGAAAGAAATTAAAGAAATTCGACAGAAGGAAATAAAAATTATTTTCATAATTATTTGATACGGAATTAACTTTACTGTCGTTATGTTACGAAATTATGAAGAATGCTGTGGTAAAAATAATTTTTTTAAATACATGAAGAATTTTTTCAAATGGTGAAGAATACAGTGATTAAAAATAAAATAATAATATATATTTAATGAAAATAATTGTTTATTTTTTTAAAGTAAAAAAATAAATGTTAAATTCTTTTAGAACTGATTGACAACAAGTTATGCTTCTGAAGTTTCCTTTGCTATGGAGTATGCTACGAGATGACTGCCATCGTATGGTGCAAATGTTGTTTTTCCGTATTTTTGGTGATGTTGGATTATGGAATTTCACAATCTAAGATTTATGCGTAGATTATCTATTTATGCGTTCGGTTATCTGTTTATTTACGATAGGTAACTTATTTATATGCGATACATCATTATTTATGTACATTATTATTATTTACATTATTTACGTTCACGTTATAATTTATGTACACTTTTATTTATTATTACTTATTTCATTTTTCTTATTACTTATTTCATTATTATTACTTAGTTCATTTTTTATGTATTTATGTCCATACAGAAAAAAAACAATTTACGTTATTTACGTTAATTTACGTTGTTACGTTGCGTTCCAACGTATCGTTGGTACTAACGTTAGTGGAAAGATCTTTTTTGCATTTTATTATCCATATTTTTGTTATAACAGATCGTTTTTGAGATTTATATTGTAGATAGCTAAATAAAAATCTTTAAAAATGTTTGAAGATTTTTTTAGCCGAAATC
This sequence comes from Ophion costatus, assembly GCA_951751655.1. Lineage (NCBI taxonomy): Eukaryota > Metazoa > Arthropoda > Insecta > Hymenoptera > Ichneumonidae > Ophion > Ophion costatus. The sequence goes on from OX632363.1 coordinate 30,563,242, forward strand.
TGACGAAACAATTGAAGGCAATCCAGAATTGTATTATTTTTGATATTATTAATTATTATTAATTTTCTATTAATAATATTGATATTTTATTTTATACTCATTATCGTTCCATTCCAACGATGCAATCTGCAACCTCATCCGTTGCTGAAACGCGACGATTTTTTTTTCATCTTTTTTAACTTTAAACTTCATCACTTTGCAATTTACAAACTGCAATAAAGATTTTGTATAACATTCCAAAAATTGAAAGAGCTACGATGATTTTTGTGAAGCATCAGATCGCTGCTGCGGACTTATATTTTTTACGTTTCTCTCAAAATTGTTTTATCGAAGGGTGTAAGTCGTATCGCAAAATCTATCCGTTCGATTCCCTTCAAGTTCGGACGGAGCATAGCTTATAACATTTCCTACAGTATGACCGGACGATTCGTTTCCACGTTCATCCATTTGTTAATAACAGATGATTAAACATGTTTTTATTGTCGAAAATCGAACTTAATGAAACGGCAACTTACACCTTGCCAATTTCGTAATTTTCAAAACTTCAGAAACGTATCCGGCCATTACACTAAAAGTTAATTCTTCCATTTTTTATTTCGCATCTCCCCAGTTGCCGGAGCCTCCTGCACCGATTAGCCACGCAGCAACTGCAGCACTTTGTTTAAATAACAATAACTCCATTGTTTATCAATATATTTCCACAACAAAAAAACTCAAACTCGGCAAAGCTATGTCTCAAATGTATGTGAAATCCCGACATCCCCGTCCCGATACTCCCATCAGAAAAAAATATTGAAAATCGACCACTTTTTCGGGCCCCAAGCTCGAGCTTCAATGCTCGCCACTTCAGACGCACATACACCGAGTAGACATTCACCACAATATTCTAAATTTTTCACTACATATTTCTCAACACAAAAAAGCTGAAATATAACCAATTTAGCTAAATATATCATTTTTTTTTAACCTTCTATTGAAACATTAAAGTTCCACGTATTTAATTAACGTAAAAAAAGCTCAACCCTCCATTTTTTCCTTGAAAACGAAACAATGGAGCGCAATCACTCGAAGTTTAAGGTACTTTTTCCACGGAGGGCCGTATATTGTGGGGGCATAAATAGGGCCCTTCTGAATCATTGGATAAATTGCAGTGGCGCTTCGTAAAAATAAGTCACAATCAATTATTATAACCGACGATGAAATGTAATAAAAAATTTCGCCCAATTTCAGTGCATGTAGACATTTTTTAATTTTCTCTGAAAATGTCGTGGCTACGAAAATTCTACCAAGTAGTCACATTTTCCAAGTTTCGTCATTTTTCCTTCAAACATTCGGTGATTCCCTGCTTTTTATCGTCGTTACGAAATCTTGAGATTTTTTCACACGCGCGAGCCGTTTGTACAAGGCGTCCAGAGTTACTCAATGTGTAAATGATTAGATAGAAGTGTGGCCAGCGTGTCAACTCCGCAAAGCGTATGAGACGATTTTTAGAGTGGTAATTTTTCGCTAAAGTTCGATAACTCGGCGTCAAATTCTCCCAGTATAGACGAAAATCGGTGGATTGTTAAATATTCGCGATCGTAAAAGGAATAACGGAATGTTTTACCTGATAAAAGTTGAGTCCGCAGCGGGACTGGACGGTCTCGGTGACGAGCTCGCAGTGGAGGCTGAATTCGTTTCCTCCACGTCCATCATCGTTCATGCCGACCCGATTTATTTGATTTATTCCGATGTGTCTTGCGCCTTCTTTGTTCCCCAGCGAGCGAAAACGAAGCGAAAGAGGAAGAAAAAAAAACAACTCTTCCACGTTCGAACGAGATTCGTTTGTGTGCGAAAGTGTCGAGAAGTTTGGCGGAATTTTTCTTCGCCTCTGAAACGCGACTGGCTGGACAGCGTAGCTGTCGAGTGGAGGGAAAAAAAAGGAGAACAAAAGTCTCAACGAATGCTCGAGGTTTTCTTATTGCGCGGAGCGAGGGCACTGTTTCTTGCTTCGCTACTCTCGTCGGTGTCTTCTCGAACTTCCGGTACGAGCGGAGGTGAACGAGTGAGGCAAAAAAAAACAAACAAAACGCTTACTCGTGAAACTTCGGTGTGACGTAAAATGACCGTTTGTTGTGTCACGATTAAAATGCACGGGGGTTGTCACGGGCGAGAGGGGGAACTTTTTTGATCTCACGCCCGTCCGCGTGCGCGGGCTAACGGGAAACAACTGACAAACGACGTTTTCCCCCCGCAACCGACGAACTACCCCTCCCTGGATGTCTGCCGAAAGCACCCCTGCGCGAAGCTCACCCCCAGCCGATCAAGACGCAAGCGCGAAAAAATGCTCCCCGCTTCGGCCGAGTGGGAGGCGGAGACGCTGCAAGCTCGAGCCGTCCTGACCGAAGCAGCGCGGATCTTATCAACCTTCGTCGTTTCTCCCAAAAATGCGTTTATGCTGGCCAACGCGACCAAACACGTTCTTTTACTGATCATTTTTCGAAATCTCGATCTTACGAGATTGCTTCGGCCGTAGGGAAATCTTAAAACGATAGAAAATTGGCGAGTAGAAAACGAAAAGGCCGGATGATACTCGCGTGCGACAATATTGCGTAAAGGGACTGGACGGACGTCGTAAGCATGAACGAAATAAATGGAGACGTGTTCCGAAGGGTATGAGAGGGAGAAAATACGATTATAGGATTTAATTTGAGGTTAGGTACTAGCGCTAGAGCTTAGGCGAGCTAGAGACACTTAGGACCCTCAAGACTATGAACGCGTTGCAAAAAGTTCGCAAACAGTTCTCACGCATCAACAGGTAGGTGGAGCCTCCGACATATTACGAAGTTGCGTTCGCACTGAGCACGTTTGTAAATTATTTTTATTCCTATCATTGTTGTCAATGTTGCTAATATTATTATTATTGAGGCTTTTGTTGTCCTTAATTTTATTTTCGTTGCTGTTATTTCCATTACTATGTTTTTGCTGTTGTTATTGTTATTATTTTCTGCATTATTGTAATAACGTCGGTGTTGTTACTGTTCTCATTACCACTATCATTACCATTATGCGTATTCTCGTTGTTATTGTCATTATTATTAAGTGTTCTTAAGAGCTTATACCTAGTTAGAATTTTTTGGATATATCAATTTCTTTCTTTCGGCGAATTCTCAAAATATACCATGTCAATAGATAAGTTCTGCGAACCGGTGAACTCTGAACGCGATTTTCTGAAAAAAAGAAAAATTTCACGGTCAGCAACCCCGATATATTCAAAATCACTGCAACAATAAACTTCAAAATTTACAAGCTTCTTTTACATATCAAAAAGCAGTGCTTGAACAAAGTATTTTTTTTCTATGCATAGTATGTTTTTATCAACGAAAATCGATACTTCCACTTTGCCGTGCAGCAATTTTTTCATAAATCAACATTTTATCGAATCTTTCCTCCAAGCGCTAAATAATTTTATGCAAAAACTAAAGGCGTTTGATTTTTTTAATTCCCGATGATTTGTTCCCGAACAGCAGTGGTCACCACGACGGACGTTTTTTAAACAGCACTCTGCACGAACCATTGCATCTTTCCATTTATGAATATTCTCCAATATAAAAATTGTAAGAGACACTTAAAACCACACTCTTTAATGTAAAAAAAAATTGACAATCTGAACACCGTATCCCAGAAAAAGTTGACGAAAATTCCTCTTTTTTCGGCCACGAGCTAAGTTTGACCCCTTAATATTATTGCCGATGATGTTGCCATTACTATTGGTGCACATGTAGGGAAGGGGGATGTTTTAGTCGGTACATCACCATTCTGATGGCACCGTTGTGTGCGAGAGTCCGACACAAGAGAGAGCCCACAGGGCCTTCTTACGGTGCGTAACTTGCATTTCAACCCACTCCTTAAAAAAATACTATTTTTGCAAATGTTATTTTTATTATTATGGTTTTTATCATCACTGTTATTATTGTTATGGATTGTTGTTATCGTTATTATTTTCACTGTTATTATTTTTATGGATATTATTTTCAGTTATCGTTATTATTTTCAGTATTGATATTATTGTTATTGACGTTGCTGCTGTATTATTATTGCTGTCATTGATATTATTATTATTGTTGTTGCTCTTTCCGCCATTGTGATTATTATCCCGGCTGAGTTTCGCAATTAGTCAGTTTTTATGTTATTCGAAAAGTCGCGATTTCTTGCTAAAAACTAATTCAACCTGACCCCAACAAACTCATCACGAATTATCTGTCTCTTGGAAGCTTCGGATTTCTAGATTAATCAAGCAAATATTTGAGCTTAGTAAGAATTCGTCGGATCTTCGTGTGGCGGTCGAGGGCCTGGAGTATCGAATTGTAAAGCGGCTTCTCATTGCGGCCCTTGAAGCGACCAAACTGTCTCTACCCGACAGAAATTTCCATCAGCTCTTCCAAACGCTGAAAGAAATGCGGCGGTTGCGGTGAGGAGGGTAATGAAGAAGACGCTTTTGATTTTTCACTTAAAATGTATTTGGTCGTTTGTCTAAACGTCGGACACCGTACGTTCCCGCGAGGAATGATACTCGCGGGCGAACGTTTCGCCCACGAGCAGTGGAAATACGAGAGAAGCCTCGGCGTAAATCTGCGGAGAGACGGAGATGAAAAGAATAAGCAACGTTTATATTTCATGCATCGAGAAGCTGCAACAGCATTTTGGTAACTTAATAGCATCGACACTATTGCGATTAAGGAGGAGGTTATACTTTTTTTTTTAACTTTTTCAAATTTGTAGTCACACGTAAGTTTTTCTCAATTACGTAATAAAAGTATAAAAATGGATCATATCGCCCTTCAATTATATATATTTTATGAAAAATTAGCGTCTACCGAATAAATCTATACCTCGTATGAAATTTTTGAGATCCGTTGAAAAAAACAACGCTCCAACCTCCTTAAATAGCTAAGTTACCGATGCACTGCTGGTGCGTTTCGACGCTCGCACGCACCTTTACCGGCGCAGCGTCCTTGCGAATTTTGCCCCAGGAGATCGCTTCGTCGGGCCGGGCGCCACTGTCGCTACCGTCGAATTCGGATGCGGTGTTCAGGAAGACCGCGAAATCGGCGCCGTTTCTCTGCAAAGGAAAAATTCTCATTCCGCGATTTTGAGCGAAAGCCGAGCTCCTCACTTGCCAGACATTATTGATCGCACCATCAGATTCGCGTTGCAAATGTGGTGCTTGACGAGACCGCCGCCGACTATTATCATCCCCGAGTGTGTCGCCTTCATCGCCATTGTGTTCAGTCGCCTGAGGTCTGCGGACGACAAAGAAATTCGTATGGTGGAGGGATCCGCGTTGAAACGAGGAGGGCGTTAGGGAAGATACGATTCGAGGCAAACGCAGCCGAAATTTAAAACTATTAGATAGGGTAAGGTGCCCAATTATTGGCACTTCAGGACCGCTGTGTAGGTAAGAGAGAAATGAAAAAAATTGGTGGGGTGCCAAAATAAGATCACTACCCAATATGTGCCAGACACAAAGTAAAGGGTACGTTCGACTTGGGAGCTTACACGCTTTCAGCATTTCTGAACATTGCGTATGTTTGACGTGCCGCTGTGGGCGCTTATAGAAACATTTGTGACGTCACGAGTGACGTCAATACCAAATGTCCGCTCAGGAGTTACCTATGAGCGATCGTGTGTCCAACACACGAAAGTTATCTTTCTGGATGGTCCACTCGAAGGTGTCCTCCGAGCGGACATTTGGTACACTTTCAGTCGACTTTTGGTTACTTGGGTTACCCGTTATTCGTGAGAATTTTTCGAAAATGGCGGCAATAGCTTCACGCAAACTGTTTTCAGTTAATTTAACGGACCCCATTTCTAATAAAATAACCGCTTCAACATAGTGCTGGATCCGAGTTAGGAGACTTCTTTGAAGGGAGTTATCCAAAAATTAGGAAAAATGTTCCCATTTCATCTCTTCATCATTACTATTTTCTATTAGACCGTAATTTTCATTACTATCAGTTTCATCGTTAATCATGTTGAACAACTGGCCAATCATTTGCGAACCAACAAAAGCTTCTGCTGCGTCCGCCATCTTGATACTTATAATGCCAGCACGAACGATTTGAGTTTCAGAATAGGCGTAAGCGTATAAGCACCCAACCTCTAGATACATGTAGCCCCCTAACGTCACGAAGCCTTCCGCAGTTTTGGGAAATGTGACGCCTACCCGAGAGTATGTCGATGATCAAGCCTGGATTGCTGTAAGAATGGAAGAACATCATGTCCCCAAGGCTGCCATCGGTCAACGCGGGACTAAACACCGGAATTTTGTTCTTCGCTGCCCAGTAGTATATCGATTCCGGATTAGCGATCTCCTCTCCCAGTCTCGTTATAACTTTTGACGGAGTCCACACGGTTCCCTGAAAGAGACGATAATTTAGAACATTTCTTCGTTCCTGAAATTCGCATTTACTACTTCGATGCGTACTCCGACACTTTTACACTTTTGTTCAATGCTGGACAAGTGCATTATGAACCTTTTCTTTTTGCTCCTTCATCATGGCGTCCAACTTGGGCATTATCCAGTCCTCGAAGAGACAATAATTGTCATTGGGCACCAGAAGATTGCCGATCCTGTTGATTCCCCTTTCCCTCAGCCGTCTTCCCGGCATTTCAAATTCTCCTATGTAAGTCGGCGCGAGGCATTTGATCAGATCCTCCTCCACGCCTCCCGCCGATGCAACTATACAGTCAACCTGGAGCGACGAACAAAATCAAATGGAATAATGTTGTGGTAATAAAACTGCATGTTTTAGACCTGAAAATTATCATCTTTCTACACAACTTCTTTTTATAACGAAGGTGCGTCTGTTGACGATGGAAATCTGAACTTTGAGAACTAAAATGCATATTCTTATAATATAATTGTACATTTTTCACGATACTGTCAATTCATTCTTTCCAATAAGAAAAATGCATATATTTGTAAGAAGGCAATTTTTCCATAATATTGTCAAATATGCATGTTTCTATAGGGAAAATTCCTTTTTTTATAATCAAATTGTATGTTTTCTGGAACACTGTCAAATTATTCATTATAGTTATAATAATCCATTTTATCAATAAGAATTTCCATAATGATTTTTATATTTTTTCACAACACTGTCAAATTATTCATAATAATAATGAAAATGTATCTCGAGACAGTATGTATTTCATGAAATCTTATGAAAATACGTATTTCAATAATTAGAATGCAGGTTTCCATAATGAAAACGCATATACTGCTAATAAAAAAATTATTTTACAGAACACTGTTGAATAATTTATTCTAATAATAAAAGTGCATGTGTCAATAACGGAAATTCGTTTTTCTGTTTAAAACATTGCAATTTTTCCACAACACCGTCAAATAACTAATTATAATAATATAAATGGGTGTTAAGACGCGTATTTCATAAAATCTTAAGAAAATACATATATTAATCATTAAAATGCGTGTTACCATAATGCAAATGCATATGTCAGGAATAAAATTTTAATTTTTCCACAAAACTGTCGAAAAGTTCATTCTGATAGTGAAAATGTACAATTTTGTAATAAAAATATGTATTGTAAAAAATCTGATAACGAAAATTCTTTTCTTTTCCAATAAAATTCTCATTTTTATGCAGCACGGTCAACTAATTACGCATAATAATGATTATTGAATCTTAAGACAATACGTATTTCATGAAATCTTTTAAAAATACCTTTCAATAATTGGAATGCATGTTTCCATAATGGAGATGCATAAATGTGCAATAAAATTTAGGTTTCTCATAACACACTCAAAGACTTCATGCCAATAACAAAAATGCATATTTTCATGATCATTTGTGAAGGTTTAACATTCTCGACAATGAACCTTACAAAAATTGATTACTTCAAACGAATCGAAAACGTTTATGAAACAAATGCAGCATAGCCTAACATTTCCCTGACCAGTCTCCGATGTCCAGAATCTGTGAATATATGCCCTTACCATCTTGTGCTGAACGAGGAATCTGATGGTATCTCGTACTCCGCAGGATGCCATGTTAGAAGTGTAGCCTAGAAATATTGTGCAGGCGCTTTTCCTCTTTATAAATTCATCCTGCTCCGACCAGTCGATCTGTTCGTCGCTCAGCGGTACTTTGCGAGCTTCCAACATTTTCTGTATCTCCTCCACGGCGAGGCCAAAGTTTGTCGCCTGAAAGCCGGAGTTTCTGTAGCTCTGAAAGAGAGCATGATAGTCGATCCCGTTGTTCCAATCATAGCCTGAAAAGAGAATCGAGCGATTGTCGTTATTATCGATGTTTCCATCGCACGTAGAGTGACCATAATAACATTGACGCTACAAAGAATACGCAGCGGAGAATTATATATTTTCTCAGCTGCAACCTTTCACTGTGGGCGTCTCGTTGGGCAGCGGCAGGCTATGAACGAGAACCGCAGTCTTTGGAAGTTCCGGCAACTGATCGCAAGACTCATCTTGCTCGTCGTCGCACATCTTCGCGTCTATTGATTTTCTATATTGTCCTTCGTTGCAAAAAACGAATGGAAAAACGTTACTTCGCGCCTTGCGGAATAAAATTGCCTTGAGCTCGGAGAAAATTGTTGCTGGAGAAACGAGCGAAGGAGAAATGGCTTGTGATGAGAAATTTCGTGATCATTAGAATACAAATATTTATTTATCGAAGTTTGTTGACACGGGACGGATGAATAGCAACAATGAATAACGCGCGAAATAATACCGGTTGACAGAACGGCATCGTGTGTCGTCTGCTTTACAATCAACTGCGTTTGTGTCGAGATAGAGTGCAGCCAGATCGCGCGCGAAAGTTACCCTCTCTCTAGTCCCTCGCGCGCCCATACGCAATCATAGTAGCGCGTGTCCGTGAGCGAGCGACGCTCGGACATCTTCGGAAAGAGCCGAGTGCCGTCGAACTGTCCCGACCGCGCCTTCGGCAGCTACACCAACACATAGGCACGCTGAGCACGTTCATGTACGGCCAAGCCGAACGAAGGCTTCGAGGGAAAAAGCAATCTGAGCACGGCCCGCGCGTGACGTCACGCGACGGCACGCGCGAGACTTTCAGATGATTTCAATGCTTATTTAGCTCTTGATTCTCTGCGTTATTAATGTATACAAAAAAATGTATCGCGCACTTTGAACGCTTATTTTTTTAGTTTATACGTTAATTTAAATATAATAATAAATCTAAATTACAACTTATTTATCTTCTAAAAAATTGTTTACGCTTTACTCACACCCGTCCTTATGCCAAATAAATTATAATTCAGAAAAGTAAGTGAAAATATTTTTATATTCGTATTATTATATTAATTCTCATACTTTCATCAAGCGATAAAGTATTATCTCCAAAAACAAGTCAATCATCAATCGGGCCGCCAATCGTAACTGCCAGAAAGTGCATCTTTAACACAAGTGATAAGATGGTCCCGTTGGTAGCGTTCCTGGCTTCGGTCCGTAGGGGCGCAGGATCGTTCCTCACGCTCAGCGCTTTTTTTTTAACCATGGTTACTATTAATTTTTATTTGATTAGTTATTTTTATTAGTTATCATATTTATTTTAATTAGTTATCTTTTAGTACCGAAAAATTTATCGCGCACTCTGACCGCTTAATTTATTAGTTTTTACGTTAATTTAAATATAATAAATCTAAAATACAACTTATTTATCTTCTAGCAAAATGTTTGCGCTTTACTCACACCCGACCCTATGCCAAATAAATTGTAATTCATAAAAGTAAGCGGAAATATATTTATCTTCGTATTATTATATTCATTCTCATATACTTTCATCAAGCAAAAAAGTATTATCCCCAAAAACAACCATCCATCCGACCGCGAATCGTAAGTACCAGAAAGTGAACATACATTGACACAAAAAATTAAAGGAGCAAGAAAAGTTGAACTTCGTCAAAAGTGTTCGTACAAAAAAAAAGGATGTTAAAGCTTCAAGTTTCTAGTTTTAGTTCCGACAATGATTTTTTTTTGAGAATCACTGATTGCGCGGTAGGAAGAAATATCACGGCAAAAAAAATGTTGCAAATTTTTACGTTTTTCAAAGTTCTGCACGTGTTTTGGAGATTTTTTTCGGACTTGACCAATATCAAGGTCATTGAGCCCATTCAATTCAGTTCAATTTGCTTCTTTTTTTATCTCCTCACGACCATTTTTCGCTGATATCGGCCTCCTCGTCGGCCTCTGAATGAAAAAACGTCCTTTTATCTTCAGTCATCGATATCTCGGGAACTAATGGTCGTACGGGAATTCGACCGGCAATTTTGGAAACGTGAATGCATACTCTACAAGCTCTGATTATTATTGTAGGTTTAAAAAAAATTATTTTTGCCATCAGTTTTAAAAAAGTACAAAAAATCGATGTTTTCTTGTTTTTTATAAAATCCACCGCTACTTTGCAAATATTGCGATAAACACTATTGTTTATGGACGGTCATTCGGCTCAATATGTCCCCAAGAGATATGCAAAATTCCAAATTGATCCGTTCATCGGTCTTTCTTGCCCGATTGACCAAAATATGAAAAAAAATTAAAGGAACAAGTTTCCTCCTTCTCAGAAATCATTTCATGATTATTAAGAGGAAAAACAACTTTTCACTACTTTTCGTACAATTGGGTATTGAGTACGCATTAAATGTTGGAAAAGAACCCTGAAAATCATATTGACTAAAAATTTTCGATTTTTTTTTTTTTTTAGTAACAAAAATGTTGAAATTTTTTTGTTTATAAAAAAATCTATTTCGATTTTTTTTATTTTTTTAATGTTGACATTTTTTTTCGATTCAACATTGTACCGCCAGCATTAGAATTACCCAAAGTGTACCCCGTGGTATGCTTTGGGTAATTCTGATGCTGGCGGTACAATGTTGATTTAAAAAAAAATTTCAACATTAAAAAAAAAAATTCGAAACTGATTTTTTTATGAAAAAAAAAATTTTCAATATTTTTTTTATGAAAAATTTTTTTTTTCGAAAATTTTTAGTCAATATGATTTTCACGGTTTTTTTCCAACATTCAATGCGTACTCGATACCCAATTGTACGAAAAGTAATGAAAAGTTTTTTTTCCTCTTAGTAATCATGAAATGATGTCTGAAAAGGAGGAAACTTGCTCCTTTAATTTTTTTTCAAATTTTGGTTAATCGGGCAAGAAAGACCGATAATCGGATCAACTTGGAATTTTGCATGGCTCTTGGGGACATATTGAGCTGAATGACCGTCCATAAACATTAGTCTTTATCGCAATATTTGCAAAGTAGCGGTGGATTTCATAAAAACCAAGAAGACATCGTTTTTTTGTACTTTTCTAAAACTAATGGCAAAAATAAAAAATAAAAGTTTCACTACAATAATAATCGGAGCTTGTAGAGTATTCACGTTTCCAAAACTACCGATGGAATTCCCGTACGACCATTAGTTCCTGAGATATCTCAGCGAAAAATGGTCGTACGGAGAAAAAAAAGCAAATCGAAGTGAATTGAATGGGCTCAATGACCTTGATATTGGTCAAGTCAGAAAAAAATCTCCAAAACACGTGCAGAACTTTGTAAAACGTAAAAATTTGCGCAATTTTTTTTGCCGTGATATTTCTTCCGACCGCGCAATCAGTGATTCTCAAAAAAAAACTCATTGTCGGATCTAAAACTAGAAACTTGAAGCTTTAAAATCCTTTTTTTTTGTACGACCACTTTTGACAAAGTTCAACTTTTCTTGCTCCTTTAATTTTTTGTGTCAATGTATGTTCACTTTCTGGTACTTACGATTCGTGGCCGGATGGATGATTGTTTTTGGGGATAATACTTTATCTCTTGATGAAAGTATATGAGAATGAATATAATAATACGAAGATAAATGTATTTCCGCTTACTTTTATGAATTACAATTTATTTGGCATAGGGTCGGGTGTGAGTAAAGCGCAAACATTGTGCTAGAAGATGAATAAGTTGTATTTTAGATTTATTATATTTAAATTAACGTAAAAACTAATAAAATAAGCGGTCAGAGTGCGCGATAAATTTTTCGGTACTAAAAGATAACTAATTAAAATAAATATGATAACTAATAAAAGTAACTAATCAAATAAGAATTAAGGATGTTGGGTCCCAAATCGCAAATGATGATAAAATTCTGAAAATTTGGTATGTTTTTGTATGAAGTATTTCAGAGGTCGTGTAAAAATTTCACGACAATTAGGAAGCTCGTTATTGAACAATTAACATTCACAAATTAAATGCTGTCTTATGGAAACTGATGTAACTTTGCAATAAGTTTTTCTTTTGACCTCTCAATTTTGTAATATCTACAATATACTGAAAGCAACGGAAACAAAACGAAGTTTATTGATAAATATTTTTTTATTTCTTTTAAAAATTGTTCTTAACAAAATGTTAATTTTTTAATAACGAGCTTCCTAATCGTCGTGAAATTTTAACACGACCTCTTAAATACTTCATACAAAATCATACCAAATTTTCAGAATTTTCTTATCATTTTTTATTTCAACCCTTAAGGAAGTTGAAGTAATGATGATAGAATTCTGAAAATTTGGTATGTTTTTACATGAAGTATTCAGGAGGTCGTGTAAAAATTTCATGACGATTAAGAAGCTATTTATTGAACAATTAACATTAGCATGTTTTATAGGGACTCAACATCCTTAATAGTAACCGTGATTAAAAAAAAAAAAAGCGCTGAGCGTGCGGAACGATCCTGCGCCCCTACGAACCGAAGCCAGGAACGCTACCAACGGGACCATCCTATCGCTTGTGTTAAAGACGCATTTTCTGGCACTTACGATTGGCGGCCGGATGGATGATTGATTTGTTATTGGAGATAATACTTTATCGCTTGATGAAAGTATGAGAATTAATATAATAATACGAATATAAATATATTTTCACTTACTTTTCTGAATTATAATTTATTTGGCATAAGGACGGGTGTGAGTAAAGCGTAAACAATTTTTTAGAAGATAAATGAGTTGTAATTTAGATTTATTATTATATTTAAATTAACGTATGAACTAAAAAAATAAGCGTTCAGAGTGCGCGATACAATTCTTTTGTATACATTAATAACGCAGAGAATCAAGAGCTAAATAAGCATTGAAATCATCTAAAAGCCTCACGCGTGCCGTCGCGTGACGTCACGCGCGGGCCGTGCTCAGATTGCTTTTTCCCTCGAAGCCTTCGTTCGGCTCGGCCGCACATGAACGTGCTCAGCGTGCCTATGTGTTGGTGTAGCTGCCGAAGGCGAGGTCGGGACAGTTCGACGGCACTCGGCTCTTTCCGAAGATGTCCGAGCGTCGCTCGCTCACGGACACGCGCTACTATGATTGTGTGATGAGCGCGCGAGGGACTAGAGAGAGGGTAACTTTCGCGCGCGATCTGGCTGCACTGGAGACAGGGATACGGTTAAATAGCACAGCAGATAACCGGTCAAATTACTGTGGCATCGGCTGCTGCGCTTCCGCTTCTGTTATTTTTCGAATTTGTTCTCTAAGCCACACACGTGGTCGGCACTGCACTGCGATTCTGTAATTCATTATAACTCGGTAGCGACAGCCAATAAGAGGCATCCTTTCTTCTGTGATCGTGCATTCGATTGGCTGTTAATATTTATCGATAACGAAAACTGTCGTTACCGAGTTATAACGAGTTACAGAAGCGCACTACTGTAGGCCTATTCTGTAACTCGGTAGCGACAGTTTTCGCTATACTTAGCTAGCGACAGCCAATCGCATGCACGATTACAGAAGAAAGGGAACCTCTTATTGGCTGTCAGCAGCTAACGGTACGAAAGTTGTTGCTACCGAGCTCGTGATACAAGTGAAAGAAATCGGAGTGAATAAAAATAAAAATATAATAGTGTTTTTTCGGAAATTGACGGATGGCGTTTGTTTACAAGTATCAAAAGTGGGTTAATCAGTGTCAACAGATTGCTCACAGAGTACGGATTCAGAAAATTCGGCGAAAAAGAGTATTAGCATATTACGACTTATATCGCTCACTCTCCTCTCCCCACTCTCCTTTCCCAGCGATAAAGCTCAACATTTTCAGCTTTGTCGCTACATATCACGTGACCCGATTTGTCACTGCAAACGAGTGACGAGCGACTGCGTGAGGCCGCACCTGTACAGAAGGATAAACTTTCGAAAAGCGGACACCAAATTTCGACCTGAAATTTGGCATACACCTTCCTTTTAATATTATAAGATATCCCCTAGAAGGATTTTTGGTGACACGCCATAGTTTTCGAGATATCGATTCCTGAAAGTTATTTTTTTCTTCACGCGCCTGCCAAATCTATAGCGGACGGATTCAGCTATGGCTATACCTATATATCTTATCGCGCTCATTTTTCAATTTTTTTTTCATTTTTCGTTTATTGTTTTTGGTTTTTTTATTCGATTTTTTCCCGTTGTTTCTTTAATTTAATTGATTCTTTTTCGTTTTGTTCTTTCTTTTTTCGTTTTTCTTTCTTTCATTTTTAATTTTATTTTTTATTGTTTGGTTTTTTGGTTTTTATATAATTTTCAATTTGTATCATCCATTTTTTCATAATTCAATACCGCACCAACCGTGGAAGCGATAACGGGAGGGTTTCTCCGCAATGAAAAAAAAATTCAAACCGAAAGTTGGAGTTCCGAGCAGTGCAGCCAGATCGCGCGTAAAAGTTACCCCCTCTCTAGTCTCTTACGCGCCCATACACAATCATAGTAGCGCGTCTCGGCGAGCGAGCACGCTCGACATCTTCGGAAAGAGCCGAGTGCGGTCGAACTGTCCCGACCGCGCCTTCGGCAGCTACACCAACACATCGACGCTGAGCACGTTCTTGTGCGGCCAAGCCGACCGAAGGCATCGAGGGAAAAAGCGATCTGAGCACGGCTCGCGCGTGACGTCATCCGACTGCACGCACGAGGCTTTTAGATAATTTCAATGCTTATTTAGCTCTTGATTCTCAGCGTTATTAATGTATACAAAAAAATGTATCGCGCACTCTGAACGCTTCTTTTTTTAGTTTATAAGTTAATTTAAATATAATAATAAATCTAAATTACAACTTATTTATCTTCTAAAAAATAGGTTACGCTTTACTCACACCCGTCCTTATGCCAAATAAATTATAATTCAGAAAAGTAAGCGAAAATATATTTATATTCGTATTATCATATTAATTCTTATACTTTCATCAAGCGATAAAGCATTATCCCCAAAAACAAGTCAATCATCCACCGGCCGCCAATCATAAGTGCCAGAAAGTGCACCTTTAACACAAGCGATAGGATGGTCCCGTTGGTAGCGCTTCTGGCTTCGGTCCGGAGGGGCGCAGATCGTTCCTCACGCTCAGCGCTTTTTTTTTAAATCATGATTACTATTAATTCTTGTTTGATTAGTTATTTTTATTAGTTATCTTTTAGTGTCGAAAAATTTATCGCGCACTCTGATCGCTTATTTCATTAGTTTTTACGTTAATTTAAATATAATAATAAAACTAAAATACAACTTATTTATCTTCTAAAAAATTTTTTGCGCTTTACTCACACCCGTCCCTATGCCAAATAAATTGTAATTCATAAAAGTAAGCGGAAATATATTTATCTTCGTATTATTATATTTATTCTCATATACTTTCATCAAGCGATAAAGTATTATCCCCAAAAACAATCATCCATCCGGCTGCGAATCGTAAGTACCAGAAAGTGGACATACATTGACACAAAAAATTAAAGGAGCAAGAAAACTTTTGCACTTCGTCAAAAATGGTCGTACAAAAAAAAAAGGATTTTGAAGCTTCAAGTTTCTAGTTTTAGTTCCGAGAATGATTTTTTTTTTTTTTGAGAATCACTGATTGCGCGGTCGGAAGAAATATCACGGCAAAAAAAATTTTGCAAATTTTTCCGTTTTTTAAAGTTCTGCACGGGTTTTGGAGATTTTTTTCGGACTTTACCAATATCAAGGTCATTGAGCCCATTCAATTCACTTCGATTTGCTTTTTTTTTTGCGTACGACCATTTTTCGCTGAGATATCAGCCGTTGAATGAAAAAACGTCCTTTTGTCTTCAGTCATCGATATCTCAGGAACTAATGGTCGTACGGGAATTCGACCGGCAGTCTTGGAAACGTGAA
Organism: Ophion costatus; assembly: GCA_951751655.1. Lineage (NCBI taxonomy): Eukaryota > Metazoa > Arthropoda > Insecta > Hymenoptera > Ichneumonidae > Ophion > Ophion costatus. The sequence continues at coordinate 30,579,417 of OX632363.1, forward strand.
TACATACTCTAGAAGCTCTGATTATTATTGTAGGTTAATAAAAATATATTTTTGCCATCAGATTTGAAAAAGTACAAAAAAACGATGTTTTCTTGGTTTTTATAAAATCCACCGCTACTTTGCAAATATTGCGATAAACACTAATGTTTATGGACGGTCATTCAGCTCAATATGTCCCCAAGAGCCATCCAAAATTCCAAATTGATCCGTTCATCGGTCTTTCTTGCCCGATTGACCAAAATATGAAAAAAAATTAAAGGAGCAAGTTTCCTCCTTCTCAGACATCATTTCATGATTATTAAAAGGAAAAAAAACTTTTCACTACTTTTCGTACAATTGGGTATTGAGTACGCTTTAAATGTTGGAAAAGAACCCTGAAAATCATATTAACTAGTAATTTTCGAATTTTTTTTTAAATAACAAAAATGTTGAATTTTTTTTTTTTTTAATCTATTTCAATTTAAAAATTTTTTTTAATGTTGATATTTTTTTTCGATTCAACATTGTACCGCCAGCATTGGAATTACCCAAAGCGTACCTCCACGTGGTACGCTTTGGGTAATTCTAATGCTGGCGGTACAATGTTGATTTGAAAAAAATGTCAACATTAAAAAAAAAAAAATCGTTATTGATTGTTGTATAAAAAAAAATTTTCAACATTTAAAAAAAAAATTTTTTTTTCGAAAATTTTTAGTCAATATGATTTTCAGGGTTTTTTCCCAACATTCAATGCGTACTCAATACCCAATTGTACGAAAAGTAATGAAAAGTTTGTTTCCTCTTAATAATCATGAAATGATGTCTGAAAAGGAGGAAACTTGCTTCTTTAATTTTTTTTCAAATTTTCGTCGATCGGGCAAGAAAGACCGATAATCGAATCAACTTGGAATTTTGCATGGCTCTTGGGGACATATTGAGCTGAATGACCGTCCATAAACATTAGTGTTTATCGCAATATTTGCAAAGTAGCGGTGGATTTCATAAAAACCAAGAAAACATCGTTTTTTTGTACTTTTCTAAAACTAATGGCAAAAATAAAAAATAAAAGTTTCACCACAATAATAATCAGAGCTTGTAGAGTATGTATTCACGGTTCCGAAAGTACCGATCGAATTCCCGTACGACCATTAGTTCCTGAGATATCTCAGCGAAAAATGGTCGTACGGAGAAAAAAAAGCAAATTGAAGTGAATCGAATGGGCTCAATGACCTTGATATTGGTCAAGTCCGAAAAAAATCTCCAAAACCCGTGCAGAACTTTGAAAAACGGAAAAATTTGCAAAATTTTTTTTGCCGTGATATTTCTTCCGACCGCGCAATCAATGATTCTCAAAAAAAAAATCATTCTCGGAAATAAAACTAGAAACTTGGAGCTTCAAAATCCTTTTTCTTTGTACGACCATTTTTGACGAAGTGCAAAAAGTTTTCTTGCTCCTTTAATTTTTTGTGTCAATGTATGTTCACTTTCTGGTACTTACGATTCGTGGCCGGATGGATGATTGTTTTTGGGGATAATACTTTATCGATGATAATATAATAATACGAAGGTAAATATATTTCCGCTTACTTTTATGAATTACAATTTATTTGGCATAGGGACCGATGTGAGTAAAGCGCAAACAATTTTTTAGAAGATTAAGTTGTATTTTAGATATATTATTATATTTAAATTAACGTATAAACTAATAAAATAAGCGATCAGAGTGCGCGATACATTTTTTTGTATACATTAATATCGCAAAGAATCAAGAGCTAAATAAGCATTGACATCATCTAGAAGCCTCGCGCGTGCCGTCGTGTGACGTCACGCGCGAGCCATGCTCAGATTGCTTTTTCCCTCGAAGCCTTCGTTCGGCTTGGCCGCACATGAACGTGCTCAGCGTCGATGCATTGGTGTAGCTGCCGAAGGCGCGGTCGGGACAGTTCGACCGCACTCGGCTCTTTCCGAAGATGTCCGAGCGTCGCTCGCTCACGGGCACGACTACTACGATTGTGCGATGGGCGCGTAAGAGACTAGAGAGGGGGTAACGTTTACGCGCGATCTGGCTGCACTGGTGCCGAGCGCAGGCACGACGCAAATAAAAATTTCGTAAAAATGAGAATTTTATTCGCTATAACTATGAGGTTTCCGGCCGTGGAAACGCTGGAGAGGGGGCTTCTCCAAACAAACTCGACGAAGATCCGCACAAAGCGGAGGGCGCGATAAGATATATAGGTATAGCCATAGCTGGGCCCGTCGCTATAGATATGGTAGGCACGTGGTGAAAAAAATAACATACAAAAATCGATATTTCGTAAACTATGGCGTGTCGCCAAAAATCCTTTTAGGGGATATCTTATAATATTAAAAGGAAGGTGTATGCCAAATTCCAGGTCGAAATTGGGTTTCCGCTTTTCGAAAGTATACCCAAATTACTGTAGATGCCTGACATAACTCCTCACGCGTGTAAATAATCTTTAGATTCCGTAACAATAAAAACAGGGAGGGGGGCACCGAATGCTTAAAGAAAATATTAAAGATAAAATTTCGCAGCTGTGACTTTTCAGAAAAAAAAGTAACAATGTCTGAATCTACAAAATTTGCACAAATTTTTCTATTCCAGTTTATTCTTGGGGTATAATAATTGATTCTGACTTATTTTTATTAAGCGCCACTATAATTCACCACTGATTCATAGGGGCCCTCCTATGCCCCCACAAAATCCCCATCCATACAAGCGGGACAGCATAGCCCGATAGGCATACGCTAGGCCAGTGCAGCCAGATCGCGCTCGAAAGTTACCCTCTCTCTAGTCCCTCGCGCGCCCATCACACAATCATAGTAGCGCGTGTCCGTGAGCGAGCGACGCTCGGACATCTTCGGAAAGAGCCGAGTGCCGTCGAACTATCCCGACCGCGCCTTCGGCAGCTACACCAACACATAGGCACGCTGAGCACGTTCATGTGCGGCCAAGCCGAACGAACTGAACGAAGGCTTCGAGGGAAAAAGCAATCCGAGCACGGCCCGCGCGTGACGTCACGCGACGGCACGCGCGAGACTTTTAGATGATTTCAATGCTTATTTAGCTCTTGATTCTCTGCGTTATTAATGTATACCAAAAATGTATCGCACACTCTGATCGCTTATTTTTTTAGTTTATACGTTAATTTAAATATAATAATAAATCTAAATTACAACTTATTTCTCTTCTAAAAAATTGTTTACGCTTTACTCACACCCGTCCTTATGCCAAATAAATTATAATTCATAAAAGTAAGCGGAAATATATTTATCTCCGTATTATTATGTTAAATCTCATACTTTCATCAAGGGATAAAGCATTATCCGCAAAAACAAACCAATCATCCATTCGACCGCGAATCGTCAGTACCAGAAAGTGCACAAATTCTACAAGCGATGAGATGGTCCTGTCGGTAGCGTTCCTGGCTTCGGTTCGCAGGGGCGCGGGATTGATCCCGCGCTCGGTGCTTTTTTTTTTTTTTTATTACTATTACTATTAATTCTTATTTGATTAGTTATGTTTATTAGTTATCATTATTATTTTAATTAGTTATCTTTTCGTGTCGAAAAATTTATTGCGCACTCCGACCGCTTATTTTATTAGTTTGTACGTTCATTTAAATGTAATAATAAATCTAAATTACAACTTATTTATCTTCTAAAAAATTGTTTGCGCTTTACTCATACCCGTCCCTATGCCAAATAAATTGTAATTCATAAAAGTAAGCGGAAATATATTGATATTCGTATTATTATGTTCATTCTCATATACTTTCATCAAGCGATAAAGCATTATTCCCAAAAACAAGCCATTCATCTATCCGGCCGCGAATCGGTAGTGCCAGAAAGTGCACATATTCCACAAGCGATGAGATGGTCCCGTCGGTAGCGTTCCTGGTTTCAGTTCGCAGGGGCGCGGGATCGTTCCGCGCGCTCAGTGCTTTTTTTTTTTTTAATTACTATTACTATTAATTCTTATTTGATTAGTTATGTTTATTAGTTATCATTATTATTTTAATTAGTTATCTTTTCGTGTCGAAAAATTTATTGCGCACTCCGACCGCTTATTTGATTAGTTTGTACGTTCATTTAAATGTAATAATAAATCTAAATTACAACTTATTTATCTTCTAAAAAATTGTTTGCGCTTTACTCATACCCGTCCCTATGCCAAATAAATTGTAATTCATAAAAGTAAGCGGAAATATATTTATATTCGTATTATTATGTTCATTCTCATATACTTTCATCAAGCGATAAAGCATTATTCCCAAAAACAAGCCATTCATCTATCCGGCCGCGAATCGGTAGTGCCAGAAAGTGCATTTTTAACACAAGCGATAAGATGGTCCCGTTGGTAGCGTTCCTGACTTCTATGGGGCGAATTGTTTATTCGAGAAATCATACAATGTATGAACTGCGGACCGAAGCCACGAACGCTACCAACGGGGGACCATCTTATCGCTTGTGTTAAAAATGCACTTTCTGGCACTACCGATTCGCGGCCGGATAGATGAATGGCTTGTTTTTGGGAATAATGCTTTATCGCTTGATGAAAGTATATGAGAATGAACATAATAATACGAATATCAATATATTTCCGCTTACTTTTATGAATTACAATTTATTTGGCATAGGGACGGGTATGAGTAAAGCGCAAACAATTTTTTAGAAGATAAATAAGTTGTAATTTAGATTTATTATTACATTTAAATGAACGTACAAACTAATAAAATAAGCGGTCGGAGTGCGCAATAAATTTTTCGACACGAAAAGATAGCTAATTAAAATAATAATGATAACTAATAAACATAACTAATCAAATAAGAATTAATAGTAATAGTAATTAAAAAAAAAAAAAGCACCGAGCGCGGGATCGATCCCGCGCCCCTGCGAACCGAAGCCAGGAACGCTACCGACAGGACCATCTCATCGCTTGTAGAATTTGTGCACTTTCTGGTACTGACGATTCGCGGTCGAATGGATGATTGGTTTGTTTTTGCGGATAATGCTTTATCCCTTGATGAAAGTATGAGATTTAACATAATAATACGGAGATAAATATATTTCCGCTTACTTTTATGAATTATAATTTATTTGGCATAAGGACGGCTGTGAGTAAAGCGTAAACAATTTTTTAGAAGAGAAATAAGTTGTAATTTAGATTTATTATTATATTTAAATTAACGTATAAACTAAAAAAATAAGCGATCAGAGTGTGCGATACATTTTTGGTATACATTAATAACGCAGAGAATCAAGAGCTAAATAAGCATTGAAATCATCTAAAAGTCTCGCGCGTGCCGTCGCGTGACGTCACGCGCGGGCCGTGCTCGGATTGCTTTTTCCCTCGAAGCCTTCGTTCAGTTCGTTCGGCTTGGCCGCACATGAATGTGCTCAGCGTGCCTATGTGTTGGTGTAGCTGTCGAAGGCGCGGTCGGGATAGTTCGACGGCACTCGGCTCTTTCCGAAGATGTCCGAGCGTCGCTCGCTCACGGACACGCGCTACTATGATTGTGTGATGGGCGCGCGAGGGACTAGAGAGAGGGTAACTTTCGAGCGCGATCTGGCTGCACTGCGCTAGGCTAGAGAAAGACGACCGCAAGAGGTGTGCCTCCAACCTTTGTCATTGTGTGTGGCACACCGATACATCGCCACGCAGTCTACCGGCGGAAATATTAACTACACTTTTCTGCCAAATTTTAACACGGGACATGTGTTGAATGTAATGTGTGTTCTTTGGTATACCTCCGTGACAGCGATCGTATATCCTAACCTCAAAGAGGCAACGAGAAATGGTGATATACGGTGTTTACATCGTCTCGAAATCCGGTGGTCTGATATTCAATCATGATCACAACGTGCCGAAAGTCGAGAACGAGAAAACTTTCGCGTATCCTCTTGACATTAAATTGGCATACGAGAACAAGAAGATCGTCGTGGCGTTTGGCCAAAGGGACGGGATCAACGGTGAGGGCTGTCAAAGTTTTATGAATCGTGTTTGCAAGTGTTGAAACAGCAACAATAGCGAAGGAAAACCAATTTTTCCTGCGCTCCTTTCAGTTGGTCACGTTCTGACGGCCGTCAATGGCAATCCCGTGGTAGGACGTGAACTCGAGGACGGCAGGGATGTTTTGGACATGTTGGAACAATCGAAAAGCTATCCACTCACGTTGAAGTTCAGTCGCGCCAAAATGACGACCAACGAGAAGATATTTCTCGCCTCGATGTTCTATCCACTATTCGCTATAGCGAGTCAACTGAGTCCCGAGCCACGCTGTTCCGGAATCGAAGTACTCGAGTCCGATACCTTCAGACTCTACTGCTACCAAACTCTGACGGGAGTGAAATTCATGCTAGTCGCGGAACCTGCACAGCCCGGCATGGAAATTCTCTCCAAGAGGGTTTACGAACTATACGCCGATTACGCCCTGAAAAATCCTTTTTATTCCCTCGAAATGCCCATTCGGTGCGAACTCTTCGAAACGAACTTGCAGGCTTTGTTGGACACTGTGGAGAAGTCCGGCATCAGCAGCGTATGAATTGTGCCCTCCAGGAGCGTAAGTTGGCGTTTCCAAATAATTGTACAATCAATGTATATACATATGTATAAGAATATATTTCAAATTAAGTAGAAACAACAATTGTCTTTCGGTAGCGCAAATTTTGCACACCGCTGCTCCATCGTGATCTTTCTCTATAATGTTGTATAAGCGAACATTGTGCTCCCTCTCTCTTGCCTTTTCGGTCATGTCTGTCGGCTCAGCATTTCTACGGAACTATATTCCAGGACTTTGTCATGTCTGGTTCCGGGAACTGCAGAAAAGAGAAACGGTCATGCGTCGAACATCGAAAATTCGTAGCCAAGGGGCTTTTACCTTTTGCGTCAAGTGATCCGTGCATGCCATACGAATGCGGGCAGCCGTTGCGGGAGAGTCCAACCTAAAGTGTCCGGTGATATTCATATCTTGGCGGGCCGCTTTGATCGCCTCCTTGATGGCGAAGAACGCGGAACACGCCAGAAAGAGCGGGGGCTCGCCGACAGCCTTGAGGGTGAAAAATGGAGATTTGCTTTGTTTACGTGTTTTTCATGAGGGGTAACTCTACCATGGCTATCATCGGATAAATTATACCGCAGAGAACTTCGGTAGAAAATAACCAGCATCCCACGATTTGGACTCAAAAAGTCTTTAGAAATTTTGTTTCGAGTTTCTTTTTTTATGTATTTTCGGAGTAACCCATCGTGAATTTTTTATGAACATCCATAATTTTTCAAAATCAATACCAAAGGCCGCAATGATATGAAGTTTGAATTGTTGGAATGTAACGAAAGTTACGGTCCTAAAGTTTGAATCATTGGAATGCAACGACAATACTTTATTATATTTTTCTTTCGTCACCCCATTATTTTCCAAATTATTCTTCTGCAGTTTACAATTATAGGTCTCTAAATAAGCGACTTAATAAATAATTGAAGGATTTTTGTAACGAAGATTTCCCGAAAAAAATCGGGCAAATCGAAAATAATCATTTTGATTGTATTCCAACGATGCAAACTTTAATCTCATTGAAAATTCGTATTTTTATTTCCTTATTTTCAATGTGATACGAAATCTTCCATTGAAAGTTCCAAAAAATATGGCTAGAAAATGGTTGAGGGATGTTGGTAGCCAAAAACTGCTAAAAGAAATTTGGGAAAGTAAAAAAACATCCTTTTTATTGCACTCGAACAATGCAAACTTTAACCATGCCCCTGTGGGGTTGGTGTTACCCGGTAATGAGAGGCGATCACATAAGCGTTGGTACCTTCGATGAGTAAACAGCGCGAGGATTCGAGGCGTTTTTGAGCAGCGAGACATTAAATTCCTGAGGTATGTCTGTGAAGCCTGGGATCTTATAGGCTCCGGGTCCTCGACTGTACATAGTCCCGGTGGGCGAGTAAATGAGCTCTTCGAGCGTGAACAGACCGTAGCCTTGCATGAAGGCACCCTCGACTTGGCCAATGTCGATCGCCGGATTCAAGCTGTTTCCTAGATCCATTACAATGTCGGTTCGCAGCACCTGCGCAATGATGGAAAATGTGTGGTTCAGCAATCATCGAGTTGAATCGTTCCAAATGACTTTGGCCGGATGACTGTCAGGCGAAGAATCGTTACGAATTTAGGGGTTAAGCAACTGTGATATTTTTTAAAAAATGTTCGTCAGTCGAGGCCACTCAAACTGAAGAGGATGGTCCAGCATATGGTGCAGGAATTGCAGATTAAACGCAAACTTATGATTACCACGACAGAACTGCTAGTAAAACTTTGAGGGGTAACACCACCGCAAACGTTTAAAATAAAGCGATTTTTCGCGATTCCTTTCGGGTGAAAGGACAAGTAAGAGGATAATAATATTCAAGGATGTTATTAGTCATATCTTCAAGTGAACAAAAAAAATTATATTAAAAAGTTATGGAAAACGCTAGAGCCATTCTCGCGAGACATGTTGAATTTGAGACGCTCTGCGGCACGCAGTATCGGCGCAAATTTGAAACGGGAAAATTTTTAAAAAATTCTATCAATTTACCTGAGTATAGCTAGAAAAATACGTAGGGGATTTCAAAAATATTGATTTTTGTGTAATTGGCAAGCACTCAAAGTAAAAACTCAATTGTCGACAGAAAAAAAGGACAATCATTCGTTAATAAATAATGTTATAATTAACTCATGGAAAATCCCGTACGTATTTTTTTTCGGAATGTAATTTTGAAGATGTGCTCAAAATTTTGAGTGGGTAGATTGCAAATTGTTGGCGTTATTGAAAACGTGTTTACGCGATACCTGATGATCTCCGGTTAGACAATCGATCTCGACCTCGGTACAGGCTACGCCGCATGTGTAATAATTGAAGGGATGGCCGGAATTAGTCTCGAACGAGTATCCGATATCGGGCGTTCTGTAGAATCCGGTAGCCGAGAGACTTATTCTCTCGAAGTACGCCTTCGAGATCCAATTCTCCCAAGTATCTTTAGGATTGGCATCGACGATATGTTGTATACGTCTCATTATTTTGTTGCACGCGTTCTGGAACGACCGAAGAAATCAGTCAGGTTTGAAAGCTTAAGGCCGGATGTACATTTACAACGAACAAAAAATCGATTTCTTTTTTTTTTCTCATCAAGCGATAGAACTATACATGTAGAATCTTTTCCGAAAGATTCAAAGCGAAATTCAAAAAACTTCAAATTGAAAACCACAGGCCGTCAACGCTGTGCCGCAAGTAGAAGCGTGGGTGCAAAGGGGCAGGCAAAGGGGGGCAAAACGTTATCAAATTAACAACAAACAATTACAATTACTACTGTAATTGATAATTTAATTACTTTGTGACAGATTACTCGAGTAATTAGTTACTACAAGTACCTAGTGCAGTTTAATTCAAATTCCATCTAAACTTCAAACGCGTTTTTCTCAAAACTGCATTTTTCGAAATTGACGTGCAGAATAACTCAAAAACTATTAAGGTGATTGAGTTGAAACTCGGTAGACATATTGATAATATTGCTACCTTCTAGTTGACGATGAATGTTTTTGAAAACGTAGAAGAAAAAAACGACTCTTTTAATCCAAATTTTACAGGAATATTGCGTGAAATGTTGATTTTTTTTTGTAAATGCATGCCAATTTTCCTAAGTTTTCATTTTTGTCATTTTGATTACTGTCAAATCGAAACTATACATGTTCTAACTGAACAATGTTGAATTTTTTTGCACGTCAAAATTTACTGCTGTAACACTTTGCTGTAGCACCGCCATTTTCACGATAAATGAATTTAAACAAATTGTTTTGTATGCAAAATTGTTTTGTTAAATATACGACTAAAGTATACCTACAGTTTGATGAATGTAGAAAAGTTATTTCTTAGTTTAAAAAATCCCTCAAAATTGCTTAATTTTTTTCCCGTCTAAATGTATAAAAATATACATTTTTATATTCTTTTGGCGGCGGTCCGCGTTTTGTAAGGGCATGAAGGTCCTCTTTGATAATTGATCAAATTACAGTGGCCCTCGAGGGACCATTTCAGTGTAACATTTTTTGAAAATCGTTCGTTTGCATTTTCCGATAGTATAGACGGTTATATACATGGGCCTATCATTGCCGATTGATCGTAAGTAGACAATTGATATGAAAATTCCACACTCGAAACTTTGAACGCGATTTTCTCGGAATGTCGTTTTTCAAAACGGTGTACACTCTCAAAAGAAGAGTTTTCAAGCCAGCCATGCCAAATTACGACACAATATTCTTCACGCCATTCTTTATCTTGCTATGGAAGCTTTTCTTAATCTTCATACTTTTTTACCAAAAAACTGTCGGAAAACTGGGCTAAATTCTATACACTTTTCCAAAACGCAGCCATTTTGTCAATTTTTATTTTTGAAAAACCTTCGCAGCAAAAGAACGGCTTTCATAGTGAAATCTTTTTACAAATTTCTTTACAAATTTTTACAAATTTCAAAAATTTACGAATTTCATTTGTAAATTTTCATTCAATTCTTCAATTCAATTTTCATTCAAAATTTACAAATTTCAAAAATGTTTACAAATTTCTTGACAAAAAAGATATAAAGATATCTTTTTACAAATTTCGTTTCAGATAATATTTACGGCCCCAACCGCGTACACGGTTGGGGCCGTAAATGGAAAAAAAAAATTTTTTCCATTTTTTATGGAAAACGATTATAATTATAAAACGATTATTTTTAAATAATCGTTTAAATATTTTTTTTCTGTTCTTCACGAGTGCTTGAATTTGACATAAAAATCAGACTGATCAGGGTATCTGAAACGTCGAGAAAAAATCGCGAAAATCAGCTATTTTTCGACCCGTTACACGGTGATAATCCCTTAAGGCGTAGCTTTGGATTTCGGTAAAAATTGCGAATTACCATGACGGCCATTCCATTGAGATCGGAGCCGGCGCTCGCTGCGGTGGCCGACGTGTTTGGTACTTTGTCAGTGGCCGTTTCGGATATGTGAATTCGATCGGGATTCACCTTCAATATTCTGCTCGCTACCTGTATCATTTTCGTGTGAAGTCCCTGGCCCATTTCCGTGCCACCGTGGCTTATCAGCACCGATCCGTCGGTGTACACGTGAACGAGAGCGCCACCCTGATTGAGGAACAAAGCAGTGAACGCTATACCAAACTGGGTCGGTATAATCGCAATTCCCCTTTTCTTGTAGCGTTGCTCTCTAGAAACGAAAAAAAAACCAGAGAATAGTCCTACGGTCGTTCGCGGTGTTGCGAAACGTTTGCATCGCGTCCGATTCGTCGCACGCCACTGACCTGTTGTAACGTTCGACCGCTGCTAATCTTACGTTGTAATTCGCGGATGACTTGCACTCGATCCAACAGCGCCTTAAGGAACAATTTTCGAGGGGCTGGTTGTAATGCGTCAGATCACCTTCCGAGTAGAGATTCAGCTCTGATAACTGTAAACATTTTGAAAATCATTTTAAACCGTATTTTCAGGAGAGCGAGTATTAGTTTCTACATTTAGTTTTTTAAACGCTTAAGGGCTTGCAGCAAGTTGAAATTATCTAAAGATACCACGTAAAAAATGTTGCCTGACAGTTCCAAGTCAATCCGTTTAAAATTGAGAGAGTTATGGGCGTTTAGGTAGGTTTCACGAACCGGCGAACTTTAAGGGACTACATCTACCGAGAAGCCCGAAAAAAATGGCCAAATTCCGATTTGTTTTTTTTTTTGAGAAACGGTTGGTGAAAAAGAAACGCATTTTTTTCTTAAAACGAAGGTACATCATCAAGAGCCTTTGAGACAAAATCATCGAAAAATACAGAAAAACAACAAACACACACGGTGGCAGATGAAACTGTTTTCAAAGTTGATGGACATATCTCGAGAACCACTTGATGAACTGCTTCCAAATTTGCAGGAAGTACGATGAGAAACATTTAAAGGTAGTTGACGAACTCACTTTTTTAAATCGATCTTCGTTTTGTAACAGTTACGTAAAAATCACGGCTTCTTTTTTATAGACTCAGTATGCTCGAGTTTCTATTCGGAATTTGGCCATTTCTTTTCGGGTCTCTAGGTAGATGCAGCCCCTTACAGTACGGGCATAAAAGTATATTGAATAAAAATGAACTTATTTTCGATGTTTCAGATAATGCAAAAAAGTGTTGTGAGATGAACTTCTGATTTTTTTTATTACACTTGTTTCGCAAAGCGACAAATTGAAAGTTTTTTTTTAACAAAGTTCAAAATTACATCTTCCGGCCGTCGAATTCTAGGCTCTCAAAGATTTCGGTAAAACGCGGTGAATTTTCCTTATTCGATAACGAGAAAGCGATTTAGTGGCGTGTCAAAGTGTACGATACCTTAGAAACTTCGATTCCAAGATAATTCGCAACGTCCCACATAATGTTTTCAGCGGCGAACATTCCTTGGGGCCCGCCGAAGCCTCGAAAAGCCGTGTTCGACGGCAAGTTCGTTAGGCATCCGTATCCGTAAACATCGGCGACTGGCACTTTGTAAGCGTTTTGGAAGTGAAACATGGCCCGTTCCAAAACCGAGCCCGACAAGTCGAGGGAGTAGCCGGCGTTGTTGTAGATATAAATTTTCACGACCCTTAGCAAACCCTCGTTGGTAAAGCCGACTTTGTATTTGAACATGAACGGATGACGGCCACCGGTTATCATCATATCCTCGTCACGATCTAGCATGCAACGTATCGGTTTTCGCAATCTGATTCACAAACGTATCAATCGCTCATTACATTGTCGGCAAACTTGACGACGACGATAAGACTCGGCTCTCGTGTAGATGAGACCAAGATAAGCGGATGAAAGATTAGGATAATATTCGTTACGAAGCAGTAATTAGCTCGTGGGGAAACGAGGTGATAATTGGACTAAGATTGAGTGCGTTGAATTGATGATAGGTACTTGTACGCAGCCAATGCAGCCGGTAGGGCGACCAACGTCCCACGCGATTCTTTGCCGCCGAAACCTCCGCCGAGACGCTTGACGCGAACGTTCACCCTGTTTATCGGTATGTGAAGAACGTGGGATACGAGCTTCTGCATTTCCGAGGGATGCTGCGTCGACGAATAAACTTCGAGCTCATCAACTTCCTTGGGGACTGCAAGCGACGCGTGAGTCTCGAGATAGAAATGCTCCTGCCCGCCCATTCGGACTTCACCCTCGAGAATGTGGTCGGACTCGGAAAAGGCCTTTTCGACGTCCCCCTTGATGATGCGGCGTGGCGAACCCGGCATAAACGAGTTTGCCTTTATGGCGTCCTGAAACGGAGGAGGAAGCGAGATTGAAAAACTGATTTTTTTTGCCCATCTACCTCGTCTCCTGACGAGTCAAAGTTACCATCAATTTTTGCAGATGTCACTGCTGTGTACTCAATTAGATTAATCCACGGATATACTTGAGGGGGTAGGCTACTGTGCAAATTACGTCGCTTGAGGCAACTCAAATTGAAGAGGAAGGTCCAACTTACGGTGCAGCAGTCGCAGATTGGAGGTACAATGATGACTACAACGATATAACTGCTAGTAATACTTTAAACGCGTTTTTCTCGAAATGATGTTTTTCAAAACGGTGCACACGATTTCTCGACATCTAATGAACGGATTGACGTGAAATTTGGTACATTTATTCCGTTTACTAGTAGTTCAGTCTTGGCCGATGCTTTTCTTCTTAACATTTTGTCAATTGGTTATTAACAATAATGTCATTATTCCTCGAAAAAGCGAAGAAATTTAAACTTTTTTTCAATAATTGAAACACGATAACTAAACAAGTTCGGTCAGGTATTAGCCAATATTATCAATTTTGAGAAAAAAGTCGTTCTTTTTTTCGTTCAAGGTCAACCAGCTGGCAAAAATCGACTACGCCGTTGAGCCCCTCACGTTCAAACGTCGTTCACGAGATTGTTTAAAACTTCTTTAATTATTACTATTTATTAAAAAGAAACCTGGGGCATAACTTTTTCAATTTATGTGCAAACGATTTTCCAATCATCTTACTTATTGCTTCAACATTGATTTTTTTTAATAACCCCAATTTTTACGTCGTTACAGTAGCCTAACGCCTTTAGACGAGGAAAAAATTTGCTGATTTTCATGCGTCTTAGTTGAAAGGAAAGATTTCTTCACGACTTTAGAAACTTAAGGTATGTGTTATTACTACTCTTGACCGTTGCATGGTATTTTTTTATTTATTAATCTTCAAATATAGCAGCGTTGTGGTCTCTTTAACTGCATTTTCAAAACTGGCGTGACGCAGCTGAAAAAACTAATTGACCTATTCTGATGGAATTCTGTATACATCTTCCTATCCTTATTGTCTAAAACACGACCCTAAATGTTCCTGAAGATTAAAGAAAAAACGTATTTATTTATTGCAAAAAGTGGCTGTTTTTTTTTCGAAAAATTCAATCTTTCCATTTCAAAGCGTACCATTTCGTCGATTTTTAACATTTCTCACTTTTTCGTGAAGAAATATTTCCTTTAAAAAAAAGTAATGAAAATCAGCACTTTTTTCCTCGCCCGAAGGCATGCCCGCCTTAATACTAGTCTCTTCGAAGTGAATTTATTAAATAAAATTCATTTTTTTTTTTCAAACTCTGCTTGAGAGTACCTCGATGGTGACGATTATAGGCTGAAGGTCCTCGTACTCGACATGCACCATCCTCGCTGCTTTCTGTGCGGTGGATTGGTCAACGGCCACGATAGCTCCCACCGACTGTCCTTGGCTAGTCACCTGAAAATGATTGGACCGTATTTTCATCGCATCTTCTGTGCACTGATTATTTCTGCCGGTGACCATCGTCGATTACCTTCTTCGACACGAACACTTCCTCGTCGTGCATAACCGGCCCGACCCACCTGTCATGCTCGGGAATGTCATCGGCGCTGTAGAAAGCGACCACGCCGTCGAGAGCAAGCGCCTTCCAGGCATCGATCTTAACGATGTTCGCGTGAGCTTTCGTCGACAATACAAGGGCCATGTACAGCTCACCAGCCAGGTGCGGAATATCGTCGCAGTAGACGGCTTCACCGGTCGCCTGTTTGTAAGCGCTCGCGTGGATGATCGGCCTTCCTATCAGGTCATCGGGATTTTGGTCCTTCGGAGCCTGCAATCGCCCAATCGTTATTTTTCCTTCGAACTTCCTGGTAGAACCTTTTTACGTATTCTTTTACCCCCTTAAGGACAGGTTACCGTTTATGACGATGAAAAATTCGATTTTTTAAACATAATTTGCATTCTCAAAATGTTTAGGACACTCGGGTAAAGGAATATTTTCGTATATAAAGTATTTTAGAATTTACAGCCTGTTGAGTGGAACCGTCCGCTCTACAGCTCCAACGGATGAACCGATTCACATGAATCTATTTCCAAAACTGATTTGGAAATATTTTCTTGTCCGTTTAAGCTGTCGAGCTAAAAATTGGCGGTTTTTTCAAACGACTGGCATTTTATCCAGGGGTTTTTCGAGAAAACAAAAAACGATAAGCCCCCGACCCCAACTTTAGTCTAGGCTAATCAATTTTAACCGGTTTTTGTCCGAGATGAACTGGCAAGGCTGTGGAGCCGCCATTTTTGCTTTTTTAAATAAATAAAATTGGAGTTTACTCTCCATTGATAGAAGAATAAAATATGTTGAATCCTACTTCCAAAAGTATTTATATTATATTTAAAAAATGCTCGAAGTTCGTGCATTTTTCATGCCTCTCGACGGTAACCTGTCTTCAAGGGATCATCACAGTGTGAAGTTGTCTAAAAATCGATTTTTTTCGCGATACCCGATAGTATAGACGGTTATAAACACGCTGTTCAAATTTTGGGGCGAAATTCGAATTATCCCGGTTGCTATACAGCCTTTCTCAAAAAAGGGAATTCGACCAGCTGCGTAAGATCTGGGGCGGACGGGCGCGTTTTTCTCAAAATGCCGTTTTTCAAAACGATGTACACTCTCAAACTTCTTCTTCCTTTATCTTGTTATGAAAGCTTTTTGTCAAATCTTCATATTTTTTTAAAGAAAAACTGTCGAAAAAATAGGCTATATTCGATACTTTATTTTCAAACCGCCGCCATTTTGTCAATTTTGATTTTTTCAAACCTCCATAGCAAGAGCGCGGCTTTCATACGGATTAATAATCTCTTTACAAATTTTGTTTGCGATAATATTCCCGGCCACAATTATGTACACTCCTTTCGTTTCGAAGACATTTTCGACCGTTAAAAAAACGTGAAAAGCATAAAATAAACGTTGTAAAATGTATTTTCTTTTCTTCACGAATGCTTTGATTTGACATAAAAAAAGCAGACTGATTAGCGTGTTCTAACCATCGAGAAAAAAAATCGCGAAAATCGGCAATTTTTCGACCCGTTACACTGTGATAATACCTTAACGAAAAAATTCCAGAAGCGAAATGCAATATTTTGGAGCATTTTCAACCTACCACTTGATAGTATTGAGAACTTTTCGGCGGAACGTAATGGAAGCCTTTCGAAGCCGAAAGCAACTCACGGGGCAGCGGTTGCAGTCCCGGTAAGTCGCGGTGCATTTGCTTCGTTATTTCGATGAAACCCTTGAAGAACAAGCTGCAAAGGACATGTTGGTAGTCAATTGGCCATCCGGGTTACCGAAGATTAAACATGTCTATAAGGCACATTCTTATTCGAAGCTCCATTTCAAAGAAATTATCGCAAAGGGCAAAAGTCAACAATCCACTTAATTAATTACAAGCAAGGTGCAAAGTAAGAATTTAAAAATAATTTTAAAATAAGATTTAGCAATACCGCAAAGTTCATTTTGTTCACAATCAACGAATTCATCGGTAAAGGTTTTTTTACGAGGTATTTTGGGTGCCTTTTTTCACACTTTAAGGCCGACGGAAAATCTGAGATTGATACCCGCCAGGCCTATTCGTGAGCTTTCCTTCTCGCTCTCTGGATATTTAGTAAAGTGCCTCTACAAATGGAAAGGTATGGGCACGCTATTTTTTTAAATTACTCGTCTACGTTCTTTAAGGGAGATATCTATTTTTGGCGTCAAGTTAGATACCTCAGGGTCAGAGAGCGACGATAATGAACTTGCCCACCTGGAACACCGTCAGGCAAGGGAAATTCTTCTATCAGCGACTGATAAGTAGACTCCAACATTTCGCTGTCCCACTTCCTGAAATAAACAAAATTCTCTATTCAACCATTTTACCTGCAGCTTAGGTGAGATAAGTATATTACAAGTACAAAACGATTCGAATAATTTAAAAAATTATCATCAATATCATAAATATCGTTTTTCTCCAAATAATCTTTTATAAAACGGTTCAAGTCGTATCTCAAAAACTATTCCGTCGATTCACTTCAAATTCGGACGAGCCTATTTTACATTTTCGATCGTACGACCGAATAATTTTTTGATACGTATATCCATTTGTTTGTAACACTCCCATTTCGGCCATTTTGTACATCGAAAAAAAAATATATATATATATTTTAACAGCTTGATATTCATACTAACAAGATGTGCAATTAATTTTACGAGTGAATCACTTTTTCATACGAAAAAAATTGTTAAATTCGCACATGATTTTTTACCCGTTACTGTATCCTAAGGCCTTAATCAATAGACCATCTAGTCACGATAATTTTGAGCAACTTCAGACGCGTTTTCCAAAAAACCTCTTTTTTGTGACCCTCGTACAAGATAACTCCAAATCTGTCTCATCGACCGTTCTCAAATTTTGCACAGTTTCCGATAACATAATCACCATCTATGTGAACCTGAAGTTTCTCAAAAATTATTTTCAAAAACCACATTTTCACTAACAAATACGACGGTAAACATTTCACGAAAAATAGAACATTTTTCAAACACGTACCAATTTTCGAATTTTTACTTTTCTTCTGATTTTTTAGGTTCATACAGACCGTGTGGATTTTGGAAAACTATAACATCTCGGCTCTGATGTTTAAGATCAATGCACCAGACGCTCGGCCGTACGCCGTGCAACAACTCAGGCGGCAACCGTCTCTCGAGCGTTGTACAGACGTTTTTTAAAAATATTGAAATGTTATTTTTTGCAAAATTGGATGATGCGAGAGAGAGAGAGAGGGAGCAAAAGAAATGGATGAGAGGATAAAGGGGGCTTAGAAAACTTCAAAAGGAATTTTAAGGAAGGAAGCGGAAAAAATAAGAAAATCGTTGTATAATGAGAAGTACAAAAATAGAGAATGATGATATGCCATGGAAATACTGATCGGGGGAAGGAGAGAGGGAAGAGAAAAGAAAATGTGGGCAAACTTAAGATGTCGCAACATGGGAAGTGCGAGAAAGAGAGGGGGAAAGGAATGGATAGATAGATAGATCAAAGATAGATGATTTCGCAATAAAGGAGGAAATTATAGATATGTTGGGTAGGAAAATACGAAAAGAGATATGTGAGTACTTTAGGCAAATAGAGGAAGTCTGTAGAAATATGAATAAGGAAGAGGGAGGAAAAAGAAATTAAGTGGACGAACAAAGGAAGAAGCGCGTAATGTTACATAGTACGAAGTGCAAGAATCCCTGACGTAGTAAACAAGCGAATGAATATGTAAGCGGGAAGTTATTGTTTCGTAAAAAACTGTTAAAAGTTGTGAAAATAAAACTCGACTTGATTGATTGATAGTTTCGACACAAAAGAATCTTGAAAATTCGCTCATTTTCGGCTGCCTAAAGGGACTCCTTTAATAATCACATTTATTTCTACAATTGAATAGATTAGGTGTAGTAAAAAGAAATCCATTATTTTTGCCTTCAATTTCATGCAAAAATAATGGATTTCTTTTTACCACACCTAATATCTACTGATAGTGAAATGATTTTGGTCTCTGCTTCATTTTACGTAACGAATCTCGCTGATTTTGAGCTATTGCTACAATCTTTGGGAATAACCATAAAATATTCAATTTTTCACGCCCTCGGTGCCTCCTGTACGAAGCATCGCTCGATGTTCCGGTAATTGTGTGTTAAACGGCTAAAATTCGGCGAACGTACTTTCCAATCATACCACGACAGGTATCGATGGCCAATTTTGTGGTGGGTGCCATTCCACCGTAAGCCAAACGAGCTTCAACGATCTCGTTCGTGCAGGGCTTGAATGTCACGTTCAACGCCATATTAACGATCGCTATATCGTCGTCCCTCCTCTTGGCTTGTTTGTAAGCGACAAAGTACTGCGAGGTCTTCGCGTATGGAATATCCACGTAGAGCAATATCTCGTCCGGTAGAATGACGTTGCGACGGTAGCCCACGAAGAACGTGTGATCGAGTGGAATCGTTCGCGACTCTCGAGCGTAACTCGCGACCGTCAATTTGGCATCGGCCGCCATCAGTACCGGCACTTGATCCGATATTGGACTTCCGGTCATTATGTTTCCTCCGATCGCCTGGCAATACACGAATTTTTTATTAATCGATTTCCTGTCATGGTTCGTACGCATTGTTGATTAAAAAATTCCCTGACTGTTCCAGGTTTTCCACACAAGTTTTGCAAATATTCCAGGGACATTGGGGTCAAATGTAGATCATCTTTTTTAAGCCCAACTGCTGAAGGTTAAAATAAATAAGATAATTTAAGAGAATTCGGTTTTAATTCTTAAATAAAATGAATAAATGAATTAATTAATTAAGGGGTAAGGCCACTGTAAATTTTTTGAAAAATCGATTTTTTTTTATTGGCTATAAAAAACTATTCGCAAAACTTTAAACGCGTTTTTCTCGAAACATGGTTTTTCAAAATGGCACGCAGCATAACTCGAACAATTTTCATTTTTTTTACTTGAAATTTTAACCAGATGTGAACATTTCCATTATCTTGAGAATGTCGATCGGAATTTTCAAGAACCTTATTTATTGATTCTTTATTAACAAAAAACTTGCCGTTTTTTTCGTCAAAAATCAATTTTTTTTTTCAAACGCACGCCAAATCCACAAAAATTGATACTTTTTAAAATCCGATCGACATTCTCTAGCTATAGCCCTCTAGATTAATGGTTTTTTTTTTTTGTTCTAGATTCAAAAGTGCACCAGTGGTGCTGCGTGCCGCGGAGCCCTGGAAGCAAAACATGTCCCGGGAAGATAGCTGTGGAACCGCCATTTTGTTTTTTTTTTACTGTAAAAAAATTTTATAATAAAGTTTAATGTATGCCCGATAACACCATTAAAAGTTTTTTTTCAAATACCTTCAATTTCGGGAGCAAAAAATTAGTGAAAAAACCTTTTTTTTTGGGCCGTTACAGTGGCCTTACCCCTTAATTTAAGAGAAAATATTAAAGGTTAAAATAAATAATAAAATAACTGAAATTCGAAAAGTAATTTAGACAGGGAGAAGAAAAAAAACATCAAAAGCAAATACAGAACCTGTTCTTTATTATAAACAGAAAGTTTTATGTCAGTGCCAATAGATAAGAAATAAGTATAAACACTTACATTGGGTAATAAAAGTATTTGTACATCTCACACGAAACTGTTGTTAATTTGAGTTTATTTGTTTGTTCGTGTTTACCCAAGATTTTTGTGAACAGACACCATGTATATTTAGGATAAGCTATCGAAACGAGAAACCTAATAAAGCCTTTTTTTTCTATAAATTTTTTATTATAAATACTTATTTTTATCCACTGTATCTACAATAATAATTGTGTGGTCGTGTATCGACAAATCGAATACAAATGAGCTTTAGACTAGATTTGCTAAGGACTGAAGAGCTTTGAAATAAATTTGTTTTCAGTTTTTGAAATGTTCAATGTTTGGCACTGACGTAACTTTTTTCGTATACAGGGTATCGTGTTACGAATGGATAATCCTGTAACTGTGGATAGGTCAGATCATGTCCTGGTAGCTGGAATTTTAGTTTAGTAAAAGTCCTACGGTTTTCGAGATAAAAATCATCTGCTGCCAATTACTTTGAAAAGTTGCTTAGTTATTGTCGATTCGTATGATTTGTAGAAATGGCATGGAAAAAACCAAAAGCAGATGATTGAAAGAAAAAAATAACATAAAGACCAAAATCTCGAAAACCGTGGGACTTTTACTAAACTGAAATTCCAGCATATCGTAGGATATGATCTGACCTATCGATAATTGCAGGATTATCCATTCATAACAGGGAACTCTTTATAATGAAGAATAATGTAAATATTAAGAATATAGAAAAACATTGATTTTATACTTTTGAGTTTTCTTTTCAAGTCGCTTTCATTTTTCTTAATTCTTGCAAAGGGTAAATTGTAGAAAAATTCCAGAGCATTTTCAAAATGACCTGACTTTTCCCTGATTATTCCAGGAGAAAAAAAATTCCTTATTTTCCTCGTTAAGCCTGTGCTGTTCTATCATGGAGGCGTGCACAGGATTTGGGAAATTATTAATTAGTTGCTTATCGACTATAATTTTGTTATTCATGAATAATTCGAAGGAGTAAGAGCAATTATAAATGCTAACCCATCTAGACGAAGAAAATAAATGAAAGAAGCAATGGAAACTGTAAGTGAGAGGGCTATCTGGCAAGCCGTATCATATGGAAATGTAAGGGAGCCCGAAAGAAAAGTAGAAAGATCCATAAGGATTGAAATTGAACAAGAAATTCAATACGATTTGAGCAAAATCGATGCGCCAACATACCGCAAGCAATACAAACATAGGAAAACAGGTATACACCTGGAAAAATATTGGGATGTCAAGATGATTAGCGGAGAATTAAAAGAAACGTGGACGAGGATAAGACGTAGAAATGTGTGCGCCAAATGTAGAATATGCAAGCAGGAAATTGAAAATTTGCGTCATAGCTGCGAGTGTACGAAAGTGAAGGGAAAACTAAACCAAGAAATAGTAGATAAACCAGGGATCCGGTGCGATGGTCTAGTGGTTAGCGTGCTGACCACTAAACTACGGACCGGAAGGTCCCGGGTTCGATTCCCAGTCGCGTACATTTCGTCGTGAAATATTTTTCTTCGGCATTTCGCAGCGAAATAAGACACCCATGACATAAATGGCATGATGAATATGATATAGGGGGAATTCGGCTGCGGCCGCAAGGGGGAGGGGTATACGAACAAAAAAGTGAAGAGGAGCGTGGAAAAAAGAAACAGTGGAGAAACGAAGCAGGGTCACACAGTAGAGGAAAAAAATGGTAACAAACGCAAAAGCGTGTACCTAAGGAAAAAATAAAACAAACAAATAGTAAATAAAGCAGAGTGACACAATGACTTGAAAATACCAGGGGGGTCAGAAATTAACCGGAAACTTAGAAGCGTAAGTGAAAATGCAGCTGGAAAAGTATTGCGATTACATTAGACAATTTGAGAAGCTAGCAACTAGGACAGCTATAAGAAAACCAATAGAAAATAATTGAAGTAAATTATCAGGGAGGAGGATTTATGTAAACACCCTCGAAAAGGGCGCAGGCTAGGAATATAAAATACTACTACGATTATTTACGAATAATTCATGAATTATTTGTGAATTATTATTTCATTATTTAGGAACTATCATTTTATTATTGATAAATAATTATGTTATTATCGACGAAACATTAAAGTTAAAAATAATGTTTCTCGCGAACTTACCGCCACGTTCCTGATTTGCTTACCGGCGAACCAATGCATCATGTCCGCAACCTCGGCGAATATTCTCGTTCGAAATTCTGCGAGAAAGAAAAAAAGACCTCTCGTATTGTGATAAAATTTCCGGACGTTACGGAATGCATATCGATCGCTTCCGTTTACCAGGTTCAATTTTCATTTGTTCTCGGAGAGCTTCTTCCATTTCCATCAGAGTAACGCTGGCCCCGAAGCGCATGCCATCTGGTGTCTTCGTTATATCTCGCATTTCGCCAATTTGCATTGGGTTTATCAGCACGGGATAGATGAAGTGCTTGAACTTTACCTCCACACCTGCAACATCAATTTGCAACAAACGAATAACCTCATATTCGTTAAGAGGTTAGGCTACTGTGAAAATGACGAATACTCTCGTGATTACAACGATATAAGTTCTAGGGAAACTTTAAACGCGTTTTTTTCGAAACTATGTTTTTCAAAACGGTGTACACGATTTCTCGTCATCTAATGAACGGATTGACTTTGAATTTGGTACTCGCGTTCAGTGTAATAGTAGTTTAGTCTTGACCGACGTTTTTCTTCTTAACATTCTTATTCATTAGTTATCAACGACAATGATGTAATGTTTCCTCGAAAAATCGAAAAGTCCAAGCTCTAGTTGAGCCCCTTCCGTTCAAAGGCCCTTCGCCAGATTGTTCATAACTTCTTTGGTTATTAATATTTTTTAATGAAATTTCGCACACCATTTCGTTAATCCACATGCAAATCAATTTCGAAACGATTTTCTAATCATCTTACTTATTTCTTCGAAATCAGATCTTTAAGGGGAGGTACCTGAGTAAACGGCGAGAAAAATAGGTAAACTTCGGGAATTTTTATCTCAAAAACTAATGTTTCGATTGGATCTGGGTATTTTTATTGGAAAATATGTACATTGAGGTATGTTTAGGAATTAAAAAAAAAAAATTCGTTGACCGGAAGCGATTCAAACGCGATTATCTCGAAACATAGTTTTCAAAGTCGATGGCTCGAAAACGGCTTTTCCGATTTTGTCCAAATTTGGCTACAATATTCTTCGATAGTTTTTCTTGTTCGCCACGTAGGGGTTTTCCATTTGATTGAACCATTGCTTCTTTATGCAACCAAAATCGCCGGAAATTGCGAACGAAAAACGAATGTTAAATTAACACGGTCACAATTCCGTCAAAAATGAACTTTTAAAAAAAATCCTTTGTGGCGACTGTGAAAAACTATCGAAGAATATCGTATGCAAATTTGGACAAAATTGGACGAGCCGTTATCGAGATACGTCTGGCACCTTGAAAACTATGTTTCGAGATAATCGCGTTTGAATCGCTTCCAGTCAACGAATTTATTTTAAAAATTCCCAAACATACCCCAATGTACATATTTTCCAATAAAAAAAAACCCGGATCCAATCGAAACGTTAGTTTTTGAGATAAAAATTCCCGAAGTTTACTTGTTTTTCTCGCCGTTTACTCAGGTACTTCCCCTCAAGTAACTTCGATTTTTGGGTCATTACAGTAGCCTGATGCTTCACATGGCTGACAGTAGTGGACGTGAACTTTGCCGAGCAGCGTAGGCCTGGGCATTGTTGAAGTCCGAAAGAGTTTTACTGATTTTCAATTAGTATTGCCATCTTGGAAATAACACAGCAAAGCAAAAAAGAACATTTGTCCGCTCGGCCTCTCTTAAGGGGTTACCCCCACTTGCGATTTTGAAAAAATCGATTTTTTTTATTGCATTTTTTGAAGTATAAATATCTGAGAATATGTCCTGAAAATTTCAAGTCGATCCGAACGAAATTGACTGAGCGTTGAAAGAGAAGAATCCGTGAATTGAAGAACTGAAATTGAAACTTTAAACGCGTTTTTCTCAAAATGGCATTTCTGAAGTCGGTGACCAAGATTACTCGAACACTAATGAACCGATCTTCTTGAAATTTTGCAGGCTTATTTAATACATAAAAATGTAGTCTTTAATCGTTCGATTTTTTTTTTCGAAAAAAATGGCCGTTTTATAGCCAAAAAACGGCCGTTTTTTTTCGTTAAAATCGAACCATTAACTTTGACTGTCTGCCATTTTGTGAAAAATGAATATTTTTTAAAATCCTTCGATCAAAGACTAGTTTATACTTATATTTGACTAAATCCATCCGCATTTTTTTTTCAGATGATCCACTTCGCCGCAATGTTGGTCACCGCAAACCGTGTATATAAAAACATTATTTCATTGACGGCCATTTGCCACTAAACAATGTAATATTTTTCAATAAAAAAATTACTGAAAGTTCTTCAAGATGTGTTCTTTAAGATGGTATATTGATCGATTAAAAAAGTTTTGTAGTTTTCTTTAAAAAAATTCATGAAAAAGGCGTTTTTTTGCGCTACAAGTGGGGGTAACGCCTTAACCGAGCCTGGCTTGATCTTCCAGAAACTCAAACTCAGGCTGCCATGAATCGGGGAGATTGGTCTCCTGCTGATGGCATACAATTCGGAAAATTAAAACGAAGATCGCAATGACGTACCCACTTCGGTGTTGCCGACGATTATTTTTGCGTTCGGATAGTTTTGCTTGAGAAGTAAAACCTGTCCAAGTGTAGTTGGTCTGTACCACGTGACCTCCTTTCCTTTGATAACCAGATACTGCTCATCGAGCTCGGACGACAGCTGCGAATACGTAATTTTTCAATTGTCATATTTTTAATGATATTTCTAATTTGACACCTGTGATTTCGTTTTTTATTTTGAAAAATTGAACAAACAAATATATATTTTTAAATTTAACTTGTATATATTTATAATTTTGTTATAATAATGATATTTGTCAAATAATTTATTCGAAATTGACCTCTGACATTAAACTCGGAAATCACTTTCTCAAACTTCCAGCCAATTTAGTTATTCATAAGACAATTTTGTGTTGCTAATTTGAATTTAAAAATAGCAATACAATTTGAATATGTAGTTAACATTTTATTCAAATATTAAAATGCAATGAAAATAAATAAAAATCCAACTTTTTGGCTAAAAATTAAATTGAAATTAATAAAAATGCAATTTAAATTTGCATTTAAAATTAGAATTTTTCTTGTATTGCTAATTTGTATGATAAATGGCTCGTTGAGTTTAAACTATTTTTAGCCGGTATCTAGAACGCAGTTATCGCGATGGGGATATCTCACTTTGATCTTCGGCGGGAATATAGCCTCCTGCGTTGGGTCGTAAGGACGAAATTCCTTCGAATTGAAGACCTCGGTGGGTTCCGAGGTGAACGCTTTTTTGCAACAGGCGTCACCGAGCGAGCAAGTTCTTGGGCCATTGCTGCACTCCCCGTTGCCGTTGATTCTCGACGTCAGTTGAGCGATCTCCCAGTCTTCGGTGAATGTTTTGAATCCCTCGATAATTGGTCTGTAGCCGGTGCATCGGCACAAATTTCCTGAAATTGTTCAGTCGTTGCTTGCACGAGTAACAAAATAGTAATTCGTTTAACGAGAACGATTTCGAACCGCTTCTATCATGCGTTGAGTTTGTTGGTCGGGCGATTTCTTATTGTCAACTTTTGTATATCATCTTTTTCAAGCGCTTGTATTAATTGGTTATCAATCGCAGAGAATTAAAAATATTCCTAAATTATTCTTTTTTAGTCGTTCGCTTTCAACGTGTTTTCGTAAGCCCGCTCAGGCTTTCGCTTCCCCCATTTGGTACCCACCATTTGTCTCTTCACTTTTTTCTGTTCCTGAGGGAGTCCCCGGTGTTGGTTTTTTTTTCGGAGTAGGGTAAGGTGACGTTATTTTGGCACCCCGTCAGGTATTGACACTTCTCTAGTACCTACACAGTGGCCCTTGGAGTTCCAACAATTGGACCCTTAAAGCGCCAATAATTGGGCCCTTGAAGTGCCAATAATTCGGTCTTTAAAGTGCCAATAATTGGGCCCTCAGAGTGTCAATAATTGGGCCCTTAGAGTGCCAATGCTTAGGCCCTTAAAGTGCCAATAAGTAGGCCCTTAAAGCGCCAATAATCGGGCCCTTAGAGTGCCAATAGTTGGGCTCTCAAAGTGCCAATTCTTGGGTCCTTAAAGCGCCAATAATTGGGCCGTGGAAGTGCCAATAATTCGGTCTTTAAAGTGCCAATAATTGGGCCCTCAGAGTGTCAATAATTGGGCCCTTAGAGTGCCAATGCTTAGGCCCTTAAAGTGCCAATAAGTAGGCCCTTAAAGCGCCAATAATCGGGCCCTCAAAGTGACAATAATTAGGCCCCAAAATTGCCAATAATTGAGCCTCCAAAGTGCCAATAATTAGGCCCTCAAACGCCAATAATTGGGCCCTAGAAGCGCCAATAATTGGGCCCTTGAAGTGCTAATAATTGGGCCCTTGAAGTGCCAATAATTGGGCCCTTGAAGTGCCAGTAATTGGGCCCCTAACGTGCCGGTAATTACGCCCTTAAAGTGCTAATAATTGGGTCCTAAAAGTGCCAATAATTAGGCCCTTTAAGTGCCAATAATTGTGCCATTAAAGTGCCAATCATTAGACACCTTACCCTACTAAGCCATTTTTGACAACAGCAAGATATTTTTTCTTCCGAAGAAATGTTTAAAAAAAATGTTCTAACAAAAAAAGTGTATGTGGAAAATAAAAGAGCACCTTGAAATGCAATTTCGAGATTTTCCATGGTGGGCTTAGGTATGGAACGTAAGAGCGCGTACATGGACATCACGATACCGGGTGTACAAAAGCCACACTGCGAGCCATGAGCTTTCGCTATTCTCTCCTGTACCGGATGCAATTTCGTCCTCGTACTGCCGATTCCCTCGACCGTCGTTACTGCCATTCCGTGAAGGCTGCATACAGGGGCCAGACACGCGTTCACCGCCAAGTGACTTTAATGCTTTTTGCGCTCAGAAAAATCGTACGAAAATTTGTCCGCTCGAAAAAATTCACGAGGTCGAAGTTTGCACCGTCGAAATGTAATCGAACTTGGACTTTTTGGGTCTCCGAAATTTTTGTCTTACGCATCGGACCGTCTTTTAGGATTTTTTCAGAGATCTTCGAGATAAACGGGTAAAAAATATTTTGGATAATAATAATGAAGAAATATACGAAAAATTAAGGATTTTTTTCTTGTCCTTTTCCGACGAGGCAAATTTTAACATCGTAAATTTATTTTCGACGAAAAGGATACACAATTTTTCCAGTTCCACGATCGATTCGTGACACCATGACGGTGCAGGCGCCGCAGCCGCCTTCCGCACAGCCCAATTTCGTACCGCATAGCCGCACTGTATCCTCGGGAGTTAAGGTGAATCGACAAAAGAAAAACCGCTCAAAAGAGAGGGGAGCTCGGTATTTTTATTCCAAAAAAGGATACATTTGTTGCGAAGGTAATAGAGGAGCGTCCATTCGGGATTCACAGCGGAATCCGAGACCTGTGTTTTGTGATTGAAAGATGAATCGATTGAGGGAGAAAACTGGAGTGACATTACAAAAATCCATGATGATTTTGGGAATTAAGGCTGTACGCTAGTGTGTCTGGTCAAAATAATGGTTGTTCTTCCACATTCTTTTAGTCTGCGGCCTTAAGCATGTGTCTTTAATATGTTTAAGTAAAATTCGTGCTGCATGATTTAAATTCGCACTGCATGAAAAAATTTAAACGCGTTTCTCTCAAAACGATATTTTTTATATCGGGCGTGTATATTTTCGAGTAACTACTGCGCCGATCGACTTGCAATTTTGCACAAATCCAGACTACATGTCGGTCTATCGTTGGGCCCTCCATCTTCTTCATTGCTTCGTAATTAGTATTTTTTCGGGCCGCGAGAATTGAAAAATTCAATGCAAAAATCGGATCACACTGTTTCAAACGGCGCCATTTCGTAAATTTTTCGTAAAACTTTTTATTAGAGGGCCGAACGATAACCACAATTGTAAAGAAAAGAATTTTTTTTTAATCGTTTGTTTCAGATGGGAAAGACGACAGCGATGACAACGCCCGACGATAAAAAAAAATCGCGACGTGACCTGCGCAACATCAAAGGGGTACAAATTTGAATAAAGTGCTTTGAAAAAAATATAAGATGCTACTCCAAAAATGTATAAATATAACTGTGTAATACTAGAACTGTAGATTTAACTATAATTCATTTACGATAGTTGCTCAAAATTGAATTCCCAAAAAATCACCTTAAAAATGGGCATTGTCGTTAGAATACGGCCTTAATTATGAAAAAACTAGTTATCTTTGTAAACGTGTACCCCAATGGGTATACGCATTTACAAAGATAACTAGAAAATTTTGAGAAAAAGTATAAATAATTGAAAAAGTTATTTGGCATCGCGCGCAAGGCGAGCGGTCGGTAGCGAGTCAAGTAGACTCGATAATGTCCAATCCACTCGAACCGAGAAAAGGATATTTATTCGCGAACATATCGTCTATCCGACGGACGATTTCTTGAATAATACTATTTGTTAATAAAATATTAATAATACGGATGCGATTTTCTATCAAAAATTGAAATTGTACATTTCCAAAATTTTTAACCCTTCCTTGACACACTGGGTCAATTTGACCCGGATAGGACTTTATCCACCTGCCCTTACCAACCGTTCGGTTGGTTTTTATAGAAAAAAAGGGAATACACTTTAAATATTTCTCAATATGTCTGCACAATTGAAATTCGGAAAGTATAACATTGAATTGTTGTAAACAAATATTGAAAACTATGAATTTCGGGAAAATGAGAATTTTATTTCAAATTCGTCCGGGTCAAAATGTCCCAGTGTCTCAACGTAGTGTTAACATTGATAGGCTTTTTTTCACGTCGACTAAAAATTTGAAGATGATATATTCTCTTTCCGTTCAATTTTAAGGAATGCGTATAGCTAACGTTATTTGCAGTAAAAAAAAGAAGCACTTGGCTTTTAGAAATATTGCGATTCTATTCCAAGCTTTGCACACCCACCTCGTTGCCATTGACGTAGAAAACAAGCGTATGGTACTCTTCAAGGTGCCGAGAAACAAATCCCTTCGCTTCGCTCGTTTCGCTCACTCCGTTGCTCATTTGCATTGCAAATCCGTTCATTTTTATATTCTCCATGTATGGTTACGAAGCCTCGAAGCTGACAGGCATGTAAATCAATATGCACGTTATTGTAATAAAAAAATATATGGATTACAAAAACATCGGTATATATTGTTGTCATAAAATTATAAGCGATATTTTTCTCGTGTTATATATTTGTGTTCTGGAGATCGACCGAGGTCGAATACAATAACAAATGCATCAGACCGAGTATAGGTCCGATTAATTCGCTCAAGTACCATTAGCGAGCGTACTGCATCGTATGGCCGTATTACTATGCATGTATCTACTTATCGTATATTATGTACATGCGTTTGTATGTACGTCTACCATATTTACGAAAGTACGTCAGTGATCGATCGCGTCTGGGCGAGACGATAATATCTACAAGAAACTTTTCAAGATATTTTAAGGGATTTTACACCTAGTTGGAATTTTAAAAAACATCGATTTTTGGACGATTTTCGAAGTGTAACGTTTAAAAAGTATTATCTAAAAATTTCAGGCTGATCCCTTCAAAACTAAGTGATTTATATGGGCGTTTATCATTCGTAATAAAACAATAGAAAATAAGTTTTTCCAAATCGGTGACCACGATGAGTAAAAAACACTGCACGAATAAACGTCAAATTTTACGAGGTGCTTTTACATATAAAAAAACGACGCGTTTGAAGTTTATTTGGGTTGCATAAATACTTTTAAATGTATTTCGAAAGTGTATTTATTAAGTGTAACAACTTTTATATAAATATCTATAATATAAACTTGTAAAAAATGTCACGAAAGTAGCCCTTTTTCAGCGTCTAAAGTGACCTCTCAAATCGAACGAGTATAAGTTGAGCTTGTATAGCTTCGGGTATAGCTTGACAACAAAACGTCATGGAGGGAGAAGGTCCGACGAGATGCGGACGGGGTGAGACGGTGTTTATACCGCGGATACCACTTATTCCCGATAACTTTTCGTTTCAATTCAAGCGAGCGCAGTTCCCCGTAACCGTCTGCTTTGCGATGACGATTAACAAATCGCAAGGACAAACGCTACGAGTGGATGGAGTCGACCTACGAACAGCCAGCAGCTCTATGTCGTCTGCTCCTCAATAACCAACCACGAAAATCTTTTTATTCTAACCAACGGGGAAGAAAGAAAAACGCAAAACGTAGTGTATAACGAAAATTTCTAAGATCGATTAAATTTTAATTTTCGATAACTCATTCCAGAAAATAACGTATTATCCAAAATTCTAAGGTTTCATTAAATGCTTTTTTATTTAGTAAAGTTAAGATCAATCATTGTGATTTCCATTGAAATTTTCGTAAGTAAATACTCAGTCTATACTTGTAATAATGATATAGGGAACAAAAAGGCGATATATATGGAATATAAGTTTTAAAAAAACATAACCAAGGTGAATTATCAAACTCTCAATAAAACTGTTTTACCCTCGAACTTTTCCAACACTCATTCACTTTTACCCCACATTCGTCACTTTGCTACTCCCGGTACCTTGATACTTCCTCGTTTTCCCACGCTCTTCCGTATCGCGAATACAAGAGGCAATATTTTCCGAAGCTTTAGTCGCATCGCCCGAGACTCGCGATATTTTCGAAATAAATTTCGAACATCGGCTTCAAATTTTTTCACGATATTTTCGAATTTGCCATCAAGACTCGAAAAGTCCGCGATCTCAGCAGGAAGCTCGCGTTACGTTGATGAAAAATAAAACCACTTTTCGATATATTCTCCCACACGTCATATCAGTGCTCGTAATTTATTATTTCGTAACGAGGAGCATAACGCGTCGCGTGCGCCCTCCGTGCGTCCACAAAGACGAGCGATCGTCGTCGTCGTCGCACTCGGCAATAATACGAATTATGATTATTATCGCGCACAATTCTCCAACTCCAGTGGCACTTTCGCGTCGCGATCGTTGGAACTCGCGCGGCCTGAATAAGTGCGCCGATTTTTTATTGCAGAATCTGGCTCGTCTCGTTCTCGGTGAAGACAAAAATGATCGGCTGATAAGCGCGACGACGCAAACTTTCAGTTATCGAGCAAGAAGATCATGATTTGAACGATGAAACTCAGTAAATCGCCTCGTCTTCGCGCTTCGGTTAATGTCTCGTCGATAAGATATATCGTGCACGCAGAAAATGTTTTTCTCTCGCGTACAGAACCTTCCGAGTAGAAATACTACGTCGCACTACGTCGACTTACGCAAATAAACTACGCGTGGTTTTTTATACGAATTTTTGAAAGATTTTTTTTTTGCGTCCATGATCAATTCAACGGGGTGGCTCACTTGAGACGCGAGCGCTTTGTCACCACGATCTATCGACGATCGAAGCGTAAAGTACACTGCAGCTGGAGCGCTCGGATGTAAGGGAATGTCCGTAGCCCCCATCATCACAGTCCCGATATTGTCCAAGTATATTCGTGTACGTATACAACTGGACTTGTGCGAACGTGAGAGACGCTGCTGCCACGTGCTTGCAGACTGTACTGCGAGATCTTGTTGGTTAAGCACGTTCACCGTTAGCCGGAGGCCGCAAGATCGAGCGATGAACCGCGAGGGCGTGAAAAAGTGCCCATTTCGCTGTTCTCAAGGCGCGGAATACCCGAAATCGGCGAAATTCATTTTTTGAGACGGATTTTTTCGATTTTCGGAAGATTGTTGGTTGGTAGACGCAAAGCTGGTTGCTAAAGCCCCAAATCAATTTTCACAAAGTCGCGACCCGGATGGAGCGATTTTTTTTCCCACGGGAAAACGGACTGCTGAGCCTTGTGCAAAATTGTTCGCTCTCAACGTAAACTTATGAATTTGCTTGGGTTTGGGAGAGGAAAGAGAAGAATTTGAGCTTCCTAATTGAAGTTTGACTAGCGCGGGGTAATGCGTGTTGGTGGGTTGGAAGGAATTTTAGTGATTTTTTTTTCTGGGAGATCGTATGCAGGTTTCCAAGTTATTTTTGTTTTGTACCGAAGGGTATGGGTTTGAGGGATCTTTTCACTTTAGACGCTAAAAAAGGCTATTTTCGTGATTTTTTTTGGATAAGTTTATGTTATAGATATTGATATAGAAATTGTTACACTTAATAAATACACTTTCGAAATACACAAAAAAAAATTGTACGTATTTATATAACCCAAACAAACTTTAAAGGCGTTTTTCTCGAAACAACGTATGTCGACGGCTTGTTGATAAAATCTTCGAAACTACTGAACCGATCCTTATGAAATGTTAACCACATATTCTTTACAACTATAGCCATAGCGCATATCAAGGATATTTTTAAATTTTGGTATTTACTAGTTTTTTCGCCAACGGTGAAAAAAACACGTTTTTTTCGAAAAATTCGCATCATTTTATTTTTGCATATATAAAAAATCGTACGATATGCGCTATAGCCATTAACATACTGAATCGTAAACCGTTTGATTTTTTTGTTTTGGGTGATCCATCTCCGAGATTTCATCAACAGCGCAGACCTACAATTTTTTTGGGCCATTTTTTTTACCTACCGTTTTCACGTATAAATAGTGACTTAAATGATTTAAAAAAAAATGTATTTGGAAAGAGTATTTATTAAGTGTAACAACTTTCAAGAGGTACGATTATTACTACGAATCCAACTTTTGGATTTGAAATTTTTATATGATTTTGACGAATACTTTATGCGCCAGATCGCGTCGCGATCTGTCCCTATGAAATTGACTAGTTTGAACGTCGCGAGTAACAGCTGATGCGTTTGGCGAACATAACCCAACTTTGTTTTGAAATTAATTTGAATAGAAGCCGCCACAAAATATGCAAACAATTTATGGAGTTTTATCATTTATCACGTATCAATGATATGTATAATTATATTCTGCCTGTCGTGTTAATTCCGCTGAGGTAATTCAAGCCTATTTTGATACGTTTCCGGCTGATTTTTTTCTGTCTTTTTAGTCCGTTTTTATGGTGGATATGTTATATATTATAATCGATAATACGAATAATCAACATAAGTAAACATCAATCAGCGCAGCTGTGGGTAAAATAAATGTCGACTCTTTTTCGACCCCGTGGTGATCGTACCTCCTTAATGCTCGCACAGAAATTACACCTAATTTTTCCCAATGGCTGCAATTCGCGTGAATAATGATATCAAGATGTTTTTTTTAACCATTAAAGTAAAGCAATTTATAAATTGTGTATCATTATTATTAACATTTAAACAAACTTTGTCAATTTTTTGAAGTCATATAGAATATAGTCGGTGATACACCGCCCAACAGGAACACATATATAAAAATAGGTGCTCCACTGCTGCCACGATTCCGGCCGTTCTGCTTATTTGAAATAAAAAAACCAAACGCAATTTTAATCCCGAGACTCTACATGGAACTAAAATAAAGTTAGAGTTCCAAAAAATAATTCTTTTTTTACATTTTAGAAAAAAATGCAATTTTTCGTACTTTCTTTGGAGTCTATGTAGCTGATAAAAAGAAAACTAACGAAGCAATCTTAATTATTTTAGTTCAACTTGTAGTTATGTATGTACTAAAGATGCTGTATACATTTGAGCAGAATCAATCAAATAGTTTTTTACGGCTGTAACTTTTCAACGGCTTCAAAATTCGAAAAATCTTTTTACCCGAGAAATAAATCAATTTTCCATCGAAATCATATATTGACTCTATTATTGTCAGTCTCAAACGTGTAGCACTGTTATCTCTATTCTTTCTATGGCGCAACGCATAGCGGGACCATCGTGCGGGTTATCAAACGCGCGATACACTCTCCGGACATACATGTTCTGACGTACTTTTGTTTATTTTTTTTTATCAAACCCGCAATACCTCCTGCATTGAAGAAATATTGATAGGATCCGATTGACCTCCGCGCGTTTATTAGCACTCTCGTTAGAATGGTTGGCTGAAACTTTGAAAAACATTCAACTTTCGGGTCGTCGCACAGTGGTGTCACGTCCCAGCATCCACTTTTTTGCCTCTCCCCTATGACGAATATCAACGCAAACACGCACGACAGCGGCATCGTCGTTTTTCGACAAAATCTACATTTCGTAAAGTTACGAACGCCATGGTTGAATGTTGCCATTTGTGTAAAGCAACTGCAAACGACTTTAAGGATTTTGAGTCCCTATGAAACATGTCAATGTTAATTGTTCAATAATTAGCTTCTTAATCGTCATGAAATGTTTACACGTCCTCCTGAATACTTCATGTAAAAACATACAAAATTTTCAGAATTCTATCATCATTACTTCAACTTCCTTAGGGGTTGAAATAAAAAATGATAAGAAAATTCGGAAAATTTGGTATGGTTTTGTATGAAGTATTTAAGACGTCGTGTTAAAATTTCACGACGATTAGAAAGCTCGTTATTAAAAAATTAACATTTTGTTGAGAACAATTTTAAAAAGAAATTAAAAAAAAATGTATCAATCAACTTCGTTTTGTTTCCGTTGCTTTCAGTATATTGTAGATATTACAAAATTGAGAGGTCAAAAAAAAATTTATCGCAACGTTACATCAGTTTCCATAAGACAACATTTAATTTGTGAATGTTAATTGTTCAATAACGAGCTTCCTAATTGTCGTGAAATTTTTACACGACCTCTGAAATACTTCATACAAAAACGTACCAAATTTTGGTATAGCCCCTTAATCAAATGTTTTCACGTTATATTGCAGGCACTTTGGAGTGGCCATGAAATTAGTTCGATTAGATTTCAAGATTATGCCCTACAAACAGCTCGCGACTTGGTACACTTGTATCCAGTGTATCATATGCCAACTGCAGTACATAAGGTTTTGAGGGCTCTTTTCACTTTAGACGCCAAAAAAGCTATTTCCATGATTTTTTATAGGTTTATATTATAGATATTGATATAAAAGTGATTGATTAAAAAACATTGTAATATAATAGTGATTGATCAGAATTGATTAAAATTGATATAAACTTAATAAATACACTTTCAAAATACACACAGAGCAAAATACACAAAATTCACACAGAGCAGGTCGCGCTTATCTTTATCCGGAAAACTAGTCCATGAGAAGAAAAATCGTCTCAAGAAGCAGCCATCTCTCTCGCTCGGGAGCTGTGTCGTTACGCTTTATAGACTTGAACGCTTGGCAAACGCGATAAAACACCGTTATCAAAGTTTCGTCAATATCCAAGTACGAGTGCGTTTCTAAGCGATATCGCGTTGAAAAAACGTTTAGATTTTCCAGCCACCCTCGAGTAACTTGAATTTCGTCGTTATCTTGTGTGCCTGTGATTGAATGACCTTGGATAACGACAAAAGATGTATACACCACTCGGCATCTGCATTGCAAAAATGACACTAATCTAATCCTCTCTATTGTAGCAAAAAAAAAATATTTATTGATTTTAACTCGACGTTAAAAACATTCGTTTTCCCATCGTCATCGAGCGCATCATACGAAGGCCGGCGTTACGTGAGAGATAACACACTGGTGATGTTCTTACCGACCGCTAGGTGGCTACGGCGTCATCGTCGCTTCTCGCAAACGAACGAGCGTGTCCAAACGTTCATACGAAGCGGCGAGCATCCTGTACGCTGAGAATTCGCCACCTATCGGGATCGGGAAGGACGTCAAGTGACGACGAAAGTGCGAAACGACCACATTTTATTTATCAACACTTGTGGAAAACTGATGGAAATTATCGCTTCTTTCGAACAATCGACTAGTATCGTATTACCGGTATACAAAATTGAGTACGTATTAATAATTTTCAACATTAAACGTTACGCTGAAAACGAATCGTCGTTACATACTTGCTACACTTATCTACTGATCGGAATGAATTTCGCAATCGCGCCAATACGAAAGTATGGGGCAGTTTTTCGTTGCGTGCGCATAAGTGAATGAGGATATTGTATTTTGCATATTGCTTTTTCGTAGAGCTTCTCGTGTGTCCCTTCGCACGTCTGGCAGGCGTTTACGATTCTGTCTTTTTCACTCCCACCCCATACTTGTTATTTCACTAGTGCAGTTTTCGTCTTAACTGGCCAACCTGCGATACTCGCGGATAAAATTAACCAAGTTTCCGTGGTGCCACCACCTTTTTATTCGACTCGAAAAAAAATTTCTTCCAGCTGGGTACTCGGTGCGCAAGCCAATGGTAAGCGGTCACCCATCCTCACATCGGCCCAGGCAAACTGCTCGCGACAATATTTCCCTACGGCTGTGAGCACTTTAATGTGTGACTGCAAAAACTCGACTATAATAAATACTCTTATTTTTAAGACCACGATGAGTCATCGGTTAGCTCAACGTCGCGAATTTCACTTATTCCTTCGGACTCTCTTCGTTTGATCTACTGGTACAAACGGAAAATACGCTTTCCTCTTCGTCCCACCGCCCGGGTGTACGATCCTTCGCGCTAATATACTTCGGCGACAATCAGCCTATCTAGACAATCCGTTCGCACGTCGTAGTGACGTGAAATCGCTAGGGGGAAATTTGCGACTAAAGCGCGAAAATTGAAACAGAGTTCAACGATTCTCCGACGATGTACGTCCCAAGGGAAATGCTTCAGGGCGTTTATTCGAAATAATTTGTTCGTAGAAATTGTTGAAGGGCTTACACCACTGGAAACGGCTAAACTTAAGCGATTATTCACCAATTTTTTTTTTTTTGGGTGGAAGTCGAAAGGATAATAATATTCAAGAATGTTATTAATCAAATATTCACGTAAACAAAAAACGATTATGTCAAAAAATTATGCAAAATGGTGAATTAATCAAAAAATAAAAAATATTCCATTAATTTAGATGAGTATAGCTAGAGTATACGTAAGGGATTGTGAAAATATTAATTTTAACTCTTAAGCCAATTTTTTTAAATTCTACAGTGATGTTACCCCGCAACATTGTATCTGAATTCTTCGCGAGCCACGACGTTGAAGATTAACGTTGGAATGCAACGGAATTCGATTCTTTTCAGTTGCTCGAAACTTTCCGTGGCCGATTCAGACTACGATTATCACCCGTACGTTTTTACGTATTACTATTAAAGATCTGCGACCGTAATGAGCACGAAAACAAAACGATTTTAGATGAGAAAATGAAAAAGAATGTAAAAGAAAGTG
Organism: Ophion costatus; assembly: GCA_951751655.1. NCBI lineage: Eukaryota > Metazoa > Arthropoda > Insecta > Hymenoptera > Ichneumonidae > Ophion > Ophion costatus. Next base: position 30,617,266 of record OX632363.1, read on the forward strand.
AAAAAAGGAATCGTTGGATTCCACCGACGCAAACGTCAACGTCATCGTGGCAAATGGAAATACCTGCAATTGAGATGGAAACGCAATAAGCATTTCTGGGCTCGCCAATTATTATTCGCATGCTATGCAACACTGAACTGCGCTCAAGAACAGTGACTATCCAACGAAAGACGAATTAAATAATGGAGCACCCTAATACCCATCTCAGCTTCTCAACGCGTTACCGCCACGTTGACAAAATGTCGTTTCACTAGAATTATATACATTGTTGCTCACACGCGCGCGTGTGTTTGTCGCCACACTCGGACATGAAATCTCCGCACGAGCCTACTGCGATCACAGCTTTAAAGTGGAGCAACGTTCGTCGTTTCGTTGGCAATGACGTTGGCGAGTAAGAGCCATATGGGAAAGAACACGGCAATGGTCACGTTGTAGAGCCAATTTCCGTAGATCATCGAATCGATAATGCCGAATACGAGGGAGGTTTTTGTCGCCTCGAGGCCCCTGTTCAACATTGACGCGAACTTCTCGTCCGAGTAGTTCACGTAGGTGTAGCCCATAACGACCAGCGAGGTCAGCACGAAAGGATGCAGCAGTGTCCACGCGGTGGTCAGAAGGCAACGGTACTTCGAAACCGTTCGTTGCTTTGGCGCTATGTGAAGAACTATCGGCACGTATATCACACCTATCACGAGGGCCAGAGAAAAATTGTGCATCGCTGTGCACATTAGGGTCGTGGCTAATTCGACCAGAGCGATCACGCACACGAGCGCGACACTGTTGTGGCGGGATGTTCTGCAATCAAAAAATGTCCACGCAGAGAACATTACATTGTTCGGAGAACATTGAGGGGTTAGGCTACTGCGGAAATTTTGAAAAATCGTTCGTTGCTGAACGCCACATAAATAGGGTATTTTATTATTAATTACTATTTTGTAATTGTTGTTCTTCCGCCCGCCAGAAGTGAACATTTTATTGTAAAAATCAAAGTACTCTTTTTCAAACGTACACGCTATTTCGTACGTTTTTCTCAATTGTTTCAATTAGACGACCGAACGATACCCAAATTCGTAAAGGATATATATTTTTTTTAATCGTTCTTTTCATATAACAACGACGGCCAATCACAACGCCCAACGATTAAAACATTTCGCGACATGACCTGCACAACATCAAATATCATGTCGAATTTCGAATAAAATGCTTTAAAAAAATGTACGATGTTACTTCAAACACCCATAAATATAACGGCGGATAACAATGTCGATTTAACTGTCTCTCTGGCAATTCTTTAGATAAGTGACTGCCGAAAAATGGGCCTACATTTTTTTGCTGTTTTCTTATTTACTGAGTTATAAGTGATGATATACAGTCGGGGGAAGCTGAAATGCACCCCCCCCCTCCCGCCCCATAACTAGTTATGGAGTTTTGAAGTTCGCGGAAACGCGTGATATATTGGGTTTGTTTGGAAGCAACAAGTTTGCGGAAATGTCACTTATCTAAAGAATTACTGTTTCTCTAAATTGAATTCCCAAAAAATCGACCCCGGTGTTCGCACTCGAATACGGCCTTAATGTCCCTAATTTTCGGGCCGTCACAGTAGCCTAACCCCTTAAGAGCTGATCGGAGTTTCCCTTTTTGAGGTAACAATGAAAGAAAATCTTCAACGAGATATTTGGGTGGCTCTGTTCTTAGAACTTCGTTGATTAAAAAATCCGAAATAATTCATGAAAGTGTGTACCTTTTGTGCGCGAGGAACCATCCAAGCGTGAGAACACTCGTCGCTGCGAAGCCCCAGTAGATGGAATCTTGCGTCGTCATTTGCAACACTTCGGTACCAAAGTGGGTGAATAATTTGGGCGAGGACATGACAGCGACACCGAACAAATGATTCCACAAAATTTCCGAAGCTATGCCACCCACGTCGAATTCCTCGACCTGCACCTGTCAGGGAGAAATTGTAGTCAAACCTCGATGTAACGAAATCAATTGCTAATTGCTTGTAAAAATGACTGTAATTTAAACCTTCCTTTCTTTGATAAATATCCTTATATTTATAGTACTAATATATATTTTTTAAGAACACTTCAAGGAACATGACCTTCATATAACGAAACCTCAATATAACGAAAACTCGATACAACGTACTTCCCTAGAGATACGTTATATGGAGGTTCGACTGTATTGAAAAATTGACTTCGTTCGATGCAAGTGAGGTTCGTGGGAATCTTTCTTACGTCGTTATTCTCGTCCGAAGGTGGCTCGTTAGCCTTGGATTTCGTGGTCGTCACGTCTTGTAACTTGAGCCACATGGAGAAAGCCTTGATAAAGAGACTGCCGATTATCAATACCAGGCAAGGCATGTAGAGACCTGTCAATTAGACGAAATGTGCAGGTCAAATTTGGAGAGAATCTTCGCGGATCGTGAAATGAAAACACTTGCATATCGGACATTATTGAGGGGCAACGCTACCATGTTGTGTAGATAATATCTATTCGTTTGCTCAAAAATCTTTAGTTTGTCTGAAGAACATGTGTAATTGTTTTTTTATCAACGAAAAATCGGTAATTTAAAAACTTCAAACCTGTTTTTCTCGAAACAGCCTTTTTGAATATGCTTTGGCGGTGGAATATCGAAATTTTCAGTTTTCATCCAATTAAGTTAACGGAGTGTCCTCGTCCGGATAGCGGCTCAGTTCACGCCGTATATCCAGTAGGCGTACATATTATTGTGACTCGTGTAAGCTAGTATGCGGACGAATAACATATATATAATTGTCCGGATAGAATGTCTTGAATTGTATTATCCGGAAGAATAACTTACACGTAGTCATCCGAATAAAATCTTGATAATTTTGTTTGGTTTGGGTTAGTTGTATGGGTTTGGTTTGGTTGGTTGTGTTTGGATTTGTTTGGTTAGGGTTGGTTGATCGTGTTTGGGTTTCTTTGGTTTTGTTTGGGTTTGTTTATTTGAGGTCGCTTCGTTTTGTTTGGGCGTGTTCGTTTGCGTTTGTGTTGTTTGGGTTTGTTATTTTGAGGTTTTTTTTTGGGTTGATTTGTTTATACAGCGTGAACCGCGTGAACTGAGCTGCTATGCGGACGAATAACATACGCTTATTCGTCCGATAACCGAGCGGCTAGACTCAGCGTTGAGTTGAACCTTTTACACATTTCCTCAGGGCTTACACCTAGTTAAAACTTTGGAAAATATCGATTTTTGGTTTTCAACGGATTCACAAAGGATACCATTTTTCAAATTATTCTCTGACAAATCAAGTCGATTTGTTTAGAACTGAGGGAGTTATGGGCACTTATAGTCACGTTCCGCGATGCGACGAACTTTAAACGCGTTTTTCTCAAAATAACTTTTTCAAAATCAGTAACCACGATATCTCGAAAATCTCTGCACCGATCGACTTTAAATTTCAGAAGCTTCTCTTACATATCAAAAGCAGTGCTTGAACGAAGCAATTTTTTTTCGCAGCGTCGGTTTTTTTGTCAACGGAGATCGAGCGTTTTCTTGTACCGAAAATCGATATTTTCACTTTAGACTGCGGTCATTTTATTTAATCCTTTCCCCAAGCACTGGATAATTTCATGCAAAAACTAAATGCGTTTTTGTTATTTCGGATGGTTTGGTTCCGAGCACCAGTGATCACAGCGAAGGAGGTTTTTAATCAAATACGTTTAAAAGATTTTTTAAATGTATTTGATTAAAAACTAACAATTAAAACTGATTATTGTATAGGGCACGAAGTGGCGTTAGAACAAATGTGTACGTTATTGAAATACGTGAATGAGGTAAATTGTTAGTTTTAATTGCTTCTTAAAACAATGTAAAAAGGTAATTGGAATTGAAACAATTGCAATTACCTTTTAACATAGAGTTGCAATTAACATAGGTCAGTCCAAATGAATTAATTGCAACATGCAATTCATAGTGTTATTGCAATTAATGTTAATTGCAATTAAATTGAATGCAATTACTTTTTTAGTCAATTGATGAACCGATTGAAAATTTAATTGATCAAGGCCCACCATTGCATGGTACTAATAGTTGCTAGGTAACGAAATCCACGCGTCAAAATACCTATCGATATGTATCGATCCGTGGACGGCAGTAGATAGAAGAAGAACGATTGATGAAATCGCTCCAAAAGATTGTTGAGCGATCGCACGATGCTCTCGACAACTCGGCCGACCTGTGAAAAATTGGCCTCGCCGCCGCGGGCCGTCTTCTCGAATCCCTCCAGAGTGATGGCCTCGATACCGAATCTGCGTCAAGGGGAGACGAGGATGTTGAAGCTGATTATCAACGAGGACGCGCGTGGCTTTGCCTACCTGTGGAAAAGGCCGTGATTGCCGGTGGGCACACCGGCCGCCTGGGTCACTATCATTGCCATTAGAGTATTCAGTTGGTACCACCATTTCTTCAATTTATCCTTGTAATTAACGTCGAAGCGTCGCTGAAAGGACCTCGGTATGCCCTCCTTGTTTATCATATTTTCGGCGAGGTTGAAAAGATCCAAGTTGGGCAGTTGACCGTTCAGTCCCTCCACCTGTAATTCGCAAGCAAAACGATTTTTTTCAACGTCCAATATGCTTTCGTCCGAATTTCCTACGTTCATCTCAATGTCCTCGAGCGCCTCTCGCGATCTCATTCCTTTCACTTTTTTGAACGATCGACTTCGAACATTTTTGGAGAATCAGGGAAATACGCGAAGACTCTTGCCTTGACATCGATGGAGCCAACTTTCATCGTGTGAATTTCCAAGTTTATAGCCGCTTGAATCGATCCGGCTCTTCCTGCCAAATCTCCCGCCAAGAGTACATCCTCCTGGCCGCTCACCACGCCGTGATACGCGTCCAGCCACGCTTGCATTCCCAATTGCTCGTGCTCCGTTATCAGAAATATTATATCCTTCGCCCAATACTTCTGTCCTGCAATGAGCAAATCCTTCGTGAATGATCCATCACCGAATCATCATCGGCGTAACCGGAATTTTTCTCTAGGGCGGAGCTGACTAATATACGTACGCAATCTTATTCTTCAAATAAAATTTGAACAGTCGCTAACCACGTAACGCGCATGAAATATGAAGCTTTAATCAGACGTTCATGTCAAAATGATCAAACTCTCACAATTTCTTGAAAAATAATCAACTACTTTTTCATCAGTCTTTACACTTTACTTTTAGTAGGTACTGAATGAAAATAAGTCTGAGCTTTCTATTTTTTTCAGCAAATTGGCCCATCGCGTCCGCGTTGGATTAAAAAAAAAAAAAATGTCGTCATCTATGTTTCGCAGTGACATACGAGAGAATCGTTCCTGAGGCATTTCTTCTAAATCACGCTTTTATCCGCCTCACGGCAGAAAAATTGCTCTCACAGCCGGCAGAACTCACTGGGAGTACTATTGCTACTTGGAAAAGTTTATATAGGTTAGGGTGCTACTCCTTTTTTACTATGCTTTCTTAAATTTCTTAAATTTCATGATTTTTAAACGAAAGTATGTTTTTCATTACCATTGGTTCAGCTTCTGAGGCTGACGTATAATTTATTAACGTTTCTCAATGTTTACCGATGAAATTTTATATACAATTTTAAAAAAGTGTCATCCGCATAAGTGACCGGTAAATCTTCATATCGGCGTTTTAGATTTACAATATTATGGCTTCTTACCAAATATTGATCTTCCAATATTCTTCTGGCTCTGCATCGGCCGACAAATCTAACAGTTACCTCAATTTGAATATCTAATTTCCGTAATGAAATAGCTACTTTTTACAAGTTACGAAACTACCACGATGAAAATAGTTCGAGTTTCATGAAATTGTTTCATGCTTGCTTGGATGAAACGAATAAAATTGATCGCCAGTTAGACTTTAAATATTCTGGATCAATTTTTCTCTGCGAGGGCCAGACCATGACCTGTGCACCCGCCTGGCTACGCCAATGCGGATGAATTCAAAATCCTAACCCAACATTGAAACAACGTTACGTGAGGATTATCAGTGTCCGAGAGCGATATTACTTCTGCAATATTGAGCAAACGCCAGAAGCAGAGCGATCGACGGAGCCGTAGTGGGATGAACGCTGTTCATGGACCTGTAGGGCACACTGACCACAATCGCTTCGGTACTAGCTGCCCTCGGAGCCCTCACAATGCCGTAAACGTTCTGGCCGGTAAACTGCAACGTGTGGATGAAATTGTTTATTCAGAATTAAAAAAAAAAGCATTCTTCGCGATCTTTTATCATCTCTCTCCAAATCTCTTCTCCCGAGAAATTTGTTTCCCATGCGGAATCTTGAGACGTATACCTGTCTCTGACGGAACGGATAATTCAGCGTGAAATTGTGAGTGTAAACGTCGAGGTGAAGTTGATTGAATTTAGCCAAAAGCCAAGCATAGGGCATGCCGTCCGGATACCTCTTCATCTCTTCGGCAAGATCTCGATGATAGCGAGACGCCAAATGTTCTATATTGCTATCTTTGGTTACCAGGCCAGGAAGCAAGGCATTTTCGGAAAAATACGAATCTGCAAAATGTCAAATGTAACGTTAATAATTGGCGGGAAATTATCGATATTGACGGGCGACTGTGGAAGGATATTTACTATCGTTGAACATTGGAAGGGCCAGGAGGCCCATCCATACAACGCCACTGATGTACATCAAGAAGCAGAGTGACTTTTCCCATTGCAGAACGAATTTGATCATCTTGACGTTCGAGGCTCTTGGATCTGTCAACAGACCCATTCTCGTTCGCGAATTTTATCTGTTGTCAAACTTGTCTAGGTTTTATGACAGTTCGAAGAAAGAAAAAAAAACAAAACGCTTCGCCGCTGTAACCTCTTCGGAGAGGAGCGTAGGGGAAAAAATTGCACGCCTAGATGAGCGCCACCGGCGGATCGTGACCAAAGAGCGCCGCCGCTAATCGAAGTTAAATATTTACGGATAGGATTGAAACTGCTACTAACTTCGAACTATAAAGTAATCGTCATATTAATCGTACGTTATCGAACAATTTTTTTACACCTACTTGTAAAAATGCGCATCTTAGAAGATTCGATGATTGCACGAAATGTTTGTATTACTTTGTTTACTTATTTTCTATTTTTTCTCGCTCAATTAATACGAGACGAATTGGCAACGCCGTAAATCGTGGTATATGATAATGCTCAGGTTGGCAGAAGTGTCGCGAAGTTAGAGACATACGCGCCCCGTTCGTAACCTTTAAATCGGCCCGAGGAACTTTCAACAATGAATATATATCGGAACATAATCGGAAATATATCGGACAATAATCGGAAAGATATCAAACACTTCAATCATTTTTTGATATTCGAAAAGGTTCCTTTATGTTTAAAAAAAAAGTCCGTTGTATATTTTGTATTTTCCTAGAAATTTCTAGAAACTTATAATTTCTGGACATAGATCTTAAATTAATATTAAGTAATTGTTTCTAATTAAGAGAATAAGAACGAATATTCCTCGGTGATTATCCTGAACAAGAAGTTTGAGATTTCCGGGCGTAATTACCGAATGTGGATGAGGTAGGTAGCATTTATGTCGTCTACGACGTTGCCATGTTTGCACAGCCTAATATTTAGTTTGCTTTATTGTTTCACAAATTCGCGATTAAAAACATTGATAATTTGACAACAGTGCTGTGAATCTTCATTTTCACGAAGCCAATGATTAGTCTGATAATTAGTCAAACTGTACGTATGTTCTCAGCTCTATGGCAGCATTCTTTCAGCAGCTACAAATAATGTACGAAAAAATGATCAGGAGGTTCCCGTAAGCATAATGTTATTAGCCACGAAATACATACGATTTCCCGATCTTTTTTCTCTAAAGAAACGGTACTGCGGATCATACTCCATCTGCAGAGAATGATCAGCAAAGGGATTGTATGCGCCCAGAAAAAAATCTGCTCGGCGGTAGCATTTTCACCTCCCCCCGTGCAACTTTGTGGTATTATTTTCGCGCAGGGCCGTATTTAGTGGGGGCATAAGGAAAACCTCTCTGAATCATTGGTAAATTACAGCGGCACTTAATGAAAATAAGTCACAATCGCAAGTATTATACCCAACGATAAACTGGAATAAAAAATGTCCCGCAAATTTAATAGATTTAGATATTTTTACATTTTCCATGAAAAACCGCGGCTACGAAAATTCTCCTACTGGTCACATTTTTCTAAGTTGTATCATATTTTCTTTAAACATTTGGTGAACCCCTTTTTTATTGTCGTTACGGAATCTTTGGAATTGTATTTGCCTTAACAATTTATATCGGGCATCTAGAGTTATTAAGGGATTAAGGGACCGTGTAACGGGTCGGAAAATTGCTGTTTTTCGCGATTTTTTTTCGATGGTCAACATACGCTAATCAGTCTGGTTTTTAAAAATATTAAATCCAAGCACTCGTGACGAACAGAAAATAATTTTTTAAACGTTTATCTTAAATTTATTTTTTACTTTTTTTTAACGGTTGAAATGTTTTCGAAAAAGGACTCCTCACGCTGTACACGCTTGTGGCCGTATATATTATCTGAAACAAAATTTGTCAAAAGATTAGTAATCAGTATGAAAATCGCTATCTTGGTACGGAGGTTTTTTCCATCAAAATTGACAAAATAGCGGCGGTGTGAAAAAAGCATCGAATTCAGCCTATTTTTTCGTTTTTCGTTTTAAAAAAATATAAAAATTTCAAGATAAAAAAGCTTCCATAGCAAGATAAAGAATGGCGTGAAGAATGTTGTGTTAACATTTAAGATGCATAGCTTGAAAACTCTTCCTTTGAGAGTGTACACCGTTTTGAAAAACGGGATTTCGAGAAAATCGCGTTTAAAGTTTCAAGTGCGGAATTTTCATATAAATTGTCTACTTACGTCTATGTAAGGCTAGGAACAGCATGTCATTGTTTTGAAAATTTCACACTGATGGTCTCGTAAGTGTATCAATTATTAGATAGAGATGTGACCACCGTGTCATCTCCATAAAGTGCCGTATAAATGAGACGATTTTTAAAGATGTCATTTTTTGTTAAAAACTCAGTAATTTGGCTTCAAATTCTACCAGTACACTGAGATGTATTTTTTACTTCATTATAGACGAAAATCAGTCAACTGTTAAATATTCGGATTCGTGAAAGGAATATCTTAGAAATAAACAGTCCGGGATTTGCCAATACGCCGTATGCGGCTGCTTATTGGCAAATCCGCTGCCTAGAGGCGGCGGATTTTCGACACCTAAAAACGCCTAGGTAAACACAAGTGCTCGAGATAGTTGGGGCGGCACAAAGTCAAGTGGCCTATACCTTAGAAAAGTATAAAACCGGCGCTGGGCATAAATAAAACAAAGCAGCTTCTCGTCTCCATGACCACGCAGCAATCTCATTGGGAGGCCCAGCTATAACTATATCGATACGACCCACGCGATCGAAGCGTCACCACTGGCAAAGCTCCGCACTTAAAAAATTCTGCTACTTCTCGAACGCCCCCCTCTTTTTGCACGGAATTCCATACTCCGGCGGTTTATTTTCCCCGGCAGGGAAGATAAAATAACGAGGTTATGTCACCCCTCTATAGTATCTTAAAAATATGAATAATCTTTCGACCGAATTAATCGCAGTCGCGTTATTCGAAGATCGCCACGTCCTTGCAAAAGTCCCGAGTTTCGTATACTCCGAGGTCCGGAAAACACGAAGACATATTCACGGGGGTGTACGAAGGGTGGGGTGGGTGGGTATTCGATCCACCTGCCGGGAGTATGTACCTTAAGGTTGTCGATCCCCGCTGGGAGGGGTTAGTGCATAATGTGTCACGAGGGGAGCGGGTCGCATAGCTGTGCTATGTGTGCGTTGTAAATTGTAACGCGGCACGCGCAGTATGGAGTCGAACGAGATAAGTGAGTCGTGTTGTACTCGTGTCTCCAGCACACCGCTCGTCACTTCTGGAAACGCATTGTAATCGTGTATAACGAACAATTGTCGTTTTTTATCGATGGAACAATAAAGTAATTTGACGTTTATTGCACAGCCTTATTTTCAAAAATATTATCAATAATGAAATACGGGAGTCTCGCATTCATCCCCGCGAGGATGGTGAGGTGAGAAGAGCTTCGCCGTAACACAAATGTCTCGGACGATGGCGAAAATTGTCAAAGCACCCGAATCGCTAACGATCCTTCTCACCTGCGAGTATTGCGTTAACCTCAACTTCAAGCGAATTCAAGAATTTGTCAGGTTGGTTTCTCATCGTTATCGCTCGCGCGTAAAAACTCGATTCATCGACACTTTTTTTTTCCGCCACGACCAATGCCATTAATCTCCCATCCAATTATTCGTACCGATTCGAACCAAAGATCTTGACCTGTGGCCTCCGGGTTTTTTTTCCGTCACCTCGCACGACAAACTCTAAGTGGGCGTGATTAACGTTTTGTTTTGTTTTTTTTAATTTTTTGCACGAAATATCGACGCGCTTTCGTTTGTTTTCTTCACTGACTCGCCGTCTTTGGCATTTTGCCATTTCGTGGCATATGTTTAATGCGAAGAAAATAGGTCAGCACTTGTAAATATTGTCACTCGGGACACGCGATTTATGTATCGGTACTTGTCGTTTGGGTGCGAGGAATGAACGAGTGACGAGCTATCGATGCGATATATTTTTTAATCCACTCGCTTATCTTGATCCTTAACGGCACATGGCATTGGAGTTTGCATCAATGGAATGCAACGGAAGGTCTTTGAATTAACTTTTTTTAATTACTCTGTTTTTATTATGATAACATTTTTTTGTCATTGCTTGAGGTCTTAGATCTCCACCAAAGATGGGAAAAATCATTCGAGTGATTTTTGAGCCCTCAGACGGCAAAAGAAAGTGTAAGGAATTAAGGCGTTAGATTTACTATGACAATTGAAAAATTAGGGTTATTTGAACACATTCATTTTGAAGGAATGAGTAAGATGATTGGAAAATCATTTGGACGTTTATTTGTGTGTACATTGACAATGTTGCACATCAAATTTCATAGAATAATATCAATACTTAAAGAAGTTACGAACAATTTGTGAAGGACCTTTAAACACAAGGGGATCAACGGTGCACTTCATTTTGGCCACCCGGTTGATCCGAAACAAAAAAAACGACTTTTTTCTTAAAACAGATAGTAAGATTTGACCCAGCTTTTTCTATTACTGGTATTGTTTCGATATTAACAATTTCTAATATCGAAATACCGGTATTTTGATATTTTCCAATATTTATGGAGAGCCTTGATAAAAAAAACGTTACAAGCTTGAAAGTGAAGATGGAAATTGTAGAAATAATAGTGCATAGTTAAGTGAAACCACAGTATTTATTCGAAATCAGTATCTTTTATCGAGATCTTATTTTATTACAGGTGCAAGCCATGGAAAGAAAGGCCCTTTCCCTCACTTCGGGAATATTTAATGTAGATAATAATACTTCACGGCTGTCAAGCTTAGTGAAAAAAACATGTCAAAGTAACTTAAATGGAAATATTAACAATTATAATGGCATTTTGATGTTTTCAATTCTGATATCCAAATATCGGTATTATGCTCGAATCTGAAACAAATGAAAATACTTTTTCTTCTAATAGACTGATATTGGCTGAGACTTGACCAAACTTTTTTTTTATCGCGTTCCAATCATAAAAAAAAATTTTGAATTTTTATTTCCATTTTTCAAGGAAGAATGACAACATTAATATTAAAAACTAATGAAAAAAAATGTTAAGAAGGAAAACGTTGGTCAAGACTAAACTACTACACTACACTGAATGAGTGTACCAAATTTTAAGTCAATCCGTTTATAAGTTGTCGAGAAATCGTGGATACCGTTTTGAAAAACGTGGTGTTGGGAAAAACGCGTTTAAAATTTTACTAGGAGTTCTATCGTTGTAATCATAAGTTTATCTTCAATATGCGATTTCTGCACCATTTGTTGGAGCTTCCTCTGCAATTTGAGTCGCCTCAAAGTATTCCTTATTTTCACTGTAGCCCAACCCCTTAAGAAAAGGTTATCTTTCGTTGCATTCCAACGATGCCAACTTCGACAGCATTACGGCACCGAAAGAGCAATTTTTTGCCATTAACAGCCTTTGCGTTAGGGACACAGATGGTGGTTATCGATTTTTACTTTGTCCATCAGCTGCATCTCATTGTTGGTTATGAGTTCTGGTTTTGTTCCCGGAATCAAATATTACTTCAACAGGTCGTGCAGAAATCCTGCCGTAACAATCCCATACTTTGACAGGATTGAATTTCGCATAGTTGGAGTGCAATGAGAGTGACTTCTTTACTTTCCCAAATTCTTTCCAGCAGTTTTTAGCTACCAAAATCGCTCAACCATTTTTTAAGACGCCTATCGGTAGATCTACAATTGGAATTTGCAAAAAATTTTCAGCATTGTATTAAAAATAAGGAAATAAAAATATAAATGAAAATTATCGTTGCATTCCAACGATGCAAACTTCAAATACCGATTGATGATAATCCGTGTCTCCTATATCCACTTCTTTCCATACACTTTTCCATCAAAGCCACCTGCCCGCTGCTCCGTACATCGCAAACTTCCAGCTTTGAAAGACATTCCGCCTACTTGCGTCGTTGATGTTTGCATCGTTGGAATGCAACGATTTCTTGTTGTTTATTTTTCATTTCTTTATTATTATGTTTACCCCCACCTTTTTTTTCTAAATTGCGGTTGTAGATCTCTACTAATGCAAAAAGCGTTATATTACGTTACATCTCGAAGTTTGCACCGTTGCGACCCAACGAAAATTCTTTTTTCTACTCATTTCCCTTATCACCCAGAATATTTTATTGCAAATTTGGACTGCAGAAGTTAGAAAGAATCCTATAAAATGTTTCAGTCATTCTCGTAGCCTGAAAATAAAAAAAAAATGGATGACGAGTCGGGGCATGAAAAAAAAATTCGTTGCGTTCCAACGGAGCAAACTTCAATATCATAAAAGCGTTTGAGTGGTCTTTGCAGCCGAAGAAAAGGTCGGAGAACTAAAAAGAATAACCGTTCGTTGTCAAAAGTGGCAAATGTGCTTATTTGCCATGTCTTCCATTTTGTTGACAAGCTTGTGCGTTTACAGGCATTTGCGAGAGCAGCACTGCTCGAGGGAGGGCGGCTCGTTCGTATGCCGCTACGGTTACAATGGAGTCTGTTCGAGTCTTCCTCTGGAGGGAGTATCGGACAAGGATTACGTAGCTCACGCAGCCAAGCACGCAACGATGCAGCAGCGACAGCAGGGCAAGAGCAACGGCCAGACGCCGGACGGCGCACCGGCCTGGACCGTCTACTCGTCTTCCCAAAACTTGCCCGCCGTCCTCAACGATCCGAATCGCGGCAAGCAAAGCAACTTCCTCACGAAGATGTGGGGCGACGCCTTCGTCGAGAAAGTCGACATTCCTAAAAGTCCCTATCTTCCCGAAGTTACCAGCCAGCACTTCGAGTCCTACATAAAGAAGATCGCGAGAGTGAGTAACGAGCCGCTGATCGTTTCTGCACGAGATGCACATCTGAGCGCCTCTTGTCGTATCAGCGTTTTTACCCATTTTTATGGCGGACGAACTGCGTGTTTTTTTTTCTCTAACATCGTCGAATTTTGCGGAGAAACGGTCGAGCCGTTGACATTCCCATTAGACGCAGATAAAATAAGCGATAAGACAAAGTAGTTGCGAGGTCGCGACAATAATAATACACAGCTCGAAATGTTGCGAGAAAAGTACTCGAAGCTTGCATAACGCTGAAGTTTTTATCGTTGAAATGCAACGACAACGATATTCTTCCTCGCAAATTTCCCTTGGCAGATTCAAGCTACGAAAATCGGGCAAATATTTTTTAAGATTATTATTTAGCGATCTACAAAAAATCTGCAAAATATGATTTTGGGTAATAATGAAAATGAGACTCTTAAAAGATTTTCTCGTGGCATCGTGATCGTTAAAATATTTTTTATACTCGGTCGTTTCGTTGCGTTCGCAAAATGCGTTGGAGGGTCATTTTTTACAATAGTGAAGTTTGCATCGTTGAAATGCAACGAAAATTCATATTTTCTTTTGACTATTCTTATTATACCAAATCGTTATTGCAAATTCCCTTTGCAGATCTCCTAATGGGTGTCTTACAAAATGGTTGAGGGATTTTGGTAGGTAAAATCTACTAAATGTTCATTATCGTTGCACCCTAACGATACAAATTTCAATCGCGAATTTTTTTTCGTCGAATTGTTTATCTTCTGTTTATCAGTCTTTCATAAGTTTACTGGCATTATAATTTATTTCACTCGGCAATTACGAATCGTTCTCCTTGAAAATTTCTTCATACGCCCTTGTCGGCTTCTACGATCCCGCCAGTCTATTTTTCCCGCACTCTTCTTTGGCTATTTGTAATTGAGTCCCCAGTTGCGCTGCGATCGAAAAAAAGCCTGAATAAAAATGCCTTTCGATTGTTAGTCGACAGACAAATCAGTACGCGGATGTGTATCCGCGTACTGATTGCCGAGTTTGGTCACCCAACCGAGTACCGGCCCCGAACCAACGTCGCTCAATTTAATCAAGACCGAAGGTCATTATCGGATAAACTTTCGACTTTTGCAGAGATACCGGAAGCACGCGCGTATGAACGCGAACAGGCCTAGTTCGCCCAACGAAACGTCGCAGATCTTTTCGAATTTTCGAAAATCGAAGAGTGCGGCTGAGCGCTCGTCGCAATTCGATCTCTCCAGTATACCAAAAATATTTTTGAGCCAAAGTCTCGATCTCTCGCGCCGCGACAACTTCGATACTGTATTTCCGTTCACGAAGGACGGACTGCTCAACGTGGGCAGCAACGTTGTAGTGCACGTGAAGCTGATGCAGGAAAAAGTGAGTGTCCAAGATCCTCCTCGAACAGCTAAACATTTTATTAGCATAGCGTAGTGATAACGTCTCGTGCGAACTCTTTCGATTCCTCTCACTTGTCTCGATTTTTTCATTTGCGTTAAAATTTATTGCCGATAACAGCTAAGTCACTACTTGGACATCGTAGAAGTTAGGATAGCGGAGCAGGTAGCTTCAAAATCGCAAGCATTCTTTTACGCAATGACGTCCCACGATGCTCTAATGGAACAGCTGACGCAAACGATCACCGTCTTGAAAGCTCTTAGAAAGAATATTCATCAGATCGACAAGAATCTTGTCATTGATTCTCTCGAAGTTTTACGGTCAGTATAAATCGGCTCGCCACGATGGTAATTGGAGTTCGCATCGCTGAAACGGAACGAAAACTTTTTATTTCTTCCTTTTTTTATTATTATTCTCCCATAAAGTTGGTACTAATGTCTTTAAATTTTTGGATTATCTTGAAATGATGTAAAATGACCCCAAATTATCTTGAAGTATCGTACATTACGTTAAAATTATCTTTGATCATCTTAAAATAATCTTAAACCATCTTAAAAGTATCTTCAAATTATTCCGAATCATCTTAAAATGATCTAAAGTTATCTTTCAATTATCTTTAAGTTATCTAATGTTATCTTTCAATTATCTCAAGTTATCTTCAAATTATCTAAAGTTATCTTTGGATTATCTGAAATTATCTTTTAATGTTTATTATTGTAAAAGTATTTTTGTGCGGCCTTGAGTTGTGAATAGCTAATAAAGGTCCAAAAAAAACGTTCTAGTGATTTTCCTAGCCTGTATCTGGCACAGGACGATTGGTCTGTTCAAACACATCCATCTTCATTACACTTCAATGAAGCAAGATCCAAAATTACCTCATGTAAAAAAGAGCCCTATGAAAAACGTTCGATTCCTAAGGTTCTTTTTTCGCAACGATTCGTCTTACAGTTTGGAGAGAGCACGTTCGAATCGAACTTTGGTCCAGGAAAAATTGAAACTGATGGCAACCGTGCATCAGAGCCAACCGATGATACAGCTGTTGCTCTCGACTCCCGATTACGTAGCGGCTCTCGACCTCATATCGACCACGCAAGAAATACTGCATCAAGAGCTCAACGGGGTTCACAGTTTTAGGTGAGGCGGGAAGAAAGTCCGCTCAAGATTATTGCGGCTACTGTAGAATCCGAGCTGCGGAAAAAAAAATAAGAACAACGGAATTGGACGATATTTGACCGACTTTTGTATATTCTTTCATCTCAGGCATTTGAGCTCTCAGCTCACCGAGATGGAGAGGCTCGTCGACAAAATGCTTTCCACTGAATTCGAGCGTTACGCAACTGCCGATCTCAATCGGCCTCTCGGCGGCGACAACACCGTATTGGATGGGGTGCGTTTTCGAGAACATTTTCTTCCTTCACACTTCAATTTCGGCCAATTTTCAACGACGATTCAAGATGAAGAACCACGGGAAATATTTTCCCCCAGGCGGCTCTTATTTTTCAAAACCGATTTTTATTTCATCGCTTTATGGTGATCATTTTTATCAATCAACAGGACAAATTGGTTTCGATAATATCCGGGCTGCTTCGCCAGAAGCACTTTCAATTCGTCGACACGTACAAAGAGGAAGCCGTAACGACTGTCCGGGCGCTAACGAAGCAGCGCGTTATCGAGGCATTGGCGGCGAGCGATTGTTGCAGCGACCAGCAAGCCGCGGGCCTCGAAGTCGGTGGACTCTCGTTGGCCGAACGATTGACCCTCTTGCAAAATACGATTCAGTCGCTCACCCACTTGCTATATCGCGTCAAGGTGAGTGATATTTTCGATAGTTTCGAGCTACGAAAAAAAACGTGTCGAAAATCCGAAATGCACTGTCGCGCGATAATGAATATTTGGAACTAGTTTAAAAAAAAAACAATTTCAGATGATCGCGGCACGTATTTTTATTTGTGAGAAAAAAAAATAATTCTCTCGTTCGGTAAGTAATCGGCATGGAATTTTTCCAGGCCGTTTACGAGGTGATGCGGGACACCGCCGACTTGTCGGCTGGACGTTTGCCCGACGGTACGATCGACGACACGGTGACCGATCGTTTGCTGACCAACGACGAGCACGTGCGCGTCAGGAGCAAACTCAACGACATGTTGACCTCGGTGTGCGATTATTGCCACGAGCGGCTCGGTCATCTCTTGTCAGCCGGGCCCAACGACAAGGACAAATATCCGAGCGAGAAGGAGAAAATGATCAACGAATCGAGCGCGATCAAAGTCACCGAGCGAGAATCTCAGAATTTCAACGACAAGTCTTCTTGGCTGAGCGATCGGGCGACCGCCGCGCAGGTTTGTCAGTTGGCCAGTATGGTCGAGGGCTTCACCGAGACTTGCGAAAAAATCTGTGGCAAGCAGTGCATCGCGCTGCGCTCCGCGTTCAAGGTAGGCAGCTTTTCAAAAAGCCGGGCTCGGTAACAGGCCGCTGCAGTTCCAAAATGTTTATGTTCGATTGAAACTTTCAAGATTTGACCGCTCCCTTAAGGGGTTAGGCTACTGTAGCGACCCAAGAATCAGGTTTAATTTTTTTTAAATCATTTTTGAGGAACGAGGAAGATGATCGAAGAATCTCTTTGACATTTATTCGTATGTACATTAACAACTTTGTGTGCCAAATTTCATTGAAGAATATAAATAAGTGACGAACTTCATGGCTGTTACGGACATGGAAAACCGAGAAAACTCAGAATTTCGTGCCTCCTGGATTTATCAGGGAAAAGACATGAACTTTTTGAAAATTCTCTGAAATTTTCCATAATTTACATTACAACTTTCCGCCGGACTTACGAAAAATGAAACTGTTTTGAAAGAAAAACCGGAAGGTCTAAACATAAATATTTTTGTATATTTTTAATATCTATATTATTGTTCATCATATCAAAAAAAAAAAGTTACGTCAGCGCCAAGCATTGGTAATTTCAAAGACTAGCGACTAATTCACTCTACGGCTCTACAGATTCGCATTCGATTTGTCGATACACAACCACACAATTATTATCGTAGATAAGTGTTTATATTTATTTATTTATTTATTGGCAAGGACGTAAAAATTTATGTTTATAATAAACAACAAGTTCTATATTTGCTTTTAATGTATTTTTTTACTTTACAGTGCTTGAATTATTTCCCGAATCTCAGGTTGAAAAAAAAATTAAATCTCAATATTTAACATTTCCATATATATTCGATCTTAAAAAAACTATACTATTTATTCGACCCCGATCCCCCTGGAATATTTGCAGAACCCGTGTGGAAAACTTGACAAAGTCAGGGAATTTATGAGTCAATAATGTGTAACAGTCATGAAGTTATGAACAATCTCGTGAAGGACCTTTGAAAGTGAGGGGCTCAACGGTGTACTTGATTTTGACCACCCAGTTGATCTGAAAAGAACGAGTTTTTTTCTTAAAATAGATAATATTAGCTAAGACTTGACCAAGCTTATTTCTGTTATCGTGTTTCAATTACAAAAAATGTATGATTTTTTTCTTCATCACAGTAGCCTAACCTCTCAATAAATTTAACACTGCTGAATGGTTTCTAGTTATTTCACCCGCATTCGTTAATTGTTCGCAGGCGCAAGCGAGCAAATTCGTGCAACGTTTTCACACGGAGCGCAAAACGAAGCTGAGCCTTCTTCTGGACTTGGAAAGATGGCGACAAGCGGACGTGCCTCAAGAGTTCCAATCCCTCGTCAAGTATATTTACGAGAACAAACGATTTCCCGCTGAGACTAGCAAACCCATCGACGTCGAAAAAACCGACAGCGTGCTGAATCACATCGTCGTTGGTCAGGAAAAGTACGCGGTTGTGGGCACGGCCTTGATGCTTGTTCAAATGATTCACGAATATTGCAGGTAACTGCCAACAGTAATTATACGCGACGCGAGTTATTATTTTTCTCGGCAAACGAGACAAAACTTATTTTCCCAAACGTGGCACCTTTTGTCCTTTAGAACGAGCAGCGAGCTGACCGCCTTGTCGGGTGCGATCGGACGCCAGTTGGCGGAGCTTCTACGTTACTATAATTCGCGTTGTTGTCAACTCGTTTTGGGCGCAGGCGCCATGCAAGTTGCCGGTCTCAAGACTATTACCAGTACGATATTGGTGCTAGCCGGGCGAAGCTTGAAATTGATCATCTGGTTCATGCCTTACGTCAAAGCTCACTTCCAAGGCAAGTCGACGAATCGTTCCAATCAAAATTATATTGAGTTCCTCAACGAGGGACTCGAAAGTATTATTTCGATATCGACAAGTTCTGATATCGGAATACCGGTATTTTGATATTTTCACATATTTATGAGAAACCTTGATAACGAAAAACCTTAGGAGCTTGAAAGTAAAGATGGAAATTGTAGAAATAATAGTACGCAGCTAAGTGAAAGCACAGCATTTATTGAAAATCACTGTCTTTCATTGAAATCTCCATTTATTGCACATTTTTTTCAATGATCCTCCAAAAATTCATACGAGGTATAGATTCATTCTGTAAATGCTGATTTTTCATAAAATATATAATTAAAGGGCGAAGTTATGAATTTTTTAAATTTGATTACGATTATAAGAAAAATTTCATTGTGACTACCAACTTGAAAAAGAAAAAGAATGAGAAGACTTGAAAGAATAACATTATTGTTGATTTTTGTGACGAAACTGCACCAGCGAATGTTTTATACAACTCGGAATGTAATTTTCAATTATTTATAACTATGCGTATTTTTATTTATGTCACGAGGTTATTCATTATTACCATTAATTAATATTCAGTATTGCCGAAATACGGCAACTTCGCGTACATCGAGGTTGGCAGCAATGCTCTTACTCGCCAGGCAAGATTCGTAATCTTTCATGAAACCTTGATCGTTCAATATTGAATATATATGGCTTACGATAGGCAAGATGGGTTTTTTGTCTAAATCTTTACAAAGATTTAGTTTGCGTTAATCCGTTAGAAATGGTTTATCTTGGTGCTAAATAATCAAAAAATTACATCAGCCGTAGTGTGAGCGTCTTGCCCATCTAACCGCACGTAAAATGACACGCGTTCAACCCTTTTTTATCTTTGGTGTTTGGTGGTTGACAAATTAAAAAAAAGTTGCAAAGGCTCAGTATAGTCTGGACAATAATATATATGTATATTTAAAATTCAATCTTACGTTGTGGCTAACGCTCGAACCTTCTTAAATAACGATATTTGTGTCGCGCAGAATTGGCTGATCAGAGCGCCAATCGTGGCATTGTGGGCACGAGCGGTGGCACCGGTGGAGTCGCCCTTCTCGACAGTGTCGAGCGTGACATAAGGGCTCACGTTCGCGAGATCGACGGAAAGATACTCACGATCGTCGACAACCTCGTTGGCGGCCAGATATCAAATTGGAACGCTCGTCCTCCGGTGCCCTCGCAACCTTTCAGAAATATTTCTAGGTGAGCCCACTGTTCCTCGTGTTCCGTTCTCTGCTTTGAATTTTCACGGCTTCCCTCGCCGAATCGATTGTGAACTGGAAAAAAATTGCACTTGCTTTTTCTTCTTGCTTGATATTTTCCAATTTCTGAATTATTTTGTCAACCCTTCGACTGCACACTTCCGCCACGAAACTCTGACTGCATTTGGGGTCGATCCGACTCCAGACGTTTTTCAGATCTATGTACTTCGGTAAATATGCATTTCTTAAAGTCAATGATCCTTGTTTTATGGCCCAACATTTTTCGTTAAGAGGAACAAAAATTAAGTGCCCAAACATTCGTTCAAAGTGAGAGATGCGGTGAAAAATACGCACTTGCACGATAAAAATCATATATAAATATATTTCTTTCAATAAATAAAAAGGTCTTATGAGGTTTTTAAAGAGGTAGGTTTGTAAATACGAAAAAAATAGTGTCAAAATGCCCTATTCGAAGGGTTAAAATATTGAAATGTCCTAGATGTGAAGTAAAATCAGCCACGAGTTTCAAAGTATGTGAATAAATCTCAAAAATTCAGATTCAGAAATTGCAGAAAATTCACGAGCGTCGTCCGAGATCTACAAAAAGATGGAGGTACCTATTTTTCGTTGAGACTTGCGTAAAAATTGCAGGCACTTGGTGAAGCTTCACGAGGCGGTGTCCGGTATTCTTCCACCGGTCGAGGTGCAGGCGCTCTATCGCACGGTCAACGTCTCCTTCAAGGAGAAGCTCCGGGAGCAGCTGGTGAGGATGAACATCGTGAACAACGGTGGTCCGCAGCACGGTGTCGTCACTTCCGAGCTGACCTTCTACCTCGAGGCTCTCAGAGGATTGAAAATTTTGCCGACCGAGGAATTGAATGACGATTGGATGGCGGACATATGGACTAGATAACATGCAGAGCGAGTCGTGTACTGTCTTATCGAGGCGATGAGATATTACAGAAACAGATGACCGATCAAGAGTCTCGCGTACGTGTCCTTAGAAACGCCGCGGGTGTTCTCGAAAAAATTGCCAATTTGGCGCTCGATGCTGCTGCGTTCGTTGACGCGATAAAAGCTCCTCGAGCCGCCAATGTCCCGGGTGCCTAACGCGAACCACCGAACAGTTTTTCTTCTTCGGATTATTGCCCTGCCGGCGAGTAATCGGGAACTCTCATAGAATTATGTCTCCCCTGGGACTCGCGTACGCGAGTCGAGACAATTGAGTTCGAAGTTTCACTGCCCGAATATCATGAACGCCTCGCAATCGCAAACCGCATTAGCGAAGAGAAAGCGGCAAACGGAATTGCGAGAAATTAACGCTGACGATTGGCTCTACGGTGATCGTGCGTGCTTGATATTATACACGTTTGTACATAGCTGAGCGAGAGAAAGAAACGAGTTTAGCTAAACTTCGATAAGAAGCGATTAAGGTATTCCTTTCACGAAACCGCACATCTAACAGTTAACTGATTTTCGTATACAATGAAGTAAAAATAAACGGTGGCGCAAAATGACTTGACATTTTTATTTATCAATTGAACGTATTATTTATTTGAAAAGTGCAAATAATTTTATATTAATATAAGATACAAACATGGAGGTTATGTGTGAAACGCAATATCCGATAAATGCCATAAACGGTATGAACTTGGAAATCATATTCTTCCAACAAGATGGCGCAACCTGCCACACTGATCCACAGTATGCCAATGATCCACAGACCATTCGCGAGCTCAAGGAAGCAATTGGACGCACCATTAATGAAATTTGTCCGCAATTATGCCACAATGTTATTGAAAATTTCGTCAAAAGAGTGAACGTTTGCAAACAGGGACGACGCGGCCATTTATCGGATATTGTGCTCCTCACATAACCTCCATGTTTGTACCTTGTATTGAAATACAAATATTCGTACTTTTCGAATAAATAATACGTTTTTATTAATAAATGAAAATGTCAGGTCATTTTGAGACATCCTATACATCCTAGTATACTGGCAAAACTTCAAGCAAGAAAAATTACGATTTTAAAAATTGTCTCATTTATACGCCGCTTTATGGAGACGACACGATGGCTACATTTCTATCTAGTAATTTATACAACTCAATAACTCTTGACGCCTGACATAAACTGCTCCCGCGTGCAAAAAATCTAACGATTCCGTAACGACAATAAAAACAGGGGTCAACGAATGTTTGAAGAGAAAATACTAACGATAAAACTTGGAATAATGTGACTAGCGAAAGAATTTTCGTAGCCGTGACTTTTCGGAGAAAATGGAAAAATGTCTAAATCTTCTAAATTATCGCGACACTTTTTTATTCCAGTTTATCGTTGTGTATAATATTCGATTGTGACTTTTTTTTGTTAAGCATCACTGTAATTTACCAATGATTCACCAGGGCCCTCCTTATGCCTTCACGAAGTACGGCCCCCGGGAAGGGAATACCTTAAGCCAGGTAGTTTGTGATAAGCATTTTGTTCGCATGGGCGATATCTGTTCTAGCTTGCGTGTTAAACACGAATCGAAAAAAAAATAAAATGAATCTTTCGCATTGATGGAAAGCATATTTGAAGATTTATCGTTGAAGATAGTCGAGCGCACTTCGACAAATGTTTAAGAATACTTTCTTTTTATTAATTTCACGCGGATCCATCCAACAAAAGTTCAACCTCGAAGTTTTAAAAAGTTCCACTGCATTTTACGCGAGATATAATTTCAACGTGAGAAGCTCAGCCTAATTTCTCACGAAAAATCGTCATTTTAGCCGCAGTGCTCACCGACAATAGAATTCCAGCGCATTTCGCGAATACTCGTAAGAAACTGCGTCGAGATTTTATTCACCTTCGAAGTTGAACTTCTATAGGACGTATCTACTTGAAAAATGCTCAAATTTTCAAGTTGAAATATTACAAATGAAATAGCAAATTAATTACGCAAAGCTGATTGGTTACAGTCTTCTACTTGAACATCTCCGAGTTCGCTTGTGATTAGCTGTTTTGTTTTTTCATTGGTGGAGGCGGATACCTCGACCGTAGCTGTTTTCGTCTCCCAACTGGGTTCACTTTCTCTTTGCATGTCCCTTGACCACGATCTTGCAGGTCTCGAAACGACGGTAGTGGGGGAAGGTTCACTTAGAGTCCAATTTTTGATTCAATTTTCGGCCGCACGGTGCGCATAAGAAAGGGGGTGTCGTGTCCGAATGAGACAGCAATATCATACGCCTCTGTCTTCATACAGCGCACGCCCTTTAGACTGTAATGCCTCGGTATGGGGAGTCTTGTTTCTTTTTTGTACGAAATATCCATTACACGGAAAGTAAACGAAAAAATGATAAAAGCGATTGATATCTTGCTCTTCGCATTGCGATGGTAGTTGAGCTGAATTGTTACGCTGCGCACTCGGGATTCAAAAGTGCTGGATTGTCATTGAATTAAATTGTCAATAACAGTTATTTAGTTACAGTTACAATAACCAAGGCGATCGGGATTGTTTGATAACTTCGTCCGCGTCTTCGGGGGCATCCTTGTACCGTTTTCGAGATCGCGTGCGGGATCGGTCACCGGCCGAACGAGCTACTTCAATAATAAGTGTATTTTAACATTCCTGGTAAAAAAACACGCGACCGTCTTTGAGGCTGTGAAGATCCAGTGTGAACGCCTATTTTCTCGGTGATTTTTTGGGAATTAAATTAAGAGAAACGGTTAAATCTACAGTGTTAGTATTTCACATTTATATTTATACATGTTTGAAGTAAAATGTTAAATTTTTTCAAAGCATTTTACTCCAAGCTGTACATAATGTTCGATGTTGCACAGGTCATGTGGCGAAAATTTTTCACCGTCGGACGTTGTGATTGCGGCCATCCTTGTCATAGGAAACAAACGATTAAAAAAATCTAATCTTTACGAAGGTTATCGCTCAGCCCGCTAAAAAGAAAGTTTAGAAAAAATTTACGATATGGCGGCGTTTGAAAAAGAGTGACCCTGATTTTTGCAATAAAATGGGCACTTCTCGCTGCCCGCAAAAATAGTAATTATAAAGCAATGAAAGAGATGGAGGACTGAACGATAAGCACGTTCGTAAAGAATATAATTTTTTTAAATCATTTGTTTCAGATGACGAGGACGGTCGCAATAATAAGATCCGACGATGCAAAAATTTCGCGAGATAATCTGTACAATTTCGCATAGAACGCTTTGAACAAATGTAAGCTGTTACATCAAACACGTATAAATATAACAGTAAAATAAAGGGTGTCACAAAATGACCCGACGCTGTAATTTATTAATAAAACGTATTGTTCATTTGAAAAGTGCGAATATTTTAATTTTAACATAAGGTACAAACCCGGAGGTTATGTGTGGTACACAATATTCGATAAATTGGATAAACGGCATGGACTCGGAAGACATTTTGTTTCAACAAAATAGCGCAACCTGCCACACTGCGGGCGATACTGGCACTAGATTTAACCGTTTCTCTAAGTTTAATTTCGAAGCGACGGAAACTGGCCTCCTGTATATCATTCCGAATTTTCGTAGTTCGTTTGTTCGTCGTCTAGTCGGTTGTGTGAGTGAACGCCAATAACGTTCGGGATACGCGAACGAGTTACCTAAATTCACACCAAGTATTTCGATTGGCTACTTTTTTTGTTTGTTAATCGTAGCAATGAATTTCTACAATTTTTCGCAGCTTCGCGTTTCCAACGGATTAAACATTTGTTCGTATTGTTGCCGGAAATACTTTTCGGTGTGTGTACAGGTCGGGCTTTTCCGAGCAATCCGGACAAACCCAAACAAACTCGTCGTCCCCCTACGTTTTACGAATAGTCATAACGTTCTCGAGTGATTGGTACCGAGAAAATAATGTTTAAGCCGTTTGTCGCAAAAGATCGCCGCGAAATTTACCGAATTTGCGGATCGAACGACAACGCTGACTTTGATATTATTTATTATTTTCGTAGTCGTACGGGACGAGGAGGGCGAGCGATAACGCTGTTTAGACTGTAATATATTGTACCTTATTATTAGCTCGAAGGTATTCTATTCTAAAGACAAACAACAAATATTACCTAACAATACTGATATTATCATAGACGCCACTGTACAGCGGAATAGTAAATGGAAAAAGAAAAATTGCATTAATAAGTCAACTCTGCGTAATTGTTTCTTTATCCCTCTCATCGCGCACGAGCGTTGGCCAATTATTTTACGTGCAATCCTTAAAAACTTCTTTTAATTACTGCTATTTTTCACGCGATGTTTTATCGCAGGAAGCAACAAACGCAAAATTTGCAAATTTTCCTAATTTATCGGTGTAATTTGAACATGGTGGTATATATAATTAGAGAAAAATTTGGACCTTTCACTAGTCGGATCAATTGAAAAAATCACGTTTTTTGTTACTATTATTATCTTATTGCGAACGACTATCTCCTGTTATTTTATTGCTATCTACTATTATTATCTTATTGCAATCTACTATTATTATCGTATTACCATCTACTATTTACTATCATTATCTTATTGCTACCTACGGCCATTATCTCATTGCTATCTCCTATCTACTATCTACTCTATATTCTATTACTATCTACTATTTACTATCATTATCTTATTGCTACCTACGGCCATTATCTCATTGCTATCTTCTATCTACCATTACTATCTCATCGCAATCTACTATTATTGTCGTATTACTATCTACTATTTACTATCGTTATCTTATTGCTACTTACGGCCATTATCTTATTGCTATCTTCTATCTACCATTACTATCTTATCGCAATCGACTATCTACTACCATTATCTTGTTGTTATCTGCTGTCTATTATTATCTTATCGCTATCTACTATCTACTACCATTATCCTGTTGCTATCTACTACTATTATCTACCACTATTATCTCATTAAAATCTGCTATCTACATTTATTATCTTATTGCTATTCACTATTATCGCCTTTTTCTACCACCATTATGGCATTACTGCTATTATCACTTACATTGACTACCATCGTTACCAGCTCAATAAATCACAAATTCAAATGGAACATAATTAACTGCATGCTCGAGTTACGATATCTATTGATATTGCTAACAATACCACTACTACCAATTCTGGTAATATCCAAAAGTTGATCATTATAATCGTCGGCCACCATTAACCGATTTTATCAGAATTAATAGCTACGTATTTATTAATGGAATCAATTATATTATTCTTATCCTTATTAATGAATGACATTAATTATAATAAAATTAATCAATGGCATTCACACTCGTTAGATCAACTATTGACGTTCATTCTAATAAAATTAATCTATGGCATTCATACTGACGAAATTAATTAATGGCATCCATGTTTATGAAACCACAGCATGGAATTCATTCAAATCAAATTAATTTATTAATTTGATTAAAATCTAATCTAATCTAATGAAAATCAAATCTAATGAAAATCAAATCTAATCAAAGTCAAATCAAATCAAAGCCAAATCTAATCAAAATCAAATCTAATCAAAATCAAATCTAATCAAAAACAAATCTAATCAAAATCAAATATAATCAAAGTCAAATCTAATCAAAATCAAATCTAATCAAAGTCAAATCTAATCAAAATCAAAACTAATCAAAATCAGGTCTAATCAAAATCAGATCTAATCAAAATCAAATCTAATCAAAATCGCATCTAATCGAAATCAAATCTAATCAAAATCGAATCTAATCAAAATCAAATCTAATCAAAATCAAATCTAATCAAGATCAAATCTAATCAAAATCAAATCTAATCAAAATTAAATCTAATCAAAATCAAATCTAATCAAAATCAAATCTAATCAAAATCAAATCTAATCAAAATCAAATCTAATCAAAATCAAATCTAATCAAAATCAAATCTAATCAAAATCAAAATCAAATCTAATCAAAATTAAATCTAATCAAAATAAAATCTAATCAAAATAAAATCTAATCAAAATAAAATCTAATCAAAATAAAATCTAATCAAAATCAAATCTAATCAAAATCAAATCTAATCAAAATCAAATCTAATCAAAATCGAATCTAATCAAAATCAAATCAAATCTAATCAAAATTAAATCTAATCGAAATTAAATCTAATCAAAATCAAATCTAATCAAAACCAAATCTAATCAAAATCAAATCTAATTAAAATCAAATAGAATCGAATCTAATCAAATTAATTTATTAATTTGATCAGCATTAATAGTTACTTGTTAATTAGTGGCATTTTTCATTCAATGAGCACATTTCTGCTATCGTCAATAAGCAAAATACTTTTGGTTTTCGGGTTTTTTTTACAAGCTTTTATTTACCTTGCTTCGTTCGTACGTCTGTCTTTTCGGTTCAAAATTCGGAATCCATTTTCCAAGCACTTGCTGGCATCCGATTGAGCTGGAATTTGGCATACCTTTGTAACTTCGGTGACAATGTGATAATATGGGACCATGGAGCTGGTCTGATGATGGAGGTGGGAGGTGGGCAATGCAGCTTCTTAATAGCATATACCAGGACAGTCGAGTTTGTGCTCATTTGTTTCGTTATCATAAGCACTTTTCATTGCGCGTGATAACGAGAGTCCGATAATAACGTTGGGAGGTGGAAACAGAAATTGCCCAATGGCAACTGGTAGGTCAATCGAGTTTGGGCTCATTAACTTTGTTGACTTAAGGACTATTTTTTAATTACACTATTATAAAGTTTCTCGCGATACCTCTATAAACTAAGGCAAGGTTTTTGATTCCGCCGATGTCCGAATGGCATGGGGGTCTGGCATGGCTAATAAATAAAAAAATTCTAATACTCAAAAGTATAAAATAAAATTAACGTGAGAAAAACTTTTTTAAAACAAGCTTTTATTTGAAAAAATAATGTTCAGTAAAATTGAAAATCAAAACAGTATAACTACAAAAAACTCCCTTCGTTGGTAACTCATCATTGGTGCAAGTAATTAAAACGTAGATATTTAAAAAATATGAAATATACATTTCATAAGCTTGAGGTGTCGAACGTCATAAGTACTAATACTACTTTAAAATTTCTGAAAAAAAGCCTCAATTTTTTATAATTTATATTGCATGGTTTTCAAATATAAACGTTTATGTATCTTTAAGTATTTGCGCCAAAGATGAGTGACCAAGAAAGGGACTCTTTTGTAGTTGAACTGTTTTGATTTACAATTTTACTGAACATTATTTTTTACTTTTTAGTACAGTACCTTTTAAATAAAAGCTTGTTTTATGGAGGTACGATCATTTCCACGGGGCCAAAAAAGAGCCTAAATTAATTTTACCCAAAGCTGCTCTGTTTGATGTTCATTTATGTTGATTATTCGTATTGTCGATTATAGTGTGCCAAAGGTGGTGGTAAATGACGAATTTATTGCACGTGAACAAATCAAAACTGAAAAATTAGGTCGTCAACGACTCGGTAGTAATCCTCGTAATAATATTAACGTAATAAAATTTAAGCCTATTAATTACCTCGGCGGAATTAACACGATAGGCAGAATATGATTATGCATATTATTGATACGTGATAAATGATAAAGCGCCATAAATTGTTGTTTGCACATTTTGTGGCGGCTTCAACTCAAATTAATTTCGAAACAAAGTTGGGTTATGTTCGCCAAACGCATCAGCTGTCACTCGCGGGGTTGCTAAGTCAGTGGGTACTGTTTCGTCGTTCTGACCATTTCCAACCGGAAATTAAAACTTTCTTGCAATGTAGTGCTTCAACTACACGGTGAAGATTGATTTTCTTATTTTTTACAATATCTATTATATCTGATCTCTCGAATTTCAGTTTTTCAACGCACTTCCGGTTGACCGTCGCCATAAGACGACGTGCTTCGGTAGCTCAAGGTGCTCGACTTTGCAGTTTTATTACGAAAAAAACTAAACGGTCAAAATAGCTCATATGTTGGCAATAGGCGCAAAAAGTATTCGTCAAAATCATTTAAAAATTTCAAATCCGAAAGTTGGATTCGTAGTAATTATTGTACCTCCTTAAAAAGTTTTTTTTCCCTTTTTTTTTTATATATATTTTCAATATCGAAAACAATTCGCCCCATATTTTCATGAACACCGCACGAGGATTAAGGTAAATGTCCCAATTATTGAACACTATCTTGTAATTTTATTATTTCTCGTTTATCTGCATGCATTTACTTATTTATAAAAATTTCATTACATATATGGAACTTTTAGCTATCGAAATGTTACCTTACTCGTGCAAAAAAAGCTTTAAGGGGGGATTGTCTTTTTTTTTCGCAAAATTTACCGCTTTTTGGGAATTTTTTTTGTGAAGAAAGTATACAACGGAAAACTTGTGAAACTTGGCATATAGTTTTATTGATCTGTTTACTACATACAAAAAAATGTTTAAACAATTTCATCAAAAAATCCGCCTCCCACCCCCCTCGACGCGCGATGGTCCTTTTTTGATGGTGTGCACGATTACAGCCTTCACGTTCATCCTGCAACAAAAACCCACAAAGCATTTTACTTTAGACACATATAGCTATCGTTCGATGAAGGGAAAAAAAAAATGACGATTTGGTGACGTTTTGAACTTGAAGTATCGATTTTTCGAAAAAAATTGATCGATTTTTTGTTATAAATAAAAAACTATTAAACGTATTGCTTTTTTGCTTCATCAAACGATAGCTGTATGTGTCTAAAGTAAAATGCTTTTTGGGTTTTTGTTGCAGGATGAACGTGAAGGCTGTAATCGTGCACACCATCAAAAAAGGACCATCGCGCGTCGAGGGGGGTGGGAGGCGGATTTTTTAATGAAATTGTTTAAAAAATTTTTTGTATGTAGTAAACAGATCAATAAAACTATATGCCAAGTTTCACAAGTTTTCCGTTGTATACTTTCTTCACAAAAAATTTCCAAAAAGCGGTAAATTTTGCGAAGAAAAAAGACAATCCCCCCTTAATTAATGGAGAAGAAAATTATTTAATCAGCAACGGTGACCCGAATTGACGTCTCGTGGTAACTGTTTATCGTGTTTGCTAAGACGCGCCGCTTCATGCGTAAGGGCATAAAAAATTCAAAAATTGTCGCATCTCAAAAGGTAAAGGTGTTTCAGGTTCCTCAGAAAATTTCTTACAAATAACAATTAAAATTTTTTTTTATAAATTAATTATTTGTTAAAAAATACGGTGTTCGATCATTGGGACATAGAAAATGCAGTGTGTCCCAATTATTGAACACTCGAATTCTCCAAGATGGCGTCATTGAACTCATCAAAACATCGAGACAGTTAACGTGTGACAGATCGTGTGAATTGGATTTATTCAAACAAAAACTGGTAGTTCCTGAATAAACTTACCTTTATTCTTTTAATAATAACTCTAAGATCGTCAAATATATTTTTTATTTGTATTTTCGTGCAATAAACATAAAGAGAAAAGCAAAAAGAGAATATAACCTAAAAATACGAATGTAATGTTCAATATTTTTTGCTCTCCGATGTTTCAGGGACATAATTTTCCCAATAAAACGGCATAAACATGGCGACAAAAAGACGTCGCTCTGCATATAGCGCGGAAGTTGTAAAAACCGCACTATATGCAGAGCGGTAAATTAAAAGAAAATCAAGTTGGAGTCGAAAAACAAGAAAGCTGCGACAAAATCAAACGAAAACAGAACATAAAAACGAGGAAGCTGAAAAGAAAAATAAAATAAAGTTCGAGTTGAAAAGCAAAAATAAACCAAATGCGAATGAACCAAAAATCTGTCAAAAGGGACTAACCATATATTTTTGTATTTTTACATGATGAATAAAATATTATTTAAGTGCTTGATTTTGCTTTTATTTCTCAATATTGTACCCAAAATAATATTTTCAGAACGGAAAAAGAGTTCTCGAGAGTGTTCCATAACTGGGACATGCCTGTTCAATATTAGGGATATAGGCAGTTCCAGTGTTCAATAATTGGGACATTTGCATGCTTCACATTGTTATTCTTTTTTTTTCATTTGGAATCATTTAAAAATAATGTAAAGGGTGATTTTTCGAAAGTAAAAATATCAAAGTATCATTTGAACACGAAAGCGATGGTTTTTTTCTTTATTTTATATTTTTTTTCACCGAATTCGGGTGGGGGTAAAAATGTCGAATGACCAAATGTAGAACGACAAAGATTTCGAAACGGTAGAATTATGAACTCTCAAAATAACGAAGGTTCAATTATTCGAAATTTTATCTGTCGACTGATAAAAAAATTGAATGACTATAAATCGAACCATTATTTATTGGAGAGCTAATTTATTCGAAAACGAATATTCAGATCGTCTGCAATTCGGAACATAAAAATACAGAATCGAAAAATGTAGAACACCCATATTTCCGAAACAGAAAATAGCGAGTGCCTAATATGCGTAATATCGTCTATGGCGAAAAGCAATAAATCGAAACGCAAAATGTCGATGGCCCGAAATGTTGAACGCCAAAAGGTCGAACGGCCAAAATGACGAACGTGGTGGGGCCCGTCACGTGGGATGACTGCCTTACGATATTTTAGCCGACTGACCGACAGCGCCATCTCGCAGCTTCACTCTGAAGCGCAAGTAACGTATTGCTCGATTCGCCATCCGGGCCGTTCTACATTTTGACCCTTCGCGATTTTAACCACTCGACTTTTTGGCCGTTCGCTTTAATGATTTTCTGCATTGTGAACCGTCGCAATTTTTTTAATTCGGAGAATTGTCTTCTCGAACTATTTGGTGTTATGCATACAGGCCCATCGATATTGTGTTTTTCGCTAATTTATTAAATCTGATTTTTGTTTTTCGCTATATGTCAACTTCCGAGATGTTCATATTCGTAATTGTTATTTTCGACTTTACAGACTCTAGTAAGATTGACCCATCTATATTCGAACATTCGGCATTTTCGAATTCGACATTTTGGCCCATCTGCATATCGATCGTTCGACATTTTTCCCCCCACCCACCGAATTCAATCCCCCAGATCCTTAGCTGTTCAATAATTGGGACATTTACCTTATACACGGAGAGAATTTTTAAGTGTTTTTTACGGTGAAATCTCCGTAAAAATTACATTAAAAATTTGAAACCGGTGACAAATGTGCACATAGCCAAAAATTGACTCTAGTTTTTAATATTTTGCTTTCATTCATGTAAACATTTAAGCAAGTAGCATAATTTTTTACATTTCTTTCAGTAAAAATTCTGACACATTCTCATGTAGAATTTTAACAATGGGCTGCCTCAAAAATTCCAAGTTTCTACAGTAAAAATAACCTGGACAAACTTGAAATTTCTAAAATCCCTAGCGAAAAATTAATTCCCTATGATTAAATAAATACTCTAATCCGTCCTAAAAATAAACACTTTTTTCATCGGCGTTTCTGAACATTTGTGTTCTTGATTGCTACTTATTTTAGCATATCATCTTTCCGTACCATTGTAGACGTCCTTTATCGAAGTTTCTTTTCACGTTTCTTAGTTTTCTTGCGTAGAACTGCGTAGAACACGTTAGACTGCACGAGACCACGAGGCTTTCTTGGCCCATGCTTCGTACTATAATGCGCATGCGCGGTACCGCTGTTGCTAAGCAACGCGGGTCGGCGTCGTTCGTGCTCGTCATACTGCGTCATACACAAGCCCACTCTCGCAGCTTGCGTTCACGTATACGCACGCTATACATAACTCCCGCGTACGGTCAGGCGACCTAGCCCTAACTGATTTTACTATAAAGAACGTAAAATTCCGGTGGACGCACGGAAAATTTCGGCTTCCTTTTTTAAATTTTTATGGAAAACACGCAAATTTCTCAATGTTCCACTGAAAAATTTCATTTATATTAGCACTTTTTTAACTTATTGTCGTAATCTTTACGTTTCATGAAATTTTACTATTAATTTCAGTAAAAATTCTGGAAAATATTTTCAATTTCTGTTACGCAAAAGTAAATTTTGATTCATTTCCATGAAAATTTATAATTTACTTCCTAAAAACCTGAAGAATTGCACATTTGTCACCGAGTTACTGTGATTTCACAGTAAAAATTACTTAAAAAATCTCCCCGTGTAGTGGTATTCATAGATCCCGTTGTATCATTCGCGTTACCGGGACAACGGCGAGGATCACAGACCCTAAACACAAGCATAACCTGAGCGCACGTAGTTCCAGTTTTCCAAACACTGCGACGTTTGTCAACTGCAAGACGATGAGCTCCGGCGAAACGTGAGTACATTATTACTGATAATGAGGGCAAAAAGTGTAGCTCGAATGTTGTATCGTCGTTGCCACATCGTTAAGGGAAAACTTGAGAGAAGAGGCGATACGCGTGTTGCACGAGGAGGAGAACAAGAGAAAAACGGATCCGGAAGAAACGCACGAGAGATCGATCATTATTATTGGTAGCAAAGGAGTCGTGAGTACCGATTGTCGCTTTCAAAATAAAAATGTCTAACAAGGAACATCCCTTGATTGTCTGCCTTCGTTTTTGTTGGAATTCACATATGTGATGAATCATTGAAAACTATTAGACACGTATTTTTTTTTATTGGCCAAAAAACGGTTTCAACGATGTCCAAAATTGAAAATGGTAACAAAATTTTGAAAATTTCACAGGTCTTTATGTAAAACATTTGAAAGGTTGTGTAAAAATTTCACGACGATTAGAAAGCTGGCTGAGAAATTAGAATTCTGATGAAAAAAAATACGTGTCTAATAGTTTTCAATGTTTAATCACGTATACGAGTTGCAACAAAATTCACGGCGGACACTTAAGGAGGTTGAAGCGGCCCAGTTGATTCAAGAGACCGTTTATGATTTTTTTTCCCCCTAATGAACCTCAAAAAAATGCATACGAGGTATAGATTTACTCTGTACCAATTTTTCGACAAATATATCATTAATGTGCAAAATTATGCATTTTTATGTTTTTATTACGTGAATAAGAAAAACTTTTGGATTGCTACTAACTTGAAAAAATATAACATTATCGACGATTATGAAAAAACTGCGTCAGTGAATGTTTTGTACAACTATAATGATATTTTGGGTAATTTATATTTATGTCACGAGATTATTCATTATTACCATTAATTAATATTAAGTGCTGCTAAAATACGACAATTTCGCGGACATTGAGGTTGGCAGCAGTGCTCTTCATTAGCTAGCCAAGATTCGAAGTCTCTTATCAAACTTTGATAGTTCAATATTGATTATATACAGGGTGTCCGGTTGCGAATGGATAATCCTGCAACTGTCAATAGGTCAGATTATGTCGTCCTATATGCTGGAATTTCAGGTGAATAAAAGTTCCACGGTTTTTCGAGATTCAGGGCTTGATGTTATTTTTTGACAAAAAAAATCATCTGCTTTTGGTCTTTCGCATGTCATTTCTACAAATGATGAGAATTGACAATAACTGAGCAACTTTTTAAAGCACTTGGTACTATATGCGTTGAACATTTTTTTTACACCGCAGGCTACCAAAGTCAGATGTTCGAATTGGTTTGTATGAAAATTCTGCGTAAGATCTTTTTTCATAAAGTTGCCTTAACATTTGAGGTTAAAAAGGAGAATTTTCTAGATAAATCAAACACACAAGAATTTAAAAAAAAACCCGGTCAAAAAAGGTGTCATTTGTAGAAATGGTATACGAAAAAGGAAAAGCAGATGATTTTTATCTCGAAAACCGTGGGACTTTTACTAAACTGAAATTCCAGGATATAGTAGAACATGATCTGTCTCATCGACTGTTGCAGGATTATCCATTCATAACAGGACACCCTGTACGGTTTGCGATAAGCAAGATGTGTTTTATTTCTTAATGTTTACAAAAGTTTAGTTTGCGTTAATGCGTTGTTAGAAATGGTTTATCTTGGTGCTCAATAGCCAAAAAAATTACATTACCCATAGTGTGAACGTCTTACCCATCCAACTGCACGAAAAATTACATACATTGAACTATTTATTATCTCTGGGGTCTTGTGGTGAAAAAATTCGAAAATTCGTAAAGAGTCAATATAGTCTGGACGACGACATGTATTTTTATTTATTTTTCATCTTGGCTTGTGCCTAACGCTCCAACCTCCTTGAGCAGTTTCGGGACAATTGACGATACGTTACCATTTGATTCAAATTAAGGAGTTACCCCCACTTGTAGCGCAAAAAAAGGCCTTTTTCATGAATTTTTTTAAAGAAAACTACAA
Organism: Ophion costatus; assembly: GCA_951751655.1. Classification (NCBI taxonomy): domain Eukaryota; kingdom Metazoa; phylum Arthropoda; class Insecta; order Hymenoptera; family Ichneumonidae; genus Ophion; species Ophion costatus. The sequence continues at coordinate 30,652,892 of OX632363.1, forward strand.
AACTTTTTTAATCGATCAATATACCATCTTAAAGAACACTTGAAGAAATTTCAGTAATTTTTTTATTGAAAAATATTACATTGTTTAGTGGCAAATAATGTTTTTATATACACGGTTTGCGGTGACCAACATTGCGGCGAAGTGGATCATCTGAAAAAAAAAATGCGGATGGATTTAGTCAAATATAAGTATAAACTAGTCTTTGATCGAAGGATTTTAAAAAATATTCATTTTTCACAAAATGGCGGACAGTCAAAGTTAATGGTTCGATTTTAACGAAAAAAAACGGCCATTTTTTGGCTATAAAACGGCCATTTTTTTCGAAAAAAAAAATCGATCGATTAAAGACTACATTTTTATGTATTAAATAAGCCTGCAAAATTTCAAGAAGATCGGTTCATTAGTGTTCGAGTAATCTTGGTCACCGACTTCAGAAATGCCATTTTGAGAAAAACGCGTTTAAAGTTTCAATTTCAGTTCTTCAATTCACGGATTCTTCTCTTTCAACGCTCATATCTCAGTCAATTTTGTTCGGATCGACTTGAAATTTTCAGGACATATTCTCAGATACTTATACTTCAAAAAAATGCAATAAAAAAAATCGATTTTTTCAAAATCGCAAGTGGGGGTGACCCCTTAATACAGTACATTTTTGTCATATACTAAATGTATCCTCCAAATTTTTTATCGATCGTCTGCACCGTTTTTATAAAATTTACAATTAAAAAAACTCTTTTTGACATAAGGAGATGCTTACGTTCATCGCAGAATGGCACTTTTGCGCACGAAAAACTGGGAAAAAATGTTTAAAGTACATTATGACAATTAGACATCTGCCTGTGTTCAAAACTGTTCCTCCAAGTGTAAATTTGATAGAAACGGTGTAGCCGATCGACTTAAAATTTAGAGGGTGCGTCCAGTACATGACAAAGAATTTACTGTATGAATTTGAATCAAATGATAACATATCCTCAATTGTCCTGAAACTCCTTAAATGTTGTTCCTTGTAAGTGACACAGCCATAATATTTTATCACTGTTTCAATTTGATTTATGATAAAAGAACATTTATCGTTTCTATATTTTTAATAATATATAAATTAACAAATCGATATTTCATCTCTTCATCAATATTCTCCGTGATCAAAAACGTTTATTTTTTCTCTATCGCGATAAATTTATGCGTGACAATTATTGAGATTAATTTCTCCAATGAATATGAATAATTGCATATTTTTAATTATATCGTATCCACCTCGTTTCTTCGAGTCATATGAACCAAAGGTAAAGAGTGTCCCAACGATTTTCTTCAATTTCTGCACCGCAGGGTAAGACAACGATGATCTACAAATTTCTGGAAAAGGACGATACGCCGAAACCGACGATAGCGATGGATTACTCCTTCGGCCGTAAAGCTGGCAAGAGTCTGGTGAATAATCGTAACGATTACAGAATAATTGGACATTTTTCTTTGTTTTACCCACTTTTTACTTTCAAAATAGTCCTCGATGGTGTTTCAATTTCATTTTTTCAGAATAACTTTTCGTAAATCTTCGCCCGTTTATCGAACTGTAACACGCTTGTCACAGGGGGTCCCAATGACCCCAGCCATGTTTCGAACGATTGCCGCGCTGACCGTATCGTTACAAATCGTTCATAAAAATTCGGGATATTAGTTCGAGCATTCTAGAATGTAGAATTCCCGGTATTATATTTTAATCGAATTTTGAAACGGTGGGAAAAACATCTGCAAGGGGTCAATGCGTAAAAAAGCTCATGTTTATTTTTAAAAAATCGTGATCTGCGATTTTCATTAAAAAGAAAAAGATTTAAGGATGACATTCTTGGGATATGATAGTTTGCTGATCATTTAGACAGTTTAAGGGAACAAATAGCTAGTGAGTTTAAGGGAACTAAGTTTAAGTTTAAGGGAACAAATAGCAAGATAGTTTAAGGGAACAAATAGCAAGATAGTTTAAGGGAACGAATAGCTCCACCTCCAACCCTAGCCTGTACTTATAAAGGGCTTGCGTCCGGGGTCATTTTCGACCCCGAGTGATCGTGTTGGGTTAAGCATTTTATCGTACAATCAACGATAGACAAATCGATCGTTTTCAGTTTGGAAATCGATCATCGACAGTTTGGCGGAGATTGGAAAGGCGACAAATTTAAATCGTCTCCATTGTTGGGTTCTCATTAAGGGGTTACCCCCACTTGCGATTTTGAAAAAAATCGATGTTTTTATTGCATTTTTTTGAAGTATAAGTATCTGAGAATATGTCCTGAAAATTTCAAGTCGATCCGAACAAAATTGACTGAGATATGAGCGTTGAAAGAGAAGAATCCGTGAATTGAAGAACTGAAATTGAAACTTTAAACGCGTTTTTCTCAAAATGGCATTTCTGAAGTCGGTGACCAAGATTACTCGAACACTAATGAACCGATCTTCTTGAAATTTTGCAGGCTTATTTAATACATAAAAATGTAGTCTTTAATCGTTCGATTTTTTTTTTCGAAAAAAATGGCCGTTTTATAGCCAAAAAACGGCCGTTTTTTTTCGTTAAAATCGAACCATTAACTTTGACTGTCCGCCATTTTGTGAAAAATGAATATTTTTTAAAATCCTTCGATCAAAGACTAGTTTATACTTATATTTGACTAGATCCATCCGCATTTTTTTGTTCAGATGATCCACTTCGCCGCAATGTTGGTCACCGCAAACCGTGTATATAAAAACATTATTTCATTGACGGCCATTTGCCACTAAACGATGTAATATTTTTCGATAAAAAAATTACTGAAAGTTCTTCAAGATGTGTTCTTTAAGATGGTATGTTGATCGATTAAAAAAGTTTTGTAGTTTTCTTTAAAAAAATTCATGAAAAAGGCCTTTTTTTTGCGCTACAAGTGGGGGTAACGCCTTAAATAATTAGGCCAACAGTCATTATTTTTCATTCCGTAGGAAAGAAATCATTTTATCAAACTGGTCGAGGGAGCAGGAAAGGTAAGTGGAAAAATGAAAAATATGCAAACGAATGAAAAATTCTTTGCAGGTGAAGGACGTCGTTCACGTTTGGGAGGTTGGACATTTGGAATCGTCGTTGATATCAGCGGCCATGACGGGTTCGTCACTCGTCCATTCGCCCCATCACACCACGTTGATGGTGATGCTCGACCTCGGTAAACCGGAAGTCCTGTGGTCTACCCTAGAGGAGAGCGTGGCGGTGGCGAGAAGCGCCATCAGGATGAGCTACGCTCCGGAAGTAATCGAGGGTCTGACGAGCGAACGAGTGAGGAAGAAAAAAATCGTGGAAAAAATCGCCGAACCGTTTCCCATGAAGCTATGCATCATAGGTGGCAAGTACGACCAATTCAAGGTAAAAGAAAAAAAATCTCCCTCGAGGTAAAACTTTTTCAAAAACGTCTATCCAGCATAAAGTCTGGAAAAGTAAAGTGAGAGAAAAGGAGTAATTTTTATTTTTTTTTTTCATTTTTTCCCTTCTGCATTAAGGAGGTACGATCATTACTACGAATCTAGCTTTCGGATTATGAAATTTTTATATGTTTTTTTACGAATACTTTATGCACCAATTGCCAAAATTTGAGCTGTTTTGACCGTTTAGTTTTTTCGCAATAAAATTGCAAAGTCGAGGACTTTGAGTTACCGAAGCACGAAACCTGAAAAAAAACGAACAAAGATTTTTCTCTCGTCAACACTCACACGCAGAATGTGAACCGACAAAAAGTGAGAAATGTTAAAAATCGATCGAATGATACGCTTTGAAACAAAGAGATTGAATTTTCCGAAAAAATTGGCTACATTTTGCAATTTAAAAAAACGTTTTTTATTCAAAAACATCGAGGGCCATGGACAATGAGGTTACAAAGATTTATACCAAATTTCGCCGGAATCGGTCGATCAGTTTCGAAAATGCAGTTTAGAAGACCACGTCGAACCTCCGCCATTTCTAGAGGTTAATAAAAAATAAAAAATACCATGGGACAGCCAAACGTATTAACGCGTTAGCCCCACTTGTAGCGCAAAAAAGGCCTTTTTCATGAATTTTTTTAAAGAAAACTACAAAACTTTTTTAATCGATCAATATACCATCTTAAAGAACACATCTTGAAGAACTTTCAGTAATTTTTTTATCGAAAAATATTACATCGTTTAGTGGCAAATGGCCGTCAATGAAATAATGTTTTTATATACACGGTTTGCGGTGACCAACATTGCGGCGAAGTGGATCATCTGAAAAAAAAATGCGCATGGATTTAGTCAAATATAAGTATAAACTAGTCTTTGATCGAAGGATTTTAAAAAATATTCATTTTTCACAAAATGGCGGACAGTCAAAGTTAACGGTTCGATTTTAACGAAAAAAAACGGCCGTTTTTTGGCTATAAAACGGCCATTTTTTTTTTCGAAAAAAAAAATCGAACGATTAAAGACTACATTTTTACGTATTAAATAAGCCTGCAAAATTTCAAGAAGATCGGTTCATTAGTGTTCGAGTAATCTTGGTCACCGACTTCAGAAATGCCATTTTGAGAAAAACGCGTTTAAAGTTTCAATTTCAGTTCTTCAATTCACGGGTTCTTCTCTTTCAACGCTCATATCTCAGTAAATTTTGTTCGCATCGACTTGAAATTTTCAGGACATATTCTCAGATACTTATACTTCAAAAAAATGCAATAAAAAAAAATCGATTTTTTCAAAATCGCAAGTGGGGGTAACCCCTTAATAAAACATATCCCGAGTCTCAAAATGGTGCGGAAATCGTTCCTTTAAAAAAAAACGTGAAAATCGGCAAATTTTTTCGCCCAAAGGTATCTCGCCCCTCGATACCGATTTTCTCGAACTTTTGTCGTACTTGGCAAGGAATTTTCGTCCGACCGAAAGCAACACATCGGCCGTACCTTGAGGGCGGTTGCGCACAGTCTCGGCGCCGATCTGCAGTACCACTCGAGCAAGGAAACGGGCCTCGTGAGGAAAACGAAAGATCTGCTGTCCCATCACGGATTCGGTGGTCACGCCGCGTAAGTAACGTCGCGAAAGTTTCAACGATTATTGCCTCATCCTTGCGCGTGTCGAAAAAAAAAAAAAAAACGCCAAGTCTCCGAGCATTCGATCTTTTTGTCCCCATTTGTTTAACGCGAAAAAATCGACTCTCCGAACAACACGGTGCTGAAGTTTGCATCGTTGGCACGCGACGAAAATTCTGCTTCACATTTTATTTTCCATATATTTATTATTATACGCGATCTCTTTTAATATATTTATCATGTAAATCGTTAAACAAAATTTCGGGGATATTACGATATCTGTGGCCCCTAATTGTGCCCACACAAATTTCATATTCGACCCGAAATAAGACTTCTTTCGAAAGTGGTGAAAGACAAAATTCCATTCTTAAGGGGGTGAAACAGGGGTTTTGAAGTTTGTACAAAACGACATATTTTTTCCCCAGATTTGCTTGAAATTTGGGGTAAATGCTCTACGATACAAATAATCGAACACGTATTTCAGCATTTCCTAAAATTCGACCCTTAAGGGGGTCAAACGGGGGTGTTGAAGTTTGCACGAGACAACATATTTTTTCGTCAGATTTACTTGATACTTGGTACAAATACACTAAAATACAAGCAATTGAACATGTATTTCAGCAATTCCCAAAATTCAACCTTTAAGGGGGTTAAACGGGAGTGTTTGCTTGAAACTTGCCAAATTTATTTTACACATAACACTACATATTTTCCTCCCTGTTCGATGCGTGTAGACATTCAATTAGTACTTTTAACCCCTGTTTGGGTTTGTTTGGGTTGGCATGCATACACCAAACAAACCCAAACGAATTCATGTTTAATTATTCGTATTGATATATATAGTAAATGTGACATATAGTCAAATTTCAAGCAAATCTGACCAAAAATTATGCCGTCTCGTATAAACTTTAAAACCCCTTTTCACCCCTGAAGGGTCGAATGTTGATTTTTACCACTCTTGAAAGAAGTCTTATTTTGGGTCGAATATGGAGGTGGTCAAAATTAGGCGCCACAGATATCGCAATACTGCTCGAATATCTTAAGGGGTCTTCTTTAGACGCTAAAAAAGGATATTTTCATGAATTTCTTCGATAGGCTTATATTATAGATATTGATATAAAAGTTGCCACACTTAATAAGCACACGTTCGAAATACATTTAAAAGAAAAATTATTTATTTAAGTCACAATTAATAAACGAAAATGGTAGTTAAAAATGTTCCAAAAAAAAGTAGGTCTGTTGACGAAATCTCCGAGATCCGAAACAAAGAAAAATCAAACGGTTTTAGATACATTATGTTAATGGCTGTAGCGCATATCATACGATTTTTGACATATGCACAAATAACACAATGACATTTTATCGAAAAAAAACGTTTTTTCACCATTTTTCGAAAAAAAATAGTAAATATCAATTTTTTTTAATCCTTGATGCGCGCTATAGCTATAGCTGTAAAGAATATGCGGTTAAAATTTCACGAGGATCGGTCCAGTAGTTTCGAAGATTTTATCAACTAGCCGTCGAAAAACGTTGTTTCGAGAAAAACGCGTTTAAAGTTCCTTTGGGTTACATAAATACATAAAAACAATTTTTTTCGTGTATTTCAAAAGTGTATTTATTGAGTGTAACTTTTGTATCAATATCTATAATATAAACCTATCGAAGGAATGCATGAAAATGTTTTTTTAGCGTCCGGAGTGAGAAGACCCCTTAAGAACTGGTTGAAGGATTTTCGTAGGCGAAATCTGTCAAGAAAAATTAAATTCGTTGCAGTCCAACGATGCAAACTTCAGCATCGACGAAAAGTGTACTAAGGCGGAGTTTCTCTCGTACGATCGGTAACGGATAATTGCAGACGAGGCGCATGCACGGACTACGAGAAGCCTCTCGTAATGGCGGCCGGAAACGACTCGTTCGCCTCCATCGAACTTTCGCTGCCGGATTCGCGGCAATCGGCAACATTGGACGCGATAAAGCAAGCGTACGTGGTGAAATTCCCCCAGGACACCAAGTACGAGGACACGGCGAGCCTCGAGGATCCGGCGAACGACCCAAACTTCAGCGAGGCCGTTATCGATCGATTGAGAATTCAACGCGAGGAGGTAAGCGACAAATCCAAACGGATAATCCTTGTTCGACTCTACGGTACCCCGAGGCAACGTGAACCGGAAGTATTCGCTCATCGTCTTTTATTTCCCTTTTTTTGTTTATTTTTTTTTTATTTAGGAAATAAGTGTCCTTCTTCGCGACATGCTCGAAGGTCGTACCCCGAAGATACCGATTCCGGAACCCTATTGAAGAATATACCGGAAGTGCGGGAGGACAAATAGGACCGCATCGGTTAACGCGTTGTATTCGGAATTGAATGATGAAGGATCTTTGAACGTGGTGGGCTCAACGGTGTACTTCATTTTTGCCACTCGGTTAATCTGATGGACAAAAACGATTTTTTCCTTAAAAATAGATAATATTGGCTGAGACTTGACAGAGCATTTTTTGTTATCGTGTTTGAATCGTTAACAAAAACTTTGATTTTCAGTTTTTTCGAGGATAAATTATACGATTGTTAATAACTAATGAAAATAATGTGAAGAAGAAAACCATCGGTCGAGACTAAACTACTCTTACACTGAACAAGTGTACCAAATTTCAAGTCAATCCGTTCATTAGATATCGAGAAATCTTGTACACCGTTTTAAAAAGCATAGTTTCGAGAGAAACCCGTTTGCAGTTTCACTAGCACTTCTATCGTTTTTATAAGTTTACCTTCAATCTGCGACAATCTGCGACAATCTGCGACATAAATGATCCATCCATTTATCGTCAAGACCTACTTTAATCGCTAATATTTAATATATGAACATGTACTATGAATATATTTATACACGTGAATATATCTTAAAAAATGAATTCATCCCCCGCGCATGCCCCCTGCGATTCTCGCCTGTGGTCGTGTTGCGCGGTGCGACTCGCAGCGACCCGGGCGCATGTGCCTCGCGCGCGCCCCCTCCGCCCGCGACCCTCCCGCGTAGGTTCGCCCTGCGGCACCGGCAGCGGTGAGTCGGACGGGCCGGGGCGGAGGAGCGCCGGGAGCCGTCACGGTTTTCGCTGATAAGCGAAGCCAGTCGGTGCTCACGCGTGCGCGGGAGAGGTTCGTGGCGCATGCGTCCGCTGAGAGGAACGAACGGACTACCACCGATAGCAGAGTCGAGACACGAAGGCGAGATAGTCGTAAGCGTGACGCCGATGACAAAAACGTTCGCGGCCACCGGTCTTTTTCTTTTCGTCCATGAAACGAGAATTAAGCGCGAGAAATTTTGAGCCGGCGGTCCGGGAGAGTCGGTTCGTTAGCGAGGGGGAGGCACATACAGAGAGGAGAGAGAGAGAGAAAGCGACTAAGCAGAAAGCGCGCTCTACACATTAGATCCGAACCAGTAAAAACACCGCTTCGAGAGAGGTGTGTGCGCGCGAGCTTGCGTGCGGTGCATGTGCTCCCTCTCGCTCTCCAACACCCGTGTTACTCGCGTGGTTATTAAAGAAATTTTGCACAAAAATAACGCCCATAGATTGGTCGTAAAATTCTGATGAGAAGAAACGAGTGACATGGCTCGCGCGATCTTCCACTCGACTGCCGGAATCGGGTGAAATACGTGCAAGCGCTGCTATACGTATGAACATACGTATCACTGCGGCTCTTTGCACCTTATAACCCCTATATACGTGTACAATCATATACGTATCACATGCATAGATATACTTTGCGAAAGCTCGATAGACGTCACTCGTAAGCTAGCGAGAAAATATAGACCGCGATTTTTATCCTAAAAACAACGCGTAATCATTCCACCCGGTATTCGAGCGCGTACCTGTATCTGCGTAACAATAAATTACGACGGATCGCGGGTTATTCGCTCGTTATCAATCGAACTGTTTTTTTTCTCGTATTTTTCATCGCGAAAAATAATAAGCGAGTAGTCGTTCGAGAACGAAAATTACACACCTAACTTCCGGTCGCTTCTCATCCTCTTTTTCGAACATTCGCATGCTCTAATGCGAAATTTGTGCAATAAACAGTGCAGACCAGCAGCAGGCGAGGCGAGCGGAAAAATAAGTGCAAATTCGCGGCTGTGTGTGTACATCGTCGTCGTGAGACTCGGCGATCCACCGCGTACGGAAATATATATGGAGGACACCGAGAGAGACGATCGACCGGCATAGAGAGTACACGACACACGGACCAGATAGAACGTTTTTTGTTTTCTCAACGCGCGAACGGCGACGCACGGCTAGTGCCTCGTCGCTTCAATTCCTTGCAGGTAAGTCGCGCGAACCCTCGGACTTTTTCTCTTCGTTTTTTGCTCAGCTCTCACTGCGCTCATGTATAGGCGTGCTGCATCAACTTGGTCACTTCGCGAGTAGTGAATCTACTTTGTGGCTGAATACTTGAGACACATTGCGGAAACGGTCCGATATACGCAATGCTATTTTTATAGAGAAATTTGAGGCAAAAGCGTTGGGGAACTTGATTACGGTCTGATTGTCCGAGAGATGAATTTTTCTTTTACGTAAGCAGCAAATCGTAGGGAAGTTGATGCTATTGAAGTTTGCATTGTTGGAATGCAACGAAAATTCATATTTTTATTTCCTTATTTTTGGGATACGAAACGTTTTTTGTACATTTCTATCGAAGGCCTACCAATGAGCATCTTGGAAAATTGGTGAGGGGTTTTGGTAGCTGAAGTGTGCTGAAAGAAATTTGGGAATGACAAAAATATTATTTTCCATGGCATTCCAATGATACAAACTTCAATCCCACGCAATGTTGTCGGTCATTGGAATAACGTTAATTTTTTATAAGCGGTATACATATATTGAGTTTATCAATAAATTCACCTTATTTTATTAATTTTCAAATGTATTTTAAACATGCTAATATATTGAATTTATTAATTATGGAAGTTAAAAATACTTTAAAAATACTTGTTGAAAACATTATTAATTTATGACGTTAGATATTCTGTTAAAATAATGATCAATCAATGAGGTTGAAAATCGTGTTAAAATAATTATTAATGCATGACGTTAAAAACCCTGTTAAAATAATGATTAATTAATGAATTTAAATATCTTGTTGAAATAATTATTACTTAATGGCGTTAAAAATCCTCTTGAAAGAATTATTTATTAATTGGGTTAAACATCCCGTTGAAATAATTGTTAAATCATGACGTTCAAAATTCTCTTAAAATTAATATCGATTAATAAGGTTGAAAATTCGGTTGAAATAATTATTCATTATTGAAGCTACGAAACTTGATGAAAAAATGATCAATTAATCATTTTTTTATTTCTCTATTAAATTGTGTTAATTTGATTTGAATTTATTTTGAATGAAATGATAAACGAATAATTTTTTCGTAGTTCTTCCACAGAATCCTTGAGAAAGATTCTCAAGTATAGTGAATGAGAAAATAAATTGACAATTGCACCACATTTGAAACGTATAGAATCGATCGAATGTACGGAAAAAAAGAATCTTGATGTTTGTCCTCCGATGTCATTCTTCACGCCCTCTCGAGGCCTTTGAAGCGCTTTTGGAACGTGCGTTCCGATTCGCGCTATATTTTCTGTACGATATCGGATTGCGAAACGGAAGCAGAAGAATATTTATATGATACGAAACATCTCTGCACCTTTCTTCGATCCTTAAATCAATAAAGCTCGGAAAATTCTTGGTTGTGAATTTTTATTACCGGTGACAATTTTATTATCGAAGTTTGCATCGTTGGAAAGCAACGAAAATTCATACTAATTTTTTTATTTCCTCACTTCTAATATTATACGAAATATTTTTTGCCGATCTACTAATAAAAATTTTGCGGATCTACTAATAAGAATTGAAAAAAAATGCTTTAAGCATTTTGGTAGCTAAGATCTGGTAAAGGAAATTTTCGAAAGTATTATAAATGCTAGTAAATTGCGAAAAATCACCCCTAAGAAAAACGTTTACGTTTGCAACATGGCAAAGCGACGAAAATGATTTTTTTTTCATTTCTCAAATTTCTTTAGGGAGAATTAACCCACGAAAATCACGCAACATTTTTTCGGATTCTTATTCAGCGATCTACAAGCTACGTCTGCAAAATATGTTATTGGATGAGAACAAAAATGATGAAATGAAAAAAAAGTCCGTGGCATCCCAACGATGCAAACTTCAATACCATTTTGAGGAAGCTTTATTTTTATCGTATTTCTTTATGTTCACAAATTTAGAAAAATAAAAAAAATTAAACCGGTTTCTTATTCTTCGCATTTTTTTGACTTGGGAATAGGTAACGCGTGCCATGTGATCGGTACGCTTAATGGGGCAATGATTTTCCTCGCTTAGTTCCATTTGTACGATTCTTTCCGGTCCTTACTCTCAAGGTGGAAGAATCGAACAATATGATGCTGAAGGTTGCATCGTTGGAATGCACGGAAACATATTTCTTTCGTATCCCCCTACTTTTTTCGGCACATTCAGGCTACGAAAATCATTGAAACATTATTGAGAATCATTATGAAAAATTCATAAGCAAAAGTTGCAAAAAAAAAGATTTTAGATAATAATAAAAATAAACCCCTCTCCTTGTTGGGGGGTTAAGAGAGAAAAGAATGTATGTCTTCGGCAGTGATGATATTCTGATTTTTTTCATCTTCGTTATATGTTTCCAATGTTTGAAAAAAGCCACAGAAAAATTGGTAACGATTTTCAACTTCGCGAACCTACCCTGGAGGGGAGTGGGGTGAAAAGCGAAAATAATCGTATCTCAGGTAAAGATATTCTGTTTTTTCGCATCATCGCGGCTTTATTCGTGTTTATTGCAGCTGAAAACAGAAATTATCTTCTTGAAAAAAAGATACTGCATTTTCATCCATCACTCGTTACAAAATCGCGTAAGATAAGTTGACATTCTTGGCAGAAAATATTTCTATTCGTAAAACCGTTTTCCGAGTATTTTAATGTTCGTAACGGAGCTGAGAAACAGGTTTATTTTTTATATTTTTCCTTACGAAAGTATTGCGACGAGGGTGGGATTCTCGCACATGTAATAAAATCGTATTATATACAGTTATGATCATTATTATTCGGAAAGATTTTACGAATGATGTGTGTAAAAATATGTAAGTCCCCTTATGGGGTTAGGCTACTGTGAAAATGACGAACACTCGTTCGTCGCTTGAGGCAACTCAAATTGAAGACGAGCGTCCAACATATGGTGCAGAAATCGCAGATTGTAGGTAAACTCGTGCTTACAACGGTGGAACTGCTAGTAAAACTTTAATTGTGTTTTTATCGAAACGGTGTACACGATTTCTCGACATCTAACGAACGGATTGACTCGAAATTTTGTACGCGTGTTCAATGCAATAGTAGTTTAGTCTTGACCGACGTTTTTATTCTCAACATTTTTTTATTATTAGTTATTAACAATGATATAATTTTTCCTTTGAAAATCGACAGAAAAAAAATCGAAACTTTTTTTCGACGATTAAATCGCGACAACAAGAAAAAGCTCGGTCAAGTCTTAGCTGGTATTATCAATTTTAAGAAACAACTCGTTCTTTTCGTTGCAAATCAACCGGGTGGCCACAATCAAGTACACCGTTGGGCTCTTCGCGTTCAAAGGTCCTTCACGAGATTGTTCACAACTTCTTTAATTATTAATATTTATAGAAGAAATTTGGCACACAACGTTGTCAATGTACATGAAAATAAATATCCAAACGATTTTTCCATCAGCTTATGCTTTCAAAATGATTTTTTTCAAATAATCCTCATTTTCGATGACGTTGAAGTTTGCATCGTTGGAAAGTAATGATTTTTGTTTATCATTTCTTCATTATTATCCTCATTCGAAGCCCTTTTTTGCACCGCGAGGTCGTAAATCTGTAATAAAAATACGTACAAAAACTCGAACATTTGCAGTCTGAAACAGCTGATGAGAAATTTTATCGATGAAAAAAAAGAGTTTATTTTCGTTGCCTTCCAACGATACGAACTTTAAGGATGTTGAGTCCCTATGAAACATGTTAATGTTAATTGTTCAATAAATAGCCTCTTAATCGTCATGAAATTTTTACACGACCGCCTGAATACTTCATGTAAAAACATATCAAATTTTCAGAATTCCATCATCATTACTTCAACCTCCTTAAGGGTTGAAATAAAAAATGAAAAGAAAATTCGGAAAATTTGGTATGTTTTTGTATGAAGTATTTAAGAGGTCGTGTTAAAATGTCACGACGATTAGGAAGCTCGTTATTAAAAAATGTACATTTTGTTAAGAACAATTTTTAAAAGAAATAAAAAAAAATGTATCAATAAACGTCGTTTTGTTTCCGTTGCTTTCAGTATATTGTAGATATTATAAAATTGAGAGGTCAAAAAAAAACTTATTGCAAAGTTACATCAGTTTCCATAAAACAACATTTAATTTGTGAATGTTAATTGTTCAATAACAAGCTTCCTAATTGTCGTGAAATTTTGACAAGACCTCTGAAATACTTCATACAAAAACATGCCAAATTTTCAGAATTTTATCATCATTTGCGATTTGGGACTCAACATCCTTATGATCACGATTTTCGGGTCGTCGAAGTAGCCTATCGCCTTACGTGTACATTTATTCTTGACCCTTTCTTACCGTCAAGCCGGAAGAAATTGACATAACCCCTTGGATTTATTCATTTTCTTATCTGCCCCCTCGCCCCCCCCCCAGTCCCGTTACACCGCCCTTCTCAACTCGCAAAGTCCGATACAGTTGTACTTGAAGCGGATCGACCTATTTGTCTAGTCGGCCCCACCTGTGTGTGGTTCCGTGCGGTATCGATTCCCTCGTAAATGCGCCACCTCCATCGCGTTCGAAGATTCTCGGTTACACGCATATACGTGCACCCACACACATACATATACGTATGAAGATATGGCGCAGCATCGTTGTTTTTCCCCCCGAAGGCACTTTTTACTCTCGCGTCTCGTTTCATCGGACCTCGTTATCGCGGTTCGCACTTCATTCATGTCAGACACGGTCTTTGCGTATTTCAACATTTAAGTACGCACACGTAATAAAAAGGCGAGGGAGCGATACCTTTGGGCGAATAAAAAATAGCTGATTTTCATGATTTTTATTTAAAATGAAAGATTTCTTCACCATTTTCGAGACTTGGGGTATTTTTTCATACTAATTTTGGTTGTTTGTGGTTTTTGTCCATTAATCTTTAAAAATGGTGGAGGTATGGCACGGTCTTGGGATTAATCTGAAAAGAAAACCAACGAAGATTATATTCGATTATATACGAAGAATCGATTAAATGGTACGCTTCAAAACGAGAATATTGCATTTTCCGAAAAATGGCTACATTTGGCAATGAAAAAACTACTTTTTTGTTTAATTTTCGACGACATTTAGGGTGATAGTTTAGACAACAAGGTTAGAAAGATTAATACCAAATTTCATCAGATTCAGATGATTAGTTTTTTAGCTACGAGTCACGCCAGTTTTGTAAATGCAGGTTAGTGCCATTCCTCCGCCATTTTTAAAGATTGATGGATAAAAAATACCATGTAATAGCCAAAAGTAGTAATAAAACAAACCGCGAGTCTCAAAAATGGTGAAGAAATCTATACTTTTTAAAAAAAGTCATGAAAATCAGCAAATTTTTTCTTCCCCTAAAAGTTTATTCTCCCCCCCGTTACATATTACGTTGTTACAATGCGAATATAACAGTCCTGCGTTGATTCAAAGCGCCCCGCGTTCTTTTTTGAAAAAGTATGCTTTGAAACGAAATGATTGAATTTTCCGAAAAAAATGGCTACATAAAAAATAAGAATATTTTTTTGATTATTTTTCAAAGACATTTAGGGTTATGTTTTAGCCAATGAGGATAGGAATATTTATACCAAATTTCACCAGAATCGGTCGTTTAGTCTTTGAGCTACACGTCAGGCCAGTTTTGAAAGGGCTGATCAGAAGAACGTGATAACTAAGCGTATATCACTGATTATATCCATGCTGCGCGGAATTACAAATTTGATTTCCACTTGTATAACATTTTTTATTGATTTATTTACACAATGTATGCTTTTAATGGCGGTTTATTCTTTTTTAACCTGCAAGTTAAGTAGTTTTTTTCTGTAGTAGAAAAGTAGAACTTTCCTGTAATGGCAATGCCAATTTTTTGTTATAATAGTAATGTGATTTTTTAAACAAAAATAAAATATTTCGAAAACCATTATTCCTAAGGTTTAAAAATGTTGTTTAATTTTCTAGTAGACTTGCTTGGCTATTTTATAAAAAGTTATTTCACTTTTTTTGTACATTTGAATTAGAAAAATATAATAAAAACATTCTTTAATTAAAAATAAAAGATATTTTGAAGTAAATCTGATTTTTTTATATGGTAAAACAAGCGATAATATTTTCGGGGGTTTTTAAATATTATTTGGCGTTCTTTGCTTACTTTTTAAAACATACTCGAAGTCTCAAAAAATAGCGACGAAATCTTTCATTAAAAAAAAATCATGAAAGACAATAAATTTTTTTCCGTGCCTGAAGGCACCTCCTCCCCCCTTCAATATTACATTGTTACAATACGGATAGAATAGTCCTGCGTTGTTTTGAAGCGCCCTGCGTTCGTTTTTTTTTCTGGAAACGTTCGCGTATGTTCACGCACGGGCGCGTGCATGACTCAAGTAACTCTCTCGTAAACATTGCTGCGGGATAGCTCGTGCTGTGGCGATTCGTAACGCGATTCTCTCACACCTCGGCGAGAATTGCTCTCTTTGTTCTCGTTCCAGCCGCGTTTCGTAAGAACGGGACAAACGTGGCTGTGTTTTTATTATTGCTCCCGCGATCGGGGAGTCGCCGCGACTTTAGCCAAATTGCAATTCGAGCCAAAATCTTTCGACAATTACATCGAAGTGGACGCAAACGGCATGGAACTGTTCGCTGTGTTGCAATTGCGCAGGGGGGAATGGAAGGAAGAACGTGATATACATGTATATATGGGGAAAATAATTTTTCTCACCTGTCCTATTTATGTCATTTTAATTATCGGCATGTCCGACCATTTTGAAAATCGCACTCCATTATGATGTTGAAGTTGGAATGCAACGGAATCGTTGGAATGCAACGGAAATACAGTTTTTTTCAATACCGATTTTTTGTTCGATCCCTTTACGCTGGTAAAATTCACTCAAACGTTTCTCGGGTTCTTTGTTGAAGATCTGCAGCCTAAAGTGCAATTCCAATAATTCTTCCTTCTACGTCCGGAATTAACTGTTCTACATAACCTCTTAGGACGTTGAGTAAGTTCTCGCTGTTTTCCAACAGATGGCGTTGCCGGAACTGCGTGCGTGTAGTTTAAGATGGTAACGCATCTATGAAGGAGTACTATTGAAATTCTTTAACAAGCTCGAAATTCAGTGTATGTCATTTCGCCGAAGTGTAAACAACTTTTTTTTCACCCTGTTAAACATGTCAAATCAAAATAGGTTTCATAGTGTTAAACGTGTCAAATTTCGTACGAAAAAAGAGTATTTGCGGGGAATTTTACTGCACTACATTATTCGAAAAAAATCTGCAGCTGAAGCACGCAGAATTCTTGTCGAGACAGCGACGCCATGCTCTGTCGGGAAAAACATGAAGATATTGGTTTGGGTGCTAAAAAAATACTGGTTTTGACGTGTTGAATCGGAGGCTTTGCTTCACGAAGACCCATGTCAGACGCTAACTGATTAGGAGTTGATC
This sequence comes from Ophion costatus, assembly GCA_951751655.1. Classification (NCBI taxonomy): domain Eukaryota; kingdom Metazoa; phylum Arthropoda; class Insecta; order Hymenoptera; family Ichneumonidae; genus Ophion; species Ophion costatus. The sequence continues at coordinate 30,669,729 of OX632363.1, forward strand.
ACACAACAGTTTCGAAACGTTTGGAAGCATATGGGATCACTTTTTTTAGGCTAAAGCATTAAGGCCTCAGGCGATAGTAACGGGTATGTGGGAATTTAATAATTTTTAATTTAATTTAATTTAATAATTTCATAGTAACCATGTGGGAATTTAACAATTTTTTTTTCGTATGAAAAATTGATTCACTCTTAAAATTAATTACACATCTATTTAGTATGAATATCAAACTGTTAGAAAATATATATATATTCTTTTTCGATGTACAACATGGCCGACTACGAATATTTTCTTTTATCTTTTTTTAGGCGCTCCGCGGCGTGACATTTAGCATCCACAATTTTTTACCTAGAACAAAAAACAAAAATTCTCATCAATCTGCATTAGAGTACCTAGAAAAGTACGTACGGAATTTAAAAAATATTGTTCTATTCAAAAGTTGTAGGTAATTGAACTTAAAAAATTAATTTTCAGTGAAAAAATTCATTATTACTGCTCATAAAATGAAAAGTTTTCGATTAATCAGAAGTTCCGTACGTACTTCTCTGCGACATGCACTTAGGAACATAAGTTTTAAATTTGAAGTAAATCGAGTGAAAATTGTTGAAGTTATTTGTCACGCCAATTGGAAACAAGCTGTTTCGAGAAGTTTCGAGTAGTCGGCCATTTTGCACATCGAAAAAAAAACAAAATATTTTCTAACAGCTTGCTATTCGTACTAAATAGATGTGTAATTAATTTTATGAGTAAATCACTTTTTCATACAAAAAAAATTGTTAACTTCGTCCATGATTTTATACCTGTTGCGGTGGCCTAAGGCCTCAACGTAAAAAAAAAATTTTAACTTAACAAAAAACAGCAAGAATTTATTCATTATCCCAATAGATTTACGGATCGTCACAGTGACCCTAACCCCTTTAGGTTTACGTGGAGTGCGGTACCGATTTTTTTTCACGCCACGCAGTGCGTGTTGCATTTCGAATATATCCATATATACACCTAACTGTTCCGTGACTGACTGACTGACTGACTGACAGACAACGCACAGCCTGAACTACTGAAGATAAAATCACGAAATTTGGTTCACGTGTTCCTTAGAGGGTGTAGAGGTGCGCTAAGAAAGCATTTTTCAAAATTCTATTCTTAAGGGGATAAAATGGGGTGTAAAAGTTTGTATGGGAAATTTTTTTTTGTTCGGATCCACTTGAAACTTTGCACAAACACTCTACAATACAATTAACGGTGAATATTCGGAAGTGGGGCTCCTGCTAGAATGAGGCTAATTTTTGTTTAGGTTGGTTTGGGTGATTCCAGCAGGAGCCTGATTCTAGCAAGAGCCTCCCTCCGAATATTTACCAAATTAACACAACCCGTATTCCAGCATTTTCAAAAAATTCAACCCTTAAAGGGTTGCCGGGGGTATAAAAGTTTGTGTCGAAAAATATATTTTTTGTTGGTTCGATCGCCTTGACAAATGGCATAACTTCTCTACAATACAATTAACGGAACACGTAGTTCAACTTTTTGCCAAAATTTAACCCTTAAGGGGTTGAAAGAAGGTGAAAAAATTTGTGTAGAAAACAATATTTTTTCCGTCCGTTTTACTTCAAACTGGCGTAAACACTATAACGGAAATAACTAAACATGCACTTCACTATTTCCGAACACTAAACCCTTAAGGGATTGCAAGGGAATGGAAAATTTTGTATAGAAATACATATTTTTTTGTCGGATGGACTTGAAAAATGGCATAAATTACACTCCCACGGTGTCATAAATCCCACGCGGAGGAAGTCACGGGTAATAACTATAACGTCATATATACATTTTTGAAAAATGAATCTAAAAAAAGTCCCGTGTTAATTTAAGTTGGCGAAATCAGAAAAGTCATCGATAAACAGACCTAACCTTCTCCGTTTAAAATAAAAAAACGTTTGTTATACGTTATATATGTATCGGCAGTAGTACATACAACCCATGCATTCTTCCGACCGATATCGCCCCGGTGTGAGTTCGAAATAACCCGTTCGACGTCATTATTACACAGGAGTCTCGTGTACCCAATATGGCCATCGGTCGCCAAAGTTTCCCATGACGTTCTAAGATTTCTCACGAGTCCCAACTTCATAGCCCTCCAATCTCCGACGACAACCGATTGGCGCCGCGCGCACGTTGTTCTCGTCTTTTGCTCCTCTCCAAGGCTCCCATACCAGCCACAATATTTTCCCTGAAATCGCTCGTAAACAGTGCAAAGCCAAACCGAGTCACCTCCAGCCATTGTTCGAGAATAATGTATTCTCACAAGCGAACGTTTCGACAACTGAATTTCCACTCCAACTTCACCTCGAGTTTCAAACACCCACGAAAATGATTATCAAATTATAAGGAATAAGTCAGCGTGAAGGATAGGCGCCGCGGAAAGGAGAATCGTGATTTTTGTGGGACGCTGGACGAGAAGGCGTCGCTACGCGAGCTCTCGATTCGCGAGATATTACGACAGGAACGAAAGAATAAATTATACAATTTCTATCGTTACAAAACCGTGCGTTCTCGCGTCTTATATTTTTAATGGGTAAAAAAAGGGACAGGCCAGCCACCTCGTCACGGTAAACGGATTCTCGCTCGTTCACGGAATCCCGACAGTGCGTGACGCACTTCCGGTGTGGCTCGTGCGGTCTCACATCCATATACATGCACAGGGTGTCCCAGAACTGAATGCGTTTCCTGAAACGAGGGATTGGGGGTGAAATTCTGAGTCGATTGATATAAGCACGTGTGGGTCTCAGATCAAGCCCTGAATTGTTATTCATTTTTTAAGGCGGGCCAATCAAGTGCGCCCGATGACGCGCGTATCGCTCACCAACGGACGCCGCGTCTCATTGGCCCACCTTTAAAAATCAATAACAATTCAAGGGTTGATCTGAGACCCACACATGCTTATATCAATCGACTCAGAATTTCATCCCCAACCCCCCCAATTCAAGAAACGCATTCAGTTCTGGAACACCCTGTATATAGTTATATATATCCATATACACACGTGCACAATCAAGACGTACTATAGTATCGTGACTATACGATACTATAGTACGTCTTACTATATACTGAGACCCACACATGCTTATATCAATCGACTCAGAATTTCATCCCCAACCCCCCCAATTCAAGAAACGCATTCAGTTCTGGCACACCCTGTATATAGTTATATATATCCATATACACACGTGCACAATCAAGACGTACTATAGTATCGTGACTATACGGCGGGAGAGGGAGGGAAAGAGAGAGAAACGCCGCGGAATCAAATTCCCGTAACATAAACAGACCATCGCGTATATAAACACGCACGCGATTCCATTTCACTCCGTGGACTCTGCCTACACACGACGACCAACGCGAATCTCTCACGAGACGTTCAAAGTCCGTACGAAAACGCAAATTTCTCTTTGTGACCGAAATGGAAATTCGCCATGAAAATGCATTTTCGATCGGGCATTTTCGAGAAACAATGCATGATAAAGTATACAGCAATGCAAAGCCAACACGCTGCAGAAAATGACGAAATATTGTATTCGTAAAGTGACCTCAATAGAAATGTAAAAAAAAAAAAAAAACGATTTCGCATGGTGACCAACGGAGGTCAGGTTAGATTCGCGAAGCGCGGCTAAGTTTGCGTCGTTGGAATGCAGCGATCTTTATCGCTTTTTTCTATTTGTTTATTATTATGCATCTGTGAAACCCTTTTATTTGCAAAATGAAGACGTAAATCTCTAATGAGAACACGTAAAAACGTTTGGGTGATGTTTGGAGGAAAAAAGTCTGGGAATTAAAGAGAATGATTTTTCAATGCCTTTGAACGATGCAAAACTTGAATATCAGTGGTCAAAGATAGTAAAAATCATTGTTTGCATTGTTGGAATTCAACGAATGTTCTTTTTTACACATTTATTTCCTTTCTTTTGGTGACGATGAAGTTTGCATCGTTGCAATGCAAAATTAGTTCTTTTTTATTGCCCGAGGTTTCCTTTGGCCGATTTGGGCTGGGAAAATCGTTCAAACGCTTCTACGGTTCTTCATTAAAGGTTTACGGTCTCAATTCACGAAGAAAGTCTGTGGATAATGATGAAAATGAAGAAAGAAAAAACTAAAAGAATTCGTTGCATTCCAACGATGCAAACTTCAACGTAATATAAACCTATAAAAAAAATTCATGAAAGTAGCCTCTACAGTTCTCGATGAGTTTCAATAATAGTTCTGACGATTTTACTATCGAAAACTCATTTTGAAAAAATGAGATGCTAACTTCGCAAAACGAATTATAACATCTCTTCGAATTTCGCAAATTGGACCATGGCAAAGTTGAAATTTCGAGAGTTCTACATCCTAAACCCTTTCTGTCAATGGTACTATCGGTTGAAGCTAATTGAAATTGCTAACAATGGGTATAACCAAAATATCCGTAGACGAGGGACATGCTGGGGCATAACTGCGAGTTTTGGGTCGTGTAAAAGTTTTAAGGCAGGATTCTACTTTGAAACCATGAAAAAAAAACGCTATTTTCGTGAATTTTTTCTGAGAATACTATTAAAGATATCGATATGGGGTTTAAACTGTTCAATAAATACACTCTTTAAGTACATAAAAAAAAAAATTTTAATGTATTTTATTCATTTTTTGTACACGTAAAATATGTTTAAAGCCAACGCCTCGAAAAGCAGGTACCGTTGCCGTGGTCGTGAAATCTTCCCGACGGATGGTCTGAAACAAAAAAATCAAATAGTTTCATGTTCAGTATGTCTTCAGGAACCGACCTAACTAGAATATTTTATATACGTGCAAAATTAACAAAATGGCGGCTAAAATACGAAAAAAATGCGTTTTTTGGGTCTTTTTTTGCAATAAAAAAATAGTTCTAATCAAAATTTTAAGTTGATTGTAGTTAGGTCGGTTGGTACACACATATAGAATATGTGTTCCAAATTTCATAAGGATCGGTTCAGTACTTTTTGAGTTATCACGACCACGGTACTTGAAAATGTCGTTTCGAGAAAAACGCGTTTAAAGTTTTGGTGAGTGATAAATCGTAGAAAAAATTATCTTACCCTCAATCAGCGATGCCTGGGCCATATAATATGCCTTCGACGTGTTCCAGGTGGGTGTTTTCATCCAATTTGGCCTTTTCAAAGTTTCAAAGTAGAATCCTGCCTTAAACGATAACTAGAGCTCCCTCACACAAGGTCCAAAAAAGCTCTGGACTTTTAAACATCCTCAATAATTACAATTTGATGGTATAAACGAAATATCCATACTGAAGTCAGATACTGTAGTATAACTACAATACTCGGGCGTTTGTAGCAGACGGCATGTCGGACAATGATGCACTCTTGCCTCTGTCTCGATATTTTACAGAGTCCCGAAGGTATAAATAAATTTCCGATACGTCGTGGTGCCAATATTACCGGTGACGGGAAGGAGTGGCCGCGCGGCGGAGCGAACGACTCTCAGTAGGAAGCAGACTGTTATCCTTGAGACGAGATCCTTTGGTTTCAAGGAGCTGGGGATTCTTCGGTTTTTATTTTTCTTCTTTCGTTCTCTTGCTTCTTTGTTTTCGCCGTATTTCGGGGCAAATTTCGTTTTCGGCTGACATTACTTTGCCCCTCCTCTCGTCAATGTAATATCGTTGCGAAGAATTCCGAGGTAATCCCGTTCCGCGACAGCTTCGACCTTGATCCTCGTGGAAGGATTACTGCGCCTGTTACGTCATCTCGCCCGCGTGGGCCTTCGGATATTCAATGCGTGGGAGGGGGGCACATCGCGTCGCGATATCTCTCTCTCTCTCTCTCTCTCTCCCTCTCCCTCTCATTGTCTGTGTGTTCTCGTGTTATCGATCGCGGTCTCACACCAATAGAACCAAATATACGCTAGTTCGGCCCATCGATTTTAGCCCAAGTAGGCATACTGAATCCATGCACGTTCCGTTTCACGACTGTGGAAGAAAAAAAAAGGAACGTCATTTTTCGAACCTGAAAATGTAGCGTTTCGAACCCGCCCCCGCTCTCGCTTGGACGCCAAAACTACTGTGCCATTGGTCACTCAGCGTCGGACTTTACTCGTGAATATCTCGGTCGATTTTTCTCGCACGTATAAAAGAAACGTTTTTTTTTTCATCTGAACGCAACATTCCATATGCTCACGAACGGTAAACTAGTAGTTTCGATACATCCCGTATATGTACAGTGGATCAAAAAAGTAATCGTACACTGAGTTTTTTTCAATCACTTTATAGGCACAAGCGATGCACATACAAAGACTATTTTGTTCATAGTCCACTCGGTACAGAGATAATCTGCAAAGGAAACCTTTATCTCACCATGATGCTGTTTATGCCATTATAGTAAGTGTTATTCCGTCGGGGGAGGCTGACATTTCTCGTTAATTCCATATGTAATGGGGTATTGAAGTTTTGAGAAACAGGTAATATTTCGACGCCTCTTGTTTGTTGTCGCTAAACAGCTACGCGTTTCCTTATAGATAGTGTATTATGAAGGTAACAATGTATATATTTTGGAACGATGAGATATGCTTTGATTTCGTGATCGTGAAATATGCTTTGATTTCGTCAATTTTTCTTCAAGCGTCAATATCCAGACCATCGTGATCGATTTCACATGATTTTCGAAGTCATCGGAGCCATGAAGGAAGAAAAGAAACTTCGACACTTTTTGACATCAATCTTTTTCAAGATTTTCATCGGCTCTTATTAGGGCCACAAGAATTACCAACGTAGTACAATTGTGTTATACTTCATACTCCCCATTGTAAGCGTCGAAAGATTTGAAAATTGCCTATTTTATCACGTGTTTCCGCGAACTTCGAAACCCTATAACTTATGGAATTAAGGGGTTACCCCCACTTGCGATTTTGAAAAAATCGTTTTTTTTATTGCATTTTTTTGAAGTATAAGTATCTGAGAATATGTCCTGAAAATTTCAAGTCGATCCGAACAAAATTGACTGAGATATGAGCGTTGAAAGAGAAGAATCCGTGAATTGAAGAACTGAAATTGAAACTTTAAACGCGTTTTTCTCAAAATGGCATTTCTGAAGTCGGTGACGAAGATTACTCGAACACTAATGAACCGATCTTCTTGAAATTTTGCAGGCTTATTTAATACGTAAAAATGTAGTCTTTAATCGTTCGATTTTTTTTTCGAAAAAAATGACCGTTTTATAGCCAAAAAACGGCCGTTTTTTTTCGTTAAAATCGAACCATTAACTTTGACTGTCCGCCATTTTGTGAAAATCGAATATTTTTTAAAATCCTTCGATTAAAGACTAGTTTATACTTATATTTGACTAAATCCATCCGCATTTTTTTTTCAGATGATCCACTTCGCCGCAATGTTGGTCACCGCAAACCGTGTATATAAAAACATTATTTCATTGACGGCCATTTGCCACTAAACAATGTAATATTTTTCAATAAAAAAATTACTGAAAGTTCTTCAAGATGTGTTCTTTAAGATGGTATATTGATCGATTAAAAAAGTTTTCTAGTTTTCTTTAAAAAAATTCATGAAAAAGGCCTTTTTTTTGCGCTACAAGTGGGGGTAACGCCTTAATGGAAAATGTCAGCCGACCCCGACGGAATATCACTCATTACAATAGAATGAACGAGTTCGCGATGAAAAATAAAGTTCCCCTCGTTTTTCGGAAGTCCTCATACTGCATAATTACCTAAAAGAGTAATGCAACGAAATAGAAGAATTTGAAATAAACAAAAGTATTCGCACACTTACCGTTATAGTGAAAAGCTACATAATCTCAGTTGTGCGTTGTAATTGACATTTTGTGTGCATCCCTTTAGCCTCAATTGTGGCCTCTAGTCTTCTAGGCGTGGATTCTACGAGTTTCTGACGAGCGGAAAACTTGTAGTTAAGATACACTTTGTATGTATACACTGGATCAAAAAAGTATTAGTACACGTCTTTCGTCTCACATTCTTCTATTTTTTGCATTACTCTTTTATTACGCCTGATGAACAATTCTTTATTTTCTGATTGACTCCGTACCCGGTGGACTATTCAAACAAATAAATTTTGTTCGTGTATCATTTATGCCTATGATTTATTATGTTACTGCGGAAAACTAAGTGTACGAATACTTTTTTGAACCACTGTGTGTGTGTGTGTATATATATATATATATATATATATATATATATATATATATATATATATATATACTTTTATTATTGGGACGTTGAATAAGTACTCGCTGTTCTTTTCGTGAAAGTTAATGCTGTATTTTTTAAAATGTCTCCTAACGCTTTCAAACGTTTCGGAGTGTTATGTGATCAACTCCTAATGATTCTGCAAGTTCTGCTAGCGTCTGACAAGAGTCTTCACGAAGTAATCCCTCTACTTCAACACATCAAAATCATTATTTTTCAAGCGTCTTATTTTTCTAAACCTCGACAACAATTTGGTGCTCTTCAGATGTAATTAAAACAAAATAAATTAATGCAGTAAAATTCCCTGCAAATACTCGTGTTTGGCACGACATTTGACATGTTCAACAATGAAAAAAAAGTTGCTTACACTTCGGCGAATGACGTACAATGAATTTCAAGCTTGCTTTTGGTACTTCTAGTACTTGCATAGTAGATGCATTATACTAGTAGATATAGTAGTGTTATACTTTTATACTAATATAGTAGTATTATGTTTTATATTATAGTAGTAAAAAAGGAAAATAAAGTAAAAATACTACTATTATAACGTAGTATTATATTACAATATAATACTACATTATCATAGTAGCATTTTTACTTAATTTTATTTTTAAAATTTCATAAAATAATAAAAAAAATACATATATAAGATAAAGTAAAAATACTAGTATGATAATGTACTGTATTATAATATAATACTACATTACCATAGTAGTATTTCGACTTATTTTTTTAAATCGTAGCTTCCATTTGTACAGGGCCCTTCCCCTCATTACCTTCTCCACCATATTCCACTTCACATCCCCCGGCACCATAGTAGTATTACGCTTCCATCAGATGCAATACCATCTCAAACTACACGCACGCAGTTTTCGTAACGCTATCTGTTGGAAAACAGCGAGAACTTATTCAACCTCCCAATATCAAGGTATAACATTCTTTGAACTCAATTTCTCATTTCTCTTTCAATATTCCTTCAGGGCTTCACTGCCAATTGACGAAGTAGCGCCTCGACCCTAAGTAAATAATATTTTTTGGTTTTTTTTTTAACTCTCGGGTTTTTCCACCCGTCCGTTCTCACTGAACTGTGGAGAGCAGCCCAATTAACGAGTACTCGCATCGCCGACAGAGCAAGCCGAGAAGTGTCATCATTAGCTCGCAAAAATCCTGACACTTTTTTTTTCGTCCCTACCAGATCTGGACGAGAGAGGCAAAAAACGTGCCTCACCGTCACGAGCACCATAACGGCAAACTTGCGCGTTTGACACGCTCGACGCGTGATGAGGCTCGATCATTATTTCGCCCGTGTGGTAATAACGAAGCTGGCGCTTCTTACGCATGCAACGCTGCTGCGTTCAAACCCCCTGAAAAACGTCCGGCAAGGGCGCGAGTGCATCCCCCCCCCCCCCCCCCCTCGGTTGAAGCCTTATGCATTCGGGTGCCTTTATTTTTCACGTCCACCCTCGCTCTTTACTCGTCAACCCCCTGCTGAACGAAACGCTTCCGCTTGGACCGTAGAGGTCTCGTTACTTTCTCGATACGTGGGAAGGGTTGCAAACAATTGACGATCTTTGCAGAGCCTACGGCTATCGTCGCGAAACTATATTTATTTAATGAACGTTTTGAATGTTGAATTAATTAGATGTGGGTTGGAGGAAGTTTTAAGTTATGTTGAGTCCCTATGAAACATGTTAATGTTAATTGTTCAATAAATAGCTTCTTAATCGTCATGAAATTTTTACACGACCTCCTGAATACTTCATGTAAAAACATAAAACATTTTCAGAATTCAATCATCATTACTTCAACCTCCTTGAGGGTTAAAATAAAAAATGATGAGAAAATTCTGAAAATTTGGTATGTTTTTGTATGAAGTATTTAAGAGGTCGTGTTAAAATTTCACGACGATTAGGAAGCTCGTTATTAAAAAATTAACATTTTGTTAAGAACAATTTTTAAAAGAAATAAAAAAAAATTTATCAATAAACTTCGTTTTGTTTCCGTTGCTTTCAGTATATTGTAGATATTATAAAATTGAGAGGTCAAAAAAAAACTTATTGCAAAGTTACATCAGTTTCCATAAAACAACATTTAATTTGTGAATGTTAATTGTTCAATAACGAGCTTCCTAATTGTCGTGAAATTTTTACACGACCTCTGCAATACTTCATACAAAAACATACCAAATTTTCAGAATTTTATCATCATTTGCGATTTGGGACTCAACATCCTTAACGTTGCGTAGGATTGGGGCCTAAAACACGCGCTGATTTTTAATATTTGTTTTAAATGAGAATACTCGGATGACGCGGTTGGAATTTTACACACAACTGAGAGATACTCTTGGCAAGGTGGCGTTTTTTATATGTTATCAATTATTGATAAACAATGAGGCTATTATTGTTTAAACGAAGTGCCGTTGCTGCATGGCCAAGCTGAGTAGGCGCTTCTGGCAACTAGGGTGATCTGAAATAACAAATTAAGAAATCCACTTTTGGTAGAATGACCAAAGTCTCGTGAGACCACACGGTACTTTGCGGAAATTTTGAAAATTACTATAATGGCGAGCTGTAGAAAAACCTTCGATTTTCGACCGAAAATATTAACTTTAAGGGAGGACACACTGTGACGGGCGGAAGGAGGTCGTTTTTTATGGATTTTTTTGACTACTAGGTTTTTTTTCCGAATGCGAAAAAAGGTATGTCATTAAGCGTACATTGACCTTATTTCTTGTAAATTTTTATTCACGAAAGTTGCAAATTCACTCCTTCGTTGGCATTGACGCAATAGTGCGTCAACCTTTATTTCCCTATTTAAGGCAGTAGTCTGGTCAAGAGCGAGATTTTTTACGTCATTTTTGGGTTGGAATAACATTTAAGGATGTTGAGTCCCTATGAAACATGTTAATGGTAATTGTTCAATAAATAGCTTCTTAATCGTCATGAAATTTTTACACGACCTCCTGAATACTTCATGTAAAAACATAAAACATTTTCAGAATTCCATCATCATTACTTCAACCTCCTTGAGGGTTAAAATAAAAAATGATGAGAAAATTCTGAAAATTTGGTATGTTTTTGTATGAAGTATTTAAGAGGTCGTGTTAAAATTTCACGACGATTAGGAAGCTCGTTATTAAAAAATTAACATTTTGTTAAGAACAATTTTTAAAAGAAATAAAAAAAAATTTATCAATAAACTTCGTTTTGTTTCCGTTGCTTTCAGTATATTGTAGATATTACAACATTGAGAGGTCAAAAAAAAAACTTATTGCACAGTTACATCAGTTTCCTTAAATCAACATTCAATTTGTGAATGTTAATTGTTCAAGAACGAGCTTCCCAATTGTCGTGAAATTTTTACACGACCTCTGAAATACTTCATATAAAAACGTACCAAATTTTCAGAATTTTATTATCATATGCAATTTGGGACTCAACATCCTTAAACCGTTGAAGTTGTCTTGATGAAATTTTACATTTGTATTTATTGTTCCTTTGAGAATGTATCTACATAAAAAAAAATTATTTTAAATATTATAATGTAGTGTTTTTTATTTTTTTACAACATGGTCCGCCGAAAACCGCCTCAATCGGCGCCCACTCTGGGTGATGTATGCATCTGAAAAAAATATATATGTATTCTCAATCTGTATGAGTATTCTGAGCACTGGTAGCAGAATTAGTACTTAAAAAAATGTTGTTACAAAATGGCGGTCTGTCAAACTTTGATTAACGATATTTCATACGTTTTCGGCTATTCAAAGAGTTATGAAATGTGGGCAAAATTATTGTTCGACTCAATTATACTACCAGTCCTCAGCAAGAGGCTACCGAAGGTATGTGCAAAATTTGAGCTCGATCGGTCAATTAGTTATCGAGATATCGTGGGCGCCGATTTGAAAAACATAGTTCTGAGATAAACGAATTCAAAGTTTTGATACCGTTAGATGAGGTTTAAATTGAATTATCGATGCTTACTAGTTAATCTCCAACCCGGGTCCATAGATTTCTAGACCAGACTACTGCCTTAACTTGCTCTGGTTTGAAATCGGAGCCCGCGAGCCCAAAAACCTTCGAGTGAGGTTTTTGGGCTCGCTGAATCCGCATTTGAAGTCAAAATTTGGAAATTCAAGTGGCGGCGCCAATATGGCGGACAAAAATCAAAAACTTGACTCGAATTAGATGAAAATTAGTACTCCGGAATTTTTAAGGTCGCTTATTCCGAATCTGAACTTTAAAGTTGAAAATTCAAAATGGCGGCGCTAGAATGGCGGACCGAAATTGCAAAATTTACTCGATTTAGATAAAAATTGGTACTCCAGGATTTTAGAGGTCGCTTATTACGAATCTGAACACAAAATTCAAAAAATTTCAATGGCGGATCTAATATGGCGGACGAAAGTGCAAGAAACAGCTCGATTTGGATAAATCTTGGTAGTCGGGGGTTTTCGGGGACGCTGAGTGTGATGCTGAACTCAAAATAAAGGAATTTTCCATGGTGAATTCAATAACATGGAGCATAATACAATAAATAGGTGGAAATATATGAAGCTTGCGTACCGAGTTTCATCTAAATCAATCTGTATTATTTGTATTTTCATTCGCCATATTTGTTCGTCATTGTGAATTCCTGAATTTTGAGTTCAGATTCGTAATCAGCACTCTCAAAAATCCCATAGTACAGCTTTTCAGAATAAAAAAATGTTCTTTCCATTTTGGGCACTTTTTGTCGAATTCTCTCTGCCAACAAAGGGGTTAACAACGTTATTGAGGTATGGGAGCCTCTGTAAAAAAATGTGGTCCAACAGCCGAACAGAAAACTTGACCGTGGTTGGTCAGAAAAATAAGAATAATTTTATTTTTCGAGGTCGATGCCAGGTCGAGGAAAGTCGTTTCGAGAAAAATGCGATTGAAAGTTTTCGTATACGTGAATCGTTGCGCCACCTGCTCCGCACTAAATCGTCCGTAACGTGGTTGATTTTCGATATTTTTACTTGAATTTTTTTTTCCGCATATTCTTGAATATGCATAATTTCAGAAAATGCCCAATCGATCGAGATTTTTTCTCATCCGACACAATGGTCAATCCTTAAACATTTGTTATTAACAAAAGGACAAACATATCGACAAATCATTCGGTCGAGCAAACGAAAATGTTGTGAACTGTGCTCCGTTCGAATTTGAAGTGAATCGAACGGACAGATTGTGGCTTACGACTTACATCGTTCCGTGAAACATTGTTTCCAGAGAAAAGACAAAAAGAATGAATTACAGCAGGTGATCTGGCCCTTCACAAAAATCGTCATATCTCGGTCAATTTTTGGTATTTTTACAAAATCTTTGCTGCAAATCAAAGGTAACAACCTAGACTATAAAACCATGCAATAAAAAAAAATTATCCTCCAAATTTCAAGTTTTGGCAGGCTCCACAATGTACCCACACTTTACCTATCCGACGAGTATTTGTACGAATACTTTTATCGAAGTTTATAATTTGTATAAAGTGTGGAAAGAGTGCTCGCGACGACTGGTCGAAGAACGAGCATAAAAAAGTCGTACGGGAGATTAGTTCTCGAAAGAGTCGATCTTGGTGCTCGTGAATAAAGCGGCGATGAGGAAGAGGAACGTCACGTACCTCGCACCCTTTTGCCCTCGGAGCAATCTATAAAGCTCGACATCAGAGATCGACGAGAACACGCGTCAAACGGAGCGTGATGCCGGTCGACACAAAGTCGGAGGGGCGACGTGTCGGGAAGGAAATTCACCGCAGGGCTGTCTCGACGTGACGACGTTGACGATTGTTCGCTCTAATTGTCGAACGCTTCGCTGGAGCCCTTCCTTCCTCATCCGAAAATTCCCGGTGATTCTTCCTCCCACTTTATAATCCAAGTACACTCCGCTACCCCCGTTAGCCACGCCTATAGCTTGCCGGCTTTTCGGGGCACCGAAAAAGTGCTTATTTTCTCTTCGATTTTTTATACGATGCTCTATAAATTCCCGTGGAAATTCCATTGGCACATGAATCCTGTCCATTTTGGCAACGGAACACGGGAACAATGTATTCTTTGAGTTCAGGAGATAAAAATAAAAAAATACAAATGCGATAGACATCGCGGTCAATTGAATAATGTAGAATTGCAGCAAAAAATTGTCAACCCCGCACACGTCCGGTATAAGGTAATTGCGCTTAAAATTACATACTTTTTATTTTACGGTGAATATTTAAATAGATGACTAAGAAATAAGGTAAATATTTACAAGTGGGGCTCAAGACCTAATCGGCTCCAAACATTTTTTCACGTCTTCGGGGCTATTCTGCTGTATGAAAATATGTTTTTTATAACGGGGGAGGGGTATTTTATTAAGAAAATTTTCCGGAAAGTATTCGATTTTTGAAATACGTTTTCTGTATGTTGACTCTAATTTGTTTGAGTTTGTTTGTCACCGTTTGGTGACGCTTGATGTCACCAAACCCGTTTCCTCCATACCTTTAAAAAAGTGAAGAAAAAGCGTCTGGGGGTTGCAGTAAGGGTTGAAATTGTCTTCCCTCGACTTAAATATTATAAACAAGGGCCCTGAAATACATCGACTCGGTACAAAATTTCTAAACCCCTTTTCTAGCTGGACTTGTAAATATCTACCAGAAATAAAATAAATATTTAGATAAATGACGTCGTATGAAAGCGTATATCCATAAATGTTTATTGTTATAATAAAATAGAATCAGTTTCAGGACATTAGTTGCTGAAATGAAAAATATAAAAATAAAAACCCAATTGTAGGTCGATGTGTGTAAGACGACAGACTTCGGTCTGAGATTACATATGTGTGTCATCTTATACGCCTCGAACGAATCATACTCAGATACATTAATTTTTGGGTCAAAGTTTAGTTCATGGCAACCAATATTTACTGGAACGTTATTATAGTGAGGATGAAGTGCTAGCTGCGACACGTTAAAATGTTTCGATGCTAAAAGCCAACCCGTTCTATTCTCCTTTACAACTTCAATGGTCTTGGCCACGTGTTCTTGTGGCCCTCTTTCGTGTCGAAGTTCGTTGATATAGCCAGGCGTCCTATAACGATAACCCAAAAAATATTATTTTTGCAGGGTGAGATGACAAAGTGTGTCATCTTGCACCGACCTCTGGTATGTCAGCTTACCCATAAGTGAATGTAGATTTTGTTTATTTGTCGTGACGAAAAATTTTGCAGTTGGAATATTTGTTGTGCAGTATTTGTAAAGTATAATGACCCTAGATTATGAATAAGATCAAATCAAAGATAAAAGATTAGTTCAAATAGAACAAATCTTACCCGACGAGTATTTTTAGCAACAGATAATAACGTGGTCAGTTTTTTAACGTGGTCAAAATCGCGAAAATATTCACTTCGTAAAAATTCGCGTTCACTGACGGCTTTACTGGATTTCGCTACTAAAGCGTGTCTCAAAATGACCTGACATTTTAAATTCCGCGCCATTTTTCTTTGTGGCGAACATAGAGTACCGATCTTTGACAACTGGTATCAGGAAGTATCGAGGTTTAGTCATGGAGAATTACACGATCGAGCGACGCATAGAAATTGTTATTTGCTGCATTGTTATGCATAGTTACTGCAGACGAAGTTTCATGGTCGTGTTGTCTCGCGTCGCGGCGATGTCAATAGGCCACCAAGATCGTGCCATTTGATGTCATTGGACTTCTTTCTTTGGGCCTTTCTGAAAGAAAACGTGTATGCCAATGATCCACAGACCATTCCGGAGCTCAAGGAAGCAATTGGTCGCACTATTAATGAAATTGGTTTGCAAACAGGGACGAGGCGGCCATTTATCGGATATTGTGTTCCACACATAACCTCCATGGTTGTACCTTATGTTGAAAAAAAATATCCGTACTTTGCAGATAAATAATACGTTTTATTGATAAATAAAAATGTCAGGTCATTTCGAGACACCCTTTAGCAACACTTATTGGCCGGCCATAGAACGTCATCGTTACTCGTACAACGCGAATATTCGGAAAGATATTGAGGGTATGACGTCTTGTATGTATGACTATGTCATCTTGAGCACAACTCCCCAGTCTTGTAAGCGCCAAAAGATTTTTTCGCCCGTTTCTCGGCGGCTCGTTGGCAGCGTCGTTCCGCGTACGTACACGTTCATAAAAGAATTGCGCGTACGCTCGTTCCAAATATCCTTGCCAAATCTCGCTCGCACCAAAGACCCGAATGGAATGTCTCTCGCGACGCAAATGTATCACTTTTTTTCCCTCGTGGAGCCAGCAGTAGGTTCGATCCTAACGTATAGTCTTGCGCTGACAAACGAATGGCAATAAAAAAACGACGGTGAACGTAATAATAATAATAACAATAACGATAATTCTATAGGTCGTAGCATACAATTTGCCAACGTTTCATAGGGATAGCGGAGAATAAATCTTTCACTTTGAGGAAGCAATAAAGCAATGGAGACAATGGAAGAGACAGTCTAGAAAGCTTGCTCATTAAGGGAGGACACCGCTCGTCATTACCTAAGCATATAATACGAACGATCATGGCCAAGCGGGCGTGACGATGAATAAAATGTATCAAAGTTACTTCGGTGCGCCAGCGTCTGGCTTGTTACACGCGACTTTATTTCTCGAGCACTGTCATTCACTTGTTACGACACCAATCCCTATGCATACACATACGTACCTGCGTACATATATCAATAATAACAATAATAATAATTATGAGATCGACGGTAACTCAATTATCTCAACGTGTACGCTTAGCTCGTGGTCGGAAAAATCACGAATTTTCGTGAATTTTTTCTGGCCAAACGTGTCCAGGTTGTCAATATTTCTTTTTTGTGTTGAAGAGTATGGTTAAAATTGTTGTTTGTGTTGAAGAGTATGGTTAAAATTGTTGTTTGTGTTGAAGAGTATGGTTAAAATTGTTGTGTAATGTGACCATACTCTTCTTAGGTAAACATTGTAATGTTTAACAATTGTTGTATTGAAAAATATTGTTAAATATGGTGAATACAATGGTTTCTGTAGAGCGCTGTTTGAAGAACTTCCTTCGCGACAGTGTTGGGTGTTGACCGTATAACAATTAACCTATCTAACTTCACAGATATCAGATAAAAACGATTTAGATATTACTATTGATCATTATATATATTAATGATAATTGATATCAGTCTTTTATTTGCGACTCATATACGTATTCCAATAACTTATACATTTGTTCTGACGCCACTCCGCGCCCTATACAATAACCACTTTTAATTCTTAGTTTTTAATCAAATACATAAAAAATACTGAAAATTGATTAGTTTCCAATTGTGGAAAGTCACGATTAACAATTGGTTTATTGTTAATGGCGACTACAGCAATTAACAATTAATTACTTGTTAATCGTGAGTTTTCGCAATTACAAATAATTTATTGTTATTGTACAATTGTTCGTTATTGACAATAAATTAATTGTTAATGTTTAGTTGAAAAATGTTTTGAATCCTTGATATGCGCTATAGCTATAGTTGTAAAGGATATGTGGTTAAAATTTCATAAGGATCGGTTCAGTAGTTTCGAAGATTTTATCAAGAAATCGTTGGAAAGTGTTGTTTCGAAAAAAACGCGTTTAAAGTTCCTGTGCGTTTTATAAATAAATATTTTTTTTTCAAATGTATTTCGAACGTGTATTTATTAAGTGTAACAACTTTTATATCAATATCTATAGTATAAACCTATGAAAAAAAATCATAATTATAGCCTTTTTTTAAGCTTTTAACGTGAGAAGACCCCTTAACAAATACGGGAGAAGCAACGATTAAAAGAAGAAAACGAATTTTATTGGAAACTCGAGACTTGGTCTGCTGTTGTGCCATTTACAACCGATTTTCCTCTACGTCCACTTCATGTATATGAGAATTTCAAAATTCTCCCACTTTTTCCACTGATTTTATTTCCCATACATTCTTGAGGAACATCAAACCTGCTTATTTGCGATCGTGAGAAACTTCATTCAAATCGGCGCTCCACGTATCAGAAAAGAAGAGAAAAGAGGAAATCCCTAAAGTCCATGTTTCAGAAAATCGCCTATCCTACCCGCCAATTTCGGATAATCTTCGTGACATCCCGCAAAAAGACCGAGTCCCGAGACATTACGTATTCGACGTACGTACACTGCCGTGTGGACAGCGCGCGTCTTCGCAGACGTGTCTTTCCTTTTTTTTTCCAACAGATTTCTTTTTTGCATTGCTGCTGCTGAGGTTTTTCTTCTCAGAGCTAACAATCAACATACGTGAAAAATGGTAGATTTCGTTATCGGCGTGTGCGTCAGGCACACACGTGATCGTGGTTCTCGTTCCCTCGCAAGCTTTTGCGTTACGAAACGAGTGCGAGAGTGTTGCGCGCTTGTGAACGATGCGCAATCGTAAGAGCGTGACGACGGAGCTGACTGAGTGCGCTACTCAGCAGTAATATTAGGAGCGATATATGGCGTGGCTCGTGAAAGATTAGAACGCGATGGAAAAATTATCGCGATACTCGTAACGTCCGGATGGTTTTTTTGTAATGACTGATCGTAAGATTATCGATTACTCTTGGCACGTTCGACATCACTGGACGTTCATTTATTATTTCCTGACTTCGAAGGTATACCCTTGTTTATATGTACATCTCATATGTATATAGAGAACTTATCCAACGAACTTACTCGAATTTCAATTTTTTGAAATAATTAATTAACATTATTTAATGTATTTATTACTGGCAATTGCCCTAATATATATATATATATATTTGATATTGCTCGATCGTGTAATAATTCTCTATGACTAAACCTCAATACTTCTTGATGCCAGTTGCCAAAGATTAGTACTCTATGTTCCCCCTAAAAAAATTTGTGCTCAATTTAAAATGTCAGGTCATTTTGAGACACTCAGTTCTGGCAACGCCATCTGTTAGAAAACACCGAGAACTTATTCATATATATATATATATATATATATATATTAGGACGTTGAATAAGTTCTCGGTGTTTTCTAACAGATGGCGTTGCCAGAACTGAGTGTCTCAAAATGACCTGACATTTTAAATTGAGCACAAATTCTTTTTGGGGGCACATAGAGTACTAATCTTTGACAACTGGCATCAAGAAGTATTGAGGTTTAGTCATGGAGAATTATTACACGATCGAGCAATGCATAGAAATTGTTATTTGCTGCATTGTTACTGCAAAGTTATTGCAGACGAAGTTTCATGGTCGTGTTATCTCGCGCCGCGGCGATGTCAATTGGCCATCAGGATCGTATGTTTTGACGCCCATGGACTTCTTTCTTTGGGCTTTTCTGAAAGGAAAAGTGTAGGCCAATGATCCACAGATCATTCCGGAGCTCAAAGAAGCAATTGAATGCACCATTAATGAAATTAGTACGCAATTATGCCAAAATGTTATTGAAAATGGCCGAGGCGGCCATTTATCGGATATTGTGTTTCATACATAACCTCCATGTTTGTACCTTATATCAAAATAAAAATATTCATATTATTCAAATAAATAATACGTTTTGTTAATAAATAAAAATGTCAGGTCATTTTGAGACACCCTGTATAAGCAAGCTATGTAGGGTAAGTCCGGGGTAGTTGGCCACAGATTTTTCAAAGATCCGTCAAAATAAAATTACAGACGTTTTTAAACATATCTTGTTCTTAAATTTTCGTAATTTGATGTAAAATTTGAAATAACGTGAATGAAATAATGAAGAATGGCCGTTTTGGCAACCGTAGCGTAGTTTAAGGACAGTAGGCTGGGAAAAATAAAACAATTTTTTTTCAGAATTTTGCTATATTTTATTGAATACAGCACGTGAAAAGTTAAACGAGCATACTATACATAAATCTACCTGTAGGATCATTAATTTCCGCGTGATTGCGATTTGAAACCGTAAAGATGGAGGAAGAATTTTGAAAACTCGATCAGTCGTAATTGATAAGATTGAAGTTTGCATCGTTGGAACGCAACGAATTCTTTTTTCATTTTCGTTATCATCCAAAATCATATTTTTCAAATTTGCTGCAAATCACTAAATAGGTATCCTAAAAAATTTTTGAGGCTCCGTCGAACGAAATTCGGCAAATAACAAAAAAATCTTGTTTCGTTGCGTTCCAACGACGCGAACTTCAACGTCATCATAATTGGGTATAACGAAAAAATATAAAATTAATATATTTTAATATACTTTAAATATAAAATTTTAATAAAATTAAAATATTAATAATACTTATCAATAAATATGAAATAAAAAGTAAAAAAATGAAAATATAAAATTACGTGTCTACGATATTTTTGCATACCATAACACAAAAAAATGAGTACCAGAAAAAAAATTTTGCTCCACGATTTTTCTCGCGCTTTAAAGCGCCAATAATTGCAATGTCACGTTGGTCTCCGAGTTAATTCTTTGTTGGGTGGGAAAGAGGATGAAAAGCAGAGAGCGAAAGCCAGAGAGAGGGAGAGAGAGAGAGAGAGACCCGACCGACACTACTGCGAGTCTTACTTGGTTTCCGAACTTGAAATTCGATATTCTCGATCTCGAGTTTCAGAAAGGGAGCAAGAACGTACACAGCCATAATCAAACGGTTCCTTTGACAGTACACGGCGCCATTGAATCGTGTATATCTGTATACAACGATATAAAGTTATAAACTCACAATCGAGTGCTCAGAGACAGAAGGGCGTGTCGTGTTGAATTTTAGCGTGATAAATTTCGCGGTCTGTGCCCTTTCGTTCGCTAAGAAACACTTCCACAGTCGTGTGAGTATATCGAGCAGCTCAATAGCGTTCGAGCTGCTCGTTCCTGGGTAACGGATATTTTGTTACGGTCGCAAAGAAAAATACGTTGCGGAATTATTAATCAGGAATGAGAGTTGCGAAAATTTATTGATTTTTTTTAGTCTTGATACTCAAATTATAGTTGAGCAAAAAGAAGACACAATTATGCAGCTTTTCGAATGAGGCTGCATATGCTTGAGGCCCAAAGAGCAGGTGAACTTTGAGTATTTTTTTCTGACGAGGGTATTGAGATGACGAGGCTGGGATTTTAGGCTGCATTGATACATAGTCTTGCCAAGGTTGCGATTTTTTTCTATTGAAAAATATTGATAAACAGTGACGTTATTATTATTTAAACGAAGGCCCACCGTTTTTGTTTGGCGGATCGGTGGAAATGGTTCTGGCAATTAGGGTGAGATGAAAAGAAAAATAACAACGGAAGTTTTAGTATAATAACAAAACTTTCACATGGTCGGATGGTTTTTATACATTTGAAAGTGACGAAAATGGCAAGCTGTAGATAAAAAAAATCACCTTTCGAGAAAAAAAACATCTTTAATAGTTTGTTATTAATAAATGGATGAGCGTATGAAAAAAAATCGTTCGGCCATACGATAGAAAATGTTATAAACTATGCCCTGCTTAAATTAGAAGTCAATCGGATCCATAGATTTTGAGATTCGACTCATACCGTTTCATAAAACAATTTCGAGAAAAATGCTAAAGAAAAAGGGTAAATCGCAGGGCGCGGTTCGTTGTAGCGCAGATAGCGATCTGATCCTTCGTGAGAACCCACGTAACCTGTGCCACCATTCGGTATTTTTACAAAATCTTTGTTGCAAAGGAAAGTTACGACCGTAGGCCATAAAACTATGGGATTGATGTTTGCATCGTTGAAATGAAAATGAATTTTTCTTACATCCTCACATTTCTTTTAGTACATTTTAGCTACCAAAATCCCTCAAACATTTTCTACGATGCTTATTGGGAGATCTGTAATTGAAATATGCATAAGAGACTTCGTATCACATTAAAAGTAAGGAAATAAAAACATAAATATGAATTTTATTTGCATTCTAACGATGCAAACTTCAATACCATATAAAACTGCAATAAGAAAACTTTTTTTTTTTAATGGCAAGCTCATATAGACCTTTTAATGCGCGTATTTCTTTTTCACCGAAAATTATACTTAATAAGATGCTCCAAAAAAATTGGGCTGAAGTTTTCATCAGTGCCGCGCGCAACGAAATGTTTGTCCTTTTCCAAATTTCGAATTTTAAGGGGCCGTGTTGATGTTTCGAACTTTGTATGTTCCGACGGTTTGGAATAGCAAACTTCAATGATAAAATAAAAATCTTCAAATAATTCGTCCATTTATTGGAAATTTTGAATCTTTTAAAACTTCCATAGCCGAATTATTTTGACGGTGTTCGGATTTTCGGAGTTTTGGTCTGTCGGGTAAAATTCTTTCGGCTTTTTGATCTTTCGAGTAGTATTCTTTCGGCGTTTTGAGCGTTCAGATCATTCAAAGTTCAGCATTTCAACCCGGCCCCAATGTTAACTAATATATTTTTTGTCTGTAATGGTGTACTGGATCAAGATGTTTGGTCCGATCGAGTTCGATGTGGAAAATTTATATTTGTTAAATAATTTTTATCGACAAGGGTGTCGGCAACTCGATTGGACCGCTAGATTCAGATTGGTCTTAATCGGTGTGTCACAAGACTGTAAAATATTGCATTTTTCATTTCTCGCTAAAATCGATCGAACAGGCTCTCGTTCGAAGGAAAATGGTTTGGTGGTCACAAATTTTCTAGTTCCAACTACGTCAGGCCTTATTTAGCTCAAGGGATCGATTTTTATCCAATACGAAGGTCGAAATACTTGCGCTATATTATTTCAGATAACTTTCGTTCAGTCCGGTGCATTTCTTCCGGACCGCGTATCATCGGCAACACCGTTGATCCACTTGCGTCATTAACATTTTACAATTCTCGTCATCTCACTTCCGGCACATGTCAAACGCGGCCCTTTGATATGCTCTCTCATTTTCTCTCTCTTTCTCGCAATTATTTCTCATATCGCTGAAGCTTGTGGGCTTCGCCGCCCCATCCGTCCAGTTTCTCGCATCATCCCTCAGCCGTGTAGGCGGGATTCGTTAGCGAGGAAGACCCCACGGGGCCTGGTGGAACGTGCAATGGCAAGAATAACGTAATACGTTAATCCCTTACTTATAAACACAGATATTAGAACGGCGCCTGCATATACACTCCCGGCCAAAAGTTTTCGGACACTTCAGATAATTGCAAAACTTTCGATTACGGGATAATTGCCAATAAATGTTGAAATAATATAGTCATTTTCATTTATTATTTTACGAAGATACTACATAGCTTTGTATAATGAATGATGTTATTCTAATATCATTCTACAATTATCCAGAGTGATCGAAAGTCTAGCAATTATTTGAAGTGTTCGAAAACTTTTGGCCGGTATATATATATGTATATATACTTGTATATATATAAGGTTTTTACAATTTTTTATACAACAATTTAAACAATTTAGTAAAAGTCCTACGGTTTTCGAGTTTGTTTGGGCTATGTTATTATTTTTTTAATCATCTGCTTTTGTTTATTCGCATGCCATTTCTACAAATTATACGAATCGCCAATAACTAAGCAAGTTTTTAAAGTAATTGACACGATTTTCGTAGTACATAATTTTTTGTTCACACCGCAGGCTGTCAAAGTTACACGTTCGAATTGGTTTCTATGAAAATTCTGCATGAAATCTTTTTCTATAAAGTTTCCTTGACATTTAAGGTTAAAAAGAAGACTTTTCTAGATAAAGTAAATAACTAAGAGTATTTTTTTTAAACCGGGTAAAAATTTAACATGTGTAGAAATGGCATGTGAAAAAGGAAAAGCAGATGGTTTTTATCTCGAAAACCGTGGGACTTTTACTAAACTGAAATTACGCATATAGTAGGACATGATCTGACCTATCGAAAGTCGACACCAGGTGTCCTGTTTAATCTAATTTAAAAAAATGTTTGTTTCCTGTTTAATCTAATTAAAAAAAAATATATATTTTTTAAATTAGATTAAACGTATTGTTTCATAATATTAAACAAAACAATTGAATAAATACTTCTACTATATATATGGCTCTAATTTTTTGTTTTGTGACCCAGAAATTTCGTTCAATTGAAGTCGTCTTCAATTGAAATTAATACCAGAACTTTTTGACTGCTAACTGTTCAAGGTCCATGATTGTTATTTGGTTATTCAAAAATGGTAAAAAAAAAATTCATTCTGGGTATTAAAATATTTAAGTACCCGACGGAAGTAAGCGGTTCTTGAATTTTTCGGCTTTTTTAAACGTTAATCGCTCGGAAAGCACAGAAAAAATCATACTCCCACCGCGGGTGATGGCTTGAAAATTTTTACAGATAATCACGCATTTTTGCGAATTTTTTTCAGATTTGTAAATCACGGCGTTTTTTCGGAATTTTTTTTTATAGGGTTTTGAAACATGTAAAAAAAATTCAGGGTGTCTTTTAGAGCCAATGGAATCAGATAAAATAAAATAAATCGAATGGGCGGGTGTTAGGGACAAAGTCCACCGGATTCACGTCGAATACCTCATATATATATATATATATATATATATCTTTCGTTCGTCTTACGTTCCACTGACGTCACCTCCTTTTAAATTATTGACAGTCGGCCTAGTATACGATTGGAACCGCCATTTAGGAAACATGGGCTTACGCAAGAGTCTGCCCGATCTGTAGGACAGATCGATTCCCGCGATATGGCTCAATAAGACCAGAGGGGAAAACGTCGATCTTGGTAGATAAAGACGAGGAAGCTAAATTAAAAAGTTCAAAGGCGATCATAAATATTTATACCCGCGCGAACCAGGAAACTTGTATTTTCATTTTATTTTGTTCTTCTCCGATCGTAGTTCTGATTTATCGGGAATCTGTTTAAAAACACATCACTACTTGTACGCGCTGTTTGACGCGACGTCACGATCCACGTCTGATTTGTTTTGCCGTATTCGACACGATACAGTTCTGGCTGAAAATATTTGGCATCGTCATCACGGGCCTACATCATCTCGCAATATTTCCATAGTCAGAAATCGCAGTTGAAGTTTGTTTGGGTCTGCTGCGCCTAAAAAAAAAAACACTCAAAACGTATCGAGGGGTGAGACTGCTGTGACGATCGTTGAAGAAAGAAATGTTTTTTTAAGAAAAAAAAAATATTCGCCGAAGCCGTGCGCGGTCAAAAAATATTTAGAGTATAATTGTCATTGAATAATCGATTTTTTTTTTCGTCCACTCCTCACCCATGAATTTTACGCTTTATAATTTTTAAATTAACCTCGCGAAAGCTGCCGAAAAATAGCCGGCCAATAAATATTTAGTGGTCGCTCAAAGTTTTCGAAATTTACGATTTACGCCCAAAAATAAATCTCGCATGCACTATAATTCCTCGTAGCATAAAAACAAATAAACAGCGAAGTGTTAAATCTTCTAAATAATGTATTACAATAATTCGTAACAAGCACAAGTTAGACGATATGTGTTATTATGTATTATTATGTATTATTGTATTATGGCGTCGCTCCTCACAGAGTACAGTTACGATTCGTCCGCAGTTTGACTAACGAGAGACCAACTGTGGGACGCATTACGATGCGCGGAAAACAGCTGCCATTTCAGTTTTACAAATGGAACGACATATAATTTTGTTTACGGACAAGAGCTTTAAATAATTATTTGATGAAAACGAAGATTATAATTCTTGGGTCAGAAGTGTGAGGTAAATTTGAAAAATTTGTTTCTAAAGATAAAAGGATTTTGAAAATGATACAAAGCGTCAAATTTACGAGTGAGTAAATAATAAGTAAATAAAAAATAAGAGTAATAAGAAATTCGCGAAAATTGGAAATTTCAAAGCCACTGAGCAACCACTAAATATTCATTGGCCGGCTAGAGCTTTTGCGAGGTTAATTTCAAATGATAAAGCGTACAATTCATGGGTGAGAAATGGTCGAAAAAAGAATCGATTTTTTAACGAAAGTTTGAGTTTCCCCAAGGCTTGAGCGACCTCTACATATTTTTTGACCGCTCGCAACGTCCGCGACAATTTTTTTTCCTTTTAAGAAGATAATTGGATGGTGAGAAAAAGGAAAGAAAATAGAACTCAAATTTGTGCCACTCCCAAAATTTGCCACCAACAAATTTGAGTTCTATTTTTTCCCTCTTTCTCACCATCCATTTATCTTCTTCAAAGAAGAAAAAATCGTCGCGAAAGTTGCGAGCGGTCAAAAAGTATGTGGAGGTCGCTCAAGCTTCCGGGAAATTCAAACTTTCGTTAAAAAGTCAATTCTTTTTTCGACCATTCCTCGCCCATGAATTTTACGCATTATAAATTGTATATGTATATCCACATATTAATACTATATAATATAACTATAATACACAGAACAGACGACGGTTCCTACGCTTCTGTCGCTGACGGAGAGCTGGCCATAAGAAAATCAAAGACAAAAGACGATCTCCCGTGACAGCTAGCAATTCGTAAAAATCACATGATGCACGCGCGTTTGCATGTACATATATATTTATATATATATATATATATATGTGTGTATGTGTGTGTACCTGTGTGTGTATTGAGATGGGGATAAATGTTTTTTTCGCCACTAGATAACGCTGATACGCGACATCGTTTCTCGCAATCGTATCAATAGAAGGGAGCTTACATATAGACGTGAGGAGCCGGTGTCAACCTCATAACTTACTTGGCGCGGGGGACACCGCGATCAAGAAGGCGATTCCCCCTGGGCGAGGCCTTTCCATTGCACAATTTGAGGAAACGGCTGAACCTTCCGAATACTCCTAACGTGGGTATCTCGAGCGCACAATTTTTGATAGTCGGGACATGCGTTCGCGCAGTCCCGGAATCATCTAGATCGAAAAACAAATCGTTCCCAAATGATAAGCAATTTTGTTGTAGTCTTCTTGCTACCGTGAAAACATCTATACGTAGGTGGAAAGGACGGTTTTAGATTCAAGTACAACGCGACTGAGACATGATGATGAATAGTGAACATGACTTGTGGATGTTCAGGTGATAGGTGTATACGAGGAAGGACGTTTTGAGAGCCTTCAATTTTATTTTAGATGTAGCGTTGTTTTTTGGGGATATGGAAACCTGCAGCTGATTTCGAAGAGGTTGGAATTTCGAAGAAATTACGTTGAGTATGGAGGAAGCAGGTCATTATGGGGACGGTTGTCGAAGCCAAAAATCTTGAAAATGATGTTCCTGCGAAATGTGTCTCCATAGGTGTGTACGCATCCACACACACACACACACCCACCCACACATATATATATATATATATATTCCGTGTGATTTCGTACTTATCCATATATACGTGACCGTTGTCCAAAACGGCGCGTGAGTCCAACGTGGCAACTGGTTCTACCGGTCAAGAAACGACTGTGGGTCCACAGAAGTTTTGGCATGGCAAGTGGGATCCGACAGTACGAGAACGACGAGAATAGAGGAGCATTCATTTTCGTCCTCGTACAGGAATTAGTATTCGTCCGCGTGGGCCTTGTCTCGTCGGGAAAACCACTGAAACTCGAAAAAAAATCTACCGGTTTTGTCAGTCTGTTCTTTCCACACTCGATCGCACACCGTGGTAGGGCGAGTTACGAATCTGTTTTTTCGTGTAGGTTAAGATGATTTAGCATTTTACCGGGTTGTGCAATGATCCGTGCAGAAATTGTTCTAGGGATTCAATTGGATTTCCATACTCGTCCAGACTTCCTGATCCGGATCCAATGGGTTATCGCATTGGATCGCTATACTAAAACGTCACGGTTGTATATCGGATTCTAATCGGGATTCCTCATTGAAATTCAGTATACGCATCCAATTTGAATCCTAAAGAATTCCCACATTATCGAACAAAATCCGATACGATTCTTGATGGATCCCAAGAACGTCGCCAAGGGGGTGCAGGGGGGGAGGATGTCCCCCTAGATATTTGAAAGCATGTATATGAGGGCCTAAAATGTCTAAAATTCGTATTTCCCCCACCCCCGCTTCCCCATCTTGCCCCCCTGGCCCATTAGTTGGCGACGTCCTTGATGGCTCCCATTGCATTCTGTAGGTTGAACTTTCTAAATAAAGTGTGTAGATACACAAAAGAAGTGGATCTTAAAAAGGTATAAATCTTATCTTAAAGAAGTATAAATGTGGTCTTAAAAAGTACAAATTGCTTGAAAAAGTATATCTTAAAAATCGAATTGAATGGCATCACCGAAATTCCACTTTAATTGTCGTTTGTTATTTATTCTACTGCGCTTTGGCATAATATCACCACACGCGTACGCGCTTACGAAGCGTGCAGGTCACGTTTCACAAGCCGGATTTTTTCTTGTGACTTTTCACATGATCCCCACTCGACCGTGGCAAGAATTCTCAAATGCCGTTCATCGGGGAATAGTGCAGAATCCAATTGGATCCCAATGAGGACTACGTGCGGTCTCCCTAACAAATTCCTATAGTGACGCGGGTGCGTCTTGCGACTCCTCAACAATTTTGTGCACGCGATAACGAAAGGATATTTTTCGTTGGAGATCCAACAAACTCGGTTTGAGAATTACAATAAAAAAATTCTCAAACTTTGCGAATCGGCAAATAGGATGGAATCCACTTGGATTCCAATGTGGACTCCCTAGGTGCGGAGTCCCTATCCCATCCCTGCAGGGATGGGGCAGGATTTGGAGACCGCCCAACGAATTTCTGCACGGAAAGTTCCTTGGAACAATCGGCATTTCGGATGAATCCGGTTAGACCCGATCCGAAAAAAACGAAGCATAATTGTGATTGGTACAAGAGACATTTGTTACTTGTCAGGCCGGTCACTCATCGCGGCGACATCGTCGATAAATCTGCGCGCGATCAAGATATCGTACGACGCAGTTTCAATTTTTTTGATCGGATTATTTATCGGATTTTTCGTTCCGCTGTTTATCTTGGTTGCGAAGAAAGACTTCGTGGACTGTTTGAAGATGACGCTGTACCAACGTATGCAGCGGCTTACGGAGGTACGCGCAAGCGCCTCGAGACGTTGCGGTGTTCGCGTCGTGTCGATACGAAGGAGAAGAAAAAAAAACTTGTGGTAGCAGACGACGAGACCTTGCGTATATCTTATCAAGCCTGTCTCACTCTTTCTCTCTCGCTCTCCCTCGTACTAACACCTTTCGAAACTTGCGTAAGTTTCTCACTGTCCCGTTGACGGCCATTCTACCTGGCACTGCGAGTTTCCAAGAGACGAGGTGGCGTTTACGGCGATTCGGCCGTTAAGGGCGTTGCTCCGTCGAATGCTTTGCATCGGTGTACTCGGGGTTGCCGTTCTTCGGGCGCCGCCATCATTGCTACGGAACAGCCTCGAGGTGCGTTCGGAATCATCGCAGTTGAGACGAGCAGGCTGAATGCTGCTCTCAACATTATCGATACTCGGGCTGTTGAAATGTTTGCATCGGTAGGGTGCAACGAAAGTTCTTTCTTGGTTTCTACTCCTTTGTTTCAATTATTGACGAAAATCCTTTCGCCATCTTTAGGTCATCGATCTCTTCTAACACGGAACATCACTTGAGTGTCCGGCCTCGTTTTTGTTGAAACTTATTTATATATGTGATAAAGCATTAAGAGCTATTAAACACGTATTCTTTTTCATCGTTGAAAAAATGGTTTTTATGAGCGGGCTACCCCTTAAAAAAGGCTGAATGAAACTGAATCTGAAAAAAAAACAAAAATTTAAATCCTCTAATATAAAGCGATGGAAAATGCACGAAAGCAGTATTTTAAAAAAAACATCAATAGAGATGGCACTGCTTTTTTGAGGGGTGGTCCCCCTTTAAAACCGTTTTTCTGCGGGTAAAAAAATACGTGTTTAACATTTTTCAATAGTTTATATCAGGTACATCCATTTCAACAAAGTCGAAGGCGGATACTTCAGCGATGTACCTTGTAAGGATTCTAAAAAAAGCCAAGAAAGCCTCACACAAAAGGTGAGGCCAGTTTGGAAAACCTCATGCAACTCCAGCGATGCAATCTCAAACCGCATCGATACTGCTGGGACAGAACTTGCCATCGTCATTTCTTTTTCAGAAGTATCTCGAATCTGGAGGGAGTTTCCATACTAGACGGTATGTTGAAACTACAAGGTAATTTGTTGGAACTAGGCAGTAACCGTGAAACTAAATAGTAGATGGAAACTAGACAATATTTTGGGAAGTAGCTGTAATCTGAGCAGCCTCAATTTTCCACCCCTCGTGTAATTTTCCAACTTGGTGATTTTCCAACTTCTTCAGTGATGTATGATCGATGAAAATTGGCATGTCATTCACTCGTCTTCCAAATAGCAAGTCATGTGTGAAAACAAACATTTTTATTGGGAAAAACTAACCTAGATGAGTCACAATAGATCGGGATTTTTAAGAGGAACGCGATGCTTTGAGGAACGCTTACATTCTGTGGTGAAAAAATGCCAACGCGTAATGGCACATACATGGCACGTAATCCAAACACGATTCCAGAACCGACGGGACTTGAACGTGCAACTTTAACCAATCGGAAGAACGAACGTTTATTTCAAAATCCAATTCCGCTTGTTGTAAAAAGGAGTCAAAGTAGCGGCGCATCCGTTCGTTACACAAACACAACGTTAAAACTGACCGAACTACGACGTTTGGTGGGTGGCTTTAAAAACTAGCGTCACCAAAGGTGTATTCAATGGTAGGCCTGGCGTCATTCGGCCTGTGGCAGAATACGTGATAGCGTGCAGCCCCGTTGTCATATTTTCGGTATCGATGTGACGATAGACCGAAGAGAGGAATGGAAATGCCCAGTTGGTATTGAGGCTTTTTCACCGAAGGTTGTGACTTTTGTGTTGGCGCGATCCAATCGCGGAGTCGGCTGCTTTCATTCGGACGGTGATAGGAAGATCGCAGATGCTTAGGGTGCACTCGCGGTGCTGGAATTATCGTCGGATTCGTATTTAACGGTGGTGCTGGGCGCAGCTTCGGTACTGGAAGGTGCCTGGCTACTGGAAGGGTCCTGGCTACTGGAAGGGGCTTGGCTACTGGAAGCAGCTGATGTTGTGCTGTCCGTAGTCGATGCGTCGTCACCGTTTGAACCCGAATTGGGTGTTGTTTCGGTGCTGTCTCCGCTCTCGCTGCTCGATGAAGGACTTGCCGTAGTGACGACGGTACTGTCATCCCCTGGCTTCTTGTCGGGAACACCCGGCAACGTTGTTGGTTTTTTACCAATCTTTTCGGCTATCGTCTCCTGAACGCACTTTCTGGTTTTCCGAACGATGTTTGCCGATTGAGCCATCAACACGGTGAAAGCTTGGCTCTTCGAGCAGTACACGAGAGATGGCTGGAGAGTGCCCAGCAGTAAGGACAGTCTGCCAAGATTGTAGGTGACCGATGGTACGGCCTTGGCGGCGGTCCATGCTGCTTTGGCCACAACCTTTGTGACGGAACAAAAGCCAAAGGGATCGGCAAACGTAAAGAGTGTGAAAGCGAAAGAAATGGGGACCAAACAGTTGGCGTTTCTTCGTTGGACTATCTACTCACCAATTTGATGCAAAATACAGCCCGAAGAGCCGTCCTTGTGTTGTTGACGCTGTTACCGCATTGCTGACCTTCGTCCCTTAGGGCGTTGAGATTTCCGATCACGTCGTCCGCGGTTTTCTCCATCTTGTCCACGTACGAAACACCCGTATGAATTTTTCCCACGACGCAATCGCTCATCTTGGAGTAAATGTCCACAGATATCTTGTCGACTTCTTCGAGCAGCTGGGAACACTTGCTCACGTCTGCATCCTGGCCACGATTGAGTATCCTCTGGATTTCATCCTTAGTCTGTGGTAGAAAAGTGAGCGTTCTTTATCCATTGGATAAAGTCTGAATCCATCGGACCAAATGGATTCATCGGACCATTTGGTCGTTCGTCATTTTTTTTTACTCAAATCGCCTTGCGCACCCTTTGACTCAATTAATTAATCGCCTTGACTCACCCTTTGGATTAACGAGGCTACGTATTCGGTCAATTTTTTATTAATGTCGTGGGCTGCTGCTTCGATCTTCTTCAGCTTCTCGGAGGCACCCTCTCTGACACTCTCGAATCTGGTTCTCACCTGGCTTATCGCTGATGCCACTATGCTATCGATCTCCTGCTGAACCGAATGCACCTCGTCCGAAATGAAGGACGCGTTCGCTGCCTGGACATTAAAGGGAAGAGTTTTTTGTTAACGGATGCGGAAGTTCGGGGCGAAACGCTTCGACGGGAACGAAGTAAAATACGTATTGATTATCGACGGCCTTGCTGTTAACGTTCGAGAAGTGTGTTAGGAAATTTTGAATTTCTCAAAAACTAATGCTAGGACGGTATTTTCCGGCGGGAAGCCATGTGTTGAAACTTCAAATATTTATTGCTTTTAGGATTCCCGTTAGCGATCCTTGTAATTTTGGTCATGAGCAGGGGACGGTGAGGACGTGTTTTCGATGGAAACAGAACCGTAAGTCAATTAAGGGCTACAACTAGTTGAAATTCTTGAAAATATCGGTTTTTCGGTTTCGACGGATTCTCAAAATATAACGTTTCAAAAATATTCTCTGAAAATTTAACATCGATTCGGTCAAACTTGAGGGCGTTATGGGCGGTCATAGGTAAGTTCCGCGAAGCTGCGAACTTTGAGCACGTTTTTTTTATAGTAAATTTTTCGAAATCGGTGTTCACGATATCTCAAAAATCACTGCACCGGTCAACTTTAAATTTTACAAGCTACTTTTACATATCAAATCGTTTTTTTTTCATCAACCAAAGTAGAGCGTTTCTTTTCATAGAAAAATCGATACTTTCACTTTGGACTACGGCCGTTTATTCAAAAATCAATTTTTTTAAATCCTTCGTTCAAGCACTAGATGATTTCATGTAAAAACTAGATACACATTTGTAAATATTTTTCCATCCAAAAATTGTAGAAAATACTTAAAACCATACTCTTCAATGTAAACAAAAACAAAAAAACATTTTAAAACAGACACACGTCAACCCAGAAAATTATCACGAAAATTCCTCTTTCTTGCGACCACGAATTAGGTGTAGCCCGTTGAACATAGCCGCCTGTACCGGCACGGGTTTTCCACAGTTTCCCCGTGCCCTCGTAGAAATAATACGGAAGTGCATCAGGGAAGACGGGCTGAGAGCAGCACCCTGGGGTGTCTTTAGCTGACTGGAAATACTGACGTGACAAATGTGGGGTGTAAACGGAAGCCATGAGATCGTTAAAGTTCCCAAGGGCATATGAAGGGAAATTAGAAGTACTACTGTACCAACAGCACGTAACTCTTACCACACTTTTCGTTACACTACACTTTACTCTCATTGTCTTGCTCAGGCGCCCCGCGTCAATAATAATAATAATTAATCATGACGAGAACTTACCGAGGCGAAGAGTACGGCACACAAAATGATCGCAATTTTGGACATTGTGCCGTGGTGCTTAGCTTTACGTGTATGAAGTAAAAAATTATGTCGAACGTTGCTTATATATAATTTTGACGACTCGGGTGTGCAAAGATAAAAAAACGGGGTGGATGGGGCAATAAAATGCGAACGAATGTTCGGCCACTTGTGTCAATACAAGAGTTCATTCGGTATTAAAATCGGTATTTAATTTCCATATTTTCCCATTTCAGCGGGTTTTTGGTATTTTTTGACGATATTATTATTCATCGATGTTATCGGCTCCACGCGGAGCACCGTCAAATCATCCCCGCTGCAATTTTAATAGCATTTTTTAGTACCAACTAACAGTACAATTTATCGACAGTGCGGAGGGACGTGAGTCAAACACAATTTGTTTTTTAATTATTCAGCGGATGAACGGTCACGAGGATAATGCTTGTCGTGGGGTATGGATGGTATTATTTCCGGTACATTGATTAATAAACACACCAGCTTTTTATCGCAGGCTCAATCGATAATCGTTTTGACATAATCAAATATTGATGTGACACACTTGACATGGAACAGGTGTTTTAAGAGCATAATGCTTCATTGTTCGCCCTCGGGATAAAATCCCCTCCCCCCTCCTGCTGGTGAGAAAAAAGCTCGCGTGTCGTGATTTCGACATCAATTAAATCCGCCAAATTGCCTGTTAGTTCAAGGTGATGATTAATCAATCTTTCCGATATTCGTTAGCAATTATTCGCCGATTTTGTTATAGTCGCGAATCAAATTTCTACTCGCGCGAATCATAAAGATCGGCGAAAGAGAAACCTAGTTTCTCTAGCTCTTAGCTGAGACGAAGATAATTAAAATATGGTCGAAGATGTGACCAATGCAGGTCTTTGTTAAGGGACAAGCTCTTGATAAAAACCAATGAGCGCGTTAACATGATCAACAATTTTACTTGCGTGGTGTAATAAAATGCAGATTTGTATTTCACTTTGTTAACATGACATCAATTTCCCAATGACAAGTGGATGCCCATGAGGTATGCACATTATGGGTTGTTTTTTTTTTATCTTACGAATATAAACCTTGGTTCACGATGAACCCAAGGCCAAGAAATATCAATAATTCCAACGAGGCGAATTATTATGATCGGTAATAATTTGTATTGACAACCTTTCCAGCTGAAGCGATTATGGTGAAGTTTGCATCGTTGGAGCGCACCGAAAATGAGTTCTAATTAATTAAGTATTTTTTTGCTGTAATGGGCTGTGAAAATGTTATCTTATAAGAGACTAGCTTCCACGCGCGGCATCGCCGGCGTTGATGCACGCAAAGAATACATCTTTCCAAACAAACTCTAACTCCCCATTTCACTCCAAAAAAACCCCAAAAGCACGTATTTTCTTATTTACTTTGAAAAGTGTATAAACCTAGGTTCGCGTCAACCGACCCACGGATTAAGACTTTCCGCACAAACTTTAACACCCCATTTCACCCCCTTAGGGGTTGATTTTCGAAAAATCCTCTTTCAGTGGTTACATTATAAAAAGAAAATAACGGTCCAAATTTCGCATTTCTATCTTTGGTGGTTTAGGCTGTGTGTTGATCTGTCAGTCAGTCAGTCAGTCAGGGCCTTGTTCAACCCGATTAACATTCTCGTCCTTTTATTGATATTTATATATATTGATACACGACCTCAATTGCCAAAATAAAGGTTTTGGATAAAGATAAGAATTTAAAAGACAAAAATGAAAAAAATATCGTTGCATTTCAACATTGCAAACTTCAATGTCATCTGAAACGCCTCGTTATGATATACATAAAGAATGAAGAATAATATCTGCATATCTATGAAAACGCATGGATAAATATTGACAACTAGGTATATCTTTGTAGATTTATTCTACTAATAAATCTGCGATTGAACGTTTTTTTATTCAAGTGTCCGTCTAAGTGACTATGCTGCAAAGTTTATTGTGTAATTTTAGCCCGTTCGTCCTTAGCTACTTTTCTTTTGTGTTCAATGAAAACTTCCCTTTTCCCACATTGTCTAGAAAAGTGGCAGGTGACCCCAAATGATACCAATTTGACGTGGGTTATGCTTGATGGAAAATGAGTTGAATTACTACAAGGGAGTAACGCAATAAATTCGAATTAGGTATTTTGTCCCAATTATTTCCAGCAACACGGCATTCTCCTCAACCAATTGCACATTTTTCTCACACCGTAGAATTTAATAATCTTTTTGACACCGAACGTCTTGGAGTTTATTTGTAGTAAGATGAATGAACTGAGGGCGTGCATGTGCTTTTATACTTCATGACGACACGTCTACGAAACGGATGCTCAGAAGTGGATCCTCGTTCTTGGAAATTGTAAAGCTGGCGCGTTATTCAGACTCATTTCTGAGTCGACGCTTTTCACCAGGAATACCTCCCGAGGTCAGTGTACTGGCCAGTTTGCCAACGCGATCGTTTAGTTGTCAAAACGGGGTCCCGAACTTAGCCGGGAGGTTTCGAATGCAACACGGCTATCAATAGGATCACGCGGCGTGTATTCAGAAGTTTGAAAAGGCGATTCACCCCAACAGGCGTCACGAAACTTCCAGCGTAAACACTCGACGGTGATCAGTGGAGAGCCACACAACTTCCGAATAATTGATTCGCCACCATCGACGATATCTACCTTGGTGAACTCAAATTTTGATGGCGAGAACAGTATTTTACTAGATTTCAGTAATCAGGCGAAGTCGATGATGATTCATACGCTCCGTCTGACGGATTCGTAGGGACGGAAGGTCTTCATCGTATTCTAGCGCTGGGAACTTTGCATTCATTTTCTAAGGATTTACTCAGCATTATTTTATTCAATAAAAATACATCAACGAGGTTCGCAGCATCGCTGCTGAGCGAACCTTCGGACCATTGGAATTAGATTCGGAAACCTCTACGCGGATGAAAGTTACAGTGTTTAGGAATCGACACTATCCTTGGAGTTTGGACCATCTGCTTTTGAACCATCCAGAATTGGATGGTTCAGAAGCATCGGTAACGGATTCGGCTACTGCAGATGAGGGCTCGGATGCGGGTACTGACTCCGATTCGGCAACGACGGGAATCTCGGGGGTGGTGGGGTCGGCAAAGCTTGGCCGTCTGTTGCGGACTTCATCGATTTTCTCTTGAACGCACTTGGTGATCTTTTTGGTGATGACCGATGACTCGTAGTTGAAGGCCGTAAGGGCCTTCATGGTCGTACACGCGGTCAAGCGGGATGGAAGGGTCGTCAGCAGGAATGTCAGTTTGGTGGCCTCAACGGATACCGATGGCACCACCTTTACGGTGCTCCATGCTGCCTTGGCTGCGACCTGGTAGCACCAAGTCCAAACAATCAGTGTCACAAGCGCTAGTTTGGATATACTGGCCAAAAAAAAATTTGGATCAAGGCGGCAAAAGGCACTGTAGCGATTAGACCGCCATACTTACCGTATTGGTACATACGAGAGCTTTGCCTATCGAAAAAAAACCTTCCATATTATCCAGACACACGCGCGCATCAGTTTTGTGGAGGCTCAACGTGGCTAGCACATCGTCACCGGTTTTGAGTATGTTCTTCACATAAGTCGTTGCTTGTTCGGACTTTTCAGCGAAGCACTGCTTCATTTGAACGAGCGCTTGATGCGCTCTGTTCAGCAGTTCGTTGCCCAATTTCGCGCACTCGCTGACATCGACATCTCCAGATCCAGTGACCTTGGCAACCTCGTTCAAAACCTGTGTCATTGGAATTGACGCTTCATGCAGGGAGGTAGGCAACACTTTTGGTATACGGAATGTCTGGCAGGACGCATGATTCTGTACCTTTTGGACCTTGGATTCTACATCTTCCGATATTTTGCTAGCGAACTCCTTCGCCTGTGCCTCGATTCGCACCTTGATCTCTGCAGACTTCTGTTTTGCGTCTTCGAGTGCTGCCTTCACCTGCTGCACCGTACTCTCGATCAGACTGTTCAGGTTCTGTTGGGCTGTCGCTAACGAACCCGACAGGGAGGCTGCGTTCGATGTCTTGAAATTTCGGCAGATTATTTGCATAGGAAAAATCATAGCCTATCGGGCCTATGATTTTGGATAACGTCATCCATTCATGATTGGATGGATGACGGGTCAGCCGTCTACTAAGGCATCCATACTTAGTGAGTTTCTCATGGTAACCCAACCGACACTCGGTAAAAATTAGCCGCTTGTATTGCCACAGGTTTTCTAGAGTTTCCCTGTGCCCTCGTGCAAATGCGATGCAGTAGTGCATTAAAGGAAACAGTTGCTGTGAATGGCACTCTGAGGTAAGACATACGAACATTGGGATTAAATGTCGAGTGTTTTGAACATCGAGGCTCGTGAACTTGCGAAAATTGAAAGGATCCTGTAGTTTCTATGATTTGCTAACTGTCAGTACCGCGTACTTACCGCGGCCAATATGGCGACGCACAGAAAGATCGTAATTTTGAACATGACGGGTGATGCTGCTGCTCGATCGATGCAATACCTTATCGATCATCGATCGGTGCTTATATACGAAAAATGTTGCTCCCATTTCACAGCTCAAGGTCGAATAGCTGATGGTGCAAAACACGTAAAAGGTTACTCTGTCACTTGTGTCAATTGACATTGGCAGCGAAAATGATGTAATTGCTTAATCGTCGTGAACAAGTGTGATTTCGCTAATTCTACAACTCGGGGATATCCACTCTTTTGGTAGTTTGTCAAATTATAGCCGCGGATTTTTATTTGATATGATCGGTGAGATGTGAGACGCGCGAGGTGAGCCAGAGGGAGCTGTGGTTTTACGAGGTAAATTAGCGGAATTAATCAGATCTGCCCACACCAAACACACGCCGAGAGAAATGCGTGGTGTTCTCTACCATATTTTAACTACATTTTATATTTCCCTGAGGGGCCAATAATATTTTATAGCCATAGATACTGGTAAATGTATAGTACTGCTTATTAATATTTTAGCAGTTTCATGAATTATGCACATATGTTAACGTCAATTTTACAAATAAACCACCAATCTTCAAAACATACGTTTATTGTTTAATGTTATATAATACAGTAGGTTTTCATAAAATGGATCTGCCCTGATACTATCAAAAATGTACTTCTCCAAGGTACTAATAGTGAACAGCAGTGAAAATAGTGTCTCAAAATTACTTGAAATTTTAGCCTCCATAACCTCCATGTTTGTATGTCATATTAAAGTAAAAATATTCGCGCTTTACAAATAAATATTACGTTTCATTACTAAATTTAAATGTCAGGTAATTTTGAGACACCCTTTATATATACGTTGATTAAACATGTTGTCTGTGATTTGCGACGGTTTTATAGTGATCAGTACCATATTATAAGATACGACCTGCTATATGCGTATTTGGTGTCTTATTCAAGCGTTGGCTCAAGACATCAATGCCCGTATACTAAATGCATAGAATATTTCATAAATAAAAAAAAAAATACGTAACTGAGAGTTCTACCTCGATGATTTTTTAAATTATAATTCGCCATCCCCTGAATCCCTGTAATGATTTATTTAGAAGAAAATATTTCGCCTACACATGAAATCGAACCTACAACCTAGCTGCCTATCTTCTGCCTATCCACGCTGCCACTACGCTACTTTTTACGTCTCGAGCACATATATGGCATAAAAGAAAAGTTATTCCGGACGTACTTCCAAACAGCTGTTACCTGCGATTCAGGTGAAATTTTGTACGGATATTTTATAATATAAGGCATTGTTTAAACGGATTTTTGGCGCATCGCAATAGTTTTGTACCAAATAAATAATAGTGATTTGTACAATATTATATGATACGGTTTGCTAAATGCATAGTAAGGTGTGCTCTACAAGGGCAGAAGGTGAACTATAAGAAAAAGTGTTGAATTGATATCCTATTTTTGCAATGCAACAAACATAGTATGTAACAGTTTGTGAGGCATGCGTAGTTTTTGAAACTATTAAGCTGCGGTTGTCCGAACTGCAAATGATTTTTACGTCTTCGCTATAAGTAAACTCTACCATAAGTTTTTTCGAATACTCACTTTTCATAAGGTCTTCTAACAAATTATACTCGATTAATCTTGATGTTAACTATCTGAATTGTACGAAATTGAAAAGAATAGTACATATTTGACTCCACGAAACCTAACGTATCGTAGACAACATTAGTATTTGTACGCCGATTTCGTTACAACACTGAATTAACCATATCAATATTGTCAAGCATTTTACAATAGTGAATAATCATTTCGGGGATAAGAGATAGTCAAGCATACCACCAAAATCGCATGTTTAGGCATACTTTTCGCTCATAGTCATGTTAACCACATTATGAATGCGGTGTCAATAAACTAAAGGGTTTTTCAATGGGCGCGGGTAGATGTTGGCGGCCTGTGGCGGCCATTTTGTTTTGGTGGCGTCTGTCTAATCTGTTGATTATTATTCAGTCACTGATGCCAAATCACCATGGCACGTTACACGATTGATCAGCACGTCCAAATGATAAAACTTGATTATCAAAATAAGTGTTCGTTAGTGCAAACGTTGCGCGCGTTGCAACATTGCCGTATATGGGACGACGCCAACTTACACGAGGTTCACCAGGTAGCAATGCATCCACAAAAAGTTACTGTTTGGTGCGGATTTTGCGCCGGCGGCGTCATTGATCCGTACTTTTTTGAAAACGACTTTGGTGAGGCCGTCACCGTCAACGGCGAACGCTACAGAACGATGATAACCGATTTCTTTTGGCCCAAATCGAATGATATGGATGTAGACGACATGTGGTTCCAGCAGGACGTCACGATGCACATTCTACGTGAACGATTTGAGGGTATGGTTATCTCTCGCAGAGGTGACGTGAATTGGTCACCAAGATCGTGCCATTTGATTCCGCTAGATTTTTTCTTGTGCGGTTTCTTGAAGTCGCAGGTCTCTATACCAATAAGCCGCGATCGGCCGACGTTCTTAAAGTCAACATAACCCAGGCCATCGCTCAAATTCAGCCGGGTCTATGCGGCAGAGTCATTGAAAATTGGACCACTCAGATCCGTGCCACCGTGAGAAGCCTTGGCGGACATTTGAACGATGTTATATTCCATACATAATGGCATGCATAAGCCTTTCAAATAAAAAAAAAGAATTTCGTTAATACCTCATACACAGCTTGTTTTATTCCATTTCAACATCTACCTGTCCTTATTGAAAAACCGTTTATAACGAATTTGACTATCCTCTCTTTTACCATGGGCGTTTGTTGCAAATACCATGGACTTGTCGCTGAGTGCACCTTTCGCTCCTACACTTTGCATTTATCTTTGATGAATTCGAATATTTTGATGGCCTGAAAAGAAGTGCCTAGCCTTCACATTGTAAAACAAATTGAAACCGCCGATCGGCTCGCGATTTATACTTTGCTTAAGTTAATTATAAATAGTGAAAAAACCATTGGGATTATTGCAAATAAACATAAATATCACCGTGCCCGAGCATCCAGCTGCTTATCTTTTTTTCGGGTGTACGGACGATGTTTCTCGTATCTCCTTTTAGGATTATTTTTAAAAACTAACCTTTTTTCGTAAATATACTTTTATACCTAAGTACTAACGGAGCAATTTTCCAACGTATGGGAATTCCAGAGGCCGATCGTTATTCATGGGAGGATCGGGGGCCGTACCTGTCATGAATAAGGGGCAGTAAGAGGAGAGTTTTCAATGAAATCATTGTAGGGATTTGTTAGAATGATTTAGGTTTTTGTGGGTTATGGTTGAGTTTGTTGGGTCATAGGGGTATCATTCCCAAGCTAGTTTTGACTGAGCCATGTAGTATTATAAGGTAATCTAATGCCCATTCCTCCCCTGTAACTTTATATCTACTACCTGGTCTCATTATATCATTATCACTACTTGATTTCAACATTCATATACTATACTTTATTATTATCGATTATCAGCAGCTACGAGTCGCAAAAATGAGGATCATGGTTGAGGCAGGTGCAGCGTCTCTTGAAATCGCGCAAAAAGAGCAAGGTAAAAGGGTATAAATATAGCGGCACCTGTGTCACGTAATTGATTAATGGTACCATGATGGTACTGTAGTTTGCATCGTCAAAACGCAACGAAAGTTTAGTAGCCCGAACTTTGTCCCCTAAATTTGGGCTAAGAAAGGCACCCAAACGTTTTTCAGGATCCTTGTCAGAACTCTATAGCTTGAATATGCAGGATAAGATTTTGGATGATGCAAATAAAGAAGTAAACATTTTAAACAATTTTTTTTCGCGTTTCAACTATCCAAACTTCAACATCGTATACCATGCTAAACTAAAATTTTGTAGATATAGTAGCGCTAATATAAGATTTGATCTTAATAATCGACCGATCAATCTTTGTTCAACTGATTGCAGAATCCTGCTCATTGGCTGTATCATCCGTCGAAGAAGTCGCGGTCAGCCCTTCTCACGGTAAGAAACGGCGAGCGTTTTATTGTAGAAAAAAGAATCGTTGCCTGAAAATAAAGTGTAAATCGTGAAAACAATTTTTCTCAAATTTTCTCTTCAAATACTGTCAATATTATGATTTTACGAATATTTCAATGAAATCAATAATGCAATTACACAAATATTGGTGCGTCTCTTTTAAATCGGACGTATTCCGCTATCGAACATATAAGTAATCAGGTTTCCTAACCTCCCACGAATAAAAATACAACGAAACAGGTTTTTGCAATGGGGGGAAAATTGTAGAAAGATAATTCAGCGACCGTAGTAAAAAAAGGCAGTGAGAAATGTAAATTTATTCGTTTTTTACACGCAATATTTCAAACGCCAAATATCTTCCCGCGACCACAGCTGTGTATACCTTGAGTATACAAACGTGTGTACCCACTCGAGCTATAGTATAATTTTTGCATCCTCGCAATTATTTATGATCCGATGTGCAAAGCAGAAACGGTTAATCGAACTGAAATTTGTAATAAATTACATCGCAAGTATTGCGGAGAATCGTTTATCATGACCAAACAGAATTCCTCTATCTTGTCCATTGTTCGTAAGAGGCTAATGGTGACAATGTCGTTCCGCGTTGATTTGGCTAAGACTCGACCACGGTGAACGGACGACACATTGATTGATTGGCAGAATTTATTGTGCTCTAATGAAACTTTCGGATAAATGAGGACACCAAATACGAAGCAATTGAAGGATACGAGATTGCGAATTGTGAAAACATCAATGTACGACGAACGAGACACAACGAAATAAAATAGATATATCAAAACAGTGAAAACGATGAGAATAACAAAGGTAGAAAATAATAAGCATAACTGAGTTTAGAAGATGTGAAAATAATGAAGAATCAAATGGCCGAATAAGAAAATGAAAATGTACGAGAGAAAGGCAAACGATTGTATTATACTACAGGCAATAGAAGATTTTTTCTTGCACGAAATTGCAGGAGTTATTTTCTTTTCTAAATAGGTTCAGTATCAGGTACTGCATGTAAATGCACGAAATCCTAACAAATTTGGAGGGCGGAAGTGCTGCCATTCTGAGAAAAACCGTTTCGGTCTATTTTTCCGCAACCGTGCACTTGAGGCCAAAAATGATAATAACCTTTATTGTAGATAATTAAATGTCCTATCTTTTTTGTTAAATTCTTTTTTTGTACGACTCACCGCTAAAGACTTATACGACTATTACGATTTATTTATCGACGTTTGGACCCATATCTCTTCTAATAATTGTTTAAACAATAAAATGCTAATGACCTAAGTTGTAAATCTACAAATTTCCTACAACTTTTACTTTGCATCTTTTTCTCTACAATTAATATTTTTGAAGTTATAACGCATTCAATGTTGCACTAATGGGTGCAAGGTGAATAAAAACGAGGTATGCATAGTGTAATGATGAAAATTCAATAAATATGTAACAAAATATTAATGATAGTGACATTAGCAATAAATAATTTGCCTTCTTACCTACAAAAACAGCGACGGCCCGTTGAAATTTTTAAAAAATGTATATTATATTTTATACAATCAAATAGTAAGTACTCTACCTCGAATCGCCCCTCGATTATTATCAAATAATTAATTATACACTGGTGGCATAATGAAACAAACGAATAAGAAGGAGGGAAATTTATGTAAAAAGACATGGAAAATTTATTTTGAAAAACGTGCAACCGAAAATGAATCGGAAATCTTCTTCGACTCTCGTGCGTTTAGCGGGCAGTGAAGATTCAATTATATCCTTCTTCTGATGATGATGATGTTGATCATGTCAGAAAGTCTTCATCGCGTTCTACCCATTAAATGTGCCCATTGGTTTTCTAGGATTTTGCTATGAATTATTTTGTTTAATCGATATACATCAATGAGGTGCGCATCACTATTGAGCGAACGAGCGAAGCGTCGAAAACTTGTCGGGCATAGTTGGAATCTCCGCGCGGTTCAGAGCTGGAATCTTAAAGAATCGACTTTATCCTAGGATTCAGTGGTCGCAGATTTAGTTATAGATTGAGCTTTGGCCGCAGGCGCGGATTCCGATGAAGGTCCAATGTGACAATGGGGGTTTGTAGGCGACGGAGCTATTGGGG
The DNA here is from genome assembly GCA_951751655.1 of Ophion costatus. NCBI lineage: Eukaryota > Metazoa > Arthropoda > Insecta > Hymenoptera > Ichneumonidae > Ophion > Ophion costatus. The sequence continues at coordinate 30,714,003 of OX632363.1, forward strand.
GTTGGCAGGGGCGCCAGAGCTTGGCTTCCTGTTGTGGACTTCCTCGAGTTTCTGTTGAACGCACCGGGTCGTCCTCGTGGCGATGAACTTTGACTCGTAATAGAAGACGTTAAGGGCGTGTACGGCCGTACACGCGGACAGGCTGGCTGGAACAGTAATGGGATCATACAACTCCGCGCGGGTATACAGAGGAACATTAGAAATAAATGTCTCGCTTTCTGGATTTAAAGCTTCGTGAATGAAAAATAATTGCCGATCCTCGCTAGTCTCTGTAATCCGTTGGGACTAATGGGCGGTTGTCTTTACTTACCGCAGCGAATACGGCGAAGCACAGAAAGATTGCGCTTTTGGACATGATTGTTGGTGTGCTGCTCGAACAATGTAATATGTTGGAAATTATCGGTTGGTGCTTACATGCAAAAAAATGCATCTTCCATTTAACGCTTTGAATTTGGCCACTTGTGTCAACTAGCATTGCCAGGGAACGGTGCGTAAATGCTGCAAATAAGCTTTCCTTCTGCCGAATCTTTGGCACGCAACGGGCCTCAAAGATTGCGTAACATTGAAGCCAGCGCTGCATGACAAGCAGCCTAAATTGGAGCATTGCCATGACAAATTGAACTTGCAGTACGATAACGCTGGTCGCACGTTTGCTCAATCGGTTAAGAAGTACGTAGAGGGAGTGAACTGGATAATCCTATCCCACTCGGCATGTTCTCCAGAAATCGCTCCCTCCGAGTACCATTTGTTCCGGTCGATGCCGTCAGCGCTTACGGCTCAGCACTTCACCTCGTACGAAGGAGCCGAAAGAAGGCTGGATCACTGGATTGTCTCTAAAGAACACGAATTCATCAGGCGTGGAATCCAAATGACCCAAAGATGGGATGGAGTTAAAATTTGCATCGTTGGGTCTCTACGAAAATGTTCTCTCTCTTTTTTTTTAATATTGCTACAATCACTTGATGTATTCTATGGCAAATTTGGGTTGTGGAAATCAGAAAAATCCGCGAAAATAAAACGTTACAGTCATTCTCGCAGCCGAAAAAAAAATGCCGGAAAATTAGTATGACAACCAGCTAAGGCAGTAAACCAGTTTGGATGACCCAACAAATCGAATCTTATTTTATTCCATAATTTGTTACTAAAACTATGCAAGACTATGCTCCCAAAGTAGTATAAATAATTCATTACTGCCTTAAATTTTTAGTTTTTGGTAATTTTTTTTAAACGCGTTTTTCTGGAAATCACTTTTTTCGATTTGTGGACACTCCAGCTTATAATGTTTCTAACTTATACTTTTATGAAGTGATAGTTCTTTTAAAATATAACTACGCTCTATATGAACCTAAGTTTGGGGTTATACCATTGTTTAAAGTATATTTATTATAGCAAAAAGTTGATAAAATAACGGTAAAAATTATACTCGTTTGTTTGAACACCTCTAAAAGATGCAATTTTCAGTTTTTTGGTGAGCGTTAGGTTTATTTAGAAGGAAAACATGTTCTTAAAGTAATATTTAAGCCGTATTGATTTCCGATGAAAACCGTGGCCTCCAAAATGTATAATCCGATAGCGTATAATCTGAAAGTGCAACGTCTGATAGCGACCTTCGATGGGCGCAGGTTATATTTTCCATATTTTCAAAGGAAATGCTTCGAAACAATGGAAATATTTGTTCGTAAATATGTATAAAATATTCCCAAAGTGTGAATAAATTCTATCATTCATTGTGTAAAAAAATTCACGAAAATCACTAAGAAAAACGTACTCCAAAACTGGATTCCCGCCTTAACGATAGAAAAAATTAATTTCCGTTTCATTTCAACGATGCAAATTTTAACATCATAAGATGGGCCAACAGGGTGCGCGTTCGGAAGGGCAATACTTCAAATAAATCAGCTTGTCGATTTGCTACCGTATCACTATAATTTCTTTTTCTCAACATTGGGCGCTTTCATATACGCCCACCTGAATAATAAAATCGATAATGATAAACTTACAAGGAACATTACTTTGGTGTGCTCCTCCGATTTTGTTGGAACTTTCTTATATGGAAGAGTGTCACAAACTAAGAGACACATATTTTTTTTTTCATCGGCGGAAAAACGGTTTTAAGGGGTGAAACGCACCCTCGGAAATAGGGGTGTTTTTCGTTTTTCGTCGATAATGTTATCGTTCTCATCTCCAATGTATAGTACACGAAAAAATAAACATCGTTGCAATTTGACATTTTTTTATATCGAGACGAGACGAAAAACGAGAAACATCCCCATTATTGAGGGTGCGTTTCACCCCTTAAAACCGTTTTTCCGGCGATGAAGAAAAATACGTGTCTCTCAATTTTCGATACTCTTTCACATAAAAAAGAGGACACCAAAGTGATGTTCCTTGTCAGAGGTTTCTTTCAACGATCGAGTCAATTCGAAAAATGGACTATCTTTTCAAAGAAGATTATTACGGTTGCTAGCTGACGATCCGTCGTAGGTGTTTCGATGTTTTCTTATTCTCTATTTTCTCATCCATGAAGAAATGCAAGAGAAGCAGAAAACAGAAAAACAAGAAACCCGGAACCCCATGAAAATCCATTTACGAGCATTTCCTCGACGTTTCCGTTGCAGGAAACGGATTTGAACAACTGCCAATGGCCTGTCGATTCGTTCGTTGTATCCGGTCGGCTAGGAGGCTTTTTCGTCGAATCCGCGTTGCCCATATTCACCGTATCAGGGGGTGATTTCCGGGAGCGTACAGTCCCGCCGAGTACGCACCAGAATGAACGTGCATTCGTCGGGAGTGCCACCGGTAAACGATTTTCCTTTTCGTCACTCCGTCAGCTTCAAATTAAGCGTGCTAAATCAATTTCCGCAAAGACTTGCCGATGTGGACGACGGGCGGTTCGTTGAATCGACAGCGTAGTACGACCAAGTTTTCCGTAGTTTGATTGATGTAACTTTCGGGCCGGAATATCGCAGCGTTTAGCCTGTTCGCGAAAATTTTCACCTCAACTTCTCGAACACCAGGACCCTTTCAGCTAAGAGTCAGTAACTTCGTGCGTGGGAGGATATTGCGATAGTCCTGAAAATTCATGCATCCGAGTTAATGGCGTTTTTACTGGAAAAATCCTCGGAATTTCTTGGTGGCTTCGCGTAGCGTTGCCAAACGGTTAGAGAAGATGGAACAATGAACGAAAAACTAGAAACAAATGGGTGCGATCCTCTTATTGGTGCAACTTTTGTACAGTCGGACCCCCCAATAAGAACGCTTCCCCGTTTTCTTGCTCGAGCGCTTCCCCCACTCCTACTCGAACCCCGAGCTCGAGTCATTCCGCATGCGGGTTTCTGAATAAGAACGCCCAGCCTAGGAGAGCTTATAATAGCAAAATGAGATAAATATTGTAATGCACATTTACGTTTTTCTCCTTATACTATGAAGAAATGTTGTTATACAATACGAAATCAACACTTTTTGTTAATCGAACGCATGCATTTTTCGAGTCAATTATAAAAACTTTATTTCCATTCATAACAAGTGATGTCTGTATATTTGAAGATTGTCGTACAAAATAGCCGAAGATTCAGATAAGTGATTAAAATTATTTTCGTTGTATTGGCCGTTGAACGGCTTTGCCGTTCTTGTTGAGGGGTCGGACTGTACATAGTCCAAATGCGAATGTTTACCTTATTCAATAATGCAATGTACACAGTCACACTATTACATGAAAAAAAAACATTTCTTGCCCCTTAATACTCACGTGATAAACAAGAGAACGTGGCAACTGTCGCGAAGCACGAGGTTGAAGTTTACATCGTTTGAATGGAACGGAAATCATTTTTTTTTTCCCAAATTTCCTTCGGCAGATTCGAGCTCGAAAAATCCCGCAAACATTTTTTCGGATTCTTTTAGCGATCTACAACAAATGTGAAAAATATGATTTTTGATAATAAAATGAAAATGAGTAAATTAAAAAAAAAATTTTGCGTTCCAACTATGCAAACTTTAATCCCATTGTGAAGCCCCGGATGGTGAAGCTGGCGAAGAACGCAATCGACCGCGTGAATTTCTGACACTCGCGCATTCGTGGTTGCTCGCCTTTAGGTGCCATACAAGGATTTTAAAATAATTTCTAAAGTCCTAATGTACTTTCCCACTCAAGCCCGTGTCTGTCGAGTGTCGTATATTTCGTAATGGTATGTGGGATATACTTGCCTAAATGGTATGCACCCTCAGGACTTTGGGTGTCATCGCCAACCCCTCAAATTGCAAACCAATAAAATTAGCGTGATAGGCTGATGTATTTATAAGGCAAACGAAAACCCGAGATTATCTCAGGCGCCGGAAATACGACTTTTTGCGACTTTTACCCTCCCGTTAAGGGTGGCTTCCGGAAGTTGAAAATCGTTGTAAATGTTTTGCAGCTTCGCTCAGTCACTAGGAATATACACTGCAAATGCAAAACGCGGGAATATCTTTAGAGCTGGCGATACGATTTTTTAACACTTTTAACACCCCCGGTAAGGGTGGAACCCGAGAGAATTTTAATTCCTACTCCGATTCTAATTTAAGTCCTATTCTGAAGTCGAAGTGTTCAATACGATGATTAACAATATCTATTTTTTCAAAGTTCTTTGTCACCCAACGGTGCAAACTTCAAACCCATGAATATAACAGAGGATCATAAATGAGCACGAAATATTAGCGATCAATGATAAAATATTCACGAATAATGTACAATTTAGTCTCGAATCGTTAAGGTGAAATTACGATTTAGCGGTAAATCGTTAAGGTGCCGGTACGGTTTGGTGAAAAAAAATCTTTAAGACGCCGGTACGATTTGGCAAAAAAAATGTTAAGGTGCAGGTACGATTTAGTAAAAAAAAATCGTTAAGGCGAAGTTACTACTCAGTGAAAAAATTGTTGTAGCACATGTACGATTTAGTAACGAATCGTTAAGGCGTAGTGACGATTTAATAAAAATATATTTAAGCAGCAGGTCCGACTTAGCAGCAAAAAAAGTCATTACGATTAGTTACGATTAGTTACGATTAGTTATGATCAAAACGATCATTACGATTGTTACGATTTAGTTAAAAAAAAAAATTAAAGCACAGGTACGATTTAGGCAAGTCTACCCTAATATTTACATCCCGTTTCTCTACGTTGCCGAAACGTTTGCGTCATCAAGCGGTAACAAGCACACGATCGATCCGCCTCCCAGAGTTCACGAGAGCGACGGCTCGCGGCGGTTCGTTAATCGCGTTATATTTTGACGACGATGAGTCGCGGAGTCGGCGATAATAACGATCCACGAACGATGAATGGCTCCATATTTCTCGCATTTACGTGTCCGTGGTCGTTCTCGCGCTCGGCACAGAAACGAGAAGATCATTGATCCGGGATAGACGGTGACGTGATTATGCTCGCGTTATAATGCTGTGGCTCCGTTGAGACTGATATCTTCAGGAAATGCAATCCGCCGGCTCGTATGATACATATCATATGGATGTGCATTCTCGCGGTTTTCTCGCGCCCCATAATGACGCCACTGGCACAACAACGTCCGCGTTCCTCTTTGGACCAGAAGTGAGTTCGGTGGTCTACCATATCAAGCTATGCTAGCCTGGGCCAGTATTCGGTTGGGTGACCGCTTAGCCGAACACTCGGAGCATCAAGGTAGCGAAATAAATAAACCGGAAATATCGAATGATGGTCGTCTTCCAGCATGCTCCACTAAATATCACTAGCAGTAAATCAAAACGATATAAAAACCGAAAAATAAATTCGAGCCATGACATAGGTACGAAAAAAGCGACGTTGATGTACAATTTCGAATAATTCGAATTTCCTTTGGATATATAAGGTAAATGGAAGAAACGTGTTGTCTGGGCTGCCATTGACGTTTGTCGATTTTGAAAACGTGCTACCGATTTACGCGCCACCGTGAAATGGTTGTCATACAGCCGACGGCGGACCTGGCCATACACCTTGAGTTCCTTGGGCCGCGAGTCCTCGAGCACGAGTGAATAAAGTGAACGAGGTCGGCCGGAAACTGACAAATGGTCGCAGAAATTTAGAGTACGGGGAGAGAACGTACTCAACGACGACAAGTGACGACGTCTTTTCGTTATTTTCGCCATCTCTTTCTTCTGCTATCTAGCCATCTCTGACTTGTGCTATCTAGATGCTCCACTATTCCACATCGTGAGCAACAATTGAAATCCGCAAATTACGCATTCATTCGTTTTTTTTCTCACATTTATATTTATCAATTAATACAATTGTTAACAAAACTGCGAATTTGATTTATCTGCTGGCAACAAGGATCGTAAAAGCTGTTCAAGAAAGAACGAACTTTGCTCGTGAATTCTCCGCATTTTGAAGATAGTTGAGGTCGAGCAGAAGCGTAAATCAGGGTTTCACCTCTATAATGGCTGCGGAGCTAATACATATGTATATGTGCACGAGTATGCATGTATAGATATCCTAATGTTATTAGGTACACACCGAGACTTGTTCCATTGTTATAAAAAAATCGCGGGAATTGTTCATCGTGTTGCATTAGATAAAGCTCGGAAATCAGCTGGATGCAATTAACCCCGGGTCATGTGCACCTAAACTCTCCTGCCTGACGCACTTTTCCATACTACCTATGTTAATGAATTCAGCACGAAGTACAGTAAAGAAAAGCGGGTTCGGAATGAGGCCAAGAATGTTATCTACATTTTATTGTCGTTAGCCTCCTTGAGACAATGCGAAGAGGAAGCAGAAAGGCGCTATCTGGATGCATCTTCCTAGGTAGAGGGCTTATCCGACTGCCGTCTTCTGGATAGAAGAATAGGTGCGACCAATCTGCCATCTTCTAGATAACAGAGACGGCCTTCTAACTGCCAGTTTCTACATAGAAAATTAGATCTACCAGGTGATACATAAGTTCCCTTGCTGATTTATAAGTGCATCAGCGGATGGACCTACTTTGGATGCTGGCAGTTAAATAGCGCGTTTTTAAATCTATAAGAGAGCAAACGAATTGTGCTTATTCATCCATCCACAAGATGGCTCTTCTCTAAGCAGAAAATGGTAGATACGTGCACCTGATCATTGCATGACCTATCGGTTATTTTCTTAATAGAGAAGGTGCCGTTTAACTGACATCCAGATTAGAAGAATAGGCCCATCTCTATGTCGACTTCTGAACAGAAAAACCGTCATCCAAATGCCAACTTCTAGATATAAAGCTCTGCACCTGCCGATGAACTCATAGATCAGCTGATACAGCTAATTGGCCATCAAGAAGCCCGCAGCTACATACTCCAGTTTCTATCTAAAAGATAGCGAATGGATGCCGCTTATTCTTCTATTCAGATGGTAATCGGACGGCTGATTCATAAGTTCGAAACATTTTCCTCGCAATTACAGACAGGCTGATACACCTACCTCTAAAGGTAACCCGTTGACGTAGCGGCAATGTCCGCACCTGTGTACTCAGGGTTACCGTTCCTCAGGCGCATCCACGCAAGCTTCCTTTGGTCACTTGAAATATTTTAGCGTTTGCCCCCCAAAGAACCGTTATTCGGCAAATACCACCAAGCTCACAAAAGTTCCACATGACATTGTAGTCGTCATGTCGTCAATGTGATGTGGCTTGAGGCCTTGAGCTGTTAATCCTCATTCGCATTTACGGTTTGCACTCTGGAACTCTTACAACTATACCAAAATCCAAAAATGCGATTGCTGGGCTGCAGGACATGCTGAATTACAGATTGGCATCACTATAGCAGGACAACCAAACTTGATGCTACGGTGTGTATAAGCTTTGTGTGTATAAGCTTTACCTCGTCTCTTACGTAATAACATTATCAGACACGGGCCGTACGTCAGGTGGTCGTTTCACTGAAATTCCAGCTCATAACTGACCTGTCGCTGAAACTTTACGCCTCGAGAGACGTGAATGCACATTCGTTATCAAGAATCTCTCCTGGAGGGTCGGGAAGAGAGCGAACAGAGAGGACTTGGAGAGGGAGTTTGTTAGTAGAGGGAACGAGAGAGGGACAGGGACGAAGCTAAAGGGAACGAAGCCACGAGTGAGAAGGATGAAAAGGGAAGAGAAAGACGGGGCTGCGAGAGACGAAGAGAGAGAGCCAGCTTCATCTCCATAGCTGTACGATGAAGCACTGTTGCCAACTCTGCCAGGTACACGTATATTCATGACGAAATATGCACGGGTACCGCGTCTCTCTCTTTCTCTTTGCCTCTTTATATTGCTGGGCCAACCAACCGAGAATGTCCATTAATCAGAATGCGAGAGATAATGACGTGATTGCTTACCATAGCAAGGGATACGCCAAATATAATCTCTTCTGCCAGGCTTGCGATTGCCGATCTCTCTCTCTCTCTCTCTCTCTCTCTCTCTCTCTCATACTCACTCTTATTTTTCTCTCTCCCTCTATTTATTCTCTTACGGACTCACCTGATGCAACGAGATTTACTACATTTCTGCACCGCCTATAAAGCTTTCACATTGACGCTAAACAATGGACACCGTAATTGTGTCACACGGTCATGTGGCTAATGAAGGAAATGTCAGTGAACTATAATGGCGACGAATTACGAGAGACCAGAGTCGACCGGAGCCCCCCCTTTTTTAGATTCGTTTCCCCACTTTCGGATGGATAAATAGATATTTTGAAAGCATCTTCGTAACGTTGAGCAGCAACATATCTGGTTGTTTCGAGGGTGACTATTTATTTTTCCATAGAGGTTGTTCCTCCTGAAAACAGACATACCTAATGACTTTTATATAATGATGCCACCGTTTATCGGAAAGTATTTTGAAACCCTTTACTTTTCAATGATGTTGCGTATGAAGATAAAATGATCTACCCCTAAAGAGTGTTCCATTTTAATTGCATACCCCAAATGAACCACGGAAAAGGAGTTGTATGAAATAACGTTTACTATAAAAGATCTACGGTTCAGAGGACGGCATCTGCTGGACTTATTATAAAAATTGCTGACGCTTCCTAAGATCTGGCGATATTATTTATTATTTCAAATAGAACAATATAGTTTTCACGGGTAAAAAAAGATGGTCGTGAAACGAAACTAGCAAAAAGAAAATCACCTTTCGACACTGAAGAAAAATGACTTTGGCTGAGTAAATTTATCATTGGGGGATGCCAACGAATTATTATTTTTTTCAATAGCACATTTGGTTACTTTAAGAATAATTTATTCCATCCAACTACCGCACACTCGGGAAAATCAAATATTCGATTGTTTCTGTCATTATCTCATTGACCACCTGTGGATAAACGTTTTCTTGATCCACATGATTCGTTTGTCTCCGTATGGCTTTTTCGTATTCGTTTTTCTCCGTATGGCCGTATGGAAAACCACGAAATTTGTCGATCATGGAATTTTGAAAATGGATCAAGTCTTCATGAATGTTCCTTTATCGACGAGTACAGTGCAAATAACATCACTACGATACATACATCATTTTCGCAATCATCGAGGAAAGGATGATGCTCCGAATTTTTTTGATCTACTGCTTCTCGGCGTCGAAACGGAAGGCATAGAGAATCACTTTTATGCTCATCAATCCCGGCTTTACAATCGTCTCTCCAAAAAAGAAAGGATCGAGAACGTTTCAGGCACTTGTCGCTCCAATGGATAAACAGAGAAGCAGCAGCTTGTGGTTGGCACATCTACCGGTTTCATGATTTCGTTTTGCCGAATTGTCGAGAAGAGATGTCACGTTTATTCGCAAATACAGTTGCCTCGGATTAATCTTCACGTTGAACCTGTCATAGACAGAACCCTTCACCGCTAGCGCTTTTTCTCAACAGATGTACAGCAGTCACACGCGTTATATCATCACGACTGTTTTATTAGCCGAATCTTCATTCACTTACAATGCTCATCAGGTCTTTGCGCAATTCCAATGAATTTCTCCTTTACCGATTTTACATTGAGAAGATGATTTCGCTTAACTGACACAAACAAGGACAATTATTATCCGAGAACGGTTGAAATGCCAGGCCATTGAAACCATTGAAATTAACCAGAATTGACCTTTCGATTGTCTTTTCTTCACTCCATTTATACCTGCCTCCTTTCCGTTATTCTTTCAGTTCTTTCAGTTATTCGAGTTCGCACAATGATATTGTATCGCTTCTGGGAATGAAAAATCCTCAATGCGAAGCGACAACGAATGGCTTGAAGGATGAAAATGATACGAGTAAAACAACCCCATTGACGGTAGACGTATTCCTCGAATAATCAAACAATAATTTCTCGGAAATAATAACCAAAGGGTCTTTGTTTCGAATATCCATTGATGAAGGCTTTGGTCCAGATTCAATCCTAAGAATTGGCATGACGTGACCGTGGAGAGCCTCGGCGAAAATGATGAAATCGGTTAGACTACTATCGTGCCGCTATTGTTTATTGGATGAATTTATAAACAATTTTTTTGCACTTTGAGGTAGCACGGTAAGTTTTCAAAAAAATCCATCAACTTTTTTCAAAATAGACTTCAAACTCGCCATATCAGTTTTTGGCCTAGCATGAGTAGGGTCGTCCCCTTAAGCTCCAACCCTAAAGTCAGCATTGTTAGGAACTTCGAAAAATGTACGTTAATCGTAAAACACGATATCATCGCGGGTCTGTTTCATGCTCGTTTTGAGCCACGAATACATATATACAAGGATATGAAAATTCACCCCTATATATAGAACGTTCCCATACAAGAGAGTTCGTTGCCACTGGGATGTCGTGGGAACCGCTCCCCGCTCGATATTACGATGCATTGTCGGCGTTAGTTTTTTTTTTTTCGTGGGGTGTCGTTCTTCGATAGTCCCCGTTAGTCCCTCAAGACTCGTTGGGATGACCACACACGCGCTACAAGATTTTTCATATTTAATAGCGCACCCTGAGAAAACAGTTTATTTATAGTAAAGAAATACACTTAGTTGGCACTTTTGTTCAAATATTCATTAACTGTTGCAAAATTTCTTAGTCGTTAAAAAAAAATTGTGTTCTCATGGCAAAATTTTACAGCCGTAGTATTTCTTTGAAAAGAATGATTCATTTGATCACTTTTATTTTTCTTAACTCAGTAGATGTTTATGGCAATCACATAACGAGTTGAAGTTGTGATATGATAATATAACTCAAAGGAGTAGAGAGTTGTTCACAATTAATATATTTAGATTTGGGGCCGTTAACGTATAGTTGCCGCGGCTATCCTGGGTTCGATGCAAATGAACATGTCACAACAATTAACTGATCTTCATTCGAAACGACTATTTCGGCCGCATTTGAGCCTAGAGTCACACAGTTGACGCGACGACTTCTCTATTTAACACAAATAAGGATTTATTAACTACTAATGAATCTGTATTTACGATGTTGGCCCAGTAGTTCTTTGAGATAACAGTCGTACACTTATTACAAAACGAATATTTGGTAATAATTTAAAAATCTTTAATTAAATCAAATATAGCCTTGTTAGCAAATAAATGTTAAAAAATCGACGACTCTTCTCAAATGTATGATTCATTAACTGTAAGAAGGTATTTATTTCGCCATATCCAACTTTACCATTTGTTAATAGTCAACAAATCCTGGTACATGAAAATATATTGTTTTCTCAGTGCAATGTTCTTATAATAATAAAAATAACGACCACGGTCTGTGAAAACAACAACAATAATAATAACAGAAACAGTGAACGTTAAAAAAAAATAAATTGACTAATCGATTTTTATTTTAAATATTTCTTTTTAATTAGAATTTTTTGAAATAATTAATATTTATTAACTTATTCATATTTATATTTAATGATTTAGTAATCTAATTATTTTCAAAAATATTTATTATTTCATTAATTACTAAAAGTTGATATTTTACTCACACAATTACAGTTAACGATTATTTAATTCGGAGTTAATTTTTTTTACTAAATCAACGTTTTTAATTATCTGATCAACTTCATCATTCGATCACGCGAAATTGTGTTTTTTTACTGACGAATAATACACAGAGGATCAACACTCAAGAAACTGTATCGACTATTTTCATTAAACGATTGAATCCTCAGATAACGGATTCGCCCTAATTTCATATAAATACTGCACCCCCCCTCGCGTCGCTCCCCGTGTTCAATTTTTGGATACCTTCTTTTGCTTCCCATACTCTTAAGGAGAACGACGTTGCAGTTTGCATCGTTAGAATGCAACAGTTTTTGTAAATTTCTTGATCTTTATTATCACCGAAAATCTCTTCTTTTTTTCAAATTAAGGTCGTTAATCTCTCAAGAGGGTTAAAAAAATGTACGATGGATTTTCGTAGCCTGAGTTCTCAAAAAACAAATTTGTTAAAATAAAAAGTATCAATTTCGGTTGCGTTTCGACGATGCAAAGTTCAGCATCATTAAGGCGGCTCTGTAACTGTAAATCGTAGATAAGATTCTTGCCCTAATTGCGAGGCCACCTTTTTTTTTATTTCGTACTCCGTTCTGACTTTATTTACATAAAGGTAGCATGGAAAAGTATGACGCGGGAATTTAGGTGCACGTGACCGCGGATTAATTGCATCGCGCCGATTTCAGAACGTTATTTGATGCAACACTATGAGGGATTCCCGTGACTTTTTTTCTTCTTTTTTCTTACAACAATGGCACGAGACGAGGTTTGTACTCAATACATCGGAATATACCTGTACAGGTATACTTGCGTGTATCCATATGCAGTAGCCCCGCAGCCATTGCAGTGCCATTATGACGTCTCCCTTTTGTGTGTTTGGTGGACTCGGCGGATTTATGCGCGCGTCTCTGTTCACGCGCGAATGTTTCACTGAGGCAAACAGCCTTGACGCTATAAAAATTCCCATGTGCGAATACGTATAGAGTCTCTCCCTCCGGCTCTCAACTGCCGCCATCATAATCGCGTAACCACTCTTTCAATCGTCGTTGAGCTAACGCAAATTCAACTTTTGCATTTTTCGCGACTTTACTTTTTTCTCCTTCTCCGACTCACCTCGTATCGAATTAAAAGAGAATTGTCACCGAAGGACAAAATCCTTTCTACAAAAGATAAATTTTTTTACCCAGTTTTTTTTTAAACCTTCAGTTAATACTTTTATCTAGAAAAGTGTTCTTTTCAACCTTAAGGGTTAAGGAAACTTTATGAAAAAAGATCGTGCCAAGTAATTGGCATATTGTGCCAATTACTTTAAAAAGTTGCTTAGTTATTATCGATTCATATCATTTTTAGTAATGGCATATGAAAAATCAAAAGCAGATGAGTTTTTTCAAAAAAATAACGTAAAGCGTAAAAAATATATATATACACACACACACATACTGTATATATATATGTATATGTATATGTATATATATGTATGTATGTATGTATGTATGTATGTATGTATGTATGTATGTATGTATGTATGTATGCATGTAATACAATCGCACTCGAATACTGAGAGCGTACGATGAAATTGACCTGACGCAGTGCGAAATTCCGTCAAAAGGGGTCATCTTAATTGTGGGGCAAGGATATACCTGTCGCGTGTGATTCCCTATCATGGGAATACCGCAGCATGTGCGGCATACAATACAATGCTCCTACGAAATCCTAATAGTGAACTAGAAAGGGCTTGCTCGAATGTGCACATTAGGGTGTCGAGACATGTCGCTTGCGCCCTTAAGTTGTTGATCGCGTGTGGCATACATGGGTGGTACATTATCGCATTGTCCGACCCCTGACCATATGGTGCCGAGAATTCTCGTGGACTCCTGTTCGCGTTCTCACCGCGTCTCGTCCCCTATCCTCATAGAGCATACGCGCGAATGATTAATTCACGGGCGCCATCCACGAAACGCTCTTTCACTTCGGGATTTTCGGCGTGCAACGTTACCTCGTTATCTCACTCCAAGACTGTCAATTATTAGCCGTTTGAAAAACACGATTTTGAGGAGTTTTTTTTTCGAATACAATCCCAGGCTACCATAAAATGGGGTTACTTTGAACAGGTTTTGACATCCTAAATTGCAACTGTTTGTGGCTCCAATAGAACAATGTGTGCGTTGGCTATCTAATGTATAAGAAAGTCAAGCCCCACCATCCCAACAATTTTATATATATTTTTTTAAGTGTCAAAGTAACCTCAAGCCTGGCGTTTCTTTGGCAAGGCATTGAAAGGCAACTTATGTCAAAGATTAAGGGTTACTTTGACAACGTTTTGATTTAAAAATATTTTATTATGTTTTATGCATTAAAGGAATTCAATGAAAAACAAGGATTTTTTACAATCAAATTGTCATCTTTGTTACGACAACATTTTACCCAAAAATATCAAATACCTGGGGTACTATTACAGACACTTGATTAGTCTTATAATTATCATTGAGATAAAAATCAACTTGAGCCACATTACAATAAGCTTTAGTGATGCTATAATAAACTTGAACAGCAAATTTGAGCAACAATAGAAGAAATTATTTATTACTAATTAATTAGTAACGTATTTTGGCGCTCTGTTAAAGTAAGCCTAAAAGCTGCCACAGTTAACCTTAATGTCAATTTAACCCCATTTTACGATCATTTAGCCGTAATATGAAATTCTCAATGACGTTGAAATTTGCATGGCTGGAAAGCAACATTTTTTTTTCTGCATTTTTAATTTATTTGTTTTGATCATTATTCGAAGCCTGTTTTTGGCAATTCAGGTCGAAGATTTCTAGTAAGAATACGTTAAGACATTCGAGCGATTTTCACAGCCAAAATGGGGAAAATATATTTGAGAAATTTGGAAAAAATTGATTATTGCATTGCAACGTTGCAAACTTGAACGTAATAATTCTCAAATATGTATCCCAGGTGTGGGATACAATCGGTCTTACGTGGCATAAAATGACACGGACGAAAAATCAGAAGCATCGTACCGAAATTCATTTTTTTTCACCTTTAACTCGTTGTCATCCACATTTTCGGACTGTTTCAGGCTGCGAAAACGATTCGAACGCTTTGCAGGTTTGTTTCTAAGTTCCACAACCCAAATTTGCCATGAAATATTTCGGATGATATAAACAATAAAAAAAAGCGTTTTCGTTGAGTCCCAACGATGCAAACTTCAACTTCATATCATTTTTTCGTTGCACTTTTTTTTTCTTGCCAAATCTGAGAGTGAAGAGTGTTCTAAAAATTAAACGGGTTAGTAGGTTTTGAACCATGGGGTTGAAGATGGCATCGTTGGAATGCAAAGAAAATTCTTTTCAATATCTCATTTTCCTTATTGTCCAAAAATATACTTTGCAGCCTTAGGTTCTAGATCGCTAAATGATAATCCTAAAAAATGTTGATTTTCGTATTTCAAATCTGCCAAAAGAAGTTTGGGAAATAAACAAAAACTTTCTCGTTGCATGCCAAGGAGAAAGAAATTCGAAAAAAAACGGCATTTTATTGAGCGCACATTAAACTTATGTCGTGGAACAATGGTTGGTCTGAAAAATGAAAATGAAAAAGTTCTATAAAGTATATAAATTCAGTTCTCCTCGTAGGTGGCCGTTTTTTTGGCAAAAAAATCACCAAGTGGCAGGTGTTAAAAAAATTGTAATTGCGGCGAAAAATTTATTTATATTCGGGGGCTCAAAAAATACTAAATTTCAAATAAAAGGCTAGATACAATAATAGCTACTGCAATTACGGGAACCTTGGTTTAAAAAAAATTGAAGATTGGCAATTTTACCTAGAGGTATGATTCCGGCCAGGTCGAAAAAAGTCGTTTCGAGAAAAACGCGGTTGAAAGTTTCAGTATACGTAAATCGTTGCGCTACCTGCTCTCATCAAGTCGTCCGTAACTTGGTCAAGGTTCAATATTTAAAGTTGAAAATTTCCTCACATATTCTTGAATATGTACACCTTGAAAAAAATGCAGGAAAATGGGTTTTTGACCCGCTACAGTGGTCCCCCCCCTTAAGAATCGCTGAAGAATAAAATATGCAGGAAGAAGAAATGCGCATTGCACAGATCCAATTATCGGAGATCGGCAAGACTAATTGGCTTGAACAATTTTCCGTGTATACGAATGGCAAATACGAGAATTTATTTGACTACGGAGCATTCGTTATGACACTTTGCAAACTTCGTCCACGATTGCTCCACGATCGCGAACGAGACGATCTCTTTAAGCGTCTACATAAAAAGCCAAGGACGTTTCATCGATGTTTCGTAACGTCGAGGAGTACTTGAAAAGTGGAGCTCTACTCTCTCTCAGACTTCTTTCTACGTTTTCTCTCTTTCAAATAATTGGCCGCACAAAAAAAAGATCGTGGAGTACGTTTATAGTGCTCCGAAAAATGTGAGCTCTGCCTCAAGGCTTATATGAGACACGAATGACTGGATTTTCGAAGTGTATGAGTCACCGAGTGGCAAATGGACTTATCGAAAAAATTACCATGATCCGAAGTACCGAGATTCAATTAAGGTAAAGGGGACACCAGCATGAAGCATTTGTCGAATTTCTATCTCAAATTGAGCATTTCTATACACTTTTTTATACAAATATATATCGATGCGGTTAGACTAGAAATGATTGAATTTCAGGTATGCACCTACCTACGTGTGTATAGTAAATGCGTGTCGAAATACATGTATATACAGCGTGACAATTATAAGCTCGTTATGGGTTTTCAACGGTTTGGCGCGGAGATTTCGCGACCAAAAAAATATGACCTTCAAAGATTTTCCAAGTTCTTTTCGAAAAAATAGCGTATTTTTGCGATGAGTAGGATTTTTTTACGAAAAATTGAACATTCGGGAAAAAATGAAAGTTTCATTTTATTTACACACGAAGAAGGCAATTCAATTTCAAACACGAAACACTCCGTAAGAACGTTTTTTTTTTTCAAATAGAATTGAATTCCATTTGTCCACTTCAAAACGCATGTTCAATCATTTTTTCCTCAATAATGGGATGCACACAAAAAGTTTTTCAGAAGTATTTCGTAATCGGAATTTAATGATCTTGTCCCGCTGTACTCAGAATGAAATTTTCATTTTTTTCCCAGAACGCTCCATTGTTTCTAGCGGATATTGCTCATCAATATTATATGCTATATTTTTTTTCGACGAAGACTTGACAAACAATTAAAAAAACATTTTTCTCAGTCGCGAAACATCTTTCTTTACATATATATATATATATATATATATATATACATACACACACACATACATACAGGGTGTCCCAAATGTCACGCAACAATATGCATAAGCCGCGAATGTTGCGTGACATTTGGCACATATATATATATATATATATATATGTAATTACGCGAGAGTACATCGATATGCGAATGCAAAACGTTTAAGCCTTGCACCTGAAACCGCGGCTGTGCTGCTGGTTTTTAGTATCGTCCGCAGCTGCATACGTCACATGGTTGTACCGCCGTCGCATGGAAAAAGGTGCACAGCGCAAATACGCGGCTGCGTCACGTAGAAAATAATTGCTTTCTATTTTTGGCTCTTTGCGGCGAAGATTTTCGTACCCTGCGTATGTACCGAAAATGGCATGATTTCGCACAGGGGGTTGCATTTCGCCCCCTATTTTTATATAAAAAAATCCGTATGTATACAGGGTGTCCTAAATGTCACGCAACAATATGCATAAGCCACGCATGTTAAATGTTGCGTGACATTTGGGACCTTCTGTACATATATATATATTTTTTTCCACGCCATTCCGCCTTAATCATAAAAATCTTCTAAAAAATATGATTAATTCGAAAAAAATACAAGGAAAAAGGAGCCCACGATGACACTAGTCGTAAAAATCATAGAACGGGTCCCATTATTTTAGACAACTTCTTGAAAAAAATTGTAACGGCAATTATCTGTAAAAAATATAGTTTTCACTTTTGAAGCAACAAAAAACGTTGACATCGATAATTTATAATTTTTTGTATATTTTTGAGCATGAATAATCGTAAGGACTGTGCCCCCAACAGGATGTACTGATCGCCAACATTACATAGATGTGATGGATGAAAAGTGTCCTTTCCCCATGAGACTGAAGCTTGCGTCGTTGGAGTGCAACGAAAAAGATTTTTTTTTCCTTTCCCAAATTGCTTTTACCAGACTTTAGTTACCAAAATCCCTCAACCATGTTTTAAAGACCGTTATTGGGAGATCTGCAACTGAAATTTGCAAAAAAGATTTCCCGTCATATTGCAAATGAGGAAACAAAAATATGAATATGATTTTCATCGTGTTCCAACGACGCAAACTTCAATACCATTTTTCCTCATATACTTATGAACGTGTGTGTTTGCGCGCACCTCTAGCATGTGCATATGCAGTAGGTGCCCCTAGTCTCCTGTGTATCGTGTACAGGCGATTAAGCATGAAGTCATCGATCCCACCCTCTCCGTACACGTTCCCTTACATCTCCCTAGCGTATTAGGACTGCGCTATCGTACATGAAGGGTTCAGTCCAAATCGCCGATAATTACGCTCCGTTTGCCTTCGACGAAGTTCTACGTCCCCCGCATACGCTCCAAGGAGGGTGGCACATTTCAAATTCCATAGGTTGTCGCGTGGGCTGAGGACCGAATTAATTTCAAGTGCCAAACACAGACGAAACCACATGCCCTAACTGCTCGCGATTGCGACGCGTACTTTTGAAATTAGAAAGAGACCATTGATGATCGTAGTATGTATATTAGTCCATTAAGGGGTTATGACCGGTTGTAAAAGTCGAAATATCACTTTCTTCAAAACCAATATATTTGACAGTATATCATCTTATAAATTTAACCGGAAAAGTCGTGACCGATTCACAATTTCTATGCGCTGCTCGATCGTGTAGTTCTCCATGACTAAACGTCAATACTTCCTGATGCCTGTTGTCAAAGACCAGTACCTTGTGTTCGCCACGAAAAAAATTGCGCGCCATTTAAAATGTCAGGTGATTTTGAGACAACCTTTACTAACGACGTTTGTTCGATTTTAATTAAATTTTCGAAAATTATTAATTAAAATTTAAAAAAATTAGTGTTCTTCGGGTGTTACTTTTTTAAATACCTAATTTTTGTATAAATTTATCATTTCGATTCGTAAAAAAATCCCAATAATGAACTGTTACAACTAGGCATAATCCGTTGAAAATGAGATCTCCAATTTCTAGCTTCTCAACCTCACCTATTGGTTTCGAATGGTTGACTATTGATGGAACGGTAACGTTAAATCTTATTGCTAATTCACGCGTAGTTTAAGGATGTTGAGTCCCTATGAAACATGTTAATGTTAATTGTTCACTAAATAGCTTCTTAATCGTCATGAAATTTTTAGACGACCTCCTGAATACTTCATGTAAAAACATACCAAATTGTCAGAATTCTATCATCATTACTTCAACCTCCTTAAGGGTTGAAATAAAAAATGATAAGAAAATTCTGAAAATTTGGTATGTTTTTGGATGAAGTATTTAAGAGGACGTGTTAAAATTTCACGACGATTAGGAAGCTCGTTATTAAGAAATTAACATTTTGTTAAGAACAATTTTTAAAAGAAATAAAAAAATGTATCAATAAACTCCGTTTTGTTTCCGTTGCTTTCAGTATATTGTAGATATTATAAAATTAAGAGGTCAAAAAAAAAACTTATTGCAAAGTTACATCAGTTTCCATAAAACAACATTTAATTTGTGAATGTTAATTGTTCAATAACGAGCTTTCTAATTGTCGTCAAATTTTTACACGACCTCTGTCATACTTCATACAAAAACATACCAAATTTTCAGAATTTTATCATCGTTTGCGATTTGGGACTCAACATCCTTAAGATGTGTCCGCTTCCACTGCAGCCTTCAGCTCATCATATCCACCTTGCTTGCTTGGGTCGCTCACTTGGTTCATTTTGAAGATCAAAGACGCTAGATCGGAACTACTCAAACTATCGACGTACTGTGCGTTCATTAGCCACATCCTTGCCAAACCATTCGTAGACACTTCGAGGTGCTGCGCTGCATTAGTTCAACGACGAAACTCGTATTCGAAAATAACGCAATTTTTTTGCGCCAACGTTTATACAAATAAATCTGCAAATTCGACAGATAATCAGAAACCGAAACGTGCGTCTGAAAAACTGATGACGTACCTTTACGTTAAAAAAAAGATCAAGAACTGTCATGATGTTGAACTTTCTATCGTTTTAATGCAACGAAAGCTCGTTTTTATTTTTACTAGCTTTTATTTAACTTGCGTCGTTCGTACGTCTGTCATTTCGGTTCAAAATTTGTAATCCATTTTTTCGGGCACTTGCTGGCATCCGATTGAACTGTAATTTGGCATACCTATGTAATTTCGGGTATCGGGTATAAAATCATGTGCGAATTTAACAATTTTTTTTTCCCATGAAAAAGTGATTCACTCATGAAATTAATTACACATCTATTTAGTATGAATACAGAGCTGTTAGATTTTTTTTTTCGATGTACAAAATGTGTGACTACTAATATATTCTTCTGTTATCATTTTTTAGGCGCTCCACGGCGTGACATTTAGCATCCACAATTTTTGACCTAGAACAAAAAACGAAAATTCTCGCCAATGTACATTAGAATACCTAGAGATGTGCGTACGGAATTGAAAAAATATTGTTTTATTCAAAAGTTGTAGGTATTTGAACTTAAGAAATGAATTTTCAGTTCAAAATTTCGTTATAACTGCTCATAAAATAAAAAGTTTTCGATTAATCAGAAATTCCGTACGTACTTCTTTGCGAAATGCAATTAGGAACATAACTTTTAAATTTGAAGTAAATCGAGTGAAAATTGTTGAAGTTATTTGTCACGCCAATTGGAAAAAAGCTGTTTCGAGAAGTTTTGAGTAGTCGGCCATTTTGTACATCAAAAAAAAAAAACATTTTCTAACAGCTTGATATTCATACTAAATACATGTGTAATTTATAATAGATGTGTAATTTATAATTGTAATTAATTTTACGAGTTTTTGCTCATTTGTTTTGTTATTATGAGCACAATTCTCATTGCACATGATGACGAGCGTCGGATGATGGAGGTGGGAGGTGAACACTGGAACTCCATAATGACATATGTTAGGACAGTCGAGTTTGTGCTCAGTTGTTTTGTTATTATGAGCACTTTTCATTACGCATGATGACGGGAGTCTGATAATGGTGGTGGGAGATGGGAAACTGAAGTTTCTCGCGAAACTTTTATAACCTATGGCAAGGTCCTCGATTAAGCCGATGTCTGAATGGCATGGAGGTCTGGCAGGCAAATAAATAAACAAATTCTAGTACTAAAAAGCATAAAATAAAATAAATGTAAAACATATTTTTAAAAACAAGCTTTTATTTATAAACTATTGAGCTTATGAGTAAAAAATAATATTTAGTGTATGAAATTAAATAGTAAAGCTACAGAAGAACGCCATACTTGGTCACTGGCCAAAGGCGCAGGCAGTACCTAATAAAACTCACATAAACATACCATTTTTAAATAATTCAAATACTTTCTCAAAAGTTTGAGGCGTAAAACGTCATGACACTTGAAATGAAGCCTCAAGCATTTGAAAATATTACAATTTTTTAAGTTGTATTTTTACGTAAGTTTTATTAAGTATGTACTGCCTGTGCCGTCGATCAGTAACCAAGGATGGGGTTCTTCTGAAGCTTTACTATTTAACTCCATACAATAAATATTATTTTGTACTTCTTAATTCAATAGTTTATAAATAAATGTTTGTTTTTAATAAGATTCTTTTCGTTTATTTTTGTTTTTTTTTCATTTCCATTAAAATTTATAACTTTTTTTTATAAATTAAGATCGTGGATCTCTTAGGAGCATATGGACAATCTTTCGAGTGATTTTCCTACCCTAAATCGGCTAAGAAACGAGAGCAATAGAATAAATGTCAGCTTCCAGTCCTCGTGAAATACCAGAGATATCAGGTATCAAACTTGGTACATGGGGTGATTGGAGATTTAATACTTAATCACGCTATATATATATATTTGTGCGCTAGTATCGTATTTATTTGTCGTTATGAAAATGATATTCCTTAATATTAAACGATTCAACACCGAAGCCCGGGGAAATAAACACCACTGTGTTATATTCCTCGTCACCACTTTATCAACGGAAAATTACGAGATAATATATATATATATGTATATATATATATATATAATCATCGCTTCGGTGTTGACTCATTTAATATTAAGGAATATCATTTTCATAACGACAAATAAATACGACACTAGTTGAGCTGAAATTAGGGTTGTAATGATATTGCGAAGACGAATAAGCTAATGGAATTCTAAGACGGCGGGGGATGATGGTTGATGAGATTATAAGTCCGTCGATCGTGTCCCTCGAGTTTTCGTCGGGTGAAATTGCATCGGGGTTGATGAGTCTCTCTCTCTCTCTCTCTCTCTTTCTCTCTCTCTCTCTCTCTCTCTCTCTCTCTCTGCCTCCCTTCCGTCACTCCCTCTCTCCCGGTATTTTTGTGGAACAAGATCAAGTCTAGGTTTTCCGCCCTCCTCCTAGCGATTACTTTCATTTACAATCTTTTTCATTTTCCATCCGCCTATTTATCCTCACAACCGCAGTTGGAATCGTCCATTTTTCTCTCTCCCTCTCGCTCTCTCTTTCACGATGGTTTAGTCCGTGCCTCTCCGACGATTCCCCGTTGTGTATGTCTCAGCAGATGTACGACCATTTGCCGCGGCAGCTGCCCGGTATACTCGAGCCCCACCACCAACTGGGGATTCGTACAACCCCCGTGCCTCCGTGCCACCGTGGCCACGTGCACGAATCGGCGAGAAAAAACAACACCGAAAATTTCAAACCGACAAAAATAAAGGAACCTTCACTATCAACCGATTTGCATTTTGTCCTTGATAGGAACGTGATCCATGGCATGCTTGATTGCCATTCGAGGCTTGCAATTCCCCTACCGTTTATTGAAGAAACAGGGATCGTCAGCTCGCACGATGGCCGATGAAAAAGTTCGTTAGGCCTAGGCCTTTCATTGAGACGAAACAATGCAACGACGAAAAAATACTTTTTGTTACATTGGGTCTTCCCAATGATGCAAGTGTGTCCTCGAGCGAAGAGCATCGGCAGAAAAAATCGTACGCGCGTCAAGTCCCGCAGGGCCCACGATCGGATGCCGGGGGGCCCCGATCGGGCCCTGCCACGTCACTGGCAACGCCCGAGGAGTGGGGGGGAGGCGAAACTCCGATCGGGGGCTCCCTGCGGGCGCACGGTTAGTCCGCATTCACGTTTCGAGCTTCGACGTAGGGGGGGGTTTTGGGTTTTTGCGTATCGGACTTTGCGTACGATCCGTGCTTGGGGCTTGCGGGGAAATTCCACAGCGGATTAGCAAAGCTAAAGGATTCTCGCGATTTTTCAATACGCGCATCGACAAAACATCGCGAAAAGGAGTGTGAATAATTTATAGTGACTGGGCCAGGAAGACCGACGCACCTCGAGCATCAAGGATAACTAGCGGAGGATTTAAAAAACAAAACAAAAAAAAAGGGAGATCTCGTTGATCCGAGGAATCTCCGGGCGTTGTGTAGGGTCCGATCAAACGTACTTCGAGTTCCGGTGGGGTCGCCGGAAGTGAGTTGAGCGTGACGGTGCGCGGCGAACGCGCGTCTGGGGCCCAACGGAAAAACGTGGGAACCCTTAGGCGGTTCGTTTCCGTGTTCCAACCACCGATCCCACCGTTGGATATACCGCCAATTACATCGGTGTTACATTGGACGTACTGTCCGTCGCTTGGACTCTACCGAGGGTTTTGTCATCGGCGATTGATGCTCCCTCTTGATACAGAACGGCGAGTTTGATCCAAACGGTGCAACCGCCGGGAGCATCGACGCCTGTCACCTTATCACTCCGTCCTGCCTCTTCATCACACCTCCTGTCCTCGTTTGCGCGATTCCGACCACGCGGTCAGCAAACGCTTCGCGGCAACTGACCCCTCTCTCGCTGCCACCACTCGGCGTGTCTCCGAGAACAATAGCTCGCTCGAATTCGCGAACGATCGTGCGTCAAATCACTCGGAAGATATCCCCGAGAAGTGAAATCAGCCGGAAGCAAACTCCAGTATTGCTGGCGATCAAGACCCGCCAAGCGGAAGCGAGCGAGTAAAATGGATCTGCGGTTCTCCCGAGAGGGATCACAACGGACCTAGATGCCACGCGTCCCCAATGAATCCCGCCTACCGAAGCATATCGGTAAATCATGAAAAACCAACACGTCTGCTGTCCACATATTGGCGAGTCCTCCATTAGAATAGTCGCTGCATAGCTGCCACACTTGCTTCTTCTTGTACGCGTGATCCTTGTACTCCACTGTCCTCGTCCATAGCGAAGGTAACTCCTCGCTGGACCCGTCGTTCAACCCTCTTTCGTCCCGACCACCTTCGCCCAATCCCAAAGCTGAAGGCGTTCATCAGGCTGCCGATAGCGATTAACCAGAAATCGTCTTCTGGTCTTCAGCGATTGCTCAGAACACGGAGGGACACGTATCATTGGGGAGCATCGCAGGCGGGGCTGCAAGACGCGAACATTGAAATGGGAATTGGTCTTTTGGGGGTCCAGAGGATGTTGGGGTTTCTCCGGTGACTGTGCCTGCGGGTCTGTCGTCTGCTGAGCTAGGGTCCATCTTCACAAGTGGCGGAACTGCTGGTTTCACCTCCCCTCTTACGCCCCCCCCCCCTCCACCCTTAGACAAACCTCTCCACCGTTCGGAGATCGAAAGCCCGACGGCCGCAGCCTGAAAAAGCCACGAGGGAAAAAAACGGGATGAGGTATTGGCTGGTGGCAGTCAGCGAAAGAAGTGAGGCTTGAGAAGGAGGATAAGCGCGATAGACCGGCACGTAGACGTATGCGTGTAAACACATACAAATGGAGAGAGAGTCAACCGACCGGTTGGAATACCACTCCGGGGCTTGTAGCTCCGTGACGTCAGTATAGTGCCCGGGACAAGTTGTACGGCCAGTTTGAGAGCCCGGCTCGCTCGCCCGTTGATGCTCTCGGGCCAGCCACACAGCGAAGGGGCAAAAACGAACTCGTCCACGGTAAGGAAGAAGCCTAGCCGTGGTAAGGCTCGTATGAGAAGGCTGGCCAACCCGGCCGAGTCCCCGAGCCGAGAAAACGAGTCTCCATCTTCGTTCTCGGTCTCTCGCATCTTCTCTCGGCCACTGCCTTCTCGCACATCCCATCATGGCGTCGAAACTTCTTACCTGCCCGTCGCCGTGGACTCGGGGCACGCGGATCGCTCCTAAAATGGAAGCATCCTGAGTCCTCTGACCGTCTAATGTCTCGCTCGTTTTACCGCGTGGAAGCGGTGCCCTGTGTCGTTTCAAAAGTGTCGTACACCTGTTGAGTGCTGTTTTGTCGTGCTCCGATCACTTTTGTGCAATCCAACGGACATCTCTCGAATACCGTCGAGTTGTCTTCACATGCTCGCCGGACGAATCCGAGGTGCTCGGTCGATCGTAGGCCGCGAGAGCTCGCCGTGATCGTTGCGGTGGCAGCCTCGGTGACGGCGCTGATGACTCCGCGGTACGCCTTGCGACCCAACAGCCGCCTTTGACGACCACGCCATCGATACCGTTGCAGCCTCGATGCACAGGTGTCACAACGGACGGACGCACGTACGAATAAAAAGCGAAGGAGAGAGATAAAGAGAGAGATCATCCGAGACTGAACATACACAAACGTCCAATGACGGTAATGCCAACTGTACTACCGTTGAGCTGCGGAATTTAATGAATGCGAAGTGACAACGAAGCTGGTGACAATTGGATATTCGCTGACGATCTCCATCAATGCCATCCGCTGGGTAGATCGCCGTTGGAGGCCTCTTTCGTTGTTCGGCAAATCGATTTACCGATCGATTTCTTGGTGGACGTGAACCTGGAAGCGTTTCCCGTCTTGCCGATCCAACGGAACACTCGGATACGGGGGAGAAGCCGCGAGAGGGAGAGGAGACTTGCAACTGACGATCGTGTAGTTGGGTACACAGAGAGAGAGCGAGAGAGAGAGAGAGAGAGAGAGAGAGAGAGAGAGAGAGAGAGAGAGAGAGAGAGAGAGAGAGAGAGAGAGAGAGAGAGAGAGAGAGAGAGAGAGAGAGAGAGAGAGAGAGAGAGAGAGAGAGAGAGAGAGAGCGAGAGAGAGAGAGAGAGAGAAAGAGAGAGAGAAGAGACTATACCCAGGCAAAGGGATTCCGTGGTAGGGGCGCAGGCGCGGCTCTCAGTGTGCGGTGAGTTGCAGCGCGCGGAGTCCCAGTGCGCGAGTGAACGAGCAACGGCGACGCTCACGCGTCGATCGAGCCGTGTCGCGATCGACGATCGATCGAGCCGTGTCCACCCGTCATCGCCCGCCCGCACCTTACCTCCGCCTCTCCCCCCCCCCCCCCACTGGTGCGTTATTCGGAATTTACTCAACCTATTTATTGTCCTTCGCATATCGATCTTCACGATCGATCATTGACGATCGGCAAGGATACAACGTTTGCCGATCGCGGTGAATTTTTGTTTTCTCCCTTCTTCGCACCTGCCGAACGACTCGAAAGGCGGAAAAAAAAACGGCGCGCACGTGCGGCTCCGTAATACACGTGTGTGCAACGAGGATAACGCGGGTTCGAGTGTACGTACGTGTGTGGGTGGATGTGTCGGTGGGATATACCGGAAGATGAGCCTCGGTGCTGAATACGCCAATACGTAATCACGTGCTTTTGTCGAGTTCTGCGCTTTTTAAATTATTCGTTGTGACGTTTCTTTTTTGTTTATTTATGGTTTTTTACGTTTTTGACGTACGGTGAAAACATTAAGGTGGAAGGAAAAAGAAATCGAGAGCGTGCGACGAAGAGACGAGAGACTGAATAGTCCGAGTTATAATTATAATCGTAATAATAATTTAAATATTTTAAAAAATGGGAAATCATCCGTCCGCCCACCAACCGCTCGAGAGAGCCACCAGCTACAGTGGCAATGCGCTCCGACTATCGGTACGTAACTACACTCGATCGGCATGCTTCCAAGTCCGAAATTTCCGTGAAATTGAAAATAAAACATTTCCCGCCATCGCGATAATACGGAATTTTGTGAATATGTGAATTTTCACGGTATTCGTGATGTTTTTATTTTTCTACCTCGTTTTGAGATACTTCGATACCGATGTGACGGACGCTCGCGGAGCTGCGAAGACTCGATTGCTCGCTGAAATTTGTTGACTCGATTATTGGAATTCAATTACCGATTTATCGCAGTACGCGGCCCTGCAGTGCTTTCTGAAAGCACTCGCAGTCTTGATGAAAGGAGAATGAAATTTCGCCAATCCAATTGCTGATCTATTTACTATTTTTTTCACAGCCGCATGTTTGGTGCAGCGGAGTGCATGC
Organism: Ophion costatus; assembly: GCA_951751655.1. Classification (NCBI taxonomy): domain Eukaryota; kingdom Metazoa; phylum Arthropoda; class Insecta; order Hymenoptera; family Ichneumonidae; genus Ophion; species Ophion costatus. Next base: position 30,741,444 of record OX632363.1, read on the forward strand.
CCCTCGAATTTGTGACGTTGCAGTTTGCAACGTTGGAATGCAACGATTGTTGTTTTTTTTTTCATTATCCTTTTCTTTATTTTTAGCGTTATCCAGTCTTTTTTGCAAATGGCGGTCGAAAATCTCTCATAAGAATCGTAAAAAAACATTTGAGCGATTTTCACAGCCAATATTGGACAACAAATGGTTCAAGTATTGTCTTTCGTTGGGTTTCAACGATGCAAACGTCAACGTCACTCGAAGTTTTATAACTGTGCCGGCTAGATGTACGAGATAATTCACGAAAATATTGTTTAACGAGTATTTTCTAGTTAAATTATTTTTCAATTTGTTTAAAATCAGATTTTCCATTTGACAATGTTCACTAACCGATACATTTTTAATTGTACATGGAAATTTAGCGTACATTTCGTGTTTTTTACGGCACGGAATACGAATTGATAGATTAAGAAAGAAAAAAAACAATTTCCAAGCTGGCGCGAAGATGGACCAAATTTTCGTCGTCTTGCTAGAAAAAATGTGGAGCCTCGCGCCAAGGCGTACCGTTATTTTATCTCGGCATGATCCACGTTGCCCGCACGTACACTGCGCAATTTTGTGCTTCTCCTCCTTCTGTCCTCCTCCATCGTGTTATTCCTCGTGCCCGTGGAACAACGATGGAGAATGGATGGACGAGAGAGGAAGAGAGAAACACACGAATCAGCCAGATGTCCCGTTGGGCAGGCACATTTTGTGATCCCCAAGAGAGAGAGAGAAAGACAGAGAGAGAGAGAGAGAGAGAGAGAGAGAGAGAGAGAGAGAGAGAGAGAGAGAGAGAGAGAGAGAGAGAGAGAGAGAGAGAGAGAGAGAGAGAGGAGCAGGCTTCACGAGCTCTTCCAAGTCTCGCGGTGGATATGTGCTCTTTCCTGTGGATTTGGCTGCTGCGGGCCACATCCTCTTTTCCTTTTGGCCCTGCTGTCGCTTCTGCTCCTACGCGTTGGAGAAGCCCGAGATTCGCAGCTGTCGGAAATGAACGAGCCGCCCGTGTAGAGTACTGCGCTCTCTCTCTCTCTCTCTCTCTCTCTCTCTCTCTCTCTCTTTCTCTCTTTCTCTGGTCTGTGTCGTCGTTTCCTTCATCCGCTGGCGGTTGAGGAAACGCCGCCGTTTGATCAAGAATATCGGCGTCAATACAAATATTCCCGAAGTTCGAGATATATTTTTTTTTTTCAAAGTCAATATCAGAATTTGCGTATGATTTTGATCTGCGCCTGCATGAGAATTACCGAACAATCATTCAATAATTAATAGCCATGATAAAACTATAAATTTAACCATATTTGTTTTCCTCAAATATATCCTCATATATATATATATATAACGCTATTTTTCGAAATATTCGAATCCTAAATTAAAATCATTAAGGATAAATAGGAAGATCAATTAAAATTGGGTTGAATTTTCAACCCAATTAAATTCAATTGAGTAAATGAAATGGAATGAAATTAATGAATGAAAAATTATTAATTTAACATTTTTGGGTGTATGCCTGTATATATATATATATATATTAATAATAATTCACAGTCGGCAAGAATTAATAATAAAACGAAATAAAAACAAATATATTTAAAAATAAAATATATAATAAAATCGAACTTGATTCGTCTTCCTATTAGACCTTCATGATTTACGATGTTAAAGATTGCATTGTTGGAATGCAATGAAAATTCTTTATTATTTTTTTCATTTCGTCGTTTTCATTATCATCCAGAACCTTTTTTTTTTTACATTTTTACGTTAAAGATTTCTAATAAGGATCCTGAAAACGTTTGAGTGATTTTGGAAAGCTAAATGTGGCAAAAAAATTGGATGACGTAACTTCCGTTGCGTTCCAACGATGCAAGCTTTAATATCACGATGATGTTCATTTAGTATTCGAATCTTTGGAAAATGTCACAGCAGTATATAAGCATTTTCATGTCCTCACCCCTCACTACACGTAACTCGACACATAACTCAACAATGTTACACGAAATATCCGACAAACATTTACTCAAGTATGATTTATTATCGACGAGTGATTTTAGATATTGATTTTCGATACAATAAAAATGTCGAGCTACTCGCAAACGACGGAAAATCACAGGCGTGCGTTGAGACTGACAATCTGCATCGGCAAGGAGGCCCACGTTGCTCTCGTTTTTCCCACAGTAACACATGCGTGATCGTAAATTCGGCGACCGCGCGCACTTGGGAGATCATCGTAGTAAAAAGCGACTTTCCCCGTATCCGGTGAACTCGGATCCGTTGTTGTTTTTTCGTCTCTCCCTCTCTCTCTTTCCCTCCGTGTTCAGGAAGTCACACGAGCAGTGATTCATGCGGCGGATTAAAAAAAAAAGTAGGAAATTTTACGAGCTGCAGTGCCTTAAAATCGGACGTCATTTTTCGTCCCGTCAATTTAAACCCTCGCAACGGTGTTCGGAAACATGACTCACTCGTAAGAGAGAACGTTTTTTTAACGTTACAAAAAAATTTTATTGCTTTTTTTTATTTTTGCTATTATTTTTACTTTTATTATTTTTACTATATTTTTTACCATTTTTGCTTTATTTACATTGACTGTTTTTTTAAACATTTTTATTGCAGCCTCAACTTTTTTTTCGAGCGCGCTGCACGATGGCGATAAAAAAATTGTGTACTAGCCTGACGATCATTGTGTATCGATGTTATTGAATAATGGTCATTATTGATAAAATCTCATATCGACGCATACGATCATTGATAAAGAAAAACATTGTCATTTTGAAATTTTCATGAAATGTCGCATTTTTTACATTTTTATCGCAACCGTCGATTGCATATTTCAACATTTTCATTGCAGACCCTACAATTTTTTCTTCTTTTTTGTCGTCGAGCCCGCTGCACGATGACGATAAGGAAATTCGTCCACTAGCCTGACGATCATTGATAAAATAGTGGATTAACGCATACGATTATTGATCATGAAAAACATCAGGAAAATATTTTTACCATGCAATTTTCATGAAATGCCACATTTTTAACATTTGCGTTGCACAATTCAACATTTTTATTGCAGCCTCTACTATTCTCTGTTTTTTCTTTCGTCAAGCCCGCTGCACAATGACGATAAAAAATTCATGTACTAGCCGGACGACTATTGGTAATTCGATTATTGATAAAATCGTGTACTAACACATACGATTGTCGATAACAAGCACAACAGTAGAAAAACATTTTTACTATGCAATTTTCATGAAATGTCACATTTTCAACAATTTTATTGCAACCTTGTATTGCACATTTCAACATTTTCACTGCAGTCCCTACTATTGTTCCTTTTTTTCTCGTCAAACCTGTTGCATGATGACGATAAGAACGTTCGTGTACTCGACTGGCGATTATTGACAATATCGATTATTGACATATCGATATTATTGAATAATATTCGTTGCCGACAAACAGTCTATTAGCGCATACGATTATGGATAAAGAATAACAAGTACAGAAAACCATTTTCATTATTGAATTTTCCCGAAACGCAACGATTAAAAAAGGGATGTATATCAATTGAAATGTATTTGAGGGAAATCCGATAAAAATCGCGCCGTGAATATCACAACAATCCGGGAGGGTTTCAATGTACGATAATAAAACGACAAACAAGTAGGTCACGGACCAACGTGATTGCGGATTCGGACAAAACGAAACAATTCAAGTACTCTCTTCTGCTAGCTCAATATATACACAGATACACTTCCATAAATGTTGATTTCGCAAATAGGATGATTGTTCAATTGATCTCGTTAATTTTTAAACAATTGGAGAATATATTAAAACGAATAATTGATTTGAAAGACTTTGGGGTTTCCATAGCGTTGAGTATGGGGATAATTGACAATTACGAGCATCCCCGACGTTGAATTTCTTCAAAGTCACCTGTCCCCATACTATCACGCTTTGTAATATCGTCATGACGTTGAAATTTGCATCGTTGGAAAGGAACGGCTATAATTTTTTTGATTGCTAAAATATTTTTTTCTGCCGATTCTGGTTATGGAAATCGCTTCCATTATTTAACGTGCCCCTACCGGAGATTTACGATCGCGATCTGCAAAAAAGTTTGGAAAAGAAAAAAATGAAAATGTAGAAATGGCAAATAAAAACGTTGCCCTCCAACGATGCAAACTTCAATGTGTTATATCGACGATAATAATAATAATAATTCATCCACGGATTCGATGGAGAACGGTGACGAATTCCTGAGGAGGATATCTCAAGTTCGTCTTATTGCCAAGCAAGCCAAACGTCAAACACACGCATAGTAGTAGGAAGAAAAAAACGAAAAAGAGTACGAGTCCATAATAATTCACGGTGGAACCTCGGCCACTCTTCTCGATGCCGATTTTCCTCTCGTCCTTCTCGAGTCGTCTCTCGATCGCGTACACTTTTTTTCTTAGTCTTTTTTATTTTTTTCATACGTGAGGCCGGTAGTGTATCAGTCTGTCTCTCTTGCCGCGTTCCATGCGACAGGGGCTCTCAATCGATCTCGCGAACGACCTCGCGTTATTACGCGGACGTGTTGTACGAAGGGAGTGCAGTGCGCACGGCACAGATCTCACCTTTCTCTTCGAGAATCGCCGTGGCGTTAACGACATCGCTGTCCTCGTGGCAGCGCTGAATCCACTCGTTTGTAACGATTTTTTTTAAATCTCCTGCAATGCTGTTGCAATCGCAATGAAAAAAAATGGAAGGATAAAAAAGAAAAAGCGTAATAACGAGCAGGACGGTGAAGATCCGTTACGCACTTTCGCACCGAGACAATCGAGCAATTTATTTGTAGGTATGCGTCCCAGTCGTCGACTATCGCATAGCAAACTCTGTGTGCATATGTGTGTGTGCACTCTGTTCGAGAGAAAAAAAAACGTTTTTTTTACGGTGCATGCAAAGTGTTACTTAAGGGCTACTTATTTGAGGGTTACTTGAGGGTTATTCAAGGGCTAGTTACTTAAGGGTTACTTACGTAAAGATTACTTGAGGGCTAGTTACTCGAGGATTTCTTGAAGGTTACTTAAAGGCTAGTTACTTAAGGGTTCCTTAAAGGTTACGTAAGGGCTAGTTACTTAAGGGTTAAATGTTACTTAAGGGTTACTGAAGGGCTAGTTACCTGAGGGTTATTCAAGGGCTAGTTACTTAAGGGTTCCTTAAAGGTTAGGTAAGAGCTAGTTACTTAAGGGTTAAATGTTACTTAACGGTTACTGAAGGGCTAGTTATTTGAGGGTTATTCAAGGGCTAGCTACTTAAGGGTTCCTTAAATGTTACTTAAGGGTTACTTAAGGGCTACTTACTTAAGGGTCCCTTGAATGTTACTTGAGGGTTACCGAAGGGCTACTTACTTGAAGGCTCCTTAAATGTTACTTAAGGGCTAGTTATCTGAGGGTTACTAAAGGGCTACTTGGGAGTGTTACTTGGGCGTTATTTAAGGGCTAGTTCCTTAAGGGTTACTTGAGGGCTACTTACTTAAGGGTTACTTAAGGGCTAGTTACTTAAGGTTAAGCGTGACTAAGGACTTAAGGGCCTAGTTAACATTTTTGAAAATATCTATTTTCGGTTTTCGACGGATTTTCAAAATATACCATTTTTTTTTTAATTTTGACTACTTCTAGTTGGTTGAGTTCAAAATTAAGGGAGTTATGGGCGTCTATAGGTAGGTTTCGCGAGCCGGCGAACTTTAAATGCGTTTTTCTCAAAATGACTTTTTCGCTATCGGTCAGCACGATATCTAAAAAATTACTGTGCACCCATCAACTGAAAATTTGACAAGTTTATTTTACAAATCAAAACGCAGTGTTTGAACCAAGGAAATTTTTTTCCGATGCACCGAAAATCGATACTTTCACTTTGGACGGCGGCCATTTTTTCAAAAATTAATATTTGATTTAATCCTTCGTCCAAGTACTGGATAATTTCATGCAAAAACTAAATGCGTTTGATTGTTTCATCTTGCATGATTTGTTTCCAAGCAGCAGTGGTCACCGCGGAGGACGTTTTTCAAACAGCGCTCTCCACAAATCATATTAAATATTTCTTCGATATAACAATTGTAAAGACTACTTAAAACCATACTTCTTAATGCAAAAAAAAAATTTACAACCTGGGCACACTTTTGCAGGAAAAATTCATAAAATTTGCTCTTTTCTCCGGCCACGAGCTAGGTGTAACGCGTTAACGATTGACTTTTCGCAATTTGCACACGGCGCGAAATTGACAGAAATGGATTTGGATAAAATTTCGAGACGAAAAGAAAATGAACGCGATGTCCGTTCGTGGAAAAAAAAGGTGTGACCAATCCGTCGAGACTTCGCGGTCGGGCTCACCTCGAGAACGATTGTCACACTGAGCGTGTGTGCATGTATGCGAGTCCACCGTGCAGTTATTTCGTCAATGCCAATCTTCTCTACCTGCATACGAGTCGCTCCGAGCTAAATTGATCCCGGCGACGAAATCAATCTTGTCGATTTTATCGTGTCCGCCACGTTTGGGTGCGCATATACCGGGTGACGAAATCGGGCACTCGCAAAATCCTACAACCATTTATTTCAACCAAAAGTCACACTCAAAGTTTGAAAGGCTCGTTAAGGGGTTACCCCCACTTGCGATTTTGAAGAAATCAATTTTTTTATTGCATTTTTTTGAAGTATAAGTATCTGAGAATATGTCCTGAAAATTTCAAGTCGACTCGAACAAAATTGACTGAGATATGAGCGTTGAAAGAGAAGAATCCGTGAATTGAAGAACTGAAATTGAAACTTTAAACGCGTTTTTCTCAAAATGGCATTTCTGAAGTCGGTGACCAAGATTACTCGAACACTAATGAACCGATCTTCTTGAAATTTTGCAGGCTTATTTAATACATAAAAATGTAGTCTTTAATCGTTCGATTTTTTTTTTCGAAAAAAATGGCCGTTTTATAGCCAAAAAACGGCCGTTTTTTTCGTTCAAATCGAACCATTAACTTTGACTGTCCGCCATTTTGTGAAAAATGAATATTTTTTAAAATCCTTCGATTAAAGACTAGTTTATACTTATATTTGACTAAATCCATCCGCATTTTTTTGTTCAGATGATCCACTTCGCCGCAATGTTGGTCACCGCAAACCGTGTATATAAAAACATTATTTCATTGACGGCCATTTGCCACTAAACAATGTAATATTTTTCAATAAAAAAATTACTGAAAGTTCTTCAAGATGCGTTCTTTAAGATGGTATATTGATCGATTAAAAAAGTTTTGTAGTTTTCTTTAAAAAAAATCATGAAAAAGGCCTTTTGTTTGCGCTACAAGTGGGGGTAACGCCTTAAGTTCGACGTTTCTTTCAGACGATAGACTTTTAACTCGCAGTCGCGATATTAACTTAGATCGCCCGTACGCGCGAGCGTGAGTTTTTCACGTCGTGTGAAAAGAATCGCCATCTTATTAGCTGAATAAGCGTCGACTTACGAAATAGCATTCATCGGAATTGGTGACACGACACACGTGTCGTGTAACGTATTCATGCAACGTCACACGCCAGTTCACTTTCAATTCGCGCCGATGATGACCGGTTTGTAGGCAAACGACTCTGCGAAATTGTTCACGTTTGTAGTCTCCGATATGGAAGGATGAAAGTGCCTTACGAGAACGCGACGATGATTCGCGTAAACTCACATTGGAAATCTGAAAATCGAGAAATAAGTTCCATTCGTAAGACGAATGCCGTTTTGAGAAATAACTATTTTATGCGATTGAATAAACTGACACTGAGACGGTGGATTTTTATGATTTTTATTTTTCGCACACGGAAATAGCCTCTTCCTTAATATGATTATCTTAATGAATTGCACAAATTCAAATTAAGACGAATATTGGTGATTTTTTCGCAATAGTAAATTGAATTTTGAAAATAATTATTTGGCTCAATCGAATTGCACGAATGCACAGCAGGAACGTGAATATCGAGGACAAAAAATGTATCCGCTAATTTGCATAACGTTGAAAGAAAAACAATTATTTAATTGGCGTGCCTAGATTCAAATTAAGAATACGGAAATAATTGTTTTGCTAAATTGCTTTGCACAAGTCCATATGGCGGATGCGAGTGTCGAGAAAACAATATTAATTCGCAATTGCGAGTAGCCTTCCTGAAAAATAATTATTTCGTTAGTTTTCATTGCACAAGCGTACATTTGCGAACAAAATTTTTGAAACTAATGATTTTGCTCAATTCAATTGCATGAATGCACCTTAAGAATATGAATATCGAGATAGAAAATATTTATTCGCAAATATAGATAACATTGAGGAAAAAAAACAATTATTTAATTCAATTTGCGGGCCTAAACTAAGGTTGTGGAAATAATTATTTTACTAACTCACTTTACATAAATTCACATTACCCATGCGAGAGTCACGAAAACAATATTAATTCGCAAGTGGGAGTATCGTTCCTACAAAATAATTATTTCATTTAACTGGATCGCATGAATGTACATCAAGAACGTGAATCAATAAAAAATGTTTATTCGCGAATGTGAAGGGCATTCTTACAAAAGATTAATTTTATGACATTCGATTGCATAATTTTACAGTAAAATTGTGCATTTCAACAAAACAATATTCCCACGAGAAAACGGTAATAGAATAAGCGAAAGAAAAATTAAAAGTCGTTAAATAGATATCTCGCAGTCTTAAGTAGTTGATTGATCAATTTTATGTAAATTTTGGGGGAAAATGCGATCGGAGTCAATGCGAATTTGATGCCGTTTTTCATTTAATTCTTATGAGTAGGCATAAATGGCTGGCGTGCATCAGTGAGTTTGCGTAACTACTGTTCAGTAGTTGTCTCATCGCCCAAAGCGAGGGCAATGGCTGTAATAATAGTGCGCATGCATTTTTAAATGCATTTCGAGTAAGGGCATGTCTGTACTCCGGTAATGTGGTGCATCTCCGGTCTCTCTCTCTCCCTCTCTCTCTCCCCCCCTCTCTCTGCATTGTTCGCTCATACTGACGGCTGCATCGATAATGCACATTGCATTAAGCCCGTAAACATAAACGCGGAGTAACAGAAATGGAGCAAGAGAGAGAGAGAGAGAGAGGGAGAAAGGCAGAGAGATAAGAATGAGTTCTCGGGAAGTTGATGTAGGCGATAATCAGCATATCCGGCAGATAACTACTTTGCGTTATTAACCCACCTCGGCGCTAATAAAAAAAGAAAATATTGCTCGGTGACTTGAACCGCCAAAAGCTATTACTCAATCCTCCGAAGAGACCGCAAATAAATTTAATTCGAGGCGTCGTTAATACGCGCTTGGTCTCTACAGGATTACAAAATATTTTTCGCGATCGATAATTGATTTATTATTTGGTTTTACAGTTGATCATTAATTATTTGATTTTACAGTTTCATGGCATCGTTCCCGTTGCCAATTTTATTGCCAATTTTTTATTCGACTCAAGAATTGAATGGAATTAAAAAATGATCGATAAAACATCGAACAAAGTAAAAAAATGATCGATTGGAAAAATTGATTGAATAAAAAAGAATACTCGATTGAAAAAGTTTAATTTTTTTTTAGAAATTATCAATTAACATATGGAATAGAATGAAAAAGTTATCGGTTGAAAAATTGATAAAGAATAAAAAATAATAAAAATGATAGAATAAGAAATTGAACACAAATTTTATTCAACCGCGCCTGGTGTTGTTCGTGACACGTGCACTACTCTGCGCGTTTGTAATTTTTCTACGTTCTATCGATATTGCTGTACGGCGTTTACTACGCCGCCGAGTCTCGAGTGTCCGCGCGCCTTCAATTCCTTATCGTTACCGCCCGCAGTAAATGTTACAATTCCAATTCTCATAAACATTTTTTCTGCGATTTTCTTTCCCCAATAGCTACATTTTATTCGTTGCTCTCGCATCTTGACGCAATTTTTTTTCTTTCTTTCTTCAGTAACTCGTACGTCTCCATGCGGTGTCGGGTGCTTGTCTTCGCTCCTCTTGGATAGCAAGTTTAGCGAACGACGCGCACCTACCTATTACCCGCGCTCTACACACCGTATTATTACACACTGTATTTTGCGCAAGTCGATGGCTAACGTGTTACAGTTATAAATAAATGGTGACGAAAAAATGTTTGTCATTGAAGTTGGAAAAATGTTTTGACAGAGTTCAACACATTATCATTTTCGAATTGAATGAAGTTTTGTGCAGAGCCATCTCTTTTCTCAAAGAAATCGAAATATTTAACCTAATAATGCCAATGAAATATCACAAAAGGCAAACGTAAAAATGAAAAAAAAAAATCAACCAAAAAATCGATAAAATCAAAAATAAAAATGAATAAAATCAAATGTAAAAATGAATAAAATCAAATGTAAAAATGAATAAAATCAAACGTCAAAATTTAAAAAAATCAAACGTAAAAGTTGATAAAACCCACCGTAAAACTGGATAAAATCAAAAGTAAAAAAGAACAAGGTAAATATTCGGAAGTGGGCTCCTGCTAGAATCAGGCTAATTTTCTTTAAGGGTTCAAACAAACGCAAACGACCCTAAACAACCTCAAACAATTCCGAACAACCTCAAATAAAACCAAATAAAAATTAGCCTGATTCTAGCAGGAGCCCCACTTCCGAATATTTACCAAGAACAAATTAAAATGTAAAAATGAATATTTCAAACATAAGAATGAATAAAACCAAACAAAAATCAATATATTCAAACATGAATAGTTTTTCCTGCATAGGCAACTGTTTTGTGTTGATCCGGATTTGAATAATAATCACGGCGTGGGTACATACTCCATCATCGTACAACAAATTCATGTAGGTGGTTGTAGGAAACCGGCCTGCTGCTCGATACAGCAAGAGCGATATTATAATGTTGCAAGCCTATACAAGAATACCCACGCTGTGCTTCCAACAATTTGCGTTAGCGTCCATCCACTACGAGGCCTCTAGGCGACCTCACGTTTTGCACCGCGTCCTCACACGCTCCTCGTGCCATTTCAGGCAAATTCAATCCACCTGTATCGTCGAAGAACGAAACGAACGTGCAAAAGTGTCAAAAGAGTCGATACCAACGCTAAGACAAATGGCATGGAAAATGTTGAAGCTCCATCTTCAATTGTTAAGATTGACCTTAAAGTGTAATCTTCCATCTTAAATTCAAGGTTAAAGTTTAATCCCCAATGTCAAATTTAAGATGAAAGCTTAATCTTTAATGTAAAATTTAACATTACAGTTTAATCTTTAGTCTTCCGTTTGAGATAAAACTTTAAACTTTCATTTCAAACTTGAGATTATTGTTTAATTCTTAATCCCAAATTTAATATTAAAGTTCACTGTTTCATTTCATATTTAGGATTGAAGTTTGATCTTCAATCTCAAATGTAAGATTGCACTTCAATTTCCAATCTACGTTTTAAGATTGAACTTCAATCTTTAGTGATGTAATTAGGATTGAGCTTTAATCTTAAATGTCAAATTTAAGATCAAACTTCAATTTTTAATCTTTGATCTTTAATGTCATACGCAAAACTGAAGTTCAATTTTCAATCTCAAATTGAATATTCCACTTTAATCCTCCATCTGAGACTTCGAAAGTTTAATCCTCACGGTAAAACGTGAAATTAAACTTCAATTCTTAATCTCAAATATAAAATAAAATTTTGATCTCCGGAGTCAAATTTAAGATTGAATTTTAATCTTTAATGTCAGATCAAAGATCAAACTCTAATCTCTAAGCCCGCATTTAGGACTAAACTTCAATCTTTAATTTCGAATCTAAGATCAACCTTTCGATCGTTAATCTCATATTTAAGATTAAAATTCGTTCTTTAATCTTAAATTTAAGATTTCACTTTAATCTTTAATGCCAAACGTTCAACAAGTTCAATCTTCAATCACAAATTGAATATGAAACTTTAATCTTTAACCTCAAACTCAAGATTAAACTTCAAACGTCAATCTTGAAGATTCAAGCTGCAGTTTCGGTCGTCGGCACGAAACGCCCCATATTTATTGCGTACACAGAGGCAAGTGAGGTTGTAACGATGCCTGAGAGGGGTCGAGCCCAAGGATAACCGGTATGTACGCCCGGTACAAACGTCCCGACCCCCGTTCATTTCAACGCTATATTTTACCTATTTCTCTCCTCCCTCCGGGTGAACGTGAGACTTTACTCAACGTAAACAACAATAGCGATAACGAAAAGAAACACGAACAAAAAACTAATAAACAATATTGAATAACGAATGAACGAGGGAGACTCAAAGGCCATCTCCGCAGGTTAACAAACATTTTATGAGCGCAACGACTCGAGTAACAATAGCCGCCGACGTACCCTGATGATTTATGCCTTAAAGACGTCAAGTTGTGTTCCCTATAGAACAAAGGAACATGACACTTCGCGTTCTACGATCGTCAAATTATCCCGGATCCATTGCGGAGCAACGACTCATCTTTTTTCCCACCGTCTCTCATACACTTCCTAAATAATATATCAATTACCTCGTCTATACAATTACCTACTCCATCGTCACATTTCTAATCTTCAGTCATCGAATGAGACATCTCGTCGCTTTTTTCCTCTCTCTCTTTCTCTCACTCGAACAAATCCGTCGATTGCAGTCTCGTAGGATTAATTGGTTTTCCATATGCGTGGATAATCGCATACAGCGATACATATAAATTGCCTCGTCGTACCCTCGATTCCTGTCGAACCTGTCGAGTCCTATATATGGAAATGAGCGCGTACTTCGAACCGCGGTGCATCGCAAGCGCGTGCAATGTGCACCGTTCGATCCACGAGTATAGCGAATAGTGTACGAGTTGGGTAGTGTATACGAATGGAGCATGAACTTCTTTCGATGTACTAACTTTCCCGCATGCGTTGCACCTGTCGTCTCACGGTGAAAGGATCGCGGTGTGTACCTCCCCCCTCTCTCTCTCTCTCTCTCTCTCGAATTCTTTTTTTCCGCTGGATTCGTCTCAAAATGACCTACTTTTCTAAAAAATAAAAACAATGCCTCGTCAGAAAAAAAAGATCGAAAGTTACCGCGGTATTTGTAAAAAGACGCGTTGACAAAAAAAATATTTTGTATCACCGTCAGATGGCCCTTTCATAAGACTTTTGTGGGACATTTTTTTTTGTACGGCCTCTGGCAGTGATTTTTCAACATTTTAAACATATAATTTTGAACAACTTTTCAAGTCCTCTTTCAAAATTATTTACCGTACTTTTGGGATGAGTAATATTTGTCAGAAAAATGGAGCATTCTGGAAAAAAAAACATAATCTGATTTCGAGTGCAGCAGAGTGAAGATAATTAATTTTGGAATACGAATCACTCCTGAAAAACTTTTGCAAGCCGTTGTCGAGAAGAAACGATCGAATATGCATTCCAAAGTAGACAAAGGGAATTGAATTCTATTGAAAAATAAATGCTTGTGAGAGTGTTGCGTCTTCGGCATTTGATTATTTTAATTCTGCAGAACTGAAAACGGAATTTCGAATTTTTTTCCAGAATGCTCATTTTTTTCTGGCGAATACTAGACATTCCAAAAATACGGTATATTTTTTTTTGAAGGCGACTTGAAAAACCATTAAACGTCATTATTTTTCTCGGCTGATAAGAGACAAATATCCAAACACGCAATTAACTCGATTTTCATTATTTTTTCAACTGCTTGAATTATCAAGGCAGTTCTAAAATTCTTTACGTTGTTTGTCACTCTTTATTGAAATTAATTTTAGACAAGACGCCATTTATCGAGCGTATAATCTTCGCCTGCGGATTTGAGAAAGAAATATTGAGGTACGAGTAAAAAACGAAATTATGCAGTCCGAAGAGAGAGAGAGAGAGAGAGAGATTCGGTTTAGTTGCAACGTGGCGATTACGAGATTAGGGTACCCGAAATTCATTTTTCCCTGTAGTTTTTGAACTTGTGTGTCATACGTCCTTAAAGTCCAATTTTCCCCGCGGTCGACGAACCACACCTGGCCATAAAGTCCATTTGTGCGTGTAAAGTTCCGCGTGTGTGTGCGCGCGTCGAGTACAAGGAAAAGGAACGGTCTCCCTGCCCATCTTTGTTCCGCACTAAGTGCTTAGCCGGGGAGAGAGTCCTTTGTGCATATACCTGGGCGACGTTGCATCACGAACCCTACCGTAACGTACCTGGCTGGACGGCTTTGAATCTCGTGCCTTTGAAAATGTCAGGGTGAGAACTTTACTCACAAGCCAAATTTTCACGTTTGTTCACGTGCTCCCAGGGAAAACAGAGCCCGATGTTTCACACGAATAAATCACGAACTTACGATTCTTCAACGTCAATGTTGAGATGGCGAGAATTCAAAGTGAATGAAGGACGTAGGATTGTCCGAGGGAATAAAAGTGACGAAAAAACGTCACGTACGGAAAAAAAGCATTGCTCAGAAATCAAATTTGATTTCTGTGCAGTGATTTTCGGTTTAAAGACGTTTTTGCAAACATTGGCACGAAGTAGAAGTTCGTTATCGTGATTTTTTTTAAGGCTACGCTTATTTAGAGACCCGAAAAAAATGGCCCAATTCCGGATTTTTTCTGGGAAACGGTTGCCGAAAAAGAAACACTTTTTTTTTAAATACAGAGTTGCATATATTGAGCCTTGGAAAAAATCACCAAAAAATACAGAAAAACAAAAAACATTGCCGCCGCCAGATGATATTTTTTCTCGTGATGTTTGGCGGAGGACACTCTCCAGCTTAAACGGTACATCTGAAATCTAAAAACCAAACGGGTTGTTCAAGTTAACGATAAATACGAGTCGTTGACGATCGTTGATTTTCGAAATGATTTTTTTTAACAACGTGGCGACGTATTGAAACTCGAAAAAACAAAATCTTTGCAAAAAGTCATCATTTTTATGTAATTATTGAAAAATGAAGAGAGATTTTCAAAAAGTGAGATCGTCAGCGACCTTTTAATGTTTTTCATCGTATCTCCTGCAAATTTGGAAACAATCCGTCAAGTGGTTCTCGAGATATCATGTCCACCGACTTTGTAAACAACGTTTCAAGAAAAAAGTGTTTGAAGTTTGAAGTATGGTGCTGGTACCCCTCGCCCCGTCGAGTGTTAACAGCTGTAGCTCATTCAATTTTAGAAACAATTCAATGAAATTTTCAAGGAATATAGCTAAAAGATGACCCGAACGAATAAAAATAATTTTGGAAAATGCCATTTTTTGACCCACCTAGGTAGATGTAGCCCCTTGACGACTTTCTTTTCTGACGTGAATTTTGAGTACACTCCGCTCTTTTTTTAACGCCATTCGTCCATGTCCATTATTTCGTCATTAAAATCTCGCTCTTACGGAGGCGTCATCGACCTGCGGTCTCAAGTGTCTAGGAGCACTTCGATTTCCGGATTCCACACGTGAGTCATCCGCGGTGAAAGAGTCTCGGGGTTACGGAGGAAGTTAGGGGAGAAGTTGGCTCCGAAATGGCCGAGACAATGATCCTCGTACAGGGTGGCCGAAAATGCCCGCACCTCGTCGACGAGGAACACGAGTCTCGATGCTTTGTCAATTTTAAAAGCTACTTCAAAGGTCTTTACGATACACGATTCTGCTCCGATCGTTTGTGTTGAGAAAATTTCTTCGAGATCGTTCGACGGAAAAATGACTATCGAAGGAAATATGGAAGCCTTGTATTGATTAATGCTTGACGATATTGATTAATCCTTTTCAAGAGAAAAACAATTTTGCTGGAAGGAATTTGAAAAAAAAGATATCAGTATCCTTCAAATCCTCCGTATGATGGAGTTTGCATCGTTGGAATCCAATGGAAAATCTTTTGTTCGAATCGTTAACTCGCTATCATTCAAATTTTATGTCAATTTTTGCTCACAAGCAAAACAACCGGAATTTGCCACAAAATATTTCGAGTATCAAATAAAATAAAAAAACAAATGAAATTAAAAATCAAATAAACTAAAATATCTAATAAAATAAATATAATTACGTTCCAGCGTTGCAAACTTCAAGACCATTCCTTCCTCAGGATCGAGAATCTTGAAGGATCGTACTGATTTTTAACTTTTTTTTTATTCCCTGGATTTTCATACTTAAAAAATATTTTATTGCTTTGCTCACACCAACAGGATGAGTATTAGAGGATATTTATTTTTTAAATATTGTTTCTCTTTGATCCCCTTTCTATAGTTTTTTACTATTTTTATGTTTGACATTTTCTCGCAATAAACATTTGTTTTTGTTTCGGGCTTTGGGTGTACGACGATCAGTTACGACGCGTACAAATAAATTCGGCGCACCCGGTAGATATGTAGTCCGGAATCGGATGCAACAACGCGTCTCGTTGTCCGCGTAGTGAGGGCACGAGTCTCGGAGCGATGATGATTCACTGAAGTTGTATCGAGCTTTGGGCTCGCGTACCAAGCTCTTTTGTCCCCGAGATCTTCTCACGTCGTGCACCCATTCTCACCCATATATATATACACATAGATACAGATATATACATACATACATACATACATACATACATACATACATACATACATACATACATACATACATACACACACACACACACACACACACACACACACACACACACACATATATATATATATATATATATATATATATATATATATATATATATATATCCACTCCGATACTTTTCACTTTTTGTTGGCTCGCGTCGTACTTTTTCCTCCTTCGTCGTCAATCATCGTCGGAGAACAGAATCCACAAAGCCCGGCTGTGTCTGGTTGAAACGGGTGCACGCTTTTGCCGTCTGTTCGGCAGGCAAACGAGAGAAGTAAGAAGTTCTAGGGTGAATAGTTGAGCGTTTCGATCGCCGGTGACACTTTGTTCGTAATTATTGACTTCTTGAGTGTTTTTATCGTTTCAAAATTTATCTCGTGGTCAAAAGTGTTTCCAAAACTGCTCAATTTGTCGAAGTTGTTATTTTGCGTGAATACTCGAATTCCGGTAATTATTTAGTGAATTATCGTTACGAATATTGTAGAAGGTTCGTTATTACAAAAATAATGAATTCGGTATTGCATATTTTGATATATTGCATACGTCGATGGAAAGTGCTTCGAATGTTGTCGATCTGTTGAGGAGTTATTCACTTTTGGTACAAACAATGCAATTTTGGGGGATGTTATTGTGATGAATTTCTTGGTTCATAAGTTGATAGTATGGCGAATTTTTTTTAATTATTGTTTTGCGTTTTTTGAGTTCATTAGTTTCTCTAATATTATAATGATTATCGTGTCACGTCCGTTCATTTGTCACGGGCGACCCCCCCCCCCCCCCCCCGTCTATTTCCGCAACCCGCTAATTTGAATGACTAGAATAATTCGTGAGAATAGAATTTAGTTGGTCGTTTTAAATAAAATTGTCGAAGCTGTTGCGAAATAATAAACTTCGAAAAAAAAAAACGGTTTTTATTTCTTGGGGTTTGTTTATAGCGTTTATATTGTTTGAATGCATTAAACATTCTTTAAAATAATGTATTTCTTCGCTTGTATTACTGCCTAAAATTTCTTTAGATAATTAATGGGTTAGGCTACTAATCAGGGTTATTTAAAAAAATGAATTTTAAAGGAGTACGCGAAGTGATTGAAAATCGTTTGGATATTCATTTGTGTGTACATTAACAAAGTTGTGTGCCAAGTTTTATGAAAAAAAAATAATTAAAGACGTTATAAGCAATCCCGTGAAGGACTTTCGAACTTGAAGCGCTCAACGGTGTACTTGATTTTGGCCAGCCGGTTGATGTGAAACAAAAAACCAGTTTTCCCCCTTGAAATAGATAATATTAGCTAAGACTTGACCGAGCCTTCTTTTTTCATCATGATACGATCGTCAAAACAAAATTGTATTTTTTTCTATTATTCAGAAGAAAAATTATATCATTATTGTTAATACCTAATAAAACAATGTTAAGAAGAAAAACGTCGGTCAAGACTAAACTACTATTACACTGAATGAGTGTACCCAAATTCCAAGTCAATCCCTTCATTAGATGTTGAGAAATCGTGTACACTGTTTTGAAAAAAACATAGTTTCAAGAAAAACGCTTGCAAAGTTTTACTAGCAATTCTATCGTTGTAATAATACGTTTACCATAATAAAATAATGGTAAATATCATACCCTTTCGTTTAAACACCTTTAAAAACTGCAATTTTCAATTTTTTGCCCAGTGGTAGGTTCATATAGAAGGAAAACACGTTCTCAAAGTAATCTTCAAATCGTATTGATTTCCGATGAAAACTCTGGCCTCCAGAGTGTACACGAACTGCAAAGTCCAATGGCGACCCTCAGTGGGCGACAGGTTACATGTTCCACATTTCCCGAGGAAATGCATCGAAAAAATTTAAATATTTGTTTGAAAATATGTATAAAATATTCCCAAAGTTTGAATAAATTCTATTCATTCATTCCTTAAAAAAAAAATCATGAAAATCACTTAAAAAAACGAAACTGGTTTTCCGCCTTGATGAAGCAGATCGCACACTACTATATGCGCGAGATGGTTCAATGGTACATACACACGTTTGCACACAATTGCAAAGGCTTTTGAGTGGCCAGCATGAGCGGTGACGACAAATCTCGCACTTTCATCAAGACCAGTTATCATCCGCCGCAAACTGGTCGTGTGCTGTATTAATACCTAATCGAGGCTCCAATTCGCCACGAGGCGCGCGAAGATAAGAATTTCGCCTAATCTCTTCTTTCATTCCTATCCCACTTTGTTTTTCAAGTACGCGATTTGCGCCACTTTTGCATGCGCTGAATACGAAATTTCGTTCGGGAGCGGATCTTCCGCACGATCGAGTGCCCCTCTGGATAACTCGAATCAATTATACGATTACAATTATAATCTCTCGATATTGTGCGCACGCGCGTCCATCCTGGTAGCCCCACCCCATCATTATTAGCATTGTCAAATGTTTTTCTTCTTTAATCTTCCTCATCCGGGGTGTAGGTCGAGTGAGTTGTACGTGCGCGAGAACGAAGGGGGTAGCGTTTTTCGTGACGTTGGTCGCAGCCCTTGAGAGAGATCAGTGTGGGCCTTGTCGTTATGTTCTCCGCCCCCACCCTCATGAACGACCGTTTACCCCATTAAACAAACACCGAGATCGGATTGTGTCCGAAACGAGAGTGCTTACTTTCGCACGTTTTAACGATTATACGTGCCAGGCTTGCGACTCCCAGGAATATATTTCGGGAATCGGTATCATCGAGTATAATCGTAGGGTGGATTATTTCCGTTTTCCTTAAGGGTGCACGCAATGCCAGCGTATGACATGATAATTGGGGCGAATGGGATCCTATCACGTCCCTTTAGGGATTCGATAGGAACGTTGCACATGCGTAGATCATATTGGAATCCAAGTGAATATCGTCCTGTTTCCTTCGATCTCGTTTGAGCATTTTTTAATTAATATTCTCAACTGGAATTTTTTTGTTCTCCCAGTGAAAAATGTTATTCGTGATCCCGTGCGCGAATTTGTTGATTTATTGATTGATCGATTGGTGATGTTTATCATGCCTTAGAAATCTATGGGGCTAATGAGATTAAACACACGAACGAAAAATAATATAAGGAAGTAATGACAATGTCCCGATGATGACGTTGTGTTGACATTGTTGGAATGCAACGAAAATGATTTTTGTTCATTTCACAAATTGCCTTAACGGATTGAAGCTACGAAAATTACGAAAACGTTTTTTAGGATTCTTATCTAGCGATTGGCAACAAATGGGTAAAAAATTATTAGGGATAGTGATGAAAATAAGAATTTGAAAAGAATGTTCGTTGCATTGCAACGATGCAAGCTTCAATCTCGTTCCGTATGCTTTACGATCCTATTCTTTTCGCCCCCACATTTGTTAATTTTTGGTTCCTTGTAACGCTCTCGGAGTTTCGTCCAAAGCTATTGATCGCTAACGCACTGCTGGATCGCAGTTATACGGGGAAGTGTATCATCGTTATTACAAAAATAATGAACTCGGTATTGCATACTTTGGTATGAAAAGTGCACAGAATAGTGCCGATTTGTTGAGGAGTTATTTATTTGTTGTACAAACGATGCGATTTCCGCGATGCTGAATCGCAGGATGTAGTTTTTTTTTTGAAACTAAACTTTGTCAAAGTTTAAGTAGATTAAAGGATACAATATTGGAAGGTTTTCAATTCCGGACTTGAATTCCGATACTGGAGACCTAATACCGGAATTCCGGAACTGGTTCCGAAACTGGCAACTATCCAACTGTTTTTTGGTTCTAGGAAAAGAAAGAAGGTTTGGTTTACAAATCAAACTAAATTTATTGAATCCGTATCTTAATCATTGACGATTAAACATGCTTTATCATAGTTCTTCCATAATATTCTAACAGGACATTTTATACAGTAAAATAAACACACTAAAACGAAACTTGAAATGCGATCAAACAACATACGATAATCATAAATCCACACAGTCTTCAAATTTTCATTATGAAATGAGATATACTTAACAGAACAAACAACATCAGATAATCAATATGTGGCAGTAAATTGAGATCAAGTCAACAACTTACTTATACAATTATTATTTTTTCTGATAGAAATCGTTTGACTGCTAGGAACCACCGGAGACGTTAGCTGAGGATGTGCGTAAAGCCCACCAATAGGATCGCTTTATTTTCTTTTCGGTGTGCTCAGCTATGAAAATAAAGCGATCCTATTGATTGGCTTCATACACATCCTCAGCTTACATCTCTAGTGGAAAGCGAGCTTCAGATTGGGGGCGTTCAGAAAAGTAAATAATCACAATATCACTCAATGTGTAACATTTATGAATGTCGGAATAACAATATTACTCGTCTCAATTTTGGAATTGAAATATCCGAAAATTTGTCCCGAAATTCCGGAATAGCGAAATTGCGGAATTGCGGAATGCGCGCCCTAAAGTAGGCCCAGCTACTTCACAACAAATATTACTCAACGGTGCTACTTAACAATTATTTAACGGCGCGCCCACAATATTTCACGAATACTTAACTAAACTTAAATACTTAAATATCTAAATACTTAAGTTAACTTACTTAACTTACTTAACTCACTTAACTCACTTAACTCACTTAACTTACTTAACTCAACTCACTCAACTCACCTTACTTAATTTAACTCACTTAACTTACTTAACTCAACTCACTTAACTCACCTTACTTAATTTAACTTACTTAACTTAACAAATATTTCGCAAATATTTCAAAAACAAAAAAGAATAAACCAAAAATTGTCGAAGGAAAGGCTCGGAAAAGTGTACAAAACTCGGGTCGATACGGATGCAATATTTACACTGAGTTCCAATTGTCATTATCATTGCGAAATCCAGAAAAATGGCCTCCCGCAGTGCAGCGTGCGAGCGGGTGAGCAGCTGAGCGGTCACCGATCCGAGTATTGGCCCGCATTAATGTCGCTGGAGATGAGAGTTCGGCAAAACCGCCCACCGATTCATAACGTTATTTATATTATTTTACATCAAGATTTTCCATCTTTTCAATATCTACGTCCACCTCTTCAAGCTCCGGTCTGACACCTCGTATTTTGTACACTTTTTTTTCCACCGGCTTGAAGGGCCTCGACCCTCCGGACTTAAATCCCTTGCCGGGGGGTTCCCTCCTTGAGGGAAAAAAAACTACCCATGCTTCGTTCCACGCATTCGAAAATTTCGTTATTTATTCTCACGCTTTTACGTTCTTCCTCGGCCCTCCGGATCATTCCCTTTTTTTTTTAAATTCTTGTTTGCGTTCACGTTGGATTATCGCGATCCAGGTTGTGCACAATATCCCAGAGGAAACGCGTTCCTCGGGATTGACGCTTCGGTGTGTTCCCTGTAGCAGCGCCGCAGCTCCGTCGACGATGTCAAACGAGAACGTGTTGAGGGTTACATATAAATGCTGTGCAAACGTGCTCCGGCTGGGATCGCGAAAGAGGCCTCGTGCACGAAGCCAAAGAGATTCGTGATATCGATGCAAATCGCGACAGAGACCTCGCTCGTGTACCCAAAGCCACCCCGGGAACCACCGACACGCGGGCTCCCGGCTTATTGCGATTCTCCTTGCAAATGTGATTTCTCGTCGCGAACGATAGTTTTCGGGACGAGACGGCAGCCACTAGGCGAATCCTTATAATTTCGGCACGTCCGTACGCCGCAACCCTTCCATTTAAAAATATAAAATTTTTCATGGAAATTGATTTAAGTGGGCACTTTCGTCAAGTAAAATTCATGCGGTTAATGTGAAGTAATTTGCTTCGAAAAAAAATAATCAACAAACCGGTTGTTTATTCGATAAGGTTTTATCTGATTTTCGAGAATATCAGATCAAATTAACGTCACAGAATTCATTTGAGTTTTTAACAAATGTTACAACTATGTGAGTAATCAACAAAGCAGGGAATCTTATTTTGATTCGTGCTCTAAAATGCACGTAATAATACAATAATAATAATAATAATAATAATAATAATAATAATAATAATAGTGATGATGATAATAATAACAACAACAACAACAACAACAACAATAATAATAATAGCAATAGCCATAACAATAATAACAATAGAAACAATAACAAACAACAATGGGAAGCAAAAAATAGGAACAACACACAACAATAGCTAACAACAATGACAATACCAATATTAGCAATAACAATGTTAGCAATACCAATAATAACAACGACGATAATAACAATAACCACAATCACAATAAGAATAACAATAAGAATAACAATAAGAATAACAATGATAACAACAATGAGAATAACAACAATAATAATATTAACAATGATAACAACAATAATAACAGTCGCAATAATAATGGCAACACAAATAATAATAGCAGTAATAACAATCACAAAAACAACAATAGCAATAATAACAATAACTATTATTATTATTATTATTATTATTATTATTATTATTATTATTATTATTATTATTATTATTCTTATTCTTATTATTCTTATTCTTATTTTTACTCTTATTCTTATTATTCTTCTTCTTCTTCTTCTTCTTCTTCTTCTTATTATTATTATTGTTATTAGAAAGTTTTATTTGCACAAAGTTTTATTTAAATAAAGTTGTTTACAAAACTTCAACAATACTACATATATATTACTGTTTACATCTCTTATCTTCTTAATCGCTATTTTCTTTCTTTCAATATTCCAGAACTTACAACTATACACCCATCTCACCGCACGCTTATCTTTTCATTCATTCCTGTATTCTTACAACCCCCCCTTCTGGCAGTCTATTTCCAGCGACCTCGATTTCCCTTACAAATGCACATATCCTTTTTTGTACTTTCTCTCTCAGCATATTTATCACTTCTCCTATAATCGCTATTTCATCGATTCCCTCTATCCACTCTTCCATATATTTTTTTGCTTTTTTCGGTATCAACCCTCCACTTTTTTTACATAACAGTAAGTGCTCGAACGTCTTATTTTTTTCGTCACAAATAACAGTAACTCTAATAACAATATCAATAGCAATATAAGTAGAGCAACAATAATAATAATATCAACAATAATTTAACTGTAGCAGTACTAAACAATAAATATGCAAAATTTAAACGACGATCAATTGAATTTGATATTGATCTACATTGATTATAATAGCTCAATATCGCATTGAATTCACGACGGTGCTCCCACTTTTGGCTTTTGCCACTTGGCAAAAATGTTTTTTTTTCCCTTGAAGCCTCTGCGAACGATCTGCGGCTGAGTCAACAAATTCCCTCCCGCGTACATCTCGCTCCCTGACCACTCTTTTTTTCTCCAACTAACACATACGCGTGTGCATTCGTGAATAAACGAATGGTCGGACGTTACATTGCGAAGTCGTGGGACGTATGAAGAAGAAAAAAAGATTCTTACGTCCGTAAGCGCGTATGCAAATTGAGTGTGTAAATATCCACGGAGGGTATTCTCCTGATTCATGCAAAGTCGATGTGCAATGACGTCACTCGCAATCGAAGAAGCGCTCGCCATACGTGACGTTTGCACGAACTTCCTTAGTCACGAATTCGTCGGTTTTGTCGTTCCTTATATCCGAATTGATTGAATAATTAAAATTCAATTGGTATTGCGAAATTTTGTCGACCGACGATGGCGGATGAGTATGTCGTTGAGCAGAAGTCCCGAGCAAGGACAACGAATGCGAACGGTCCTTTGTGAGGCAAATTTGAGAAACTGGATGGACGAAGGATTCACTCGCGTTCACGGTTGCGAGAGACGCGCGAGGCTAAATTATGTGCATACGTCGAGAGTGTACGTAGTGTGTGTGTGTGTGTACAGGGTGTCCTGTAATTGAGCCTGCAACGGTCGATAGGCCAAATCATGTTCTATTTTTCAGTTTAGTTAAGGTAGTGCTATCGACAGGCTTCATAGGATTTTCATAATTTTTTTTTTGAGCTTCACTCAATATATTGATAATCGTCTCTGTAAAATTTCAGGGTCGGTTATCGACCTTATTACAGAGAAAAAAAATATAAAAATTGCGTACTTTTGTGAAGGAATCCCGAGACGACATACAAAAACGCAATTTCCGGTCGCTACAAAAGTGTATACAAGAGTGAGAATCCGTAAGATTTTTAAAAATAATCAGATTTACATACTCAACACTTGTCCAATGCTCCAATCCAATGCTCTCAGAAAAAAATACGCTTATTGACCTAATTTTCATGTAATATCGAGTTTAATTTGAACTTCCGGTATTGGATTTATTACCACTTGCTACGATAAAGAGACGCGACAGCAAGGCAACAGCTGACATTCCTTAAACAGTTTACAAATGGATTATTTTCGTTATTACAAATCATTTTTTTTGCATATGTTAAAAATATAATTTGTACAGGTCTCAAGTATGATCAGTGGTATTACTAGTGTGAAGCGATAGGACTACCTTAAAGTCCCACGGTTTTCGAGATTTTGGGCTTTATGCTGTTTTTCGAGAAAAAATCATCTGCTTTTTGGTTTTTCGCTTGCCATTTCTACAAATTATACGAATCGACAATAACTAAGCAACTTTTCAAAGCAATTGGCACGATATTTATAGTAGCTACATTTTTTTAACCGCAGACTGTCAAAGTCAAATGTTTGAATTGGTTTGTACGAAAATTCTGCGTAAGATCTTTCTTCATAAAGTTTCCTTAACATTTAAGGTTAAAAAGAAGACTTTTCTAGATAAAACAAATAACCAAGAGTACTTTTTCAAACACCGGATCAAAAAAAGTTATGATTTGTAGAAATGTGCACGCGAAAAACCAAAAGAAGATGATTAGACGGAAATACCATAAAGTCCCAATCTCTCGAAAATCACGGGACTTTTACTTAATTTAAATTCCAGCATATAGTAGGACGTGATCTGACATATCGACAGTTGCAGGATTATCCTTTAATTACAGGACACCGTGTATATATATAATTTTTTTTTCACATACTATGTACATCCGTGAGATATTCCAGGTAAATGAGTCAGTTTTCGATTCAGCGAACAAAACGATAATCGAGAAGGGTCGCGCCACGAAATGCATACCTGTATTTTCCTCTCTGTATAGGTACACATGCATCTACAGGTACCCGTGGGTCGGTAGTGGCTCGTATATAGAGGGTGTCTCACTTTCAAATGTTAGCTGGCTCATCTCCAAAACTATCGTTCACATGACGGAAATTTAGGGTGGAAACATACGACGTTGAAGTTTGCAGCGTTGGAGTGCAATGAACACTCTTTTCTATTATTTATTTTCTTTTTTTCCATTATTATTATTTTTCTATCATTTTTCTATTACTTTTCTATTCTTTCATTCTTCCTATTTTTTTCGATCTTTTTTTTCTACTATTTTTCCATTATTCTTTTCTTTTATTTTTATTTCATTTCATTATTTGGATTATCTTCGAACATCTGGTCCTGCAAATGTGGGCTGCAGATCTCCGATGAGGATCCTAAAAACGGACACAGATCGAAAAAAAAAGAAAAAATTGGTCTGCGCAGTTTTCGGTGCGTTCCAACGATGCAAATTTTACTATCATGGAAAAGTGGGAATCGGGCGTAGGGACGCTGACTCAATATTTGTTTGGGATTGTCTGGAGTTTTTTTGGTTGCGTGGCCAGTAAAGTTGCAGAGGAATTGTATCAAATTGGAGCGAGAAGTTATAGTGCCTCGGACGCCCGAAAAGTAATAACTTCAAGAGTTTTGTGTGATTGAGAAAGATTAAATTGGAGGTCTAATGGAAAAACGTCATCGAACGTTTGGTAAAGTGTATCGAGGAACTGAAAGAAAAATCCGAAGTGACGGCGCTGGAGCTTTGCGAGACTTTTTTTTCCGGGAAGTGCATTTCGACCCTAATGGAAAAAATAATTTTTTTCATAACATATATGATGACAGTTTCCGGAAGACGTAGGGAATTAGTAAAATATTGTTTTTCATAGGAATGTTGAGCTTGACCAACATTTATTTTCGAGAAAAAAAGTTTGCGAAAAATGGTTTATAGCGAGAGCAGTTTTTAACGAGCAATCCCTACGGATTTTTGTGGATAGTTTGGATCAGAAGTTAACGTGAATAATTGAAGTGAATCGGTTAACATTTTTTTAATTTACGCTGTAAGCCAATTCAACAAAAACTTGATACCGGAAAAACGCCTTCAAACTTTCATGCGACGAGTTATTTTTAGTTTTCAGCAACTTTTCAGTATAAGATAAAGTGCACTTTTTTGTGATAGTGAAGTTTGCGTCGTTGGAACGTAAGGGAACTTAATTCTGTTCAATTGATAACATTTTTATTCAGCCTATGTAGGCTACGAACATTGCTGGAGTACTTTTCGAAAACAGTTCCTCGATAATATGCAAAACAAACCCAAACAATCCCAAACAAAATAAAATCGTTGCATGCGAACGATGCAAATTTTGACGTCGTACTTTTTTTTGCTATTTTTAGATATGATATGCTGCGAAAAAAATGTTTTTTTTTCGACCCCTTGGAAAAGTGTTAATCCTTGATCAATGTAGAAATGAAATAACGTTATTGCGTACCTCACGAACGAACACGTATCGAAGACGAAGACGAGCTCGTCGAGGCAGACGAAATCGATAGGATGAAGTCCCACGATAAAAATTAAAGCAGGCAAGGGAAAGCCCTGTAATTCCAGCAGCCTTCCTTACTGTAAGGAACGACGGCTCATCGTCTCCGTCGTAGCTCTCACGTGAAATCAACCCCTTGACGAAGGGCACCACTGACGGGCCGTAAAAAGGTCGTTTTTCCCTACTTTTTTGTATACTAGATTATTTTTTTGGGATTTGGAAAAAAGGCGTGCCATTAAGCGTACATTCAACTAATTTCGTGTAAACTATTAATTAAATGTGAATTAAATTGTTTCAAATTCACTACGTTATTGAAGTACAATAGAATCTCTGTATAAAAAATGTGGTCGAACGACAGGATCGATTTGACTGTGACGGGCCGTAAAAAGGTAGTTTTTTCCGATGTTTTTGTCTACTAAATTATTTTTTTGGTATTCCGAAAATAGGTATGTTATTAAGCATACATTGAAGTTATTTACGTGTGAACTGTTATTCGAGTTTTGTATTCACTACGTTATTGAGGTATAATAGAGGCTCTGTATAAAAAATGTAGTCCAACGACAGGATGGTTGCTCCGAAAAATAAAGAAGTTTTATAATCTATATAAATGTAATTCCGGACGTAGTCGTTTTTGATAGAAAAAAAAAACAATTTCTACTAAATGTCGGATGTTAAAAAATACGTTTAACTTTGGCGTAATGTTTACTTGTATTCGGCGGCTTAAAAAAAAGAAATAAATAAAACGGCTACGTACAACGATAGCTACTCCAACTAGGGAATTTAGGTATTTTTTTTAAATTAAAAATCGGACATTTATACCTATAGTTATGATTCCGACCAGGTTGAAAAAAGTAGTATCAATAAAAACGCAATCCAAAATTTCAGTATACGGAAATCGTTGCGCTCTCACTAAATCGTCTGTAACGTCAATTTTCAATATTCCAAGTAACTTTTTTTTCACATGTTCTTGAATATGTATACTTTGATAAAATGCACAAAATATCGATTTTTCCACCCGTTACAATGGGGGGGGGGGGCCTTTAGACAATTGTACTGCTCATTGGAGTATCGCAGTGAGAATCCTTCAAGGTATACGTAGACATGTGTACGTTTCGACACAAGTCGAAGTCGAGGAGGCAACGCATATTATAATGAAAATCGAGGGGATCGAGAGGATTTCGACGACGTGCGATTGGCTTGGAGCGTCTCGATTCTGGCGGTTGTTCGGAAGCATTGAACCCGGGGTGGCCGCGATTCAACTTGGGGTAGCACGCTTAGATGTTTCACGGCAAATCCAAGGGGTGAAAGAACGATGGAGAGAGAGAGAGAGAGAGAGAGAGAGGGGTGGGGGAAAGGAGGGTCTCTCCCTTTTATATAAAAGAATCTTTGGGAACCAAACTCAAGATTCGATCACAGGCTCTCTGCCTCTCGTCTCTTTCCTTTCGCAAACGACCAACACGTGTAACACGTCGGTTGCAGAGACTCGTTCTTTAACCTCACCGGGGATCATACATTTTTCCCCTCTCGTAAAGGAGAACGAGCAACGATGAGAAATTCGAACGCATTTGCCGAGCTCCATTCTCTAAGTCTCCAATTTATTTGTCGTTTGCACTCCGGACTCTACAAATCGGCGTCGAAGACACGAAAGCAGCATGCCACTTTTCGTTTAGCTAGAACAATGCTCTTCACTTTTGTTTTAAATGGAAAATTGATTGATTCTAAATTTGAGGATGTGTGGGGGGAAAAAGTACCAGATATTTTTATCTGTATGTCCCGGGGCCTCAAACTTCAAGATAACGTGTTTTTTTAGTTATTGTTTTACCAGCGTTTGTTAATATTCATCGGGTTATGCCTAGTTGCAACAGTCGAATACAGAACATTTTGGGAATTTTTTTTTTTGAAATTCGTGTTGATGAATTTCTACAAAAATTAGCCATAGGGAAAAGTAGCATGTGAAGCACACTGTGTAATTTTTGGTGTATAAATATTTATTTATAATCGATTTATCGCCTCATTAAATTTATCTAATATCAAACAATTAAAGACGTTTCGTTAGTGTACTAGTTTATTCTATAATTAATGGAAGGAATTTCCGAAATGTCGCATATAAACAAAATGGCGACAGTTCAAAGTGGAGTCCTGATTTTTGCGAAAAAGATAGTAATTTTTCGTTCATCAGACCGAAAGTATTGGTCGGTAAAAGTCCGTCGATCGAATACTATATTTTGACATCTAGGAAAAGCCCTAAAATTTTTGAAAAGATCGGTGTAGTAGTTTTTGAGCTACTTTGCTCACCGACTTTAAAAACGTTAAGTTTAAAGACGTTAAAAGTTTCGAACTAAACTCCGACCTTTCTGACGGGCGTCTATATATAACAGCCCATAAATCGATCAATTCTGATCCGACTACCTTGCAATTTTCAGGGAACATTTATAAGATGATATCCTGTCAAAAATATATTAATTTTTTAAACAGAGTTTGTTTCGACTTTCACAACCAGGCATAGTCCCTTAAGTCTATCAGAGCACGAGTCTCGAGGGCCGAAATGTGCAACCAATCTTCGAAAGCGTCATAAATTCCCAACGGATTAGTGGGTCGGTCCCAAATTTTGCATAGGTCAGTCAGGCAGAAAACTTTGACAGAAATGAAAGGTCATTTTTTATTCTAAAAATGTATTTCGAGCATTCTACCCAATTGGCAAAAAATTCTACGCGATTTCAAATTTTCTTTACACTTCGGTGAACTTGATCCCCTTCAATGGTAATCTCGGAGATTGCATCTGATCGTCAACGCAATGTTCTCGATACCCCATCCGTTCCCATCTCCCATCCAAGGACCGATGTATAGATACACGCTATTTTTCGACCCCCTGAAGGCACACGAGCGTGACCTATTAATATCTCATATTCATCGATGACCGGTCACCTCGTGGGGGTGTCCAGCGACAATATGTACATGCCTATAGTATGGACTATATGTATATAGGGCGTGGATAATGTAGACTCCGACACGTCAGGAATGTGCAATTAAACGATACCGTTGGAGGACTGGGTCTTTGAAAATTTGCCGCTTCTTAACGCGAACAAACCCAAATAAAATGAAAAAAAAAAAAAAAAAACAAACTTCCATCTTTCAACTCATTTAACATTTAAAATGTAGTGAACTTGTCGAATTGTACCCAAAACACTACGAAATCAAGTGAGAAGGGTAGAATATAAATTCTTGCGTTCCTGATTTACTATCCAAAATATGTTTTATACAGTATATATATATATTTTTTATACGTTTGGATTATATATATATATATTTATACGTTTTTGCTATGGCATATGCTTTTTTTTACCATGGCTGTGAATATATATTAAAGACTATAGCATTTATTTCCATTTATTTAAATATTTGAGTCAGCTTGGAAATAAATGCTATAGTCTTTAACCCTACGTTGATACACTGGGTCATCTTGACCCAGATGAATTTTTAGAAAAATGCCCATTTTTCCGAGTCGAAAATATTCAATAATTTTTTTCAACGATTTAATTTGGTATTTTCGGAATATTAATTATGCGAGCATATTAAGAAATGTGTAAAGTGTATCCCTTTTTTTCAATCAGGGATCATAAGAACATAAAAAACAAATTCAATCACACCAAACATAAAAAACAAATTCAATGACATAAAACATAAATACAATCATAAAAACTGACCGAAGGATTGCTAATGGCAGGTGGATAAATTACCATCTGGACCAAAGTGACCCCGTGTGTCAAAATCGTGGCCAATTATAAGTCTGTCAACGAAGGGTTAAGGTTGTTATGTGGCCAGTTCAAAATACTATCACTGGGTGAAATTTTTTCTGGAAGTATATAACCACTTTGCTGGTCATTCCGTGCAGTTTGGGTACGATAAACAGTACCGTCTTTTTTAGAAAAAAAAATGGAAACCTGACGTATTTCATGAGTCAATCACATTATGCCTATGGAAACCTACCGATAATTTTTCGGTACATTATTTCTATGTGCTCGAAAAATGCTACCTCGGAGCTGAAAAAATAGGTACGATTCGAATTATTATCGGACTAAACCTTGGCACCGTGAAAATGAGGATTCATAGCACCATTATAAAATAATTGATTTTTTTTTATCGCGAATTTCTCCGCAAATCAAGCACCTACATGAATGCTACCTACATTATACACATTCGGTAATTATGCCCGAAGATCTCAAACTACTTGGTCACGATATATAACAAGGAATATTATTTGTTCTCATTCACTTAATTAGTAATAATTACTCAATATTAATCCGAGATCTATGTTTAGAAATGATGTTTCTATAAATTTCTAGAAAAAGACAAAATACAGCGGAGTTTTGTTCAAGGATAAAACAATTTTTCAGAATAGGGAAAATGATATGAGTTTTTAATTTCTTTCAGATTGTAGACAGCTTCAGTGCACACTTTTCCTTTCTAGTGAAACAATTTTTCACCCAGATCGATATTCATTGTTGACAGCTCCTCGGTCCGACTTTGAGGTTAGGAACGGGACGCGTATGTCTTTAACTTCGCGACATTTCTGCCAACCTTAATGTTATCGTATACTACAATTATCGACGTTGCCAATTCATCTCGCGTTGGCAAAGCGTGAGAACATTACAGAAAAAAATTATACAAAGTAATA
The DNA here is from genome assembly GCA_951751655.1 of Ophion costatus. NCBI lineage: Eukaryota > Metazoa > Arthropoda > Insecta > Hymenoptera > Ichneumonidae > Ophion > Ophion costatus. The sequence continues at coordinate 30,773,309 of OX632363.1, forward strand.
AAAACATTTCACGTCATCATCGAATGTTCGAAAATGCGTATTTTCATAAATAGGTGTAAAAAAATTGTTCGAAGACGTACGTTTATCTGACGATTATTTTATAGCTAAAAGTTGGCAACAGTCAATCGGCCCCAAGCATGAGCGTAGGGCGCTCCTCTCTTACTTTACCCCCGACAGTCAGACCTAATAACAACCTTAAGGAAAGACTATAGGGGTCATACGAAATATTGATAAGCTCGAAATATATTTTGTTTCAACACTCCATTCTCCGTTCTTCATACTGTGGAAATATTTCGGTATATTGGCATTATTATAGGGGTTTCTAATTATTATTATCATTGTTATTATATAATAATAAAAATATTACACCCTATCCAGTTATCGACACAAATTCGCCTCTCTCGCACTCTCCGAATAAAATACGCGTGTGCCCATTGTGCGAAAAATGGTCCCCACCATACGCTCGGTGCGTGCGCGATATGCGACAAGGGCTTTCAAGCTCGTTCCCGTTTTTTTCCCTCCTGAAGCTCCCACGTTTTTCGTTCGATTTCTGACTTATATACTTTATCGTTCGTAAATCGTGGTGTTACAGAAGCGTGAGAGATCGCCCGGCAAAAGAATGGATCGGCTTAGAAGAAGCTTTCGCGACAGTTTTCGAAGGCGAAAAGATGCTCACGTGCCGGAATCGAGCAAACCCCATCAATGGCAAGCCGACGAGAGTGCAGTACGTTCGGCGACTTGTGCTTTCCACGTTAAAGTGAGTTGTCCACTTCACGTCCAACGTTTTATGCTTTTTATGATTTCTTTTGTTTTTGCAAGATTTTCGAACGAATTTGAGGTCGCGTTGATGGCCGAGTATGGGGAGATTTTAAGCGGGGAAAATGTTGCTGATTTTCGTTACTTTTTTTTAAGAAAATATTTCTTCACAATTTTTGAGACTCAGGGCGTGTTTCGTTACTACTTTTTACTTTTCATTCGTACGCAGAATATTAACGAAGAAAAAGTGAGAAATGTTGAAAATCGAGGGAAAGGTACTTTAAAACAAAGAGTTTTAATTTTTCGACAAAAAATCGCTAGGGTAAAGCCAGCAAAGTGTAGGCACTTTATAAACTTTTATTTCTAGACAAATCAATTTTCATAATACACTTCGTGATTCTTCTTTAAATTAAGCTTCGGACAGATCGTTATTTTCGATATAAATTTTACGTAACGATGTCGAAAAATATCAAAAGAATTCTTACCAAATACGTGCTTTTAGTCTATGGTCACTATAATTTTCGTAAGCAAGCAAAACGGCGACATAACCTCTGAATAAAAACAAAATTTGTATCATAAATTTCAAGTATAACATTGGCTGGGTGCAAGTTAACCGAAAATCTGACCAAATGGGTCTAAAATTGTTAAAAAATAAGATCGAACACATCGAAATTCTATAATTAGTCATGAAATTGGAAATAAATACCTTAACGAAGCGAGTTGTTGTCCAACGACTTGACATTACATATGCCACTGAGAGGTTAGGTGGTGTTGCCAACAAAGAAAAAATAAAACTATCAAAAGCACGACGCGACTCTACCCTACATTTTGCTATAATAAAAATACTTGTTATTTTCAGAAACATTCAGGTTCATGTTTTAGACAATAAGGCAATAAAGTTATATACTAAATTTCATCGGAATCGGTCGATTAGTTTCTTAGCTATGCTTCACGGCAGTTTTGAAAACGCAGTTTAGAAGACCGTGTCATACCTCTGGCATTTTTAAAGATTAATAAAAACAAATGCCATGTAACAGCTAAACGTAGTAATAAAACGTAGTAAAAAAATCATCAAAATCAGCAAATTTTTTCCTCGTCCGTGGTATTTACCCCCTTAAGGTATTCCTTTCGCGGAGGGTCGTATTTTGTGGGGGCATCGACGGGATCCTTCTGAATCATTAGTAATTTACAATGGCGCTTAATGAAAATAAGTCAACAATGAATTATTATACTCAACGATAAACACGAATAAAAAAAAATTTCGCGCAAATTTAGTAGATTTACACACTTTTATATTTTCTCTGAAAAGTCGCCGCTACGAAAATTCTCCTGCTAGTCACATTTAACTAAGTTTTATCGTTAATATTTTCTTTAAACATTCTGTTGCTCTTGTCGTTACGGAATCTTTAGAATTTTTTACACGAATCTTTAGAATTTTTTACACTTCATATCAGACAACTAGAGTTATTTATATAATAAATTATTGGATAGTAATGTGGCGAGCGTGCCATCTCCATAAAGTGCCTTATGAATGAGGCGATTTTTACAGTCGTTATTTTTCGTTAAAAGTTCGGAATCTTTCCTTTAAATTTTACCAGCATACCGGGATGTATTTTTGCTTGATTTTAGACAAAAATCAGTTAAGGCGTTACTCCCACTTGTAGCACAAAAAAGGCCTTTTTCATGAATTTTTTTAAAGAAAACTACAAAACTTTTTTAATCGATCAATATACCATCTTAAAGAACACATCTTGAAGAACTTTCAGTAATTTTTTTATTGAAAAATATTACATTGTTTAGTGGCAAATGGCCGTCAATGAAATAATGTTTTTATATACACGGTTTGCGGTGGACAACATTGCGGCGAAGTGGATCATCTGAAAAAAAATGCGGATGGATTTAGTCAAATATAAGTATAAACTAGTCTTTAATCGAAGGATTTTAAAAAATATTCATTTTTCACAAAATGGCGGACAGTCAAAGTTAATGGTTCGATTTTAACGAAAAAAACGGCCATTTTTTGGCTATAAAACGGCCATTTTTTTTCGAAAAAAAAAATCGAACGATTAAAGACTACATTTTTATGTATTAAATAAGCCTGCAAAATTTCAAGAAGATCGGTTCATTAGTGTTCGAGTAATCTTGGTCACCGACTTCCGAAATGCCATTTTGAGAAAAACGCGTTTAAAGTTTCAATTTCAGTTCTTCAATTCACGGATTCTTCTCTTTCAACGCTCATATCTCAGTCAATTTTGTTCGGATCGACTTGAAATTTTCAGGACATATTCTCAGATACTTATACTTCAAAAAAATGCAATAAAAAGAATCGATTTTTTCAAAATCGCAAGTAGGGGTAACCCCTTAAATGTTAAATATTCGGGTTCGTAAAAGGCATTAAAATTAAAATGTAAAAAAAAAATGCTTATTAGATAGAGAGTGACATTTTAGGTATGCATTTCAATGGTTCGTTCCATTTCAGTATTTGGGCTGCGTGGAAGTTTTCGAGTCGAGGGGAATGCAAGTTTGCGAGGAAGCCCTCAAAGTTCTCCGGGTAAGTGAGCACGAATTTTTTTTGGAAAAGTGCCTTTTTCCCCCCTTTTTCATTTTATTTCACGCACAATACGCACGGGCATATAATGAGCGCGAAAAGAGGAATGTCATTCGGCAGTTTTGCGCGGATAGAAAGAAGAGAGCGACGAAAATGTGTCGAACGAATGTCGGGCAGTTTCGCATTCCAATTTATTTCTTTTTCGCGACGTCACGGCGACTGGATGCCGTTCCGTGGCCGACTCCCACGTTGGACCTCGACACGGTTTCGCAAATTGACGATTATTTTTAGCGACTCCTTTTCTAAACTCCCATCCGCGGTGTCGCCGAGCTTTTTCAACCTCCCCATCAAGGGAAGCAATGAAAACGCGAGTGGAGCGGCGCGCGATCAATTCGCGCCCGTTGACAAGACTACGGACAGGAGTGGGAAAGAGGCACCATCTATCGGATGCCTTTGTTCGAATTTGAAAAAAAAAAAAAAAAAAAAAAGGAATCAATTGCTAATACCTTCCAATTTTACGATTTTATGATCTACGTGTCATGCACGACAAGATGCTGATAATTATTTTACACATTACATTTGAATATTTTGAGTTATAAGGCGTTTTACAAAAAATGACAGGATTTTCAAAAAGGTTGCCTGTAATCGGAGAGCCCATGGAAGGTCCCAAACTCCATTTTTCTTATATCTGATATTAGGGCACTTTTTATATCAATTAAAACGTTTATTGTTTCAACTTTGTAATTATCATGAAACAATCAGTCGTCATAAGTTAATCTTCGATCAGGTGGGAACACTTTGGCACAAACGGATATCCAATATTAGGCTCGATTAACTATTTCATATTAAGATTCGACATGGCCGAATATGAGCTGCAATATTTTCGTACATATTGCTATTTTTGCGATCATTATATAGTTATTAAGAAAACTAAATGCTAGAGTTCGTAAAAAATAACGAAATCATAAATCATTTGGTTTTACCTCAACGAAAACAAGATTTTTTTGACACTAAAAGTATGTTTTTTCACGCCGGCGAAAAGTAATACCAGCTCCCTGTTGTGCGATTTTTGTTGCCAGGCAAGCAAAAGTTTTGCAGTGGCCACATCTTTCGACTAGTTATTAAAATAATATGTGATAATGACGTAAGAAAATGATCAAATGAAGGGAAAAAAAATCTTTTTTGAGATCACAGTGGTGTCCTGCCATAGTAAAACGGTTCGAAAAATGAGGAAAAGTTGAAATGAAGTTTCGTTTTGCTACCTCAGAATTAGTAATTTGTTCCCGCAACTAAGCAAGATTGATAAGGGTAACTTTTAAACGTTTTTGGTATTTTTCTGTTTTTTTTTCTTCGTAAAACATTGTTATTCAGTCAAATTGTGTTGCTTTTGCAAAATTCTTACAAAACGATCGAAAAATCGATTTCCTTCTTTTTCTTCTTTAAACTACAGAGTTATATATATAGAATATTGTGCGAAAGTTTCAAAGCAAAATTCGCAGAACTTCAAACTTTATAGCCCATCAACGCTGTGCCTCGGCGCCCGGATTCAGAGCGGGCGTAAACTACAAAAGCGTTTTTTTTTCAAAATTGCATTTTCGAAATTGTCGTGCAGGAGTACTCAAAAACTATTAAGTCGATTAAGTTGAAACTTGGTAGAAATATTGATAATCTACTTCTACTTGACGAGAACTGTTTTTGAAAAATGCGAAAAAAACTACTTTTTGAATCCAGTTTTTACAAAAATTTTGCGTGCGATTTTGATTTTTTTGGAACTGCGAGCCGTGTTCTTAAATTGGCATTTTCGTAACTTGAATTATTGTCAAATAGAAACTATAAATGTTCTAACTGAAAAAAAGGTTTGAATTATTTTGCAAATCGAAGTATACGGGAAGCTAGACTGCACGCCGATTTCAACTCCCGCGGCAACTTTCTCGTAACACTCGTCCACAGCCCCGCCATTTTGATGATAAATGAATTTAAGGGAAGGGTTTCAGCGTGAAAAAGAAAAACACTTTTTTCCGAATTTTCCTCATCTATATGGATAGAGTACATTTGTTGAAACCTTTTGTACATTGTTAAGTGTCATTTCAAGAACATTCCGTGAAATTTGTACGCGAAAATATCCACAAACAAGCCGGTGACAAAGCTTTTCCAAGAACGCCTTTGGAAAAACACGATTTGCGGTGTTCACTGTATCTCAGCTAGAAATTATCTAAAATCAAGTACCATTAACGCGTTACCCCCACTTGTAGCGCAAAAAAGGCCTTTTTCATGAATTTTTTTAAAGAAAACTACAAAACTTTTTTAGTCGATCAATATACCATCTTAAAGAACACATCTTGAAGAACTTTCAGTAATTTTTTTATTGAAAAATATTACATTGTTTAGTGGCAAATGGCCGTCAATGAAATAATGTTTTTATATACACGGTTTGCGGTGACCAACATTGCGGCGAAGTGGATCATCTGAACAAAAAAATGCGGATGGATTTAGTCAAATATAAGTATAAACTAGTCTTTAATCGAAGGATTTTAAAAAATATTTATTTTTCACAAAATGGCTGACAGTCAAAGTTAATGGTTCGATTATAACGAAAAAAACGGCCGTTTTTTGGCTATAAGACGGCCATTTATTTCGAAAAAAAAAATCGAACGATTAAAGACTACATTTTTATGTATTAAATAAGCCTGCAAAATTTCAAGAAGATCGGTTCATTAGTATTCGAGTAATCTTGGTCACCGACTTCAGAAATGCCATTTTGAGAAAAACGCGTTTAAAGTTTCAATTTCAGTTCTTCAATTCACGGATTCTTCTCTTTCAATGCTCATATCTCAGTCATTTTGTTCGGATCGACTTGAAATTTTCAGGACATATTCTCTGATACTTATACTTCAAAAAAAAGCAATTAAAAAAATCGATATTTTCAAAATCGCAAGTGGAAGTAACCCCTTAAAGCTTAGTCAAAGTATCATCAAATCCTCCCCTTAACGATCTTTGATAATTTTTTTTTTTTCATTTCTAAATTTTTGGCGGTCATGTAAAGTGAAAAGTGCTATTTCTCACGAAAAATTCCGCCATTTTGGGGGTGGAAAACCCCCTCAATGTAAAAATAAAACTCAAACTAACCGTTGGGGGGAGGTATTTTATATGTAGAAAGTGTGAACCAAGTTTGAAATAAATCGGTCATGTAGTTTTCAAATGGCAGTGAACACGGACTTTGAAGAAGTGGTTTCGAGAAAAACGCTTTTGATGTGTTAGCTACAGTTTGAAACGCGAGCTACAGTGTTAGAAGAGTGGGACTACACAGTCAATAACTTCGAGAGTTTTGCTCTGATCGACTTGAAATTTTGGGATTATATTCTTGAAATGTTTAACTATAAGAAAAGACAAAAAAATCGATTTGTCAAAAGTGCGAACCCCTACCCTCCCCTTAAAAAATTGTTTTGTATACGTAAATATACTACTAAACTGAACGTCTATTTTGATGAATGTAGAATAATTATTTCTTAGTTCAAAAAATCTCGCAAAATTGCTTAATTTTTTCCCGTCTAAATGTATAATACCGCATTAACTGAATTAAATTTGGCAGAATTCGAGGCGAAGGCCCGTCCGCGCGATACTTCACGTGTCGGGGGACGGTTTGCGGGTCGTCGAGGACGAGACCAAGGGGCTGATAGTCGATCAGACAATTGAGAAAGTCTCGTTTTGCGCGCCCGACAGAAACCACGAGAAGGGATTCAGCTACATATGCCGAGACGGCACGACCAGACGATGGATGTGCCATGGTTTTCTTGCGCTCAAAGAGTCGGTTAGTTCAACAACTCGCTACTTCGCGAAAAAAAAACATTTCTTCCTTACCGACCGTCGGTCACGGCGGCAATTCGATTTTATTCCAGCATGAGAAAAGCAGCCGACCTGAAGTCTGAGCTCTCGTCGCCGTAATTCTTACTCAAAGCTTGTCTAGTTCTAACTTCATCGTCGTTGTCTTCCGGGCGTCTCGATGAATAAACATTGAACGATCTTGCAGGGAGAGAGGTTGAGCCACGCGGTTGGATGTGCATTCGCAGCGTGTCTCGAGCGAAAGCAACGGAGGGACAAGGAGTGCGGCGTCACGATGACCTTCGACTCGAAAACATCGACCTTCACGAGGAGCGGGAGCTTCCGGCAGCCCAGCCTGACCGAACGATTGCAAGACACGCGAGAACGCTCAGTCGGTAAGTGCGCCGTCCTACTTCTTTCCGACTTTGGAAGCAAATTCGCGATTTCCACGGCCTAGAGGTGGCGCAACGATATTTCAATATGGCCAATCAAAATATAGCCTCAAACGTAAACAACTACTTCGTTCCTGATATCCTGCGGGTTCGCTATTGGATTCACCTCCATCGCAGATTGTAAAGATGCAGTGAAGAATTTATTTTTCGCTCTTTTTTTAGCTCTAACAGCTCTGGATTTAGATTTTTCAAGGTTATGAGAGTCACTCGGAGGCTTCGCGTTGGAGCGATTTTATTTTTCAGACCGTACTTTTCGCAAGGGACGTCTGAAATTTTATTTATACATTGTATATAACTGAAATAACTTTTGATATTGCTCGATTTATTATTTATACAAACTTGGAAAGAAAACAAATTATGGAGTGACTACAGACTCGCCTTCATGGCCTAAAGAGAGTCAATTTCAGAGCCAATAACAATTTTTAAAATATTCTATCTTTAGGTGGCTTATGGGACGATAATTCACTTTTATTATCCGTCTTGCACCCTGGAACAGTAGAATCTCGAGTATTGTTTCGTTTTTCAAATTTGATCCATCGTTATCAATGTATTTTCACCAAGTTTACTATACTAGTAGAGCTTCTGCCTTAGGCCGCGAGAGGCGCCAAGACTTTTGGGGATCGCAAATACGGTATTTTACTCCATGTACAAAAATACTAAGAATATATAAACAAGGTAGTTTTCGCAATAAGCAATCGAACAATGTTAGTTGTCATTGATAAAAACACAAAATACATTTTATAATTCAATTTAAATAAAATACTTCTTCTATCTGATCAACGAACAGCGAAACCGTAGCCGCCATAATGGATTCTGACGTGACGTCACTGACATAATAAACAAAGAAAGCAGTCGACGTATTACTCTCCAACCTGTGAAAGGAAGCGTCAACAACTATATTTTCTCGTTTATCATAGTTAATTGCAAATTTTCAAATAGTTATCTGCACTTCAAAAAATACCAAATTAATTTTTTTTTCGAATTACGACTTTGGATCACTTCTCGCAAGTTTTAACCAAGCCTTCCTCATATTTACATCAATTGGAATTTTAATCCACAACTTTCCCGGTGCTTTTACACTAGTATTCTTACATTTAGAACCAACACACCAACGCTAGGGATCGTAACTCGCTTTTAACCAAAAAAATGTACGTATTCACAATTGACGCAGCGTCGATGTTTACTACGCAAGTCACGTCACGAACCGAAGCAGCATGGCGGCTAGCGTTTACGCGCGGAAATTTGAAATGTAAAATTTAAATGCATTTTTATGGCATTTATCGATTTCGTAAAATAGAAATAAAAATTCCAGTCGTTTATTACCACCAAAGGATCAAATTGAGACACCTTTCATGAAAGGGTGTCATCTTTCATAAAAGTGTGTAGTTGCAGCGAAACTAACCTCTTTTTTTTTGTTCGCTACCCCCAGACGTACCGCCGGTAAAACAGGTCTTCAATCCCTTCGCAATTGAGAGGCCACACGCGACACCGTCGATGCTCGAGCGTCAGGGCTCGTTCCGTGGCTTCAATCAGCTGAACCAAGCGTCGCCCTTCAAACGACAATTGAGCCTGCGAGTGAGCGATCTTCCGAGCAATCTCGAGAGAACGCGTAGCCACAGCCTCGAGCCTACCGATCTCGCGAGAATGCCACAGAGCCATCCGCACACGATGCCCGTGAAACCACCGGGTAAGAGAACTCTCGAAGTGAAACGGAATTCAATGGCCATCGGCAGGATCGACGTCGAAAAGTAAAATCAAACGAGAAGTCGGAATCTTTCGTTTCTCGTGTTTCTCCTTATCGGTTGTTTGCGTGACATTGGGTAAACCGATCATTGAATGGACGAACGACGATGCTGTAGGATTCAGATGGACTGTAGAACGAACATTTTATCAAAACACATTTTTCGATCGCTATAGGTGACGGAAGATATTATTCTGATAGTAGAGACGAATATTCGAAGCAATTGGAACATTAAATGTTAGATTTGCAGATCACTGTGCTGTACAAAAATTATTACTCTTGTACACATGAGTATCATATTTGTTATTACGATTTCGTAGAAAGTACACAAAGCTTTTTTGCATCCTAACGTTACGTTCTTAAAAAACTACCAAACGTTGCTTCGGCAGAGAAATAGAAAAATAAACTTTGTCAAATTATAAAAAACGAATGAAACGATTTTATGAGAAGATTCAATGGAATGTACATCGTGATCTCTTGACAATAATAATTTTGCAATTTTCAGCAGTTTGTAGAAAAAATGTTCGAAGTAATTGCAACAAATAGTATAGAAGGAATTGATAAATAAGTAGCGAAATTATTAAATCGCCAGTGAATGGACGAAATTACAAATGGACACTCGACTGCCAGTAAATGGACGTGTAGTTGAGAACGATGTAGAGCATAACGATTTATTATTTATTTTCATTTAATGCTAGATTAGCAGATCACTGTGCTGCACAAAAATTATAAGGTTCTCATACATATGGGTATTATATTTTTTACTACGATTTCGTAAAAAAATCACAAAGTAGTTTTACATCTCAACGTCACATTGTCAAAAAGACTACCAAATTTTCCTTCTACAGAGAGATAGAAAATTGACTGTTTTCAAATGATGAAAAACGAATGAAATGATTTTATGAGAAGATTCAATGGAATGTACATCGTTATCTCTCAACAGTAATTCATTTTGCAATTTTCGGCAGATAAGCCACATCTTTACTCTGTTTTGAGAATTATCATGACAGAGACCATATCTCCATTCACTGGAAAGAGGTTAGATGTTAGGTTAGGATGTCTAATTCTGACCTGTTATCACAAATTTATTTTGGAAATTCGCAACAAACTAAAGATTGATTCTATCTCAACTGACGAAAGTAGAAATTACTTTCATACTTAAAAAAAAACTATTGTTTTCGCCAGAAAAAAATCCTTGTGATGTCAGAAGTCGATAGTGAACTGAGAAATCGGTTTTAACGATATCTGAGATTTGTTTGCTAAATTATTGTGATTCGAGTTTTCATGGACAATTCAGATTCTATACTTATTTTAAATATAAAACGGCTTTTTTCCATTGACTGGTCGGTTTACCCCACATCGGTAGGTCCAAAGATCACGTACGAGGATCCGTTTTCTCTTTCGTAACTTGTACAAACAGTTTTGTCCGACGACATTCTGCCTGTGGCGATTTTTATGATTCTTCGAAGGATCACGATGCTTCGTTGTGAAATAACAGAGCAAGGCAAAGTGGATGTTGAATAATGGTGTTTTCTTCGTTCTTCTTTTTCTTGTAACAGAGTTCGAAGGATATGACGAAGGTCATTGTTCCTTATATCGATACGGCCACTTTATTGCCTGCAATATCCCGGTGTTCAATTATTTATGTTTTTATCGACACAACGTAATGGGTTGTAACGTATATTCGTCCCGTTTTCGCCCGTTGGCGACGTCACGCTTTTCGGTACCCTTGCTAACTTCGCAAACGCAAATAATATCTTCCATCTTCAAAGGACCATGGCAGTTCTCGTTTCGATTCAAATTTAGCTCTTCATCGGTGCAACTGGCCCTTTCGGGTTTGTTTTCAGTACGTTTTAAAATCGCGAGTACTTTCGGCTAAAGCTTGGACTATCGGTGCTTTTTTTGTTACCGGTATTATTTCCATATCAACGAGTTCTAATCTAGGAGTACCGGTATTTCGATATTTTCAGATTTTTTTGGGAAACTGATGAAAAACGTTAGAAGCTTGATAGTGAAGATGGCAATTGTAAAAATAATATTGTATAGCTAAGTGAAAGCACGGTATTTGTTAAAAATCACTGTCTTTCATTGAGATCTTCATTTATCAGACATTTCTAAACATACTCTGCTATGTTCTTAAATATGTCCAAACAAAGATACAATAAATAAACCAACAAAAAATCGGAACGTTTATGCAGATAAAAAAGTAGTAAACAAGCAAAATAAAAACTGAGGGCATCTGACGTTTCGTCTTTCAGAGACGACCTCACCTTGTTGCAGGTGTAAGCCGCGCAAGAAAAGGCCCTTTCTGATTCCACACTCGTGGATGAATAAGTTGACACTTCGGAAATGTTTAATGTAGATAATAATATTTTAAGGCTGTTAGTCTCAGTAAAAAAACAAGTAAAAGTAACTTAAATGGAACCAATAACAATTATAATGAAATTTTAATGGTTTCAATTCTGATATCGAAATGTTGGTATTATTCGAGTCCAACATCGGATTTCTGGTCCGATATTCCGGTTTTTTCGATATTATCGAGCTTATCTCTACTTTCGGCACGTCGGGCTTTTTTCTACAAGCAGCAATGCAACAACCGCGACGGAAATGTGTCAACGAATTCAAGGCGTTGAAAGTGGGTTTGAAGATTGCGAGAGGGGAGTTTTGATATAAAATATGCATCTCGCCTCGGATGACCTGTTACTAAATACGCAAAGAGAAAAGATATCGGTCAGGCATCAAACATTCCTGCCAATGTTCTGTCGAGATACCTTTTGGCGAGGGAAAAAATGCTGATTTTCATCATTTATTTTTGAAAGAAAAGGTTTCCCCATTTTTGAGACTTAGGGTATGTTTTATTACTGCTTTTGGCTGTTACATGGTATTTTTTTAATTTTATCAATCTTTAAAATTGGCAGAGACATGTGCACGGTTTTCTAAATGGGTTTCGGTGGGTGTTGTCGGACGGCGTGACACTTTTTTCTTCCATTACTACTCATACGTAGAATATGGACCAAGAAAAAGTGAGGATTGTTGAAAATCGATGAAATCGTACGCTTTGAAACAAAAAGATCGAATTTTCCGACTAAAATGCCCACATTTTGCAGTAAAAATACTTTTATTTTTTTATTTTAAAAACATTCGGGGTCATGCCTTGGCCAATAAGGCTAGAAAGATTTATACCAAATGTCATGAGAATCCGTCGATTAGTTTTTTAGCTAGGCATGACGCCAATTTCGAAAATGCAGTTTAGAAGACCGTGCCATACCTGCGCCATTTTTAAAGATAAATTTTAACAACTATCACGTGACAGCCAAAAGTAGTAATTGAACATAGCCTAAATCTTTTGAAAAGGGTGGAGAAACTTTTGCTTGAAAAAAAAAATCATGAAACTCAGCAATTTTCTTTCGTCTAATCTCCCCTCTTAAACTACTCGGGGAAAATTATTGCAACTTGGCTGATATCGCTTTGTGCATCCACCGTACACTTCGCACCTTTTAACTTCAGACTTCCCGTCGTTTATGCTTGCCAGACCCTTCGTGGTGTACATTTACCAAATCTGAATTCCTGCCAACGCTAATTCAATTAATTTTCTAATAGCACGCCGCAGGAATTTTATGAGAAAGTAATCTCATAGTCAGAAAGTAGGTCATCGATCGCAATGGCGCTTTGACGAAATTTATATCCGAATTTACATATAAATCATTTTCAAAATCCTGAAAAATACGAAAAATATACGTTACAACCAAATACACCCCAAATTGTTAGTTTTTGTTTTTTATTTAAGTTTTTTAAAATAACGATCCGTATTTTTCTTTTGTATTCTCGAGATCACGTTGTCTAGCTAGGCCCCCAAGTGCAAGTAGAGGTATGGTAATGTGCTAAATGTTCCTATGAGTCACGAAGAAAACGATAATGTTCTTCCCCATTCGTTTTTATTATTGAATGTGCCTGGAATTGAAACCAACAAGGAATGTAATTAACGAGTAGGTAGATCGAACACTGCAACGAAGATAAAGGACCTTTCCATAAAAAAATCGTCTTAGAACAAACAAGCCCCGTAGTCAAAACATTTTTTGTGGTGTCTTCAATGTCTTTTGACGGGTTACACATAGCTGATGACCGGAAAAAGAGCAACTTTCGTGAATCTTATCTGCGAAAACATGTGGTTTTCGAGGTATTTTTTTGTTTTTACATCAAAGAGTATGGTTGTCCGTACTTTTTGCAGTTCTTGTGATGAAAAATATTTATAAATGTGGAAGATACGTTGGTTTGTGCAGACCACAGTTTTGCATACAGGTCTGGAAACACGATGAAATTTCGGTGGTGGGGGTGACTCGACTATTGAAGCCGAATGTGTGGTGTCGCTGGTATCGAGGGGTGTTGTTTTGATCACGGGTTAGGTTATAACGCGAATGCGCGAGTATTGTTGTCTGACGCACACAACACCCCTCGATTGCAGCGCCTCTAACGTCCAGCTTCGGCAAAGGTGAAGGAGTGGACACAGCGTGTTTTAGAAGTGGACACTAAATCGGTACCTCTTCTGGCGGCGCTGCGGTCGAAAACATCCAAGTCATATATATATATGTAGATTCATTTTTCATGCGTGTATATACGCTCTAAATGTGTTTTCGTGACTATTGGTACGGGCTCACAGATATATTTACAGAATAACAAAATAAATGTTTTACCTTGCTTATTGAAGGAAACGTTGAATAACGAAATCCACCAAGTCTAAAGAGTAAAGATATTATTGACACTTTATAAACGCAAAACAATACTGAACGCACGTAAGCTTAACAGAGCACAATATCACGATCATGACACGAGGCAGGGGTCCATGATGGAAATGGAAAAGAGCTTTGTGCTGCGCAAGCGCTGAACGATATTATACTGCTATTGGTGGATGTTTCAGATCTTTGCGACGCTTGTGGCAGAACACAGAACTATTGAAAGAACGTATTTCCAGTACGCTGGTACTACGTATCCTATCCTGTGTCCACTCCTTTAGTCTAGTCTCTATGTAACGGAGTTTCGAGACCTGCATATAAGACCGTGCTGCAGACGACGGTCTTACATACAGGTCTGGAAACGCCAGTGGTGGGGGTACGTTCGTTTAGCGTGATTTTTTCGTTTCGATCACGGACCTCGTGACTACGGTCACGAGGTGCGTGACGATAGATCGGCACGACGCGGAACTAAAACAGAGCACGGGACAGAGTAGCATTCTGTCTCCTTTTCTACCACATATGACGCATGCGCTGTAAACCCTAACTCCATTAGTCTCATTTATTCCATGTTTCGTAAACAATATTTGATTTACGAAGTACAATTACACGTTCTACACGATCAAAGATAATTAACTAATGAACGTGTCATCCGATTTACGTTAAAATGTAAACTGAACACTTGGAAAATTGTAATTTTTTTATATTGTTCAATGTTTTTTGGCACTGTGAAAAGTGAGCAATTTCCCTTTACCGTTTTGTATCCTGTTTTACACTACGGTACCGCACATCCTCTACCCATCTTCACGAGATGGAAGATCGAAATTAACGTAGGAGCAAACTGAGCAAACGTGTGAATATTTTTTCGCTGTAGTACTGAGGTTATGTCACGCACCGGGCGTCATCGTACCGATCTATAGCAGCGACGCGCCGTGGCGTTGAGGCGAATGAAAAACTTACTCAATAAGGGTGAGGATCCCTCACCACTAAAATGGGCCTTCCTTTCCAGACCTATATACAAGACCGTGGTGCAGACCGCTGTCTGAGGAACGTCCTGCGCGGTGACCACTGCTGCTCGGAAACAAATAACCCGAAATACAAAAATCAAACGCATTTAGTTTTCGCAT
The DNA here is from genome assembly GCA_951751655.1 of Ophion costatus. Lineage (NCBI taxonomy): Eukaryota > Metazoa > Arthropoda > Insecta > Hymenoptera > Ichneumonidae > Ophion > Ophion costatus. The sequence goes on from OX632363.1 coordinate 30,788,479, forward strand.
GAAATGATCTAGTGCTTGGACGAAGGATTCAATAAAATATTGATTTTTGCAAAAATGGTCGCCGTCCAAAGTGAAAGTATCGATTTTCGGTAAAAAACAAAAAAACTATGCATCGAAAAAAAACTCCTTTGTTCAAGCATTCTTTTTGATATGTAAGAGTAGCTTGTTAAATTTGAAGTTGATCTGTGGAGTGATTTTTTAAATGTGGTCACCAATGTTAAAAGTCATTTTGCTAAAAACGCGTTTATCGATGGACTTAACATTTACAGAGAATATTTTCGAAACTTTGGACTTTGAGAATCTTTCGAAAACCAATCACGGACATTTTCCAAAAAATTCAACTAGGTGTAAGCCCGTAAAAGAGGTTTTCCCTTCAGGCCCACTAACCACCCAGTTCACCGTATATCAGTAGCCACTCACCCCCGTGCCTCTCATGCGCATGTTTTCTCGTAGACCGCAAAACACTTGTACGATGACAAAAATATCCCCGACTGCGGTTGATCGATCGGAAAAAAAAAACTTAACTAACGAGTAACAGGTGTATCGAAAAATTAATAAAATGTTTTGTGTGTGTGCGCGTTTTTTTTCCACATCGACGAACATCGGCAGTGAGTCCGATACCGGAAATTTCGCCGAGTGGTCAGGACAGCGTGTCGGCAATGTGCCAGCAACTCTCCCAAGGCCTGTCGCTTCTGTCGAGCAGCGACGACTATGGGCCATTACCTTCGCAGTCGACGGTGGCCAAACAATTATTCACGAGTCGGTCCAGTCCACCGGGTAATTTTACTTTTGCCCCATATTCACTCCCAGCTTCGTATCTTCTTGTCGCAACGATATTCGATATGTTCCACATAAACATAAAACATTTTCCCGCCACTCCAATCTTTCCTGTCGATTTTCGACCACTTGGGAAAAAGAAAATGTTCACAATCGTAACGAAGGAGGGAGATACTTTTAGGGGAGGAAAAAATTGCTGCTTATCGGGAGTTTTCTTTCAAAAGGAAAGATCTCTTCATAATTTTTGAGACTTAAGGTATGTTTTGTTACTACTTTTTGCTGTTAAATGGTATTTTTATAAATAAAATAAAATTTAATGTAATGTAATAAAATAATTTTAAACGATTCATTTTAAAGATTAATAAAATAAAAAACTATCATGTAACAGCCAGAAGTAGTAATAAAATAAACCCCAAGTCTCAAAAATGGTGAAGAAATCTTTCCTTTTTGAAAAAAGTCATGAAAATCAGCAAATTTTGTCCTCGCCTAGAGGTATGTCGCCCCTTAATGGTAATCAATGGACTCGAGTCTAATCGCCACGTTTATTTCTCGTTCAGTTACGTCGAGTAATTCCATGGACGACATGAGGCTTCAGAACGGCTCGAGCATGAACAACAACGTGAGCAACAACAACAACAACGACGAGACGAGGATGAACGTGAATCACGTGGAGATAAGCTGGCAGGATTCATCATCGACGATCTCGGTTACAACGACGAATCAGAGGCTGACGCCTGTGCTGAATCGTACCTGCAACCTGAGCCCCATCACGACGCGAACGGTCGATCCAACGACAAACGCGACCAATCGCGGCCCCGCGTTTCGCACACCACCGACGGCCAGTCCGTCCTTCAGTAGCGCCTCAACATCGTCGGTCGGCAGCTCCGTAACATCCGTCCTGAACAAATCGCCGATACCGATCAATACCGTGACACCGATAACGAGCTCGCCAAACGTCACGTTGTCCCTGTCGACAACGATCACGAGTGTCGTTGGCGAGGTTAAACCGCTCGCGACGCAGGCCGCCATGCAAAAAGTCGAGATGGTAAGAGGATACCGTCATTGACGATGACGCAGGTCTATTATGTGGCCTCGAGGCAGATATAGCCACTTAAGAGGGTTGCTAACCAATCTTTGAAGGTTTAGAGGAGAAATGAAGTTCTTATGCTAATACATTGTGCGACGTAACCCGTGCCAACTTATTGTAGCAGAATATTAATTACGTGTACGACTGAATATCGCGAACATTTTCAAGTCTATGGTAGATAATCGTAATTATTATTCACATATATGGTAATTTGAAGGAGTTAGGATTAGCAGAAAATTAAATGTCGATGTTTAACAATACTATTGAAATAGACACGAGCTTTGGCAACGTCGCACGGTTCTGTCGTGATTCGAGGCTGTTAGGTTTTGCGCGTTTCGTGCCGGTTGGCGTTTTCGGAGGTTATGTCAGAACGAAGCATCGTACTGTGCTCACCGAAGCTAGAAAAACGGCAATACACAATAATAAATACAGTCGGAAATTATTAAAATTATTTTCGTTGTGTTGAGTCATTTTGATCCACGGGGAGAAACTGGAGGTGGAATATTTTCAAGGGAGCCGAATTCCTCCATTGAATATGAAGTCTCAGAGAAATGGAGTTTTTCAATGTCTTCTTTTTCGGTAGAATTAGTACTACTTTGCGGTACAGACTTTGTTTGGGTTTACAACAAACTATTTTTCGTTTCTTCTGTGACATCTTATATCGTTGGTGATCATCCACTACTATTCAATTACTAATATGTATGAATAATATTGAAAAAAAGTATTCATTAAGTAGAACAAACGTAACAGAGAACGTCTTGCGCGTGGGGTACAAGTTAAAACTCGTTCGAGCGGTCGTTCTTATTCAGAACCTCAAATGGTGAAAAGAAAGAAAGAGGCAGAAAGAGTCAGCGAGCGCTGCGCGCTTGCTGGTGGGGGTACTCTGAATCTCTTCCCCTTGGGGGCTTTTGCGTTCTTATTGAGGGGTGGGACTGTAAATGAATAAGTTCCCCTTAGTCGCATTTGACTTTAACTCGAAATTGGTGCGCTAGGTTTTCGATTGGTTCTGCTATTTCCATAGTTCCAACGTTGCCACGTTTTAATACACACTCATCAACAAGCCTCACTTTTTCGTAAACTGGTCGCATGTTTTTCATACATTTTCATTAATGAGATCGCGACCCGTCCGTTTTTTCGGTAACATTGTTTCGTACACTCCGCACCCAATATTCGTTTTTGGGGTCACTTTGTTCATAAATGCGGAAGGTATAAGCGATAAACTGAAATGGTAACGACGTTGCCCAGTACAACCAATGCGATCAAGTTGAGATTCATGTAAACTTCAAACTGTAATATTTAATAAACGAGCGCGGGAACGTCCGTTCTCCTTTTGCCAGTACATTCAGAAAATTTGCGATAACGATTAGTAAAAATTTCATTAATATCGATTTACCCCAATATTTTGAAGCAACAACCTTAAATTTGTTATGCGCCCGAGGATTTATCCGACCGTTCTTCCTTCCGCAGATGGAGAGCGTGCCAACGTCCGTTGATTTGCCGAAGCCCGAGCAGTGGCTGGGCAGCGTGACGGGATCGGTGCAGACGCCGGTACAAACGGTAGCCCCGATTCAGCAAGTGGCGCCACGTCGGGCACCCCCGCTCCACGCGAGGGCTCTCTCGTTGGGCTCGTCGGCAATGGGAAACGCTTTACGCGGCGGACCCTCCGATCCCTTCGACGCCGAATGGGCGGAATTGGCCGCGAGGAATTTGCGTCAAGGTCGCGTCACGACGAATCCCTTTGTCGCCCCGAACGGGACGCAAGCGCTTCAGGTCAGGCTCTAGCGTCAGAGGTATGCGAACAGTCTCGCCATACACTATCGCGACGACACATAGTGACAACTGGAGGCCAACGAGCGGGGCCTCGACGATATTAACGAGCGAAAGTACTACACTTGAGCACTACGAGAAACAAAACTTTTAATCAAATCGAAAGAGACAGAGAGAGAGAGAGAGAGAGAGAGAGAAAGAGAGAGAGAGAGAAATAATAATGTGGCGCAACGATGATGACTAGTAAAATTATCGTCTCGTGCACGATCGTCGAGGGACGATTCAGGAATTAGTAGCAAAGAAAGTATATTATCGTAAATTGATGATCGCGATTCGGATCGAAGGGTTTGCAGAATGTTCCACGTGTTGCGATAGGATTATTGATACGTGTACCGTATACGTTACGGTGGGTCGGACAAAAATGATATTCTCATCCCTCCAAGTAACGAGGTATGAAAAACATTCGCGCCAAATTAATCGTTCCGCGCTGCTACTCAGACTCGAGGCATGGGGCTGAAGTTTGCATCGTTGGAATGCAACGAAAATTCTTCTCACTTTCTTATATCCATTACTATCTACAATCAAATATTGCGAATTTGTTTTAGATCGTTAAATAAGGATCCGAAAAAATGCTTGCGTGATTTCCGTAGCTCAAATCTGCCGCAGGAAATTTGTAAAATAAAAAGAAATCATTTTCGTTGCATTCGAACGATGCAAACGTCAACCTCATCTCAAGGCACGGAGCTCAAATTTTGCGCGAATTGTTCTCATACCCGATAACACCGGAAGGTATAAGATGGCATTGAAGTTTGCAGCATTAGAATGCAGAGGAAATTAATTTTTTCGACTCTCAAATAATTTCAGCGGATCTTAGCTACCAAAAATTCTCAATCATCTTTTTGGGATGCCTTTTTACTGGAATTGAAATTTGCAAAAAGATTTGGTGTCGTGCTTAGAATGGGGAAGTAAAAATACGAATGAGAGTTTTCGTTGCTCTCCAATGCTGCGAACTTCAACAGCTTGGTATAAGGGAAGATTCTTTCAATTCTCTTCGACCGACCTTGGTACACACACGAGTTACAATACCGCATGGTGGTTGACGAAGTACTTTTTCCTTACGCAAGTCTACTCGTCGAGCTACATCGCACAAATATTAATCGAACGCGGAACGCGTGCCCCCTTTTTACTGCAAGAAAGTGTGGAGCATCAACTGTTTTTTTTAATTTTTCTTAACGATTCTCAACGATCCTCGGGATTCGTGCATGATATTCTTGCTTACAAGGGTGTCGAGTAAGTTTAATGAGCACGGTAGGCTTGCGAGAGGAAATTGTCCTGCAAATCACCCTACTGTGGCATCTCTACAAAACTAGTCCAATATCGACACGCGAAAATGTAGCGGAGAAACGCGACCAAGAAGTATCCGATATCGTAACGCGAGAGACGATATCACTAATTTATGCGTTTCGATTAACGCAGTGTTACTTAAAGTGTAAAAAAGGGGCAAATACAAACGACGTGAAAAAGAGACCACTGTTCAGCAATGATTAGCAGCGAATATAAGTATATATATATACGTTTATAAGGCTGTGTAGAAATGAAAGAGGAGAAAATTAAATGCCAGCTGTCACGCCCTCAAACAATATTGAGTATAAAAATATTATGCCAAATTTGTCCTCTCCAAGTCAAATCCGAGTGATAGCGCTGGACATTGTTTACGATGTTAAATTTCGCATAATTGAAATGTAAGGGATACACTGTTTTATTTTTTATTTCTTCATCTTCATGGAACTTTGCATCGGTGGAGTGCAACAAAAATTCTTTTCCATTTCGTATTTTCACTATTATCCAAACTCATATTGTGCCGATTTAGGTTGTAGATCGCTGAATAAAGATCCCAAAAGAATGTCGGCGTGATGTTCGCAGGTCGAATCAGCCAAAAAAATTTGGATAATTGAGCAAAAACCATTTTCGTTGCATTCTAATCCTGCAAACTTCGTCATTCATTTCTTGCACAATCCAAAATTGTTTCCTTCAAAATTGAAGCCGTAGACTGCTCATATGAATCTCGAAAAACGTTTGATTATCGCCGTCCCAAATTGGGCAAAAAAATATTGCTCTACAAAACTTTCGCTGCCTTCCAACAATGCAAACTTCAATGCCATAATTTATTGCCCACTCGATTTGCTACAAATTGTTTCAAACGATTTGTAGCTATTCGCAAAAGCTCACTTTTATTTTCACCACGAAGACATGTCAAATCTTTAAAAATGCTTCCCAATTCACCGAAGATCAGCTGTGAAAGTATCCAATCGCTTTTGAATATCCACACGCTGCTGGCCCATTCTAAATTTCAACGTAAACTGCGAACTTTCCGTGTCAACCGAACAGGAAAAAAAATTGTCCAGCGGTAAAACTTCGTCTTGAAGATTCGGTGGGAATTTTTCTTATACCTAATGCTCTTGTTTGGAGGGGTAAAATACAAAATATTTTACTTCTTTATTTTCGACACACCCTGATATATATGTATATATGTGTCGTCGGAAAACCGATCGGAAAGAATTCGGCATCGATGTTACGAAGCGATGGGCGCGCACACGAGAAGATGAAACAATGACAGCCTTCCTACATTGGACGAAACTATACGCGATGTAATTGACAAGTCATAGAATTAATAACTCGAGAATATTAGAGAGCCGTTGAGCCGTGCACCCGATGAGAATAATTATCGCACCTCGTTTTTTCGGCTCGTTCACAGTTAATTTAGGAAAACAAAAAAAAAAACAAATTTTTTCACGCACGAATGTCCAAGTTGCACCGACACACGTTAAATAAGAAGAGAGAGAGGGGGAGGAAAAAGCATTTCTGTGTGAAATACGCGCAGATAGAACTTTACCTTAGGCTTCCCGTGGGACGTTCCGAGACTCGGACGTCGTCGTTGTTAGAAGTAACAATATATACATATATATTGATATTCCCATGTACCAGAAATAAATTCGCATTCGTCGTTATCACGTCAAAGAGATGAAGGGCGATAGAAAAAAGTAAATAAATAAGAAGATAGCAAAAACGCAAATGGCCCGAGTCCGAATTGTAAACAGTATTCGGACCGTGAAATTCATCGGTCCCGTGACACTCTTATGGCCTTTGCACATTGCGCGCGATGAGCGACGAGCAATGAGCGATATCCAATGGTAGCTCAGGTATGACGGAAACCCCCTGGGAGAGCGAAGCTCCCATTGGATATGGCTCATCGCTCGTCGCTCATCGCGCGCAATGTGCAAAGGCCATTATTCGACGCTGCTGGCGCACTCCTCCAGTAGTCGGTGTTTCGTTCAATGTTACGCGCAAAAATATTCCCACAAATAATATACATCAACACGAAATTGAGAATTCATTCGCCGGCTGGTTACGGCTCAAATTTCGGGAATTTATACTCGGGCGAACAGCCAGCAGAATTTCGTATACGTATTCGCGATCGCGGAAACGAGCTCCGAAGAAGAAAGAAAAATGGAACGACAGAGCAGCCGTGACGTGGTAGACAATTATTTCGGAAAACTGACGGAGTCGTTAATTGTTTTTTTTTTCTCTTTTCAAATTGACGAGTCGAGGAATTGCTACGCCTTAGTGAGTGAAGTAAATCGGCGGTAATCAAATAAGTCGTTTCCTGCACTTTATCAATCTTCATTTGCATTGCTGACTCGATCAATTTTCCTCTACGTTTAATTCGGTATTCTGGGTATTCTGTTGCCTGTTTTCTTTTGTCTCAAAAATTGAGCATCAAGAATGAGGTCGATAAAAATAATTTACCTCAAATGTAAACCGAGACATTTCCTTTTTCAAAATGTTATAGAAGTTTGACATTAAAGTTTAAACATTTATTTACAAAATTACGAGAAATGTTTAATTGGTGACAAAAATATGGTTAGTTTTTGTGACCTTGTACTTCGATAGATCAGTTTGAAACTACGAAGAAGACAATGTATGATATTTATAATGATATTATAATGATTTTTGGAACACAGATAATATCCGTTTTTCAAATGTCATACAACTTTAACATTCAAAATGGGGACGATAATCAATAATCTACATAATTCTTGAACAAACCTCATATTATTATGTAATTTGGGTATGTGATCGGGTTTTCAAATTTTCTCGATTTTTCTTTGAAGGTCTAAAATTGCTTTACAAAATTTCAAGAAACCCTTAATCGTTGGAAAGTCTCTTTTTGGTGACTTTCAACATACTGGACGGTACTTTATTCGTAGAAATTTTTCTTGTATTTTGATAAATCAATTCCGAACTCTACAAACACGTAAATATCTAGACATACACGTGCAAAAGTTATTTTGAACGATAAAAACTTTTTTTTCAACGTCATATAACTCTAAAATAAAAAATGGGGACGATAATAAATAACAACCCTAATTTTCGAACAAACATTATATTATGTAACTATTGGGTTTTCAAATTACGTGCTCTTTCTTGTAAAGTTGAAAACTATTTGCAAGATTACAAGAAACGTTTAATGGATGAAGAAAGGTCTCTCATTTTTTGTAACCGTGAAAACTTATCAAAAGTCTTTTATTTGTCGAAATCTTTCTTGTATTTGGGTAAATCAATTTCGAGCTCCACAAAAAAGACATGTCTACATGAACGTGCAAAAGATGTTTCAAACGATTTGTTTTCAAGCATAAAAAAATCTTCACGTATTACGCAGAGCAAAAACACGAACGACGATTTGATGACCGCAGGAAAAGATTTATGTCACTGGCGGAAAGTTGTAGGAAGATTTTTCTGGAAATTCGATTCGTCAGGACCCGATGCTTCGGAGCTCGAATTGTCCAACTCCCCTCGATCGTGAGTGTTATACTTGCAGCGCAAAAAACGAGCCCGAGACTTGACGATAATTGAGTGTGGAAAAGTGACGAGTGCATCGTTATGTTGATGCAGGGATGTATTTATCTCAAAGCCGGTAGGGGAGAATGTGAAGAAAGAGAGAGAGAGAGAGAGAGAGAGAGAATGCTAGAGAGATGTACAGAAGAATCGAGGATCTCAGGCACGAAAGTACTTGTTGGCACATGCAACGCGCAAACTGCACTCGCTTTGCCAGATCTCTGCGAGTCAAAGTAATCCGATAAACGTTGACGAGCGAGAAACATTGATGCTATTTAGCGCTCGAGAATGGCCACGAGTTTCCACAGTACAATTAATAATCGTATTAATTGTAAAAAGCGAAGGAACGACAGAAAGGGCTGAAGAAAAAGAAAACTCCGAAGGTCTAGATCAAGCGTAAATTAGCAGTTCGTCGAGTGCTTGCCTCCTTCTCCACTATCACGGGTGTTCTTCGAGTTTGAGCTGGATCTTCACTCGCGTTGATTGAAGAAACGAAACCTGTTGTTACTTAATAAGAAGATTCACGAAGCATCGTATCGAGAGCCCCCGACGCCGAGACAGTTGGAAAAACGCTTTTTCAACCACGTACAAAGTAGTTGCGGTATAGGCTTCCGATCGAGTCTCACCTTTCAGCAAACATAATTTATTCTCGAAGAAGCGAAGACAAAAAATCCCTATATTATTTGCTTCCATGGAACCGGTGACAGCGTGACTGCTGTGGGAAGTTTGTATCGTTGGAGGGCAATGAAAATGAATTTTTCTTACTTTCCCAAATTCCTCAGGTTTCACCTACCAAAATCCCTCAACCATCTTTTAACATGCTTATTGGTTGACCCGCAAACGAAATTCGCAAGGAAGATTTGGTATCATACTGAAAATAAGGAAACAAACATATGAATGCGAATTTTTGTTGCATTCCAACGATGCAAACTTCAATAGAATTGATTTGTAGGAATTTTTTCAAACACGTTTCTCCGCAACGGTAAGAATGAACGTACGTACGAAAAGTTTCACGCTCACGTGAAGATCAGCGAAATTCGATGTGTCGTTTATTCGGTTGGCGTTATAAGAAGACACAGTGGGAAAAATACGGAAATTTTTCCGGGTGGAAAGAAACGATGGAGCGATGGGATTACTTTTTTTTACGGGGCATCGTGATGAGGTCGCTTTGTTTTATTCCTACCCGTGTATGCATTGTACATAGATTAGTTATATAATGATAACGATTATGGGTGACGAGATAATGAGGACCGGAGCTACGAATGAGATTCGTGGTTGATTTGAGTGTGTATATATATATACGTTTTTCTTGCTTTTATGCGTATATAAAAGTTAGGATGCGTGTCAGGAAGGTCGAAGCAAAGTCTTAAGGGGGCGATAGGTCACGTCGTCAGGAACATATCTAAACTAGGTTACCTTAGTCCAAAGTCTAAGGATTTCGATTTCTAAGTATGATTTTTGGAAAATCATACTCAGGACCAAAATTAGGTCCTAACTCGTTCATAATGTTCAGACAACAATTGGCAACTAAAAACTAATTTGCGTCTTAATACAATCATCTGTATCCACACAACTAATGGGACGTGTTGAATAATTAAAAACTTGTCATAAAAAAAGAATACTTATGTTAATGGTATGTAAAAAATTGCATTGACACAAAAGGTAAACGAGTTAGTACCGAATTTTGGGAAATTTTCCAAAAATACTTATGTTCCAAAAGTACTTATCATGCTAAACATACTTACCACGATAACTCGAAATCTTTGGACTACGGTAACTTAGGTTAGATATGTTCCCAACGAGGTGACCTATCACCTCAAGGCTTTGCATCGACCTCCCTAACACCCTGTATATATAGCGGGTGGAGCAACATCTATTAGCAGTAGAAATATTTTCTAACCCATCAGACTTACAAGGAACATCCCTCAGGTGACACCCTTCGATTTTGTTGAAATTTGGATACGTTATAAAGCACCGAAAAGTAAGCGATACGTATTTCTTTTTATCGGCTGAAAAACGGTTTTAAGGGGTGAACCGCACCCTCAAAAATGGGGATGTTTTTCGTTTTTCGCCGATAACGTTTTAACGATATGAGATATTAAAAAAATTCAAATTGCAACAATGTTTATTTTTTCGTGTACTAATACATTGGATATGAGAACGATAACGTTATCGAGGAAAAACGAAAAAACACCCCTATTTTCGAGGGGTGGTTTCACCCCTGGAAACCGTTTTTCCGCCGATAAAAAAAATACGTATAGCTCACTTTTCGGTGCTTTATAACATATCCAAATTTCAACAAAATCGAAGGGTGTCACCTGAGGGATGTTCCTTGTCAGGAGAAAACTTTTTCTACAAAAGATGCATAGATCGAAGGGAGTCGTCGAGTGGTGGCTACGAGGTTCATACAAGTGGAGAGGCTTGGGAGACTTCAAGGTCACATCCTTTTTTTAAGGTGGCACCACTATTGTTTTCCCCGGAATATCACGAAGAAACTAAAAAAAAGTTCGCACACCAAATTTCAAGATGATCGATCAATATTTAGTATTGAAAAATTGATGGAAAAGAAATTTGAATGTTTTTAGCCTAGAATTGATTGGAAAAAACGATGCGAATACTTACTCCTATAAAACGTGCTCAACATGATGGCCACCACATTCAATGCAGGCTTGAAATCTGATTCGCGTTGATTTTATTTTCTTGTCAATCACGTCAGTCTTTATCAACGAACAAGCTCCAATTTAGGTTTCAATAGTTTAATGCTAAACCAGGTAAGTCCAGGCGTTGTTTACATTGTTCGCAACTAAGAATCTTATCAACTTGTGGTGAAAGCCGTGAGAAGTATTTGATTTCCATAAAAATGTGTACTCTCTTAAATGGGAAGTACTATGACAGAATTTCCTTCCGTCAGTACAAAGTGCGAATAAGATTGCAAGCGTGCAACAAAAGTGGCGGTCATCACTTTAAGCACCTTTTATCGGAGTAGGTTTTTGCACCGTTTTTTTTACATCGATTCTAGACTTGAAACATTGAAATTTCTTTTTTATCGACTTTTTATACTGAATCTTGATCGATCATCTTGAAATTTCGTGTGTGCGAACTTATTTTTAGTTCCTTGATGAGTCTGGGAAAGAAATGGTGGTCTCGTTTCACAAAATGGAGGTGACCTTGAAATCGTGATGAAGCCTTTCGAACTCTGCAACTTGCGTAGGAACAGTTTTCTCCCAAGTCTGATAAGCCAGAAGATATTTATGCTGCCAATAGTTGTTGCCTCCCTACATGCACATTCAAAAATACAGAATATAAGAAGGAAGAAAGAAAAAGAAGGATCAATGGAAGGATGTTGAGTCCCAAATCGCAAATGATGATAAAATTCTGAAAATTTGGTATGTTTTTGTATGAAGTATTTCAGAGGTCGTGTAAAAATTTCACGACAATTACGAAGCTCGTTATTGAACAATTAACATTCACAAATTAAATGTTGTTTTATGGGAACTGATGTAACTTTGCAATAAGCTTTTTTTTGACCTCTCAATTTTATAACATCTACAATATACTGAAAGCACGGAAACAAAACGAAGCTTATTGATAAATTTCTTTTTATTCCTTTTAAAAATTGTTCTTAACAAAATGTTAATTTTTTAATAACGAGCTTCCTAATCGTCGTGAAATTTTAACACGACCTCTTAGATACTTCGTACAAAAACATACCAAACTTTCAGAATTTTCTTATCATTTTTCATTTCAATCCTTAAGGAGGCTGAAGCAATGATGATAGAATGCTGCAAATTTGGTATGTTTTCACATGAAGTATTCAGGAGATCGTGTAAAAATTTCATGACGATTAAGAAGCTATTTATTGAACAATTAACATTAACATGTTTCATGGGGACTCAACATCCTTAAGGGGGGATTGTCTTTTTTTTCGCAAAATTTACCGCTTTTTGGGAATTTTTTTGTGAAGAAAGTATACAACGGAAAACTTGTGAAACTTGGCATATAGTTTTATTGATCTGTTTACTACATACAAAAAAATTTTTAAACAATTTCATAAAAAAATCCGCTTCCCACTCCCCTCGACGCGCGATGGTCCTTTTTTGATGGTGTGCACGATTACAGCCTTCACGTTCATCCTGCAACAAAAACCCAAAAAGCATTTTACTTTAGACACATATAGCTATCGTTCGATAAAGGGGAAAAAAAAAAATTGACGATTTGGTGACGTTTTGAACTTGAAGTATCGATTTTTCGAAAAAAATTGATCGATTTTTTGTTATAAATAAAAAAACTATTAAACGTATTGCTTTTTTGCTTCATCAAACGATAAAAGGATGTCAGCTGAGCATTCTGTCCAAATTTGAAGGCAATCGGTCGAATAGTTTTTGAGAAATCGTGCACACCATCGAAAAAGGACCATCGCGCGTCGAGGGGGGTGGGAGGCGGATTTTTTGATGAAATTGTTTAAAATTTTTTTTGTATGTAGTAAACAGATCAATAAAACTATATGCCAAGTTTCACAAGTTTTCCGTTGTATACTTTCTTCACAAAAAAATTCCCAAAAAGTGGTAAATCTTGCGAAAAAAAGACAATCCCCCCTTAAGAAAACGCAGATTTACCGAGCCACGGCATATTTTATCGCCTGTAGTAAAAATATCGACGGGACTATCAACGCGCGTGCTAATTACACATACACACCAAAATAAAACCGTACATACGAAGAAAAATGAGGTTCCACGTCGTCAGGCCGATCCGAACAAGCATTTCGTTCATTCGGGCTTTGTTACGCAAGGTGCCCCACGCACGTGTAGCGTGCACTCCTGAAATAGGTTTTTTCTTCTTTTTATGGTCGCCTGCGGGAAAGATTTACCTCGCGATATTATTTCGCGTTCGTTGACTTCGTGAAAATCTTCGTGCAGTAATCGATAAAAAAAAATCTACGAGGAATCTGAAACGCTTTCGTTTTTATAATCGAAAAATACAATTTTAGTTGTTTTTTTTTTCGATTCGAGAACGTACAAATGTCGATTTGCAAAATTTTGAAAATTCCACATTGATTTTACGTCGAGAAAACTTCAAATCCGCGATACGTGACGCTCTTGCGGCCAGAATGATTCGAAAGTTTTTTCTTTACGAAAAGATCTATTCGATAATTTGCGCTGGTCACTGGTGGATAATCTTTCGGCAGTAAAAATTCTGCGAAAAGTCTCAGTCAGGAGGAAGAACGATTTGGCGCGAAACGGACGATTTAACGTTGAAAAAGAATACGGATAATGAAACACTCGCGATGAAACGCAACGACGTTGGGTATAAAACGATCGGAAGGAAAGAAAAAAAAAACGTCGCGTGATTGTACTCGAGCCGAGCACGGTTCGGGCCGGTTGAGAAACGAGCGAAAAATATGTGCAGTGGCCCGAATTGACGTTTGGAAATTATGGAGAATTCCATATGTCGGGAGACAAAGAAAATCCACAAAGATAAAATCAAATGAAGTCGATAGCACAATAAGGAAATGAAAGGGATTCGCAAAGATAGAAAGAGAGGGAGAGAAACGACGAGGGAGACAGTGTCTATACTTAATGGAACGTTGATCGATCAATGTACTTAAGCGTTAATCTTAGAGCTCGTTATAGCGATGAACAAGGAAGTTACGGTGTATCGAAGCTGTATTATATTTTTCTTCGCGTTAAACCTCGACATACCGACGTATACGTATGTACGTGTGTAATCTGAAATACGTGGCATGTAAATATATAGAAAAAGAAGCCATTCTTTTCAGCGATTTTTTTCATGCACTGTGGAAAATATTCCTTCGATGGCAGTGCATTATTACTTTTTCCCTCGTGACCAAATTATTCTTTAATTATTTTCCACGGAATTTAATTCCCTAATTTGTCCATTTGGGTCTCATTAGCATGGATTAAAATTCAAGACGTGGATTATTGCATCGTTGCGACGCAACGAAAATCTCTTATTTGCATTGCAATTTTTGTTTGACGGAACAAAGCTACGGCAAACCTTTTTCAAGATCCTCGTTGGACACCTACGACCTTAATATTTCGAAAAAGATTTTGGACAGCAATGAAAATGGAAAAGAAATAAAATAAAGTATTTCCGTTGCAACGCTTTGACGGCGTTAAAATTATCGAAAGTATAATTTATCATTTGCCTCGTCGTATTTCGGTGAAAGTATCGTTGGTATTGCGAAAATCGTTCATCGCAAATTCATCCTCAGACCCGCAAACTTCCGTTTCGTTCGAGCGTCGGACAAATTTGTTTTTCGTTAAGATCGACGAAATCAATGTACAATATATATACTTATATATATTTTTTTCTTTTTCAATTAGTTCGAATTTAGCGAATGGACAGTTGGGGGTGTGTTTGACGAAGCGAAATGTTATATACGTACACCCTAGCGAGGGGAGGTGAGATTTCTTCGCGAAAAAAAAAAAACAAAATACGAGGGTGGCTCGGAGTTAGAGGGATTGCGTTGTAAATAATGTCGTGTAACATCGTGCGTTGTATCGATCTCCCGAAGGATCGTTGGCTCCGGGATTTGAAAGAAGTACGATCGAAAGAACTGCTCGAGTGTTGCATGACGATATTCCGTCGGATGTCCTTGTTCGTTTTACAATGTATCAAGCAACTGTAAAGATATGATTTTATTATAATATCTGTTGTGATTAATGGAGTTTTTCATTCATCAAATGGGTCCACTCCTTTCCGAATGTCGAACGAATCAAATCCCTCGTATCCTTGATCCCCTTTTTTCCCCCTTCAAATTTCCTCATATAATATTCCAAATGTCTCGGCATTGAAAGACGTGGAATTTCATTGGGAATAATCAGTATAATAACGGCTAAGGTTAGTTTATAACTGTTGTAAATATCCCTCCAAAACTAGAGGAAAAGAAAGGTGTCAAGTGTCTCAGATATATAGGTAACTTGATCCGGTGGGAGGGGGGGGGGCATATCTGTCATGTATAGGGGACATCATACTATTGCCTATATCTTCAGGATCAGCAATGTAGATATGCAATAAAAGATGTTGAAATTATTATAATCTCATTTAATGTTCATTAATCCTTCGTTGTTACACCAACGTGGAGAAAGATGCTTCTGTAGTGGGTCAAATTGATGACCCCGAAGTTTGCATCGTTGGAGTGCAACGAAAATTCATTCGCTTTGATATCTCCATTTTTTTGGGTCGCTTTAGGCTATGAAAATCGCTCGAACGTTTCTACATATTCTCATTAGGAATTTACGACCTCAATTTCGAATAAAAGGTTAGGATAATGATTTTTTCAAATAAAAAAAAATATTAAAAATATATCGTTGCGTTTCAACGATGCAAACTTCAACGTCATGCCAAATTGAGCCCATCGGCCGGATAAATCCACCATGCTAAGTCTAAAGCTGATATCGGGATTTCGAAGTTAAATTTTGAAAAATTAACCCACCGAAAATTGTCTCGTTCCTCGAAGTAGACAAAAAAATGACGTTGAAGTGTGCATCGTTGGATGCAACGATTTTTTGGCCATTTTACATTTCTTTATTTTTGTTATTATCCAAAGCATTCTTTTGCACATCGAGGTAAAAATTTTAGAAAAAGAATGCAGAAACGTTTCAGTGATTTTCACAGACTACATGGGCAAAAAATTCAGCAGTTAAAATGAATTAATTTTCGTTGCCTTCCAACGATGCAAACGTCATCGTCATACAGAAAAATAATTCCGCATAAATGTTTGGTACTTCTTTAATTCCAAGTCTTCAATGAGATCCTATCAGGATTTTAAGGTAGTGTGTGCACGAACCTCCTCATTAGAAAGAAAATTGATTTTTTTATATGCTGAAGTATAGACATACAGAATGACATCCGCGAAAACTCTGCATGCCTTACAGACTGCATACAATAGTAATTAATTCACGAAATCAATGCATTCAACCCGCACCTTATAGAGAATCCGTGCGGATCGAGCATTCCAACGGAAATAATAATAGTTCGCGATTAGATCGGAGCTATGTGAAAAGTGATATGCTATATCGCTTTTGTATATGTTCCATTGAAAATATAGGTTACGGGACATTTCGAGCAGATATTATCGATTGAATCGACTAATTTTTGCGCCCGCTAGCCAGGTCTGTCATCTCTTCCATTACAATATGCATATTCCACACACGCTTACACATACGGTAAACAAACACGCACTTGACATTAATCGAAAGCACCTGAGTACATCGTTGCCACGGATATTGCCAGAATTATGAAATCCCGGCCTGTGACAACTCAAGTCAAAACTGATTGCTATTTCAATACTTTATTTTCATAACATGATACACAGTTCTCACATACATTTCTCAAATAATTATTTTCCTTATCATGTTTATTATTATACCCAAATGCATTATATTTTACCCTTTTCAGCTTCGATCATTTATAGATTTTCTGTTAATTAGTCAATCCGCGAGTACTACCTTAAGGGCGGGGTAAAGTTAATTCGGCGAAAAAAAGGCATGTTTTTAAGATTTTTTTTGGCGTAACGAATAGTGTTCGTGTATTGAAAAATTTACATATAATAAAGTAACATTTGAACAACATTCTCCTAAATTTGCATTGCAAAATATTCAAAATTGAGCGAGTGAAAATTAAACCCCGGAGGCGCCTCGAGAAAAAGTTGGTTTGCGGTGTGCACCATAACTCGCAACAGAATCATCTGAAACAAAAAAATCAAAATGCATTTGTTAAAGGAGATGTTTCTCGAGGTAATGACGGGAGGATTTTTTTTTTCGATTTTTCGATTTTTCGTAGCACTTGGGAGCCAAAAACCCGATTTTCGCTAAAAAAATCGGCTAATTTGTTGAAAAATTAGTAATTATTTAAAAAAAACAAAAAAGCTCTCGACAATACCTGGTGAATTATGTGAAGAAGTACTGTGCAAAATTTCAAAGCGATTGGTCCAGTAGATTTTGCGTTATCGTGCACACGGACTTCAAATATGACAAGTCTCAGAAAAACGGTTTGAAAAACGCAGAAGAGTTTGGTCGCTTAGCGCTCATTGCACATAAGTTTGAGAACACTTCTCGATTGCATAAAAATCTGAGAAAATTCATGCATATTAAAGGTACTCAAAAGATTAATTTTGCATAATAATTCCAAAATGTTATTAACAAAATGATGAAAAAAAAAATTAGTCAACAAATTTCCCCGCAACCCAATTTTTTTTCGTGATTCGTTCATTTTTCTGAATACGTATGAATTTTTTCAGATTTTTTAATTATCTTTGAATTTTTAGAAATTCAAAATAAAACTCGATAATTTTCTTATACTCACTCAAAGTCGTCGATGCCAGGTCCGCTACTGCTCAGCACGGCATACAGCGGTCAACTGATGTACAGACTAATATGTATACTAATATACACCATGCCTCGAATATACATAACGGGACCGTAACAGGCCCGTTTATCAAGAAATTTTTTCGGGGTCGAAAAATACAATAGCGCGCCGCGCAGCTGCCGCCCAGGTATAAAACCCAGCATGGAGCAATAGACGCTCAAATACTCATAACTTCGTCAATTTTACTCCGATCGATTCGAAATTTTAACACAATATTCTTGATATATTATGCATTCATTTAAAAATTTAAAAAAAATGAAAAGAAATTTTTTAATACTTTACCCCGCCCTTAAGAATGGGTACAATTCCACCGTGTAGGGCCACAGCGAAAAATTTCGCTCCCAAAAGCTACTAGTCAGTCGCCATCTTCTGTTGCAAAAGGTCTTAAAAAATATGAATAATCTTTTGTTCATGTCTGAAGTACCCGTTTCAAGTTTCCAACCGAGTTCGATAATATTTACGAAATCGTGTTCGGAATCGCCACATCAGTTTTCAGCTTGACAGTTACCTCTCCGAGTCCTGGCTGACTCGTCCGAACGGCCGCGGAATTCAGCCACCGCCTTTCAATTATTTTCGTGTCAAATTGTCAGTGTCGTTGAATCCTCGAGCTTGAAAATCGTCGCACGAATAGCTTTCACGGTATCGACAAAATTACAAGTAACAAACCAGAGAAATAAAAAATTAGAAAACTACGATCAACGAGGAAACAATGTTGCGGCAGTGTCCACCTAGTGTACCATCGCGATGTGGCAAGAAGCCACCGTGCAGTGGTCTCATCTGTCCGCGATGTCCCTTGACAGGTGTACCGAGATCCGGTCAGGAAGCGAACGTGCGTTTTCAGCTCACGTACACCTGTAACAGGTAAAAACATCCTCTCGTCCATTTATTACCAAGCGGCACGTACTTCCGAGATCCTTGCGTGTGATCCTCGTCACTTCGGTCCGCGAGGAGTCTCGAGAAGTAGCAAGTAGTTCGAGCAGTGCTGCGTCAGACGCTAAGAAGCATGCCGCCGAGCGCTTGTTTCCCATCGGGACGTTGCCGACTTTTTCCGGCCCATGCCATTTTCTCTATCCTCCCCGCCTACGCTTTTTCGTACAACTTATCTCCGTAACAAAGTTTGTCCCCCTTTCTCCAGTCGTTAAAGCCCTTTGCATACGATGCCACTCTAGCGCATGACGCGATACACTTCGTCCACGTCGTTGAAAGCGTTTCGAAAATTCTCCAGGAGTTATCGCGGAGTTATCACAATTTATTTGCCACAGCGCGACTTACGCTCCTTGTTACTGTCCCGCGATACCGAGCTGTCCAAAGTCTGTCCCACCTGTCGCAAAGTCCGTTTGCTGCTGTCTCAAGTGGCTCGACTGCTGTGGGAAACCTGTCAACTGAGCACTTTCCACACCGGGCGCACTTTCAACGTCAGTGAGAAGTCACGTTCGTTTGTTCGATTTTGCCAATTCCAAGGAAGCAACGCAGATCGAACCTAGCTTCGATCTTTCCCTAGTTACAGAACCTCGAAACGTCATTGACAAATTTCCCGTTGGACGAAGATAAATTCGTGAAAGTGCATTGTCCCGTATTGTACGGTTTCCATCATGGACAATGGCTGCTGCGGTGAGAACGTTGCCAAAAAGAGAAACAGCACCCTACCGCCACCCTGCTGTCATTGCCGACCTCTGCCATTTGCTTGCCCGAAAAACGGGTGTCCACCACCGGAACCGTGTCCTCTCATTCCGCGCTGTCCGCCACCGTGTTCACCTCTGGTAAGAACCGCCAATGAGCACTGCAAGAGCCATGACTACACACTTTGACGAACGGCCCAGTTTTTCATCAACGGGTATTGACGGATAGCGATTTTTTGAACGTCGCTGTGCCGCTTTGGCCGCAGCTCGTCTCCGAGAAATAAACAAAATCTGGGAAATTTATAGGCGCACGGAGACTCGAATCTTTCTGTAGGAGAAACTCGGTTCTTCGTCGAAGATCTGGCTCGCGTTAGGCTAGTTTGGTGGAACATTTTTCGATTACAGATCTGGAGGTTACCACCGGCACCAGTGGACGAACAAAAACCAACGCTGTGCATCGCTCGACCGTGTCCACAGAGACCCGGGCCTGTGCCATTTAGATGCTCACCGAAGCCAAAAATGCAGGCTCCACCCTCAACGGTCACGTTCGCCATAAGATACACCTGTGAAGGTCCCACTTACTGTCCCTGCTATACCGCGGGAATACCGGAATGCGCGACCCGAAATTGTTGCTGAACAAACGTACTTCAATAAACGACCAATGTCATCTTTGCTTGGCGCTGCTACCTTCCTATACGCCGTAAGAGACTTTCAGACACTGACATTGAAATTAACGGGTCTGCACGAGCTTGGGATCGAAGAAACTTGTCGATTTTCCATATTTTTTTCTGATGAGAGTATTGAGATGAGGAGGTCGGAATTTTACACACAATTTAGTACATGGTCTTGGAAGTCTGAGTTTTTTTTATTATTTAATAACATTGATAAGCAATTGAGTTATCGATATTTAAATAAAGTGCCGCCGATGCTACATGGCCAATCGGTGCAAGTGGTTATGATTATTAGGCTTGTCTGAAATGAAAAATAATAAAAACACTTTTAATATAATAATCAAACTGTCGTGTGACCGGATACTTTTCGCAAATTTTTTGAATTACGAAAACGACAATATTTTGAAAAAAAAAAATACGTTTGACTTTCGATAAAAAACGACTTTGATAATTTGTTATTAACAACTGGATAAGCATATGAAAAATCATGCAGTCATATGATAGAAATGTTACAAACGTCCGAATTTGAAGTGGATCGGACGAATATATTTTGACAGACGACTTACACCGTTTGATAAGACATAGTTTTGAAAAAAGAACGCCAAAGAAGGAAGGGTGAATCGCAGCGGGGCGGCTCGCCATATGGCACTGGGTGATCTGATCCTCCAAAAAAATCGTTATAACTCTTCAATAGTTACCATGTTGAAGTCTGCAACGAAAGTTCTCATTTATTTCCTGATTTCTTCATTTTCATAATTAAAAATATTTTTTTGCAAATTCAATCAGTGTATCTCTAATTGAGATTCTTAACAACGTTCGACAGACTTCAGTAGCGAAAAATTTGGGCCGAAAAATGTTCGTTGGGTTCCAGCGATGCAAACTTCAACATCGTCAATTTTTTTAATGATTACAAAATCCTTGAGGAAAATTGATATTAAAACCCCACCTTACACAAAATGCTATCAAAAAATCGTATTTTTCAAATGTCAGGGTTACGCAGTCCTCTTAACAGAGTATCGATACTATCATGAATACATTTGTACCAAATAAACGAAATTTGATTATAGATTGCAGACTAATTATCTTTATCTCGGAAATATGATTGAAAGCAATTCAATATTTATCCCACCTTATTTCCCGTAAATATCCGACGTAATAATGCCCACAGAATGCTCATTTCGAACTGCTCTGCACTAATAGCTGTGAAATAAATGAAATGACATGTTACGTTCAACTGCGCGATAATTCAAGTACCTCTTTCTCTCTCTTCCCTCCCCCCCCACCCCCCCACGGTCTGTCTATATATACAGGGTGTCCTGTGATGAATGAATAATCCTGGAACTGTCGAAAGGTCAGATCCCGTCCCATTATATTCAGAAATTTCAGTTTAGTAAAAACCCCACGGTTCTCGGGATTTTGGGCTTAATATTATTTTACGAAAAAATTAATCTGCTTTTGTTGTTTTGTATGCCATTTCTACAAACGATAACCTTTTTTGACCCGGCTTAAAAAAAATTCTCTTGGTCATTGTTTTATCCATTGTAGAAATATCATTTTTTTTAACCTTGAATGTTAAGGGAACACTATGAAAAACGATCTTATGCAGAATTTTCATACAAGCCAAGTCGAACATCCGACTTCGATAGCCTGTGGTGTAAAAAAATGTGCTACGCATATCGTGCCAATTAGGGGAGACCCGGGCATAGCGAACAGGCCAGATAGCACGAATACGACTACGCGCAGCGTTGGTGCGTAGGGGTATCCGCTTTGCCTGGTCTGTTCGCTATGCCCGGGTCTCCCCTATTTCAAGAAATTGCTTAGTTATTGACGATTCATATTATTTTTAGAAACGGCATGCGAAGAACCAAAAGCGGATGATGTTCTTTAAAAAAAAAACATCAAGCCCAAAGTCTCGAGAACCGTGGGACTTTTATTAAACTGAAATTCCAGCATATAGTAGGACATGATCTATCGACGGTTGCGGGATTATCTATTCATTACAGAACACCCTGTAGGTAGGTAGAGAAAAAGAGAGACTACCAACTTTGTCCTCGGTACTCCACATGCGACGGAATATACGAACAATGTATGAGGTGAAACGCAAATTAATACTCGCGTTGGCCGTTTTATAATTAATTGTTGTAATGAGGTCTCGCCGAGTAACTAATTGGTACCATGCCGCTCGACTTTCTTGCTATTCACATACATTTCACCGTGTTGGTAACGACGGCAATGTGTGCGGGGTGCTCCAAGCTAGCTCTACGTCACATAAGAGTTCGCATATGTTTTACAATCGTGATACGTTCGATCGTGAATTACAATGAAAAATGTCGGGAACATATTTTTCCTGCATAAATTCCAGTGGAAAAAAGAAATCTACATGTTTTCAAATAAAAATAGAACCTTTAGCGCACAAATTTCCCAAATGGCGAAATAGGTTTGTACATTTACCGAGCTGTGCTTTGTACGTGATTATCCCAAACGTCCAACTTTATGGGGTTGAACTTTGCATCGTTGCAGTGCAACGAACATTCTTTTTTATTTCTCACTCTCATTGTTATGCAAGTTCGTATTTTTCCCGATTCAGGTTTCAGATCGCTGAATGAGGTTTCCGAAAATCATTCTCAACTTTCGTAGCTCAAATTTGGGGAACAAAATTTGGGAGAAACAAAAATGATTTTCGTTGCACTCCAACGATGCAATTTTCAACGTCATGTAATTTTAACACATTGTATTTCGATCGTAGAAAATTCTGGTTTTCCGTTCTTTTTATTCCTCCCCCTGGCTGCTCCGTCCAGGCCATTGGCGTGTCACTCGATTTTCCCGCTGTCACGAGCAATAAATTTTACCCCCGCCCCCCCCTCGTACTTTTTCTCTCACTTACTATCACTTGCACTCGGTAAGTGCACTCCGGTACTCCTTCAGAGTCGTTTGGCCAGAAGAGGCACGGACCGCGAGTAACGAGAGGAAGGGAGGTAAAACTGAGAAAAAAAAACAGATGGAGAGACGAAGAGGCAATGAACATGTTGCCCTCTACATCGCGTCTCGCTCGTTGGAATCGCCACCCCGTGCACCTCGTCCGGACAATGTGCGGAGGCTGGAAATTTACGTTCAATAAATAGTTCCGGTCATAAACGAAATTGTGCTCTCGGTGAAGTTCCGCTCTTGCATTGCGGACCGAGCTCCGCTATTTCTCTCTCTCTCTCTCTCTCTCTCTCTCTCTCTCTCTCTCTCGTTCTCCCTTCGCGGGTGGCGCGAGATAGTAAAATATTTTAATATCCATAGGGGTAGCCGAATCGTTCTGTTCACTTTCCACCCCCCCTCCCCCGTTCTAGCTGTTCAGGGCCTGCTACCTTTTTCTGATCATCCATCAACGCGAATCTGTGTCTCGTATCTTGGTCTTTGCTGTGCTGTGACATCGCCATGGTATTGGCAAGGATGCACCCGTGAACTGGCGACTGCTGAAAGGCTCGCAAAAGCACTTTGCGTTCTTCCTCTTCCATCGTCCGACACTAAACGAAACGTGTGTCACGCGTTGGGAATTTTAGAGCCGATCGTAACTGCAACGGACTCAAAAACGACTTGCCAATCGCTTGGAATATACGCGCGCCCGAGATGTTGTATCGGAATATTCGTAAAAAGACATTGGAGTGGAAAAATCTTCATTGCTAGTCTCCGTCGGTGACGTGTTCATTCGCCATTGCAGTTTCGAAAAGGCAACGACGAAACGGCGATGGGGGTGAATTTTATGACGATTCGTCAATTTTTATGCGATACTCGTTGATAGCAGGCCCTCGAGGGCCTTTGCGATAATCTCTTTTGCTGCTAGCCCCCCCCCCCACTTGTCATTATTTTCGACCCTTTAAAGGAGGACACCACTGCGATGGGCCGAAGAAGGTCGTTTTTTTCGATTTTTTTGGCCTACTCGATTATTTATCTGGGAGTTAGAAAAAATTACGTTGTTGAGCACGTATTGAACTTATGTGATGCTTATTTTTATTTTAAGAAATAAAAAGTTAAGAATGTTGTTGAGGCCTAATAGAGCCTCTGTATAAAAAAATGTGATCCAATGGCCGGATCGATAACTTGACAATAGTTTGTCTAAAAAATAAAAATAATTTTTTTAAATGATCTATATAAATGTCGTTTTCGTTGCACGTAGCCGTTTTTCGAAAAAAATCACAAAACCGCGGGTGTTAAAAAAAGTGTAATTTAGTCGAAATTTTTTTTCAGACATTCTTGAATATGTATACTTTGAGAAAAAAATTTGCAAAAAATCAACTTTTTTATTCGTCACAGTGGTGTCCCGCCTTAAAAGATTCCCTCACAGCCTTTGCTAATTTTTGATATTTTAACTTGAACTTTTCAAACTCGTGCAAACGCCTTAAAGTATGGCGTTTGCACGAGGGCACAGAGAAACTGCGAAATACCCGGGCTGATCCCAGTCGGCTGTATTTCCCCTTTTAGTTGTGTCACTATCGAAAGATCGCTAAAACCGGCTCTTGCTTGCTGTTTCCAAAATATTTCCTTGTTGCAAAGTTCTTTGCAAAAAAGTATAGATCCACGATAAGAAATTGTTGGATACGCGCAATACTTTTAATTCGAAAAATAACGCCTGTGAGATAACGACGTAGGCACGATGTAAGCCCAATTGATCGTTCATCACAATCGAGTCTATTACTTTTCTAGCAAAGACGTCGATGACCCAATTCGAAAGTGGATTATTAAGACGAAAAGCACGAAGGAAAACTTTCGCCTTTTCTTTTTGCTCGTCGGCCCCGTTGATGAGGTTATTCAGGGGGCCGAAATTATTCCCCCATCCCATTTAATCGAGGAGGAGAAAAAAAGTTTTCACGCTAGCGCAGTTTGTCCCTTATTTTTGATGCCGTTCGTTCTCAATCAACCGAATTGATTTCCCTCGTCGAAAGTTCTCATAAACTTTTCATCGCTATCGCCAGATATACGTGTCTCTGGACACTTCCTATTCCTACGTTGGAGGAGAACGGCGGTGCTTGATCAAAGTATTTTTATAATTTGATAAACACCTCGAGCACTGCGATAGGCTCGGTGAACATTAATTCAAAGGGTTATGCCTAGTTGTAAAAGTCGACAAATCACTTATTTTAAAGCCAATATATTTTGATATTGGCTTACAATTGAATACAATATATTTAAAAATTGACATATTTATTTATAGGCTGCTATCTGGGGTTCGAAACATTAAAGGCTTTTTTCTTGACAGTACGATTTTAAAGTTGGTGAGAAAAATATTTCTAGAGCTACCGCGTCGATCTTTCTGATATTTTTGAAGGGTTTTCTAGATGTAAAAATATAGTATTTTGTTGAAGGATGACACTTTTTGATGACACTTTTTCAAATACCTTTTTTTGTAGAAATTTATTGTTGCGATTTTGTATTTTAAAAATCCCCTAATTGAGCTGTTTTTGACTCTTACAGTTAGGCATAATGCTTGGATTTTGAAATAGTTCATTTTTCATTTAATTTCATTTCAGCCGGAAAGGCCACTACATGACTCAAAAAATTGTTTTTTTTTTCCTATTCTATAAATTGTTAGTACAGCTATTTAAGAATATGCTCCCAACGTAGTATAAATAATTCTGCCTTGAATTTTTCGTTATCGGTGTTTTTTTCAAATGCGTTTTTTTCTAAACCACTTTTTTCAATTTGTATACACTCTAGCTCAAAAAGTTTCAAACTTTATAAAGCGACGGTTAGTTTCTTTATATAATTACGCTCTATATGATCCTAAATTTGGGGTAATATCGATGCTCAAAGTATGATTTTTATAGACAAAAAGGTTACAAAATAATGGCAAAAATTATACCTTTTTGTTTAAACACCTCTAGAAAATGTGAATTTTCAATTTGTTTGGCCAGAGTAAGGTTCATATAGAAGGAAAACTTGTTCTCAAAGTAATCTCGAAACTGTATTGATTTCCGATAAAAACTGTTCCCTCCAGAGTGTACACAAACAGCAAAGTCTGATGACAACCTTCGATAGGCGACAGGTTATTTGTTCCACATTTTCCGAGGACATGCTTCGAAAAAATTAAAATATTTGTTCGAAACTATGTATAACATATTCCCAAAGTTTTAATGCATACGATTCATTCACTCCTGATAAAAAGAATTCATGAAAATAATTTAGAAAAAACGTGCTCCTGAACTGTTTCCCGCTTTAAGGGGGGAAAACACAGTAAAATTTTCGATTTTTCGAAAAAAAAAAATTTCGCTTAAAAGGTGCTTTAGGGTCTTACAAAATATAAACCAAATGATGGAATACGGCAAAAGTGTCCGAGTGCCCAAATTTCTTGCGTTGAATACAACGCTTTTTCATGACGCGTCACTTTCGTGCATACATATATAACATAAATAGTGATAAAAAACAGTGATATTTGTAAATCATTGTCATTATGAGTGACACATCGTCGAGTCGGGTTAGAAAAGGGACGAAAAAGAGGATACTGCGTACGAAAATCGACTGTACGGAGCAGGCATTGCAGATTAGAGGTATATGAAATTTTCATATGGTTTCTCAGTACTTAAAACTTTAAACGCGTTTTTCTCGAAACCACTTTTTTTGAGCTCGCCGAAGACATAACTCGAGCAAATCTTTACCGATCGACTTGAAATTTTGACAGTAGCTTCGAAACATCTTTCTCCACGGAGCTACGTAGGATTTTTTTTTTTATATGGCTTAGTTTTTTTTATCGACGATTTTATGGCGTTTTTTTTGTTAAAAATTTAACTTTATTTTCAAACATGCACCATTTTGCGAAAAATCAATATATCGAAAAAATCCTACGTAGCTCGCTACCTGTTATATGGAAACTAAAAAATGTTGGTTTTTTCTTCCAGGTCAAAAATTAAGGAGTCTACGTCTTCGGCCATCGACACGCTTTCAAAAATAGGCGCCTTGGGGCATATGCGGCGCAGCCGCCATTTTTAAATATTTCTTATTGAAAAAATTACATTTTGTACTTTTTTAGTATTGCTATAAAACCTACTTTACAGATTTTCGATTGATACTTTTATTCAGTCAAAATAAATTCCCGAAAATATGCCTATTTTTTTGTGTGCTACTGTGATTTCCCGCCTTAAGAGGGAGTTCACAACGATAAGGAAGAGGCAGTATCCGAAATGTCGCGTGAAGCTACCCTCGACCCTTCAGATCACTTTTCGAGAGATTGCAGGTGAAGGCTAGACGAGTGCCACGTACTCGTCTGGCCTTCACTTTCCTCTTTCACGCGAACGTCATGGCTTTTTCCTCTCTTCCTCGCTCAACCGAGAAACACTCTGTAAGTCTCCCACGTGAATAGACGACTCGGAGAACGTAAAGTGTAGCTCGTTGTCGAACGTCCGTTACCCTTGGCTGGATCGACAGGTGGGTAGACGTGTGTTTCCTCCTCGGTTTCTCCTCCGATCCATCGCCGGCTAAATTTCGTCTATCCGACTGTGCACCAGTGCCAGCCGGCATTCAAACCCATCGACGATCATTTTCCTCTTCATCATTATCGTGACGGAAATTCCCCGCGGCCGTACGCCAAAGTGCTTGGCCCCATGCTGAAACGCCACGTGGCGACAGAAAAAAAAACAACAAATTTACCGCGCGACGTCGCTTGCAAGCTCGCGACCATCAGTGATTCGTCGGAGCCCCTTTTCTTTCGCAAAAGTCCCGCTCATACGTTGGAACTCTCTCGGGACGCGTAACCGTCGATCTTGTGCGTCGCGTTACCGAAATCCGGAGCGTAAAAATAAATCGGGCCTCGTCTCATCCAAGACTGGCTTCAGTGGATAGTGTGCCAACTTTAGGTACTCAAAAATTATACTGATTTCGATTATATAAGTTCTAGATCTGGCCAAAAGAAAAAAATTAAGAATCAAAACATAAACCAACGAGAAAACCGCTAACTTAAGGCCGGGTAACTGGCCATCTCACCTCTATTCTTATGGTCATCACACCCAGATACTCCGGGAGAAGTAGCCAAAGGTGATTTTCAAAAAATAGTGATTTTAAGGTTGATCTGATAGCAGTTTGTTTCAATTTCGTAAATTATCTTAAATTTAAATGTTCAAAGTTTAATCACAAATAAAGATAAGTTAAGAAACGTCTGTACTCTTATTTTGACGGATCCTTGAAAAAAACTGCAACCAACTTCGGACTTACCCTAAAGAAAAATAGTAAATAAATCATCATTTCCATGAAAAAAGGTCAAGCACTTATTTTTACACCTAAGACATATACATTTTTTCATTAATTTTGACAGATTAGTTTTTTCGAATATCCATGAACGATACACCAAAGATAACGTAATTATTTTTTCCCCAATATACTTGTAAAAGTTGTATCGATTTTTAGGATCTCACCGTAGCCTACCCCCTGTAACGAATATAATGAAACCATAGGGAGAGTCTCGTTTCCGGGGTTCTCGTTACGTGATCCGGGACATCTAACGCCGCCCTTGAGGGACGTAACATATTTTGGTAGGGGCGCTGCGAAATCTCGACGAGGAGAAGACGAGAGGCGAAACGAAAAGCGCGCGGTTCGTATACGCGTGCCACCGCGTAATTGGAGAATACTGGATCGTTAACGCCACCCGTAGGATCCTTCGGGTAACGATGGTCGTGGTGCGGCCGGATTCCTACCACCTCAGTCTTAGGCGAATGCCACAAAGTGTATACGGGGTGACTCTGCGTAGTTTGCGAGAGTAGCTCGCTGGATATACGTATATATGGTTGAACTCAACGCGTCGGTGTCAGGGATCGCAGGACGACCCTGAGGCGAACGACTACCACAACTCGTCCGCCTATGTGACGTCGCGCCCACGGGGCTACTCCCGGGCACCCTTAAACCGAGCGTGACGTTTATATAGTACACGTAACGTCACGTGGAAGCATTTGCCATAGCCGCGTGACCCCTCTCACGCTCTCGTGGTAGCTCAAACGCCGCTTTAAGGGGGAGACCTTTGGGCGAAGAAAAATGGCTCATTTTCGCGACTCATTTTGCAGAGGAAAAATTTACAACGTTAAAAAAAAAGATTTCTTTTTTGCATCAAACGTCAGAACTATACATGTAGAATATTTTCTCAAAGTTTCAAAGCGAAATGCGAAAAACTTCAAACGGTACAGCCCGCTAACGCTGTGCCTCGTCAGTGAAAAAAATTGCCACATTCTGCAGCAAAAAATAGGTTTTTTTTAAATTTTAGAAATCATTTAGTCATGTCTTACAATTAGACAATAAGGTTAGAAAAATTCATACCAAATTTCATCACAATCGATCGATTAGTTTTTTTTAGCTATACGTCACGGCAGTTTTGAAAATGCAGTTTAGAAGACCGTGCCATACGTCAGTCATTTTTAAAGATTAATAAAAAAAATACCATGTAACAGCCAAAAGTAGTAATAGGACATACTCTAAATGGTGAAGGAATCGTTTGTATAAAAAAACAACCATCAAGTCAGCAAATTTTTTCCTCGCCTAAAGATATCTTTCCCCTTAAGGGGGGAGATCCCTTTGAGCAGCTGACCATAAGCGAGTTTCTAGGATTTTTTTCTGTGTAGCAACCATTTGTTCTACATAATTAAAATTCAAGAGACATATCATCATATTTTTCAGTGTTCCAAAAACATGCTCTTTCTTTTAGAATTTAAAGTCGATGGCCGTACGACACTTGCTTCAGAGACGGTTGCCGCCTGAGTTCTTCCACGGCGTACAATCTAGTGTCTGGTGCGTTGATCTGAGACATCAGAACCAAGCAGTTTTAGAATTTCGATACCCACACGCTCCATATGAACCTAAAAAATCCAAAGAAAAGTGAAATGTCGAAAAATAGCAAATATTTGAAAAATGTTCTATTTTTCATGATATTTGTACTAAAGTATTCGCCAATGATAAAGTAGATTTTTGCAATAATTCTCCAGAAAATTTAGGTTCATATACACGGTAATTATGTTATATAAAAATGTGCGAAATTTCAAAATGATCGTTTGGACAGTTTTTGAGTTATCTTGTACGAGGTTTGCGAAAAATAGTTTTTCAGCCAAACGCGTAAAGTTTCAAGACTCAGCAATTCGTGACTAAATGACCTACCGATTAATCTGCAAAACCAGCGCCAAAAAGTAGTCCCTCAGCTTGCTTGCGGGGTAAATTTTCGGCCGTAAGCTCTTCTTCACGTTACAAATATAATCTTCCACCTTAACTTGAAATTTCAATGGACCTCTCGTACCTACTTGTCAAATCGACCGCTTTCGTGCCTCCAGAACGCCACGGGAAGATTCGCTGGAACAACCTCTCGCCCCGTCCAATCTCGTTTACCCCATTTGTCTCCCTATTCGTCCTGCGTGTTACTCAATTCCTCCGGTCGCCCAGTAACAGCCATAGCGATTACGCAAACCGAAGAAAAACACGATTACGTCAGATCAAGCTGCCAGGTTACTCAAGACCTTCGCGTTCTCGCGGGAATGTAGCTGGAAAATTTCTTCAGTTGCGCCACGAGTTTGTCTGGCTGCGGGGGAGAACGACAAAGGAAGGGGGAGAGAGGAAGAGGGAGAATGGGAGAAAGGCCGAAATAATGGGCGAAAGTGGATGTATATCTTCTTTTAGGTGGTAGTGCCTTCCAGTACACGAAATCCAGTGGCAATGTTGTTGGAACTGAGGGAAGCCAGTGAACGAGCTTCGTCCTTAAGTGGACTCAGGTTACAAGCTGGAGTCGCAGTCCTCTGTATAAAGTAGAAGCATGGCAACGGCTATACACACACTCGCACACGTCCTGTACAGCAGCGAGCACGGGCGAAAGTATCGGCCCCGAGTACCGCGTAGTCTCGGTCGAGCACGTACATTTTTTCTTCCTTCGACCACCCCACTCCATCCTCGCTGGAGTAGGGTGGCCGAAGAGTGGAAGGGGAACGCCTCCTCCCCCCTTTCCTAGCTTTCCTTTTCTTATTCTTCGAATGCTGCTGCTTTTTCGACCGAGGAAAACGCGATACTGGCTTTCCTGCGAAATTACTCAGGTTCCTTCGGGTTGGACCAGCCACACGTGCAGCATCTCTCTTTTTCCCTTTCCTCATCCTTCTCGCTCTTCCCGTCTCGTCGCCTTCCTGGTTTATATCGTTGGTCCTTAAACTCGCATGCTGTAAGATATAATGTTGCACAATTTTGTGCTCCAGCGAGAAAACGCAATGGGGATTTTTTTTTGACC
This sequence comes from Ophion costatus, assembly GCA_951751655.1. Classification (NCBI taxonomy): domain Eukaryota; kingdom Metazoa; phylum Arthropoda; class Insecta; order Hymenoptera; family Ichneumonidae; genus Ophion; species Ophion costatus. Next base: position 30,819,904 of record OX632363.1, read on the forward strand.
GATTTTTTTTTCGTTTTTTTCATGCCTCTCGCGGGGATTTTGTATTCGTGCGAATCCGCCTCTGTTTGACGAATTTTTATGTGGATTTGCAAGTGAACGACGGCGCCTATTTTGCTTTAATGGTCAATTATGCGCATACTATGATTTTTTGGTTTTTCTGGTTATTTTGTCGATGAACTTTTCGATTTTTTAGTGGACCAATCGAGAGATCGTTTTCTGCCTATTTTTGATCGCAGCTTCCGGGGGTACATGGGTTTGTAAGCTTTTTTTTGTGCCTCGAATGGCCAGGTGTTTTTAAAATGATTTTTAATTGATTAAAATCAACGCAGTTTAAGGGCTTACACCTAGTTGAAAAATTTGAAAATAGCGATCTCTGGCTTTCGGACTCTCGAAGTGTTACATTTAAAAGATATACGCTGAAAATTTCAAGTCGATCCATTTTAAATTGAGCGCGTTGTGGATGCTTGTAGGTAGGTTTCGCGAGCCGGCGAACTTCAAACGCGTTTTTCTCAAAATTACTTTTTCGAGATCGGTGTCCACGACATCACGGAAATCACTGCGTCGATCAACTTCAATTTTTGGAAGCTTTTTTTACATATCTAGAAACAATGATTGAACGAAGGAATTTCTTTTTGCGATGCCCAGTTTTCCTTATCAACGAAAATAGGACTTTTTGTCACCGCAAATCGATGCTTTCACTTTGGACTGGATTTTTTCTTTCAATTTTTTCAAAAATTAATGTTTGATTATATTCTTCGTCCAAGAAGTAAATAGTTTCATACAAAGAGTAAATGCATCTGCTTTTCAAACAGTGGCCTGTTCAAAGCATTGTATCTGTACAACATTTACGAATATTTTTCCATAGAAAAATCGTAAAAAGTACTTAGAACCACAATCTTTAACTTACAACAAAAAAAAACTTAAAACCTGTACACGTTTTTCCCGAAAAAAATCACGGAAATTCCTTTTTTAAGGGGTTACCCCCACTTGCGATTTTGAAAAAATCGATTTTTTTATTGCATTTTTTTGAAGTATAAGTATCTGAGAATATGTCATGAAAATTTCAATTCGATCCGAACAAAATTGACTGAGATATGAGCGTTGAAAGAGAAGAATCCGTGAATTGAAGAACTGAAATTGAAACTTTAAACGCGTTTTTCTCAAAATGGCATTTCTGAAGTCGGTGACCAAGATTACTCGAACACTAATGAACCGATCTCCTTGAAATTTTGCAGGCTTATTTAATACATAAAAATGTAGTCTTTAATCGTTCGATTTTTTTTTTCGAAAAAAAATGGCCGTTTTATAGCCAAAAAACGGTCGTTTTTTTTCGTTAAAATCGAACCATTAACTTTGACTGTCCGCCATTTTGTGAAAAATGAATATTTTTTAAAACCCTTCGATTAAAGACTAGTTTATACTTATATTTGACTAAATCCATTCGCATTTTTTTTTCAGATGATCCACTCCGCCGCAATGTTGGTCACCGCAAGCCGTGTATATAAAAACATTTCATTGACGGCCATTTGCCACTAAACAATGTAATATTTTTCAATAAAAAAATTACTGAAAGTTCTTCAAGATGTGTTCTTTAAGATGGTATATTGATCGATTAAAAAAGTTTTGTAGTTTCCTTTAAAAAAATTCATGAAAAAGGCTTTTTTGGTGCTACAAGTGGGGGTAACGCGTTAAGGCTCTTTTGGGGAACCGCAAAACTGGAATTTTGCTGTCGATGATCGCGGTGAATATCTCATCACAACATATTACCTAAAGCCCGAATCCCCGCTCGTTCTTAAAAACGGCGCCAAATTGCTAGGCAGTTAATTTTTTTTTTCTTCGGACCCGCCATAGTAGAACCCAGAAATTTCGAATATAAATTTTTCCTACACGTGCCGAAGTGCAAAAAAAACACAGTATCCTTGAACATTGCTCGTTAAAAAGCTTGAGTCTCCTTAAAGTGTCGTTGCGCCTCAACACGACCCTGCCGAGCGTAATTCTCCGACGCGCTAATCACCAGCGTCTCCATCGAGTAGTTACGAGGGCAAAAAAATTAAGTAAAATGAAAGGCTTGTATAATTTCGAAGAGTCTCGATATAACCTTTCGACGCTTATTTCACGACGGGCCGCCGGGTCGTAAAGCCATCTCACTGTTTCACGTTCGGTGGCGTCGAGGCGACTCTGGTCCCGACCAATTACGCCGTTAATTTCGTGTCACGGAGTAGATCCGGCTTTAATCGCGTTTTACCAGTCCCCCTCGGCGTATGCTCTGTGCGGCTCTGAGTAACGTTAAAATGAAAAAAAGGGGGAGAAAAACGGTCCAAGCGACCGTTTATACGAGAGTGGCGATCGAGGGGTGGAGCAGCCGATGCTCGGAGATACATCATTGCGAGAGCTTTCGTGGGGGATGGGCAGGTTTTCCTTCGTCCGGAAAATAGCTGCCCAGACGGGAACGCGGTTCTATCCCATTTTACTTAATAATTGGGTCTCGAGCTGAAAGCAAAGCCGAAATGGCTTCCACATTCATAAATATACGTATGTGTGGGTGGGTGTGTGTGGGTGGGTGACTCTGCACATATAGGCTCAATTGCAGTCATCCAGGACGAATAAGAGTCTTCTCATCTGCTTTCGCCCCACACCAGGGAGGGGGTTCTCGCCTTGATGCGTTTAATGCGATTCCACTGGACTTTCCGCCCGACGGTTACCCACTCCGGATGGGCCGAGAGCTCCGGAGAGTGTGCCTTCACCAGCGGCGAAACAGACCAACCCTTTCTCGTCCCGGATGGCTGCGTGCGTCGTTGAACGAGTGCCTCTCACTTTTCCTCCGAAGCACCAAGTGCACAATTTGCCCCAGCCCTACTTGTATCTAGTCACATTACGCACCCCTTGTCAAACGGAATTTATTAACACTGAGATGGGGCTTTGGTTGGAAGGACCTTTTTTCCTTCGTATTCTTTATCTAGTGTACACGGACGTTACGGGCCATTTTAATGGGAATCTTCTTCCCTTGTAGAAATTGTCGTAGATGTCCAATTGGATTGCCATACTTGTCTCTACTTTCTCATAAAGATCCCATCGGTCGTTGGATCCCTATACTAAAACGTCACGCTCGAATGTTGGATTCTAATTAGAATTCCCCATTGGAATTCCATGTATGAATCCGATATGAATCCTAATATATGTGACTATAAATTGGTTGGGGCGCTCAACTTTTTAAGACAGGATTCTACTTTGAAACCATGAAAAAAACGCTATTTTCGTGAATTTTTTCTGAGAATACTATTAAAGATATCGATATGGGGTTTAAACTGTTCAATAAATACACTCTTTAAGTACATTAAAAAAAAATTTTAAATGTATTTCATTCATTTTTTGTACACGTAAAATATGTTTAAAGCCAACGCCTCGAAAAGCAGGTACCGTTGCCGTGGTCGTGAAATCTTCCCGACGGATGGTCTGAAACAAAAAAATCAAATAGTTTCATGTTCAGTATGTCTTCAGGAACCGACCTAACTAGAATATTTTATATACGTGCAAAATTAACAAAATGGCGGCTAAAATACGAAAAAAATGCGTTTTTTTCGGGTCTTTTTTTGCAATAAAAAAATAGTTCTAATCAAAATTTTAAGTTGACTGTAGTTAGGTCGGTTGGTACACACATATAGAATATGTGTTCCAAATTTCATAAGGATCGGTTCAGTACTTTTTGAGTTATCACGACCACGGTACTTGAAAATGTCGTTTCGAGAAAAACGCGTTTAAAGTTTTGGTGAGTGATAAATCGTACAAAAAATGATCTTACCCTCAATCAGCGATGCCTGGGCCATATATTATGCCTTCGACGTGTTCCAGGTGGGTGTTTTCATCCAATTTAGCCTTTCAAAGTTTCAAAGTAGAATCCTGCCTTAAATGTTCATTACATTTCATCAATTCAGTTTCATTAATTGTACTTAATTTGGCACAATAGTAATTAGAGAAATTATTATCGCATGTTTATACTGTTTCAGCGTTTTTATTTATTTAAGAAATCTAAGGTAGTTTTACGGTAAATTAAGTGCAGCTTTTATTTATAGTCACGTATAGGTGAGATAGTGAAAAAAAAAATTTTCTTCTCTTTAGTACATTAGATAAAAGATTGTTAAAAAAAAAGAATTTTACATATAAATTATTTTCTACTTTTTAATCTTTCATTGATTTTACTAGAGCTGTGAAATTTTCGTTAGTGTCATGAGAGGTTTTAATGAAGGCGTTAATAATACCGTTATATAGGTCCATTAGAGATACTTTATTATGGATATATATTTTATTTCAAGTTGAATCTCGCTTTTGCATCTCACAGAAAGTCAGTTTTTTTTATCAAAAAATTCTGTTTTTATTGTTTAAAAGCTGATTCATGCATTGTCACCTCTTAGATGCATGTTTGCGAAATTTCAGAGCTCAAAGTAGTCTGGAAGTGGGTGAAATATCGATTTTCCGTTTTGCATCTCACACCAAGTTAAATAAAAGCTTGTAAAAATTCCCACATTATCGAACAGAATTCGATACGATTTTTGATGGATCCCATCGCATTCTCTGCGTCGAATTTTCTAAACAAAATATATGGATATATAAAATGAGTGGATCTTAAAATCGTATAAATCTTGTATTAAAGAAGTATAAATTACTCAAAAAAGTATATCTTAAAAATTGATTCGAATCACATCACTGAAAATCCATTTTAATTATTGTTTGTTATTTATATTACTGTACTTGGGCATGCTATCGCCACCCACCTACGCACTTAAAAAGCGTAGAGCTTGTGTTTCAACACATCGAGTTTTTTCTCGTGACTTTTCACGAATGCAATTGGAATCCAATTGAATCCCAATGAGGATTCCCTATATGCGGTGTCCCTAACAAATCCCTATAGATATGTGGGTGCATCTTGGGATTGCCCAACAATTTTTTTTTCCGGAGATCCAACAAATTCGGCTTGAGAATTTCAAATAAAAGATTCTCAAGCGACGTCAGTCGGGAAATAGCGCGGAATCCACCTGGATTTCTTTTTCCCTACCTGCGGTGTCCCTTTGAATCCCTATGGAGATGTGGTAGGATCCAGAGACTCCCCAACAAGTTTCTTTTGTACGTTGATACAGAGTGAAGCTTTTTAGAGGCATCTATCCCTCGGCATAAAACTCTTCGCTACGTTCCGGGCCAACCAACGATCAATGAGATTTTCCGGAAATCCTGTTTCCGAATCCTAGCGACTTTTCGCTCGATCTGCAGGCGTAAGAAAGATTGCGCAAAATCCTGCTCCAAAGTACACAGACGAGAATGGGATTCGCGCGTTGAATTCTGGATCGTTCAAACACGATTTCCATCAAGTAATGGCTACGACAATAGTTGAGACAGACTGTAGGATGCTCTCTATTGGAGGAAGCTCTCGCAATTCAACGAAAGCACCCAGACAATTTTCTGTACTCTCGTACTTGGGTACTTGGACAAATTATATCGACGGTTTGCTCGCCAGACTCGCAGCCAATGTCTGCATTTGCTGCTTGGAAACTGCGTAAATATTTTACAATTTTCCTCGGTTGATTCTTCGTACATGTCACAGACGATATTGAAGATTTCACGGAGCGGAAAAAATGTCCTACGGACTCTGTTTTTTTGCTCAATTCTCGTTAGGTCAAAGGTTCTTCATTCTTTGTTAAAAAATAGCTGGAAAAACCTAACGTTTTTTTACACGATCTGGAAATGCACTTGCAGGTCCACGACCGCAGAATTAACGGACTACATCTTCCTAAGTGGGTCAAAAAATTGCATTTTCCAAAAATATATATTTTTTTCGATTGTATCACCTTTTAGATATATTCCATGAAAATTTCATTGAAATATTCCTAAAATTGGATGAGCTACTGCTTCTAACGAAGAACATCACTTCAGTGTCTGCTGTCGATTTTGTTGAAACGCATAGATCCGATGAAGCATCGAAAACTATTAGACATGTATTTTGTTTAATCTGCGGAAAAACGCTTTCGAGCCGGAAAACCACCCCTCAAAGAATAGCGTGTCGAGGGGTGGTTTTGCAGTTTAACCCACAAGCAGTCCTCCGATATGAATGAAACGATAATCAAAATTCTCCTAATGTAAAGCGATGAAAAATCCACTATAAACAATTTGAAAAAAAATTAAGGGGCGACACGCCTCTCTTCGGGGAGTCGTTTTCCCCTTAAATCCATTTTTCCGCAGATAGAAAAAAGGTATTCAATAGTTTTGGAATGCTTTAACACATATATGAGTTTCAACAAAATCGAAGGCGGACACTTAAGTAATGGTCCTTGTAAGAGCCGGCCGGGCGAGCGGTAGCAGCACCATTCTTCAAACTTTAAAGGCGTTTTTCTCGGAACACTGTTTTCAAAGTCGGTGAACATGATATCGCGGGAACCACTCGATGGATTGTTTCCGAATTAACAAGAAATACAACGAGAAACATTTAAAGGTCATTGACGTACTCACTTTATAAAAATCGACCTTTATTTTTTAACATATACGCAAAAATGACGACTTCTTTCATAGATTTTGTATGCTCGAGTTTCAATTCATCGCCTCGTTGTTAAAAAAAAATATTTTTAAATCGACGATTGTCAACGACTCGTTTTTGACGTTAACTCGCATAACATCTTTGGTATTTTGATTTTGAATCTCCGTTTAAATTTGAGAGTGTCCACCGTCGAACGTTGCCAAAAAAATGTCATCATCTATCACCGGCCATGTTTTTCTCTTTTTGTTGATTTTTTAAAAAGCGTTGTGTATAAAAATCATTTCTTTATCACCAGCCGTTTCCCAGAAAAAAAATTCGGAATTTGGCTATTTTTTTCGGGCCTCTAGGTCAACGTAGCCCCTTAATTCGTGGAATATCTACTTTGTCTCAGTGTGCCCGACCCGTTCAAACTTCCACTGCAAAATACGTCGGGTCGTTTTCGAAATAATAGTCGCAGGAGACGACGGAGCGTGTTTGGGTGACTGTGGCAAAACAAATGCAATGTCACATTATCCCTCGAGAACATTTTGTTCCTAGCTTCGCACTCGGAATCTTGAGTTTCATTTGAAATTCGATGAAAATTAATTTTCAATGTTATGATTGCTCGAAGTGAAATTTGATTGTGAGTTAAATGGATTAGTCGAATTTAATTTGCGCTGCAGGGTGCGCAATATTTCTTCGAATTTGTAGCGGCGCTATAGCCGGGTGATTCGGTTACGCAGCCCGAGGTATATATTGTTTGGATATAATTACTGAGGCCGTATATATATATACGGAGTATGCATGCCGAGGGAGGTAGAGATCGTGTGCATTTGGAGCTAGCGAGCTCGGGAGATTCCCTCAAATTCTCCGTACTGAGGGTGGTATTCTCAGACATGCTCTCGATTCTTGAAAGGAGAGAGTATAGGTCGCGCGAACCGAGCACAGCACCATGTCGCTAAATTAGAATTTAATGAGCTGTGCACCGACGGAGAGAGGTAGTGAGAACAAGAGAGAGAGAGAGAGAGAGCAGTGCATGACTTGGGTTATTAAATTTGTGAGGGTACAGAATTCAGACGGTATCATTCTATGTATATATATCATTTTATTGACATACTACGTGAATTAAATGAGCGATGCGATTTAAGTTATTTATTTCCCGGTGAAAAGGAAGGTAATACTAGAGGATGTATGTGAGCTGCGATTATGTTATACTGATGAGAAAACTAGAAGAAAAAAAAAACAAACCATCGGTAAAGGTGTCTTGAAGGTACTGGACGTATACTGTAAACGAGTCACGAGTTAAAATTGTCAGTTTACTTATTAAATCTTCACAAATGTAAAAATGTTCTACATACTTATTCTATGTGAGTTGTGGTTTTATTTGAGGGCCTACTTCTAGTCGATATGATTGAAAATATCGATTTTTGGTTTTCGTCGGATCCGAAAAATATTACATTTCAAAAATATTCTCTGAAAATTTCAAGTCGATCCGTTTAAAAGTGAGGGTTATGCAAACCGCCGAACTTTGAACGCGTTTTTGTCGGAATGCCGTTTTCGATCCTTTTTTTCGATCAAATTCGAATTTCACAAGCTTATTTTACGTATCAAAAGGCAGCGCTCGAACGACGGAATTTTGTTCTCGATGCATAGTTTTTAGTTTATCAACGAAAATAGAGCATTTTTTCCACCGACAATCGATATTTTCGCTTTGGACAGCGGCAATTTTTTCAAAACCCAACATTTTTCTAAATGCTCACGCACGAGATAATTTCATGCGAAAACCGAATGCGGTTGATTTTTTTGTTTCGGACGATTTGCTTACGAGCAGCAGTGGTCACCGCGAAGGATGTTTTTCAAACAGTGGACTGCTCAAACTATTGTATTCGTCACATTTATGAATATTTTTCAATACAACAATCGTAAAGATACTTGAAACCACATTCTTTAACGTAAAACAAAAAAAAACTGGAAAACCTGCACATATTTTCGCAGTTAAAATTCACAAAAATTCCTCTTTTTTCCGGCCACGAGGTACGTGTAACCCGTTAAGATCGTTTAAAAAGATAAACCATTTTTGGCTGAATAATCTGGGTTCCAGAAGGAGGAAGATAGAATTGAATTAACATGAATGCTTAATTCTGATTAACGATGTACGAATATGTGAGCAGAGGTGCAGCGGTGCATTCGATTCGTGGAGTAATTTTGCCTCTGAATTTATGATTGTACTCCAGAGATCTTATCGAAATCCTGTCATCGTTGTGCTCGGTACGCTGGTTTCTTGATGAGGAAAGGAATTTTTTAGCGCTTTAATCGAGAGCCTGGTCGTGACATTTTTTTTTCTTCCAGCTTTTATATACATATGTTTCGGTACGATTCTTGTACCAGGCTGTAGGACAGGGAGTGAGAGAGAGATAGAGATAGAGAGAGAACGAGAGAGAGAGAGGGAGAGCGAGAGAAGTAGAAAGAGGAAGATGAATTTACAGCAGTTATCAGAAAATAACGAGGTCCGTGCGCTTCGTTAATTTACAAGGGCATTCGAGAGTGACGCCCGTGCTATGTTCATATATCGTCATCATCTTCGCCATCCCAAAACGATAAGTTTGTCGGAGCATGAACGAACTCACGACAGCGGCACACGATCACCATTTTAAAAGCTTCCCTCGCTAATGGCGTCTTGAATTATCGATTATTAAAAATCCTCGCTCCGCGCACATTCGAGTTCTGGACATTCGAAGTGAGGACAGCCAAAGCGCGTCCAATTCGCGACGTTGTACCTACGCCTTCGAACGACGAAAATCGGAGGCTTGAAAATTCACCCTCGCAATGTCTCGTATTCGAGACGTTACAGCTGAAACGCTGACAGATCGATCGCGACCATTACCACTTTAGATCGACGCTTCTACATCGGAGAATCCGTTCCGTCACTGATTTTTGCCCGCAGCTTTGGTCCAACAGCCCTTGGTGCCTCATCGCTGCCATTTTAATCGTCACTCCAAACCTATCCCGAATAATTCAACTACTCTCATTTCCGTCTCTTTAATAATGAGAAATCGAAGTTCACAAAAAATTTACGGTTATTCGATTCCGCTTCGAACTATTCGCCAATCTGAGAAAGACGAAAATAGGAGAGACTCTTTACGCGGGGATCGGGAGTTTGCGATGGTGAACAAGTATTGGAAAAGAAATAAAACGGAAACGATCGATTGCGATGATAACTGTGAATAGACTTTCGATGGTCGTAAAAAAATGTGAACACGTCGAGAGCGGATTGAATCGTCTTCAGAGAAAGTTCATCATAACCGCACAAATCTTTATGGAACTTATTCGGGGACGACTATTTACGCTGGACTAATAATAAAGAAAAAAATCTATTACCCTTTCCGAGTCACTGGCTGCAGTGGCTGCCCGATATTTCTCATTTGCTTCAATTACGAACCGTGTCTGAGAACAATATGTCCGGGGATTTAGTGAGGGTGAATGGTCTAGAGCGATGTAGTTTGGAAATAGTTTCAAACCTGCCGAAAATGGGCCGATGGAATTTTTTTTTGAGCCAATGGTAAAAAAAGTGGAGAAATATTCGTCGTGTATTATTTATCGGTACTTCGACTGCATGAATGTTTAAAAGAATTATTTACGATAAACTTGAATAAATTTATATAGACATTTATTTAAAATAAATGATCCATGTGCATGTACGTTGTTGAGACCTTTGTAAAAAAATACATGTCTCAATGGTTTGCACAATGACAGCTCCATGGACTGGGGATCTCACAAATGCAAGAAGATTTGCGGAAAGTAATGGTACCATTCTAGTCAGTCCAGCGAATCTTATGAATTTCTAAAAGGTAGACAAGTAATTGCATTGTGAAATCAAAACTCTTCGATTCATCTCGAATTTCGCGTTTCAAATGTGTATAAAAAAATACCATAAGTATTCAAAAAAAGCTAGACTGACTACGAAAAATATATTTCCAAAGATTAGCAACCGTAAGTTGTTAATCTTTGGAAAATCCAAATTTTCAGACTTTGAAAAGTCCAAAGTCCAATCTTTCGTTAGTCCAAAGATTAACAACAGCATTAAAAGATAAAACCCGTTCAAGTTGTTTCGTTTCGAAAAGTGTAGTTTCGAGAAGATCGCGTTTGAACTTACAGCTTGAACATTGGATTCCAAATAGGATTCCCCATTGGAAGCTCATGTACGAATTCAATTGGAATTCTAAAGGATCCCCGCATTATCGAACAGAATCCGATCTTATTCTTGATGGATCTCATCGCGTTCTGTACCTTGAATTTTCTAAACAAAATGTATAGATCTGCATCATCAGTGGATCTTAAAAAAGTATAAATATTACCTTAAAATATATAAATTGCTTAAGACAGTGTATCTCATAAATTGATCTGAATCACATCACTGAAAATCGTTTGTAATTAATTGTTCGGTATCTATTTTACTGCTCTTTACATAGTATCACCCACCCTTACGCGATCGCGAAAGAATATTTTTTCTGGGTGATCTAACAAATTCCGATTGACGGTATCGAATAAAAAATACGTATGGCGTCCCTATCAAACCCCTATAGGGATGTAGTAGAATCTGTGGATTCCCCAACAAATTTCTACACGGCAATAATCAACACCGAAAAATCAATCAATCCCTCAAAAAAATACGTAATCAACCCCTCAAAAAAATACGTAATCAACCTCTCAAAAAAATACGTAAGAACGAACGATAAAATAACTATTCGACAAAAAAAATTACAAACGTTCGTTTCCTCCATGCGCGAGGCTACATAACCCAAGATACGCGAGTTACCAAATTACGTGGAGGACGATTACCATACATGGGCATGTTTGCACGTTGGTAAATAAGCTCGCACGTTATCAAAGTCATAATCCGCAAAAGTTTAATATGTGCGACCGAGAAATTCGTTGCCGGATAGATCGGGTCATAACGGTCGGACTATGCCGTAGCGGGGCGAGTCATAGGACGTGTGAGCGTGTGTGTACGTTCTACATTGTGCACAGGCCGCTATATACGAGATCCTGGGTGCGCTGGGGTGCAGAGAGTTAGGCCGTTGTGGTTTATGGCAGGTGGAAAGCGACCCGCGGATAGTTCGGGACTGCTCGTTTATCTTGGGAGGGTAGTTTGCCCCCTTCCTCTTCCCATCCCTCACGCCATCTTCCACCTACAACACCGCCCTGCTTCGGTTTACTCTCCGTGCGAGAAAGTTTTGACCTCCTTCGTTCCTGCTCGCGTTACTTCCGTGTCTTGTGTGCCCCTCGTATACCCGTATACCGAGCTTCGAAAGCTCGCAAGTTTTCGCAAGATGCGCGTGAGATAGTTTTCCCGTAGCGAGAATTCACACCGTATATAGGCCCACCGCGAAACGTCTTCGGCATCTTCGGCGAAAAGAGCTCGTCCCAATTGCCCGGACTTTACGTAAGCCGGAACTCCCGTGAATCAGCTTGAAACATTGTTCTCACATAAACGTAAGACTCGCGATGTTATCGATATGGGGCTATTAAGCGCGTGTTGAAAAGCAGAAGTGACAGCTGGGTGACAGCTTTTGCGAATGCGATACAGGTCATTAGGCAAGGGCGTCACCATGGGGGGCAGCCGTCTCTTCTCCTTAACTAGAGTTTCGAAAAAATGTATATAAGGGTCTAAAATGTTTAAAATTCATATTTCCCCCGCGCTTCCTCCCCCTCCTTGCCCCACCCCTGGCCGATTAGCTGGCGACGCCCTTGGCATTAGGGAAGTCTGGTTATGGGAAGCACTCTGAAACTGCTAAGGTACTGAAAACGGTGAAACTTTAACCCCCCCAGTGTGGGGTAAAAGTGGGCAAGTCATTAAGGGCACGCAAACGATTATTCGTAATTAAAAGGCCCGTGAATTCTTATTCGAAGAGCACTGAGAGACTACTGTCTTTGATCTGGAAAAAAACCCTGCATGGATTACCTTACAAGTTCTCAGCATGACCCTTCCGGTTATTTATTGTATTACGGCGGTACGGCGAACTCTATACCGTGGCACAATTTTCCAGGATTTCTTGTGTAGCCATCAGGTGAGATTGGAAAATCTGGTCGCTCGGCGAGGCAACCGTTGGTCCCACTTTAGAAACGGAACGAGAGCACACGATCTCATTTCGCCGCACTGCGAAGTTACCCTGGCTTCGCTGGCACTCCCACGGGATGCTGGTTACGAAGGCAAAAAAATAAATCCGGGTCAGCTCCACCAATGCACCCTTTCTTCAACTGTCGCTCACTCTCGCTCTCCCTCTCTCTCTCTCTCCCTCTCTCTCTCTCTCTCTCTCTCTCTCTCTCTCTCTCACACACACACACCCACACACGCACACCCTCTCTCTCTCTCTTTCGGCCATAGCAACCAGGTGAACTCTTAGTATTGCAGCAAAAAATGCTCGTTTGTCCAACACTGATGGTCTGGACAGTTCCCAGTCACCAGGTACACACTGTTGTCGGAGCTCCTGATACCTGTATCCCCCCACGCTGCAAAAGATCCATAGGTGAAGAGCTATTTCGAAAGGCATGCAGGACTCATTGGTAAAATACATACAGCATCTGTATCTGATCATATTTTTGGAACTAACATAACATTCGAATCTCTGCATTTCGCGGCAACAAATAATGAAACACCAAAGTGCAAAATCCGTGCGAGCAGGGAAAACATGACGGCCGTCATATGTCTCGTCGTTCTTCGGCCAGGCTCCTCTATGTACCGTCGAAAACGAACCTTCGCTCTGTAACGCCACTGCCACTTGTTAATGCATATAGTTGCCGGTGCTGGAACATGGAATCGCCCAGACGGTCATTACGTATTCCCCAAACAGCTCGGTCACCGTAAATTGTGGCTAGAGTGACCGCGACTCATGATTTAGCGCGGCGAGAGAGAGAGAGAGAGGGGGGTGGGGGAGAGGGAGGGAAATCGGTTGTGCCATTGGCGAGTATTCGCTACTTCCTAAATACATGGCTGCACCGTTGAGAATATTCTGTCAGTCTTGTATATATTTACCCTGTCGGCTTTTCCAGGCCCCTACGTTCAGCGAGTTTTCATTGCCGGAGCGCGCAGCTTTTCAACGTTAGAAATTTAAGCGACAACCGATTCGAGTGCCCATCGATCGGTGGGCCTCCCCGGACACGTTGAAACGCCCTTCACATTGGCCGCATCGGCCATTCGACATCAACGCTCTGGTCAGTAAACGGCATTGAAACGTGCTTCCGGTTCGTCTGCATCATCGAGATTCCTTATGTTGGGTTAAAAAAATACACTGTATGTATTTTTCACTATACCTTGATCGGGTTCAAGGACGGATACGATTTTCTCCGCCAATATCTTGGTTTTGCTCCCATTGACGGTCCAATTGAGTTGAGGCAATGGCAGAGCACGGATAGGGGGGCCGTCAGGTGGACACCATATTGGTCTCGGTGGATCAACGAGACCAGGAATGAAAGGTAAATATTGGCCGAGCCATTGAAGAAAAGCAAGCTTGAAAAAACTGGGTGTCCAGGGGAATCATCTGAGATCCTCAGGCTTTTCCTACTCTCCTCCTTGCCCTCGTGGTTCTTCGCGTTATTGATCCTCCGACTGCTACCTACCCGTATTAATAAAAATGAGAACATTACGGCAGTCGCGAGTGGAAGTCCTTCATCGTCGATATTCTTTTTGATACTACTCGAATGATAACGGAAGAATGAAGACACTTCCATCCTGACGACGATATCACGACCTACGTGAGGCTAATGCGAAAAATCGAGACGATCCAAATGTCATTGGGAATTGTATTTTTAGATAAGGTCGTCGGCCCAGTGGTTGTAAGGGTCTTAGTGAGCATCATGCTTGCACATTGAATAAGTATTTCAAGATAAGAATTAGTCGTTTGTGCACATCTGTGATATATTAGTGTCCATGGGGTATTTACTATGTTGTGGCATTTGTAAGTATACTATATTGTGACACTCGTAAGTATGCGTATTCAAGAATGATCAAATCAAATGTATCCAGCTAGGTCATCTATTTGTGGTTTCCGCCGAATCCTTCATTAGGAGGTTAAAGTGAACCATTTCACATTTCGGTTGATTTGAGACTGCCTGGGGACTTGCGGAAGATAACTTTGGCTTCGAGTTATCAATAAGGATCTCAGTTTTGGGTTCAGCATGGAAAATTATAGTTTTATGCTAATTTTAACGAGTTTTCACATATGACGATTACGGGTTCAGCAACGTAAACTCTCCGTCGATCGATCGCCAAAAATCCACGGACCAGTGTTCGTCGTACACATATTCGCGATAGTAAAAAGATATACATATAAATAAACGTTGTCGATTACGGGGTCGTGACCACGTCAATAACCGGGTGGATCTCGAATAGAGGTTAACACCATTCGATCGAAAAAGTATGAAAAATTATTTCACGATAAAATCGTTGTTTATAATCATTTGAAATGAATAAACATCAAAAGCCTGACGTAATAGCCACAGTTAGTCATATTTAAAAAAAATATGTACGTTAGAGAAATTGATATCTTAAACTGTTTGTCAAAAGTTTTATCAAAGTGGAAAGTTTGTGACTGACTATAAATTATTCTGCAATCCTATATGCAGACTTAATCGGGTCAACAATGGCCTACGGGTGTTTGCATCATTAGTTAAAGCAGTTTGAACGCACGTGATGATTAGGGGGACGTTCACATGGCGATTACTAGACCAACCGTCATGTCGACATGACGATAATGACCTTAAAATAACCTTGTGACCTTGTCTTGTAACCTTTACAAAATATTTTCTCGAAAACTTTACCCTGCACGAGAATTTCACTTACTTCTGCGAAATAAAAAATTGATTCCAAATTACTTTAAATAACTTCTACTCATTTCCCAAGTTGAGCCACATAATTTAGCAAAGCCAAGGGATTTGCTTGAGGTGACGATTACTGGGCCAACTACCTTGCAGAAACTTTTTCGAACTTCACGATTATTGGATGGCCTCGCGGTTCCATCCGTAGCTGCGGATAGGTCGATCAACTTTCCAGACATTCGCCCCGCAGAAATGCTTCACGGAACCTAGCCGCGGGCATCTTTCCTGTGTATTTAGCTGATACAACATCAGATCGATATGTGAGGGCCGAATATACGCTGGCTTGTAGTTTGGGTTAACCGAGTAACTAATTGCTCCTTAACCAAGTTAAATCGTACCTGCGATATCGCATAGTTAAATCGTGCCTGAGATATTCGCAGACTTACAGTCACTACGTGCACATATATTTGCAGAGTGGTACGATGCTGGAGGGGAATGAGTGACACGGAGGAGCTTTGATCAAAGACCCGAGTTGGCAAATCGGCAGAGTCATGCGAAGCCTTACATGGGTATACGCGTTAGCGGTTTGCTGACTTCTGAAATAGTATGCAAACTCTCCTGGGACATGACCACGAAAACTCAACTGCTGCTATCTCGAATTTGCCATTGACGCAAATCAGACTGTTTTTTCTTTCGACGGTCTCCCTTGTTACCGGATGAATTGACAAATTAGTCCAAATTTTCGATTATAATGAGATGCTAAGGGCACGTTGTAATATTAAACATCGTCGACGAGGTTGGCCTCCGAGGAGTGACAAGGTCGGTGGCGGATTGTCCACCATTTCGGCGGTAGTCATCATCGGAAGAACTTCCTTTATTAACGTAGATATGAGTTTTTATCTGATTATATGTTTTTTCGTATCTTTCCTGTACCTTTGGAAATAAAGACAAGTTGGAAAATAATACTCGGAGGCGGAAAAACGGAAAAAAATTAGACGAAATTCTCTTCCAAAATGGCAGAATATTTTTTTTGTCATGTTCGAAACAATTCATGAGGTTTTTATCGGCCTCGGTGTTGCACTGCGGATACACCCGCGTAAAGCGGTGACTCCGTCGAGCGGCGTAATTACGAACAAAAAAGATACGAACTCCCCGTCCGTTTGTCTCTCGTCACAATAACTCTTTTTGGGAAAATACACTGTATGCGTGGCACAAAAACGTGAGACCCGGATAAAAACGTCCTCTCCGCACGCGCAGCACAATTCGGACGGGGTGTGTTTTTCTTGTTTTAATTATTTTTTACACCCGTCGTCCGGTCATAAAGACAATGCGGGTCCCGGATTCTCCCGTTGATCGCGTCGCTCCCGAGCTTGCACGAGGAACCGCCCGTGGCAGCTCTCCGTGAGAACAGGCCGTAAAGTCTCGAAGAGAATCGGCGTAGCGCGAGGGTGAATAGACGTTTACATTTAAATTGGCGAATTATCGGGGCCTGTGGGGGGGCTGCACAGCCAATTTAATTTCGATTCGAAACTCCGGTGATTCGGCAAGACTCATCGTACAGGCCTGAAACGTGTTCCAATTTTGCACCTAGATACACAATACAATATACGCGCGTGAACACGTCCACGCGTTTTATTTACTCGAAGGCATTTTTTCAACGAATACTTTGAAATTAAATAGCGTTCGTCAGTTTTCAGCCCGATGAGAATTCGTTTTTATCGATATTTTGACATGACTTGTACGTCAAACTTATTTCGTACTCTTTTGAGAGGACTCCACCCGCGCGGTGATCGTCGTAGGGATCCAATTGGATTCCCATACTTGGAATCCAATGGGCCGCATTGGATCCTCATCGGGATTTCCTACTGCAATGTACGAATCCAATTTGAATCCTAAACGATTCCCACATTATCGAACAGAATCCAATATGATTCTTGATGGATTCGTTTGCATTCTGCATGTTGAATTGACTGAATGAAATATGTAGAAATAAAAAACGAGTGGATCTTGAAAAAGCATAAATGTTATCTTAAAAACGTATAAAAAACGTCGCTCAAAAAAGCTCATTTTAAAAATCGATTTGAAGCACATAACTGAAAATCCACTGTATTTATCGTTTATTTATTTTACTGTATTTTGACATGTCACTACTAGAGCTTGGACTGTCAGAACTTTTTCTATCACCGGTATTATTTCGATAGCAGCAGATTGTAATATCGGATAAACGGTATTTCGATAGTTTCCGATAATTATGGGAAATCTTAATTAAAAACGTTAGAAGCTTGAAAGTGAAGATGGTAGTTGGAGAAATAATAGTGCATTGCTAACAAGGAAAGGTTGCGAGGTCGATATCTCCGATTTTTATGAAATTTGGCATTGCTCGTAGAATGGGTAAATACAGGCGACAGGTATTTTTATATATCTGCGGACCCCGATTTTTAAAGGGTGAAACGCACCCTCGAAAATTGGCAGGTGCAAAAACGGTACGAGATATAACAAAAATTAAAATTGCAACAATGTTTATTTTTTTGTCTACTATACATTGAAGATGAAAACGATAACGTTATCGACGAAAAACAAGAAAAAACCCCTATTTTCGAGGGTCTGTTTCACCCCTTAAAAATCGGGTTAAACGGATATAAGAAAATACGTATCGCTTATTTTCACCCACTCTACGAGGATGCCAAATTTCATCGAAATCGGAGAGATCGACCTCGCAGCATTTCCTTGTAAGTGAAACCACAGTATTCATTAAAAATCACCGTCCTTTATTGAGATCTTCATTTATTATACATTTCTAAACACACTCTGCTATTTTTTTAAAGATATACCCAACCCAACATAAAATTAACAAACCAAAGGTACAAACAAAAATCCGAAGGTACCAACCGTTACGCAAATCACATAAGTAGTAAAGAAGCAAAATTAAAATTAGAAAGATTCGTGCAAGTCAGGGTAGTAGTAGCTACCAGAATGAAAGCAAACGGCATAGCTTATGGCGCGCACGCAACAGCATGGTCACTTTAATTGACGAGATGGAGATTGTTGAAACAATGACCATAAAAAACAGGGGGCATCTAAAGTCTCGTCTTTCAAAGACCACATTCCTTACCTTAAATGGAAATAATAACAATAACAATGATATTTTAATTTTTTCAAGTCTGATAACGAAATATCCGTATTATTCGAGTCCAATATCCGATTTTTTCTTCAATATTTCGATATTACCAAAAATCGGTATGGGTGCTCTAATCACCACACGTGAACACGCTCACAAGGCGTGCAGGTTATGTTTTACCAAGTCGAGTCTTTTCCCGTTATTTTTAACATATTTTCAATTCGAACGTGGTAAGAATTCTCAAACGGCGTTCATCGGGAAGCAGTGCAGAATCCAATTCGATTCCAATGTGTCTTTATGAAATCCCTATAGGGTTGCGGTAGGATCTGGGGACTCCCCAACCAATTTCTGCATGGGCGGTTAATTGTTAAACGGGTGGTAATTTCATGCAAAATAATTATATTCGATTATTTATATTCGCCGTTTATTATCTACTATCCCAATCGTGACCCGTCATTTCATTGGTTATTAGCGTTTATTTATATTTTCACGGACCCTCGTTCATTGTCGAGTCCACTGTGCTCTCTCTGACAGGATCGAGGGCAGCCAACCCTGGAGAGGCATTGGAATAAAAATGCTGGCGTACTCGACAATGTTTTGTGCCCCTCGCTATCGTATAATGTTTCACAACATTACAGCTCGTTGCCAACCAGTCCGCTCAACGAGAATCAATACGACTTGCAAAATTGCGAAACAGGTTATTTAACGATTGTCGCGACGGAAGACAAGAAGAGAAAAGAGAACCCAAACAAAAGGAAAGGAAAAAGAAGAAGAAGAAGATGAGAGAGAGAGAGAGAGAGAGAGAGAGAGAGAGAGAGAGAGAGAGAGAGAGAGAGAGAGAGAGAGAGAGAGAGAGAGAGAGAGAGAGAACCAAAGCGGAAGAGGATGGGGAGCAAGTGTTGTGATATCGTTAAGAATAATGGTCCTTCCCGTTTCCTCTGCTTTTATACTGATTTTGTATAGATGTCACCCACCGTTATCCTGGCGCCATACTTCCATTCGAAAGCCCTCAATGGAAAAAAACACTTTCCGGATAACATTGCATCCCTTCCTTCCGCAACTTTATGCTCATGGATGAATCACTTTCTGCATGCTTTTAGATATGTAAGGAAGACATATCCACAGGCTAAAGTAGACAGAATTTGAAATTCTAATTCCAAATTCTATTTGTTTTAGGTGTACAGTAAAACAGTCGTAAGTAGCAGAATACGTACGGAGCCTCAAATGTACAGTTTACAATTTTTTTTAACCATTGCTTTACCTGTACTCGTAAATAATGAATTTCCTTAGAGCAAAAGTCTTGAAAGTTAATGTGTCATAATATCGAAGTTTTTGAGCCGCTATAGTTTGGCGAAGATCGATGGGGTAGGCGAATGAGCACATAAGGAAAATTTCCATCCGTTGGAATTGAATAAACTACAATTATGCAGTAAACGATAGTGAAAGTTATCAAAAAGTTTCTCTCATGCATAAATTACCTAAAGAAAAATGGGAAAATATCCCGCACTCTTTTTTTCATTTTGTTTTTTTCCATCATGCGTCTGAGAGTAAAACAGCGTCCGAGAAACTTTTCTCATTTGCAACAGCAAATTAGAGCAAATTAAAGGTGTCAAGATATTTCAACGGCTGAGTGGATGGGCCCCCAATTTTATAAAGATGCCTAGATCGAAGGAACTGGTGGGTACATTTTTATCACCACTTGCATTTCTGCAGGAATTCCATTCATTCTTAAGGGAGGACAGCATTGTGACGGGCCGAAAGAAGGTCAATTTTCCGATCTTTTTTGTCTACTAGATTATTTATTTGGGATTTGGAATAAAGGTATGTTATTAAGCACACATTGATCTTGTTTCGGGTAAACTTTGAATAAAAAAATAAAAGATTAACAACGTTATTGAGGTATAATGGAGCCTCTGTATAAAAAATGTGGTTCAATGGCCGGATCGATCATTTGACAATGGTTGGTCTGAAAAATACAAATATCAACGTTTTCAAATCTATATGAATGTATTTCTCGCTGTACGTAGCCGTTTTTGGAAGAAAATTCTCAACATGGCGGGTGTGAAGAAAGTGCAATTTTGTCGACTCTTTTACTTATATTCGGGGGCCTAAAAAAATACTAAATTAAAGAATAAAGGCTACGTACATCGATAGCGACTTACATCGCAGAAATTTTGTTTTTTTTAGAACTGAAAATCGGACACTTATAGCTAGAGTTACGATTCCGGCCGGGTCGAGAAGAGTCGTTGCGAGGAAAAGGCAATTGAAAGTTTCACAAGGAACATCCCTCAGGTGACACTCTTCGATTTTGTTGATATTTGGATATGTTATAAAGCACCGAAAAGTAAGCGATACGTATTTTTTTTATCGGCGAAAAAACGGGTTTAAGGGGTGCAAGCACCCCTTGAAAAAGGCATCTCTAGGGGTAATATAGCAGTTTCACACACATGCAGTCCACCGATTTTAATGAAACAAAAACAAAAATTCTTCTAATCCGACGCAATGAAAAATCCACTATAGTGACATTGCAAAAAAAATGAACGGGTGAACCACCCTAGAGATGCATTTTTGAGGGGTGGTTTCACCCCTAAAAAGTGTTTTTCCACCGAAAAAAAATACGTATCGCTTACTTTTTCGGTGCTTTATAACATATCCAAATTTCAACAAAATCGAAGAGCGTCACTTGAGGGATGTTCCTTGTTGGTATACGTAAATCGTTGCTCTCACTAAATTGTCTGTAACAGAGTCAATTTTCAATATTTTAACTTGAATTTTTTTTCACATATTCTTGAATATGTATCCATAGAGAAAATGCAAAAAAATCGATTTTTTGCCGTATTACCGTGGTGTTCCGCCTTAATATCAAGCCTTCCGAACCATTTGGAAAATCGATAAAACGATAGAAAACGAATAAGTTTTTACTCCATTTTTCAACACTTCAGCCACTACCGAATGATTCGTTAGGCAAATTTTCAACAACAATTGCAATACCCATAAGTCTCTACGTTCTACGCTACAAAGAAAAGCCAGGCGGTTGCACGTGACGTCCAAAGGAAAAAAATGTGACATGACTTTCGTTTTATTGGGTACCTAATCCCGGGGCTTAAAGCATACGGCAAAATTTGCCCGAACTCCA
Source organism: Ophion costatus (assembly GCA_951751655.1). NCBI lineage: Eukaryota > Metazoa > Arthropoda > Insecta > Hymenoptera > Ichneumonidae > Ophion > Ophion costatus. The sequence goes on from OX632363.1 coordinate 30,841,471, forward strand.
CTGCGGCCCCGCAGCACTAGCGATTTACTTGCGGTTCGCCTAATGGCCATATATGGTCGTGTTACGTAAGCATGTTGCTTCAGCACTTCAGCAATGAGTCAGGTAAAGAGCGCGTGGATGAGTTTTTGGTTAAGACCCGTGTATAACCACTTAAGCGGCTTAGAATACTGTCCCATAAGCATTGTATATTCATGCTGCCTGGGATTGTAACGCAGTAGCTAAGAGACGCGGGTTTCGCTGCAAATGTACATTATTTCGTATTATATATACCGGGTGAGGCAACATCCATTGTCAGTAGAAATATTTTCTAATCCATCAAACTTGGGAGAAAACTTTTCCTACGAAAGTTGCACAGTTCGAACGGAGTCATCGAATGGTGGCTACGACATTCATCCAGGTGGAGGCGCTTCGGAGATTTCAAGGTCATCACCATGTTCCAAAACGAGACAACTTTTTTTTCTCCACAATTGCATCAAGGCCACATATTGCTACATCAAGGCCGCATATTGCCACATAAGGCCACATAATTGCAACAAGGCCACATACCAAATTTGAAGTTGATCGATCAAGATTTCGTATCAATCGTACAATCAATGCAAATTAGCTTGCGAGCGTGCATTGAAAGTGGTAGTCATCACTTTGAGTACCCTCTATCGAGTGCATGCGCCGTTTTTTAAATCCGTTCAAGGCTAAAAAGATTGAAATTCTTGTTTTATCCATTTTTTTAGCTAAATTTTGATCGATCATCTTGAAATTTGGGATGTGAACTTATCCTTGATAAAAATCTGGAAAACATAGTGATTCCATAAATAAAAAATGGAGGTGACCTTGAAATCTCCGAAGCGCCATAACCTGGATGAACCTCGTAGCCACTCGGTGACCCCCTTCGCAGTTTTCGTAGGAAAAGTAATCACCGGACTCCGATGGGTTAGAAAACATTTATATTGCTAATAGTTGTGGCTACACCCGGTATATGTATCGAGAGAGGCAGGGAGATAGAGAGAGAGCGGCAAGACTGCATGCAAAGGAGCCTGAGGCCTTTCCTGACTTCCTTTATCTCCCTCTCTCTCCCTCTCCCTCCCTCTCACTCTCTCTCTCTCCCTCTCGTTATCCCCTAATTCACCGTGCTTAATGAAGTCGAAGTTATAAGAGCATTATCATACGGACCACGCATGATGCTACTCGCGGTTCGCGTCCGCCACTCCCGTGGTTTATGAATTAATTAATATCGCGCCGAAGCTCTCTATCGTGTCCCGGCTAGTCTGGCCCGCCCACTAGAATTTCGAGATGTATGAAATTTATGGCACATTCGATACAAATTTCGTTCTGCAGTAGTGAATCGGTGAGCGGACGGGTACCTCTGGGAAATGGATAGGGTGTAATGAAAAAACAATGGTGTGCTTTTATCGGTACATACGCGAGGGAAAATGGTACTCTGAAGGGAATTCGTATCTACGTTTTTCGGCTCGTTGAGAGAAATAGTTGAAAAAATTTGCGGTTCACCCGAGGAGTAATCTCCTCGGGAAATGTCACATAATCTCTTGTCCACGTTGTTCCGCGTTTCTACTTGCGGATGATGCGCTTTGCGATATTATCTTTTGGGCTATGGTTTATTTTTTATGGTGGAGAGAGAGTATTAATATTGAGGAGAGAGGGAGAGAGAGAGAGAGAGAGAGAGAGAGAGAGAGAGAGAGAGAGAGAGAGAGAGAGAGAGAGAGAGAGAGAGAGAGAGAGAGAGAGAGAGAGAGAGAGAGAGAGAGAGAGAGAGAGAGAGAGAGAGAGAGAGAGGGAGGGAGGGATTGTCAGATCTCGAAGGGATGACAGACAATGAAAAAAGATAACAAATATAGAAAATCCACAGCCGCGACTTTTCTCCTCGAAAAGTAGAGATATCCAACAGCCGCATATAAAAGCGCGGTTAGCTCGTGTATCCGTTGCTCGGATGATGGTGTATCCGTGCCCAGATGAGCGTGTGTGTACAGAAAAGCAGACGGGCGAAAAGCACGCGCCTAATCCTCCGGAACGAGTCAATTTCGTTGTGCCCCGAAGCGAGGGTAAACCCAACCTGATACACCGCTGGAACTCCTCGCGAAAACCTTTTCTCCATTCGATACCACCGTATAAAGGAGTATGGTATTCTACGTATGACGTCACGATATTACAACACACAGATAGACACGGGATCAGCGAAAATTGTGCTGTCGAACATAGAAAAGCGAGCGCTCGATCGTTTCATTGTTTTCTCATAAAGAGAGGATGCCATGTCCAACAGAAATGCCTATAATCGCGGCTGCCTCCGCCTACGCTCGTACAAAGGGCGTCCCGAATTTAAATGTGAAATCTTCGTGGACGTGTGCGGAATCGACAATCTGCGAAAACGGTTCTTTGGGGATTTTCGCAAACGTCGCGGAAAAATGGGAATGTAATGCGGGGCCATGTAAAATTGTGAAAGAGCGGGGTCGGCGATCGACCATGGTGAGTGGCATTGGCAGGGGACAATAGTGGGATGGGTGGCCGCTGGGCACTAGCTCGCGCTCCGAGTGTCGAGGGTGAGCTTTCGATGGTAACGAGATCGCAACGTGGTCGAGCAGCAGCTCGTATGGACACGGGTTTTTGCAGTTTCCCTGTGCCCTCCTGCGATGAAGCAGTTGGGCAGAATGGCTGTGGGCATAACTACGGGGGGGGGGGGGGTCTCAAAACCGGAAATAACGCAGTGAGATGTTTTCGAGAGAAGTACATGAAAGGGATGCGGGCATAAAAGGGTCCTAAGGGCGAAGGGACATTGCGAATTATGTATGCCGATATATGTATACGCAAAATGAATTGTTGCTAGACGATTCTTGCAGCACAGGCAGGTATCAATTTTCGATCTATCGACGATATTGGTAAAGAATGAGGTATCGAAAAATTCTGGTTTTATTCGGCATCATATGAGGAGAAGGGGACGTCTATGAAGCTTGCATCGTTGGAACGCAAAGAAAATTAAGTGTTTTAAATTGCTCTAATATTTTTGGCTTTTTGATATTTTTGAGTTTTATAGTTTTTCTTTACTGTACTCTTTCATTTTTTATTATTATACCGTTTTCGCTTGAGATATTTTATTTTTTGTTCGATAGTCGATTTATAGTGCATTTTTAAAAACTGCACGACTCGGAAAAAGCTAGAGGACAATTTCTCAGTCACGAATCGGCGGTACATCTCAGCCATTTCGAGACCCTCGGAGGCGAAATTCCAATCGACATTTTCAAGAATAGGATACGCGGGTTTGTGGGAGTAGACAAATAGCAAAAAATCCTTTTTGATGTCACCTAGGGAGTAAAAAAGTAGTAGGGAATAAGAAAAAAGCACATCGGAATTTTTTTTTGCCTTTTGCGAAACACTGCCTTGTAAATTCCTTGCTGCTTCTCCTGGCCACGATCTGCAACTCACCGTCACGATCGCAAATTTGAAAAGGTGTATATCTTTCGAGCTTGCGCGGTCATCTGCTGTCAGTTCACTGCCGATTTTTTTTTACATCGGCACGGAACAAAATGGCAATCTCCTTCTCACTTTTCACTATGAAAATCGCCAGAATGTTTTTACGTATTCTTATTTGAAATTTTAGACCTCAATTTACAGGAAAGCCTACGAATAATGATTAAAAAAATAGAAATGAAAAAAAAAAATACACATTGTTGCATCGCAACGATGCAAACTTCAACTTTATGGACGTCGACGAATATTTCGAAATTGTTCATTTTTTTTATTCACTTACGGCGCGGTCGAGACACCGTTATAGGGTCATCAGCGAAATATGCGCGGGGAATCGAAGTATTCTGTATCTTTCAGGAATGAAAATCAATCGCAACGGCACAGAGGAGTGGGGATATCGATAAAAATATGTACTCTGCACGATTTTTACGTAGATCCGCAAGAGGCTCTGGATTCGTACGGTGTGTCAGGCGTATCTCAGCTTTCGTCGGCACGTGAGGAAAACTCGTGAGTCGTCGGAGAATTGCGGGGGTGCGTGCTACTCCGGTCGGGAAAAACGCACCTCGACGTATTCGGTGTATCGGGTTTTTTCTTGTTTTTTTTTCCCCCAGGTGTGTGTGGGTGCATGTACGTGCATACCTTTGTGGACGTGCCGCAAGGATTGTATTTCAATTTCGCGCACGAGTGGCAGACGTTTTTTTTTTTCATTCGCTTTTTGCCTCCTTTTGCCTCTTTTTCTTACTCTCTGTCTCTTCACATTATATGCATGTCAAGGATGTGAGACGGGAACGGAGAGGAGAAGAAAAAAAACCATCGCGGTTGAGAGACCCGTCGAGGATTCAATTAAGGGATCATCGAAGGGTAACGGGTCGAAAAATAGCTGGTTTTCGGGATTTATTTTTCGATGGGTAAAATACGCTAATCAGTCGGATTTTTTTATGTCAAATCAAAGCACTCGTGAAGAACAATGAATAGATTTTTAAACGTTTAAGAACAAATTTTAAACATCTTTTTAATGGTTGAAAATGTCTGCGAAAAAAAGGTGTCCTTACGGTGTCCAAGGTTGTGGCCGTAAATATCGCCTGAAATGAAATTTGTAAAAAGATTATTAATCAGTATTAAAGATTGTTAAAGCTGTCAATTTTCAATACAAAATGAGAAAATGGCGGCGGTTTGAAAAAAAGTATCGAATTTAGCTTAATTTTTCGACATTTTTCGTTAAAAAAAGATGAGGATTAACAAAAAAGCTTCCATAGCAAGATAAAGAATGGCGTGAAAAATGTCGTGTCAAAATTTGAGACGGATAGGAAAACTCTTCTTTTGAGAGTGTACACCGTTTTGAAAAAAAAACGACATTTCGAGGAAAACGCGTTTAAAGTTTCGCGTGCGGAATTTTCATATAACAAAAAAATCGATTTTTTGAAAATTTTACACTGACGATTCCTAAATTCTGACATTAGCAGATTGGATCATTTTGGAAAATTATATGAAGCTTTTGTAATTCGTAGCTGGTTGAAATATCGATGATGCTATTTATTATATTTATTTTTCAAATAATAGTTGCCCAAACCATGTTCGAACCACGGACCATCATTATCCAGCGGGATAATTGTGTACAGCTTTCAACGTTAATGAGGCTCTCGATTCTGCAATATCGACGTTATCTCGTTGCAGGGTAAATACAATCCTCTCTCCATTCACCTCCATCCACCGACAAAAAAGGTATAAACTAAAAAAAACTTCAGGCAGGTAAATTTATACACGTCGTTTTGGGCATTTTTATCTCACGAAATAAATTCGGGCACGATTTACATTCGTGAAAAATGATCAGAAAAATTGTATCGACAAAAATATAGGTATGAACGCAAAAAAGAAGGTCGGTTTTCAATATTTTTTTCTCATGAGAGTATTGGAATGACGAGATCGGAATGTCACACACAATTGATACACAGTGCTGCCAAGTTTGGGTTTTACTTTCATGGAAAAATATTGATATGCAACGAAGTTATTTTAAGTTAACAAAGTGCCACCGTCGCTGTGTGGCCAATCGGTGCAGGTAGGTTCTGGTAATATGAGTGATGTGAAATGGAGAATAAAAAATATACTTTTAGTTTAACCCTACGTTGACACGGGTTAATTCTGACCCAGATGAATTTTTAATAAAATGCTTATGTTTCCAAAATTGAAAATATTCAATAATTTTTTTAAACTATTTAATTTGATATTTTATTAACTTCAATTAATCAGAGATATTAAGAAACGTTGGAAGTGTATACCTGATTTTTTTTCAATAACACCCGACCGAACAGTCGTTAATAGCAGGTGGATGAAGTACTATGTGGGACAAATTGACTCAGTGTGTTAAAATCGTAGCCAAAAAAAGTGTGTCAATGAAAGGTTTATAACAAAACTTCGTATGAATGGAGACTATTTTAAAAATGTTTAAATGGCGAACTCGGCAAGCTGTAAAAACAAGTTCGACTTTCAACCAAGAAAAACAACTCTGAAAATGTGTTCTTATCAAATGGATAAACATGAAAAAATCATCATATCTTACGACAGAAAATGTCATATGCTATGCTCTGTCCAAATTTGAAGTGAATCGGACGAATAGATTTTGAAATACATCTCACCGTTCCCTAAACCATAGTCTCGCAACAGAGCGGTTCATTCTAATGCAATAGCGTCGTAGCGTAGGCAATTTATGGAATTTTTACAAAATCCTGGTTGCAAATTAAAGTTAAACCCCTAGGCTATAAAACTATGCGATAAAAAAAGAAATGTTTGGCAAAATTTCAATCTTACAAAAACCCACAATAAAAAAGAGTTTCGTACGACTAAAATGTATAACTTTTTCCCAATTTTTAATATCGTAATTTTTCGAATTGAAAATCGATATCTCTATGGTTCAGGGTGAATTCTCACAGCCTCGTTCTTAACTGTGATTCATTGCGGTCCAGTGCATGGGGCTGTCAAATAGTTTCCGTCGATTTGTGACGAGAAGTATATATACGAGTTGAGAAACGAGGGACCTAAATGGACGTGACGTTTCTCGCACGGATAACAATTCCATATCAATTTAATAATGGTGGGCGAATATATATATATATATATATATTGTAGACTTTATCTTCTCGTTCGCCCACCATTATTAAATTGATATGGAATTGTTATCCGTGCGAGAAACGTATTTATATATATATATGTGTGTGTGTGTGTGTGTGTGTGTGTGTGTGTGTGTGTGGGTGTGTGTATATATGTGTGTATATACAGAAATAGCGCAAAAGGGAAGAGCTAGACTGCTAGACAGTCACAGAGCACAGAGCTCGTTTTTTAGAGCGGCGAATCCGTCAATGTCTCCAACGGGGCTGACTGCACTCTCGTCTTTCACTCTATTTCGCGTCGATCTCGAACTACAGTTGGGAGGTGTGCCCGCCCACTTGTCGTCTTGAATTTTGTAGTACGTCAACAATTACGACGAAAGGAGGAGAAGGAGGAGGAGTGGGAGGTGAAAGTGTGTGTGTGTGTGTGTGTGTGTGTGTGTGTGTGTGTGTGTGTGTGTGTGTGTGTGTGTGTGTGTGTGTGTGTGTGTGTGTGTGTGTGTGTGTGTGTGTGTGTGTGTGAGAGAGAGAGAGAGAGAGAGAGAGAGAGAGAGAGACAGAGAGAGAGAGAGAGAGGCTCTTCAGCCGGACATCGTACTGTCCCGTCTGACCACGAACGTCATGTTTTCACTTGGCACAGTGCCGATCAAAATTGTCCGTAGATTCCCATTTAAAAACCTATCGCAATTTCGACACGCCCGTTTCTCGCTAATGGCTATGTGTTCGAATGAGTTCTGTAGTATGACGATTAGCGTAAAATGAAGTTCGTTCAAAATTCGTATGGCTTTGTACGATGCACAGAGCAAAACAGCCAACTTTGACAGCGCTTAAATGATTTTTATATACTCGTTAAATGGTCTTTTTTCTCATTGTCAGACTAATCTCGCCGACGCTACGTGTCATGCAGTCTGCAGTCTGACAACATCCGCTGCAACCGGTTTGGGAGACTGTGTCATACCTCCGTCATTTTTGAGGATTAATAAAAAAAATACCATGTCACAGCCAAAAGTTCGAATAAAGCATACCCGAAGTTTAAAAAATGGTGAAAAATTCTTTACATTAAAAAAAAAATCATAAAGATCACCAATTCTTTCCTCGCCTAAAGGTATCTTCCCCCTTAAATCTAACGTGTTTTTCCCCAGATATTCACTTCTACCAGTAATGCCCTCAACTGTGCAAGTCCATTGAACAATTACTCGTCAAGCAACGGAATAAAGATCCGTCGTTGGGGGCTGCTCGAATACCCTGCTGATCGCCTTAAACGACAAACTTCGAACAACCCTACGCCATCAATGTACAAATACACGCGTACGCAGCGCTGCACAACGGCCAGCGAGGAGCTTTGTGTCTGGCGGATGTATTGTTTGCCAAAAACATGCGCAGCTCGTGGAATTGTACGTTCGTGCCTGGGTCGGAAAGCACGACAGCTCTTCGGTTTCCGTATGAATTCGCTCTTCGGATCTCAGGTGCGACGTGCGGAGGGTTAGTTTCTAATTAACGTCGAACATTCAACGCGAACGCAAGCCCCTCGTGTGCAACGAATGTTATTAATTTCCAGAGCTATCGCGTGTGCGTATCGATTTTCCTGCGAGTATTGAAAAGACTCTTGCCTTCCGACGTACATCCAGAATATATATAGACGTCCTCCACATCTGATCTATACATCCACGTCGTACATGGACTCTTTCTAGCTCGCGTGTACGATCTTTTCTTGGATGAAGTCTCGCCTCTCGTTCCATTTTGCCCGTTTTTCTCCCTTCGCCATATATCTCCTCAAACAACGAGCTATATCGGATAAAGAGGTGCTTCGGTATGCATAGGCAATGCCGAAGATGGTGCACGTAAAAGCATCCGCGCTGGAGGGCATGCACTCTCTCACATCAAACTCACCACTATCTGTCTTGCTCTCTCTCTCTCTCTCTCTCTCTCTCTCTCTCTCTCTCTCTCTCTCTCTCTCCCTCTCTCTCCCTCTGCATTGGAACGCCCGCGCGCCAATCGATGAGGATCAATGCAAATTCCTTCCCGTGAAAGTTCCCGGAAACCGTTTTTCAAGTCGCATTATAATCTCGTGTACATATCATATGGGTGGCTCCCATACGATGGGACGTTCGATAATGTTTCATAGTCTTACCGACGTCGATGTATATCGTTTCGTATCAAGAGCGGAAATGATTCGAGAGACGTGTTTAGGAAAGGATTTCGATTCATCGCAGGGTTGAACGAAAGCAGGCTGATGAGAATTCATCTCGTAAAATTAATTGAGGAGCTGGCGAGCAGAACAGGACTTATCCATGAATTACTCTTTTACAGGAGAGGCCAAAAACCGAAATAACCACGTAGAGATGAGCTAGATTTTTGAAGGGGCTATACCAGTGTGACACTTTCAATAAATTGATTTTTTTGCCTTTTTTGACAGTTTATACTTTCAAGAATATCCTGTAAAAATGTCAAGGCCGTATCTTTAATACTCTTCGAATAGCAGCCTTCTAAAGAGCAACCGCTCGTAGGTATAAAACGCCGCAGCTAAATCTGCAAACGCGTTTTTTTTTCGAAATGAGATTTTTCATATTTGCTGACATTGTAACTCAAAGAAGAATTATCCGATTGACTTGAAGTTTGAACTGAGTACTCTTGAATATATTTACTCCACAATGACGTGGGGTACTTTTGATTGAATGAAAATTGACGATTTGGCATTGAAAAAAAACGACCATTTTATAGGCAAGAAAACAGACTTTTTTCATAACTACGCTATTTTGTTGGATTTTGATATTTTTCGAAAATCCTACGTCATTGTATAGGAAGAATCTGCCAGTTTAACGACAATTTTTCATTTTCGGTTTCGGCTACTCAATCGGCCGGAATCATGTCAGCAGTGGAGGAACTTTTTTTTGGCGCCTCCGAATGCAGCGCATAAGTCGCTTGGATCTCGATATTTTTCTATGAAAAAATTATGCAAACTAGGTCAAATAAAGCCAAATATATTCTTAATTTTCCGAAACATTTAATTGAGTACTTTTCTTGCAAAAAGTTCCCGAAAATCACCCAAATTTTCAGCGTTTACACTGGTATAGCCCCTTAAGCTTCAATATGAAGGCTCTATCAAAATGTGAGCCTGGACCTGGCTTTAATAACTACACCAACTACCTTTACTAACTACTTTCCTAATTGGCCTTACTTTAACATTAACTAACTACTTTACGAACTGGCTTTATTGACTACACTAACTACTTACCTAACACTAGCTACAATGTGTTTATTTTTATTTTTATTTTGGACAAGTGTGGTTTTGAATGAGAATGGTGGACGTAGTCGCTTATAAAATAAAACAGATTCTTTGCATTGGTTATAAATTTGTTTTTTATTATCAATTTAATAATCCTACACAAACTCTTCCACGTCAGGCCCACAATAATCGCATTCAATGTTATCATCGTGATCACTGTGGTCAACTGGTACTAATTTTTCATCCAGCCACTGACAAGTCTGTTTTTGCTTGAAAAGGCAGTTTTCAACAAATTTTAAGGCGTTTAGTGCCGGATTTGATGCAAAATATTTTGGCCGCTAACAAAGGTGTGCTTAGAGAACACGAAGTAACAAAAAACAATTTGACGTAATGTGGATAAGTCTGCTTTTTTGCCAGTTTCCCAATTATAATGATGAAATTGACATAGTATGGAAAATGCCTGTGGCGATCTGGAAACTATTTCTAGTTTCTCGAAAAGAAGTAGTTGGGATAACAACATTATCAATATTGTTTAAAATTCTTTTTAGTTTTTTTATTGCACCGTTTCGATCTTTCAATTTTTGTTGATTGTAGTCTTGGATTTTTTAATTGTACTGTTCTCAATTTAGATATTTTATTTTTCATTCCATAGTTGACTTGCGCATTTTCAAAAAACTGCACTGCATACCTCTCGCTTGTGTATATATTTATAGCTTGTGCGATCGGCTGCTGTCAGTTTACCGTCGATTTTTTTCACAACGGCTTTAAAATAATTGCCAATCTCCTTATCAATTCTTTCTTTAAAGGTTACGTTCGTTTTGCCGAATGAATCCAATGAAATGAAAAAAGAGGATCAGCTTAGGAAAATAATTACCCTTCGAGTGATATAGACGCAAAAAAAAACAATTCCAGGAAATGCAACAGGACGGTTGGTTGAACGGGTTGTATAAATCCATTCGTGATGTTTGCCCGGGGAATGGCGAAACGAGAATGCTTTTGATGTCCGTGCCACCGATGGAATCGTGCAAATTTTCGGATTTTGGGAAACAGCGACAAACGGATGGTACGGAGAAATCCATCGATGGTACTCGCTGTAAACGGGAATATTCTTTGATTGATGCCTGGGATAAAACGGTGACGATTTTTCCGCGTAATTTTTCAGGGTTCGAGATCCCGCTGAATTCTCCACGTGCATTGCGTGTGTCGATTGCTGGGGAAACTTCAAACGCTGGTCTGCAAAGCTTTCACGGGATGCATCGCGGGGTTGGGAAATTCACGAACAGTTTTGCGGACAGGTCCCTTTTGCGGGAAGCCGGTGGTGTCGAGGATAGAACATCGAGGGAACGACTGATATCTGTTAACGATTGGTTGCGAAAGCGCGAAGAGAATTTGTTGTCCAAATTGTCGCTAAGAAACAAATAACAGCGCCTATGACAAAAAAATCATGCCGAATTCACCAAAGAATGCAGCCAAACTAATTTTCCAAATAAATATTTGTATTTCTAAAAAAAAAAAGATTTCCTTCTTGTGCTCTATACATGTAAGTACTTATCGACGAAATGGGGTTGATGTTTGCATCGTTGGAATGCAACGAAATGTCTTTTAAGGATGTTGAGTCCCAAATCGCAAATGATAATAAAATTCTGAAAATTTGGTATGTTTTTGCAAAGTATTTCAGAGGTCGTGTAAATATTTCACGACAATTAAGAAGCTCGTTATTGAACAATTAACATTCACAAGATAAATGTTGTCTTATGGAAACTGATGTGACTTTGCAAAAGGTTTTTTTTTGACCTCTCAATTTTGTTATATCCACAATATACTGAAAGCAACGGAAACAAAACGAAGTTTATTGATAATTTTTTTTTTAATTTCTTTTAAAAATTGTTTTTAACAAAATGTTAATTTTTTAATAACGAGCTTCCTAATCGTCGTGAAATTTTAACGCGACCTCTTAAATACTTCATGCAAAAACATACCAAATGTTCAGAATTGTATTATCATTTTTTATTTCAACCCCTAAGGAGGTTGAAGTAATGATGATAGAATTCTAAAAATTTGGTATGTTTTTACATGACGTAAAGGTCGTGTAAAAATTTCATGACGATTTATTGAACTATTTATTGAACTATTATTTGAATTATAATTATTTGAATATGAATTATAATTATTTGAATATGAATTATTTGAATATTTGAATATGAATTATTTGAATATGAATTATAATTATGAATTATATTATACTATTATTTGAATATGAATTATAATTATTGAACTATTTATTGAATAATTAACATTAAAATGTTTCATAGGAACTCAACATCCTTAAATTTCTCATTTTTATTACTACCCAAAATGATAGTTTGCAGAAATCTGCGATCTATGGTTGTGTAGATCGCTAAATAAGCATCCTCAAAGATTGAGGAAATTTGGGAAATAAAAAAACATTCTTTTCGGTGTATAACGATGCAAATGTCAACGTCATTCAAGGAAGGGGTAAATGGAAATTTAGACATTATTGTTCTTGCTTGGAGAAGGGGATTAAAAAGTTTGACGGCTTGACTTAAGGCCCTATACACCTTTGGATGATTGGGAAACAAGGGTTTCAAGATTTAAAAAATACTAATAAAGCGATCCGAATGAAATTTGGAGAGTTTATGTTAGATATCTGCGGGTATGCGTGTCAGTTTTCTTATTTCACAAAAAAATACAAAACAGCGGCCCAGTGGCCGGTAAAGAGAAAACGGGGTTTTTGGCCCTCCACGGGCGGACTCGTTGGAAACGCGCATGAATACTTAGAACGGAACATTTGTTTTTCGTAATCTACATGAGTTTTCCCACCGAAGTACCCACGATTATTAAAAATATTGATTTTGGGAAATTTTCCACCATTTTAAGAAAAAGTCCCATTTTCGACTAAAAAAACGGTCTTAATGTGTTTACGAAAACCGGGATTTTTAATCGATCGTAAAAATCGTGTGTCCGTCGCTAGAAAATCTGTCGAAGAAGCTGCAGTCGAAATTTGAAGTCAATCGGTCGAAAATTGTGGGAGCTACAGGTCTGACCGATTTTGAAAACATAGTTCCAAGAAAATGGTTAAAAATTTTTAAGTCATTTTTCTTCGCACCATGTCATTCTTGGGATATTTATGCATATCAACTTCATCATTTCTGGGATGTTTCAACATCATTGAAGCTGATAAAAAAAGATATATTATTTTTCAAAAGTATAATATATAAGGCTTTGAGAAACACATTTTGCCGTGCTATTTGCGAATATTATAATATTGCTGTGCTCTCATCATTCGTATGTAGCTTTTTTTCGAACTTATAATTTTCTCGGTTCGTACATGGTGTGTACGAACCTCGTGAGCTCGACTTCGCGTGCAAGCGATCAGTTACGATCCTTACAGAAGGCGATGATACCGGGGAGGAAGTGGTCCCACGTCAGTTTCCCAATATCCAGCTCCTACTCGCTACTGAGATGCACCTGTTGTCCCCTCAATGTTTCCCGTTAAAGATACCTTAAGGCGACGAAAAATGGCTGATTTTCATGACTTTTTTAACAAGAAAAGGTTTTTTCGGCACCGTGGAGACTGCGGGTATTTATTACTACTTTTGGCGGTTACGTGGTATTTTTTTAACCTTAAAAAATGGCCATGATATTGCACGGTCTTCTAAACGGGTCACGTAGTTTCAGAGGAATTAATCTGAAGAAAAACCAACGAAGAGTTTTCTTTCATTAACACTCATACTCGGAATATGAACCAAGGAAAAGTGAACGACGTCGAAGTCGAACGCTCTTAAACAAAAACATTGAATTTCCCGATAAAAATGGATACATTGTGCAATAAAAAATACTTTTTTTCTTAAATTTAAGAACATTTAGGGTCATGCTTTAGCCGACAAGGGTAGAAAGCTTTATACCAAATTTTGCGGGATTAATCTGAAGAAAAAAAAACAACCGAGATTTTTTTTTATTAACGTAGAAGATGAACCAAGAAAAAGTGGAAAATATTTTAAATTATTGAATAGCCACGCTGGCAAACTAAAAATTAAAATTTCCAATAAAAATTGCTAAATATAATAAAAAATACTTAAAAAAAAATGGTTAAACATTTAGGTTCATATTTTAGACAATCAGGTTAGAAAGATTTATACCAAATTTCATCAGAAGAGGATGATTAATTTTCTAGCTACACGTCACACCAGTTTTGAAAGTGCAGTTTGGAAGCCCGTGCTATAGCGCCGCCTTTTTTGACGATTAATAAAAAGAATACCACGTGACAGCCAAACGCAGTAATGAAACCTACCCCAAGTCTGAAAAATGTATGAGAAATTTGTCCTGAAAAAAAAAGAAATCATGAAAAACAGCAAATTTTTTTCCTCGCCTAAAGGTATCTCTCCCAACGTCGCGCCCAACCAACGCGCTCGTTTCCATCTGCGATCGTAACAGCGTTCACCCCATAGCTTTTTATAGCTTCTCACTTTGCGCGTGTATTCTTCATTGTGATTCGAGCAAGGTGCGTAACGAGTAAGGCATTAGCGTTGCTCAACAATCCCGTATTAATTATTGCCTCGCGGAGAAAATTCATCCCCTAGGGGAAGACGGCAAGGGAGTGCGGGGGTGGAAGAAGGATCCGGCGTTAAAGGATATGCCCGTGAGACGGAAAAATCGGGGATAAAACGCTGATTGCTTCTTCCTCGACTTCTCTTCACTTCCGCCCCCGCCCCTCCTTCTCTCTCTTCGTCTCCTTGCGGCTCCACGCTCTTGGAGAACAGAAGAAAACCTCCCTCCTCGCTGCATTAATTTATTTTTTCTTCTTTTTACACGTCAGTTTTCTTTTCCGCGCACGAGGTTCTCTCTAGTGTGCTTGATGTACGAGAAAAATGATATTTCAAGAAGCTACTCGGTGTGTTCTCAGTACGAAGTTTGCCTCTCAAGGCAGAGCACGGGGGCCAACGTTATCCGTTTCGACGATGAAGCATCGGTATTCGCTCGGGTATGCCGGTGAGACGTCACTCCAGAAATATGCTGGGATGAGAAGACGCAAGGGTCGCAAAGGAATGCAAATGAGATGGTTCTTGCGCGCGCACTCGGCTCTCTTCGGCTATGCCATGTCAAGAAATATGCGCGATTCTACGGCCTTGTTCCTTTTCGCTGATGGTGCAACGGCTCGAGTTAACGGTTCCAGGCGCGAAGTGAACGCCTCGTAAATTCATCCACGTTCCGGTACGACGGATCTTCGAATGCACCCTTGCTCGTTCACTCAAAAATATAACGAACCCCGAGAAAGTCGTGTTCGCTCGATGCAACTGACAATTTACGGGGAAAAAACTCTTCCTCGAAAAAAAACTCACCCTCGGACAGGCGTAGCGGAGAAAATAAAGAAACAGAAGAGAATCGTGGGCGGAGATGCTTCGTGGATTTTTTTAAGGATGTTGAGTCCGAAATCGCAAATGATGATAAAATTCTGAAAATTTGGTATGTTTTTGTATGAAGTATTTCAGAGGTCGTGTAAAAATTTCACGACAATTAGGAAGCTCGTTATTGAACAATTAACATTCACAAATTAAATATTGTCTTATGGAAACTGATGTAACTTTGCAATAAGTTTTTCTTTTGACCTCTCAATTTTATAATATCTACAATATACCGAAAGCAACGGAAACAAAACGAAGTTTATTGATACATTTTTTTTCAATTTCTTTTAAAAATTGTTCTTAACAAAATGTTAATTTTGTAATAACGAGCTTCCTAATCGTCGTGAAATTTTAACACGACCTCTTAAATACTTCATACAAAAACATACCAAACTTTCCGAATTTTCTTATCATTTTTTATTTCAACCCTTAAGGAGGTTGAAGTAATGATGATAGAATTCTGAAAATTTGGTATGTTTTTGTATGAAGTATTTAAGAGGTCGTATTAAAATTTCACGACGATTAGGAAGCTCGTTATTAAAAAATTAACAGTTTGTTAAGAACAATTCCTGAAAGAAATAAAAAAAAAATTATTAATAAACTTCGTTTTGTTTCCGTTGCTTTCAGTATATTGTAGATATTATAAAATTGAGAGGTCGAAAAAAAAAACTTATTGCAAAGTTACATCAGTTTCCATAAAACAACATTTAATTTCTGAATGTTAATTGTTCAATAACGAGCTTCCTAATTGTCGTGAAATTTTTACACGACCTCTGAAATACTTCATACAAAAACATACCAAATTTTCAGAATTTTATCATCATTTGCGATTTGGGACTCAACATCCTTAAGAAGCTATTTATTGAACCATTAACATTAACATGTTTCATAGGGACTCAACATCCTTAAGGTAGTACTATCGCGTCACACTAGTCGTACCACTGATCCCATTTGAGACCTGTACAATTTTTAACATATGCAAAAAAAAAGCTTGTAATAACTAACATTTTCCATTTGTAAACTGTTTAATGAATGTTCACGTTTGATTAGAAAAATGAAAAAAATAGCTATTCCAACGATTCGCGTAGTAATTCTAGGTTTGATATTTGGCATCATTGGTTCTATCTCCATCTCTTTTTACTCATTCAGGCGAGTTTAGCCTCGATGCTTTTTAACCACGATCTGTCAAAACAATGTCAGGTGCGGGAAATGTAAAGCATTGTATTCGGGCCGCGACTGGTAAAAAAGCGTGGAAAATTTGTGTCGGCGAAATATGTCGGTGAAAAATGAAATATGTGTGGAAATTCGAATGAGTGAGATGGGGTTACGACTACAGTCAGCTGTTGCCTTGCTGTCACGTCTCTTTATCATAGCAAGTGGTAATAAATCCAATACCGGAAGTTCAAATTAAACTTGATATTACATGAAAATTAGGTCAATAAGCGTATTTTTTTCTGAGAGCATTGGATTACTACAAGTGTTAAGTATGCACATCTGATTATTTTGACGAATCTGACGGATTCTCACTATTGTATACACTTTTGCAGCGACCGGAAATTTGCTTTTTGTATGTCGTCGCGGCATTCCTTCACAAAACTACGCAATTTTTATATATTTTTTCCTCTGTAATAAGGTCGATAACCGACCCGGAAATTTTATAGAGACGATTATCAATAAATTTAGTGAAGCTTAAAAAAATTATGAAAATCTTATGAATTGAAGGCTGTCGATAGGACTACCTTAAGGTTGATATGGGGCGAGGTTAAAATGCTATCACTGAGCGGAATTTTTTTTTTGGAAGGAATTTATGGAAGTCTCCCATTCATTGTTCGGTACATTGCTTATATCTGCTGAAAAATGCTACCACGGCGCTGAAAAAATACTCATGGTTGGACTAATTATCGAACTAACACTTGGCATCGTGAAAATGAGAATTCACAGCACCGTTAAAACATTACCATTGTTTTTCATCGTGAATTTGTCCGAAAAAAATTAAGCACAGAAAATATTAGGCTGTGCAAACATGATAATGTTGCAGACGGCATAAATGCTACGTATATCCATATTCGGTATTTACGACCTCATACTACTTGATCAGGATAATTAGCGAGGAATATTATTGGTTCTTATTCTCCGAATTACTAATAATTACTCACCCATAATTTGAGATGAATGTTGATAAATGACAAGTTTCTATAAATGTCTAGGACAAGATAAAAGATAGCGGGGTTTTATTCGGGGATGAAATAATTTTTTAGAATATCGGGAAATTATTAACGTTCTTGATTTTTTTTCAGATTGTAGACAGCTTCAGCACACTTTTCCTTTCCAATGAAACAATTTTTTACTCCGATCTTCAGTGTTGACAGCTCCTCGTGGCGGTTTTGAGGTTAGGAACGGGGTCCGCACGTCTCTAACTTCACGACACTACTGCCAACCTAGCGTTATCATATACCACGATTAACGACGTTGTCAATTCGTCTCACGTTAACTAAGGGAGAAAAAAATTATAGAAAATAATTATTCAACGTAATGAAAACATTTCATGTAACCATCAAATGTTCAAAAATTCGTATTTTTATAAATAGGTGTAAAAAATTATTCGAAACACGTTTAAGGAGGTACGATCATTGCTACGAATCCAACTTTCGGATTCGAACTTTTTATATGATTTTGACGAATACCTTTTGGGCCTATTGCCTAAATTTGAGCTATTTTGACCATTTAGTTTTTTCGCAATAAAACTGCAAAGTTGAGCACTTTCAGGTACCGAAGCACGTCGTCTAATGGGGACGGTCAACCGGAAGTGCGGGGATCGTGGTTTTTCTGCTCACGTATCCAACTAAACCCGGCGGAAAACTGAAATTCGATCGATTAGTTATAATAGGTATTGTAAAAAAAAAAAAATCAATCTTCACCGTGTAGTTAATGCACTACATTACAAGAAAGTTTTAATTTCCGATTGAAAATGGTTAGAATGACGAAATAGCACAAGTTTTAATGTCCGATTGAAAATGGTTAGAATGACGAAATAGCACCCACAGACTTAGCAACGTCGCGAGTAACAGCTGATGCGTTTGGCGAACATAACCCAGCTTTGTTTTGAAATTAATTCGAATAGAAGCCGCCACAAAATATGCAAACAACAATTTATGGAGTTTTATCATTTATCGCGTATCAATAATATGTATAATTATATTCTGCCTATCGTGTTAATTCCGCTGAGGTAATTCAAGGTAATTGAATTTTATTGCGTTAATAATATTACGCAAATTACTACCAAGTCGTTGACAATCTCTTTTTTCAGTTTTTACTTGTTCACGTGCAATAAATTCATCAATTACCACATCATTTGGCACACTGTAATCGATAATACGAATATTCAACATAAGTAAACATCAATCAAAGCAGCTGTGGCTAAAATAAATTTAGACTTTTTTTTGACTCCGTGGAAGTGATCGTACCTCCTTAATGAGACGATTGTTTGGTAGCTAACAGTTGGTAACAGTGAATCAGCCCCACGGGTAAGCGTAGGGCGCTGCCCTCTCGTACTCCAACCCCTACAGCGACACCGCATAACCTTCAATTTCTACTTTTCCTTCAAGTTTTTACGATTTTTTTTTGTTTTTTTGCTTTTTTCCAGCTCGTTACTTTAGTATTTTCAGTTCAGAGTGTTGTCTACACTCATATTTTACCTAATGCACTAGTGCATCGTATCAGTACGAGGGCACAGGGAAACTGCGAAAAATCTCGTCCGGTGAGGGCGGCTATTCACTGAGTTCCAATTGTTGTCACGTGACACTCGGTGAAGCTACCTCCCGCTCGGTATTCGGTAAGCGGTCACCCATCCAAGTATCGGTGCCAGTCGACCAACCCTCACCCCGATACTTTTATTCAGCTCAACAATTCGAAATACGGCATATAGTCCACACTAAATTGATTTCCACGTCACACCCGGCTGCCCATTGGGCTTTACGGCGGCGACAAAATTGATAACAAAGTTCCGTTTTCATTTAGGCAGCGGAAAAAAAGAGTACCAATTACGAACCGCGTTGCATGTGTTTTCGGGAAGATTGAAATCCGAAATAGCCGAACCGGCAAATTCCGTTACAGTGGTGGTTTCCACTCGGGGTTGGCAATTTGGTGCAAAACGAAAAGTTCGTTCCCGATAATGGCCGTACGTGGAGATTGAGAGAGCGGTCGATGCAGGGGTGCGGCGAAGGAGAGCGAGAAAGAAGAAGCGAGTGTAAAGACCCAGTGGGAGAGAAAGTTGTTTTTCTTTTCTTTTCGAAAGGGTGTGAAACCCTGGGAGAAAGACGAAGACCTAAAGGGCCTTGGAGGGCGTCCCTGGAGTCGCAGTTTCGTTTGATTCGGAAACGGGTAAACGTGCTTTCCGCGGGACAAATTAATTCGGGCCACCGAGGGCTGGAACGTGCCCTCTGCAACGCGAACCGCTGAGACAGCAGAGACCGGGGGCCGATTTTCATCCCTGTCAACCCTTCGTTCATTCTCGCCCGTCACCTTTTCGACTGGTCTCGACAATGCGGAACTTTAAAATAAGTGAAGTGTGTCAATGTGGACCATTATAAACCCTATTTTAATGGAGTCGAAGGCTTATACAACACTTCGGAAGTAAGGAGCCTCAGGCAATGTCCCGCGCATAAATTTATTGAGGAGCACCAAGAAACATCTTCATCTCTAAAGGGATTCCTAAAGGCGGAGATCCCTTTGGGCGAGGAAAAAATGGCCGAGTTTCATGATTTTTTTTAAAGGCAAGATTTCCTCACCATTTTTG
The DNA here is from genome assembly GCA_951751655.1 of Ophion costatus. Lineage (NCBI taxonomy): Eukaryota > Metazoa > Arthropoda > Insecta > Hymenoptera > Ichneumonidae > Ophion > Ophion costatus. The sequence goes on from OX632363.1 coordinate 30,861,487, forward strand.
ACACTTGGGGTATGCTTTGTTACTACGTTTGGCTGTTATATGGTATTTGGCTTCAATTTAAGGCCTCAGGCCACAGTAACGGGTATAAAATCATGTGCGAATTTAACAATTTTTTTTTCGTATGAAGAAGTGATTCACTCATAAAATGAATGACACATCTACTTAGTATGAATATCAAGCTGTTAGAAAAAATATATATATATATTTTTTCGATGCACAAAATGACCGACTACTCGAAACTCCTCGAAACAGCTTTTTTCAATTGGCGTGACAAATAACTTCAACAATTTTCATTCGATTAACTTCAAATTTAAAAGTTATATTCCTAATTGAATTTCTGATTAATCGAAAACTTTTCATTTTATGAGCAGTTATAACGAAATTTTTCACTGCAAATTGATTTCTTAAGTTCAAATACCTACAACTTTTGAATAAATTAATATTTTTTAAATTCCGTACGTACTCCTCTACGTATTCTAATGTAGATTGACGAGAATTTTTGTTTTTTGTTCTAGGTAAAAAATTGTGGATGCTAAATGTCAGGCCGCGGAGCGCCTAAACAAGAAGATAACAAAATAAAATAATAGAAGTCAGCTATTTTGTACATCGAAAAAAAAAAAATTCTAACAGCTTGATATTCATATTAAATAGATGTGTAATTAATTTTATGAGGGAATCACTTTTTCATACGAAAAAAATTCTATATGAGACAACGTGCAGAGATTGGTTTAGACGATTCAAAAGTGACGATTCTGACCGTAAAGACAAGGAACGTCCAGGACAGCCGAAAAAATGTTGAGAGGAAGAATTGGAGGTCTCACTCGATGAAGATCGATGTCAGACTTTCAAAGAATTCTCCGATATGTTAAGCGTTATTGAAATGGCTGTTAGCAAACGTTTGCATAATCTTGGACTGATTAAAAAAGCGGGAAATTGGTAACCACATAAAAAAACAGCGGGGATTAGGTTTGAATAGTCCCCATAGTGATAGATCCTGACGACAATTTCCTCCCCGGGTTGAGAAGGAGCCTGAACTGTTATCGTTTTCGACGTTGCGAGGCACTCGTATAAATTCTTCATCAAAGCTGTAGCCATCCATTAGACGCGAGGCTCAAAACGAACAATACTTCTGCCGCTGTCGACAGAAGTTTCTATCTTTTGCGGATGGACGTCAAAACGGTGCCTTCGTTATCACTGACAACGAGTTTACTCTGAGTTCCCTCGTTGATACCGGTTGAGATAAGTAAATTCATTTCGGGCGGTCGGCACCTTTCATTCTCTCTTCTCTTCCGGCGTAGTCACCGCTCAGACGTGGTTCAAGTAAAACCCTCTCAAACGATACCCCGCGCTCCTTTTTTTTTTCTTACGTTGATTCGTCACCTCCATCCGAAGCCCGGTGTCTGGCTCCCGCCGAGGGACCGAGAAGGGCTTTCGCAGATAATTATCCGGGTATTACGAGCGCTAATTGCTAGCTTCGTTGTCTCCGCTGTCTTCGGTCAAATATTCATTTCACCGTCAGTTTGTTCGTCGTTACCGGGGCTTGTCAGGCTCCCGGTTCAACTCGCCCCGCTTCAATCTCACTCGACGGAATTATACCGCAACATGCAACGGGGTGTCCCTCTCTGGAAGCCCAATTTGAAGGGTCAGAATGATGATTTTTTTTCTAGTAACACGTTGGTTGGAACAAATTGATTTTTTCTCAGCATGTTGTACACATGTTCGTAGTTACAATGCGATTTTTTCGGAAGAAAATCTTTCAAAGTGTTCGTCGTGCTGCAGTTGGCGTTGCAGTCCTCCAGCAGCGAGGCCCGAAACGGCGGGGTCTCTACCAGGCTCAAATGTAATTGGAAACGAAAAGAAAAAATGTTTTCTTCAAATATATCCGAGTGGCTTCACGATCCATTTTTCGAAATTTCGAAAAATACGAAAAATTACAGCTTCACAAAAAAACCTCATTTTTCGCTTGAAAAACAGCATGATGAAGTTACTGTTATTGACACATGGTTCAACCAATTACAAAATTCGTTGGTGAATAGAGAATGACTTCGGTTTGAACGCTCACTGTGCAAATTCAAGTCAATAGTGTGAAAGTTACTTAAGGGGCTATACCAGGGTGAACGCTGAAAATGTGGGTAATTTTCGGGAATTTTTTGGAAGAAAAGTACTCAATTAAAGGTTTCGGAAAATAATGAATATGTTTGGCTATATTTGACCTATATTACATAATTTTTTCATGGAAAAATATTGAGATCCAAGCGACTTATTCGCTGCCTTCGGAGGCGCCAAAAAAAAGTTCCTCCACTGCTGACATGATTTCGGCTGATTGAGTAGCCGAAACCGAAAAAGGAAAAAATATCGTTAAACTGGAAGGTATTTTCTCTACAATGACGTAGGATTTTCGAAAAATATCATAATCTAACAAAATGGTGTGCATATGAAAAAAGTCTGTTTTCTTGCCTATAAAATGGTCGTTTTTTTCAATGCGAAATCGTCAAATTTCACCTAATCAAAAATATCCTACGTCATTGTAGAGTTAATATATTCAAGAGTACTCAATTCAAATTTCAAGTCAATCGGATAATTGCTCTTTGAGTTACAATGTCAGCAAATTTGAAAAGTCTCATTTCGAGAAAAACGCGTTTAAAGATTAAACTGGGGCATTTTATACCGACGAGCGGTTGCTCTTCAGAAGACTGCCTTTCGGGGAGTATTAGAGATACGGCCTTGAAATTTTGACAGGATATTCTGGAAAGTATAAACTGTCGAAAAAGGCAAAAAAAAAAATCGATTTTTTTAAACGTGTCATACTGGTATAGCCCCATAAGATATTAATCCCGCCGTGTCAAGATATGTAGCTTCGAGATAAACTCGGCGGATCGCGGTGAACCCAACGCACACTGTTTCACTAAAGAAGGTGTAACATCGTCAATTTTTAGAATTTCAGGGTCTTGTCGGTCTCAAAATATTCTTGAAAGTTCACGCTATAACAATATGCATAAAAAACGATTTTTAAAAAATTTCCAGAGAGGGATACCCCCTTAAGAAGCTAACATTATTACACGAACGGAGAGACAACCCCGCCAACGGTAGGTTTTCAAAATGGGGAAAAAAGGCGTTTCGCACTACGGTGCCTATAGATGGTCCGTGCCGATACTTGGATGGGTAACCGCTCAGTCACTCGTACATCGAATCTCCAGGTGGAGGCAGTTGTGCCGAGTTCCCGATGGTAACCCGGCTGAAACTCGATCAAACGCAGCCTGTATATCGGCACAGGTTTTCCCCAGTTTCCCCGTGCCCTCTTGCGGATACGATAATGCTGCGCATTGCGAAAGGTCGGCTGTGGGCGGCAGGCGTTCACGAAATGAAAACAACAAAGTAACGAGGGTGGATCAAGGGACCATTCCACTGTAATTTGTTTAAAAATCGTTTTTATGCGGTATCCAAAAATATGGACTCTTATAAATATGTTGTTATAAACGTGCGCGTTTTTCTCTAAACGTCGTTTTTTAAAACGGTGGACGATATTGAACGAAGGGTTTTCAAGCTACCCGTCTCTAATTTTTCCGCATCATTCTTTACGCCATTTCTTAATTTAGGTTTAACTTAACTTAGATTTGAGACTTAATTTTGAAATGGCCAGCATTTTGTCAATTTCAATCGAAAAAAAATCCTCCGTACGCCTATACAGTTTTTCACACTGACGATAATCCTTTTGGTTTTTTTTTCAGCCATTATTTGGAGGAGTAAGACTCTCCATCGTGAGACGTTATTTTTTTTTACGCATGATTTTGCCAAATAACTTTCGTTTTGGATTTGATCGAATAAATTATAGAAAAAATAAAACTAAAACATTAAAAAATATAATTATGAATAACATAAAGTTACTCGAATAGACGAAAAAAAATCGAACTGATGATCGAATTTAAAAAAAGCATAAAATTCAGTAATTTTCAAGCCAGTCACACTTGAATGTTCCATTAAGGCCTTAGGCCACAGTAACGGGTATAAAACCATGTGCGAATTTAACCATTTTTTTTCGTATGAAAAACTGATTCACTCATAAAATTAATTACACATCTATTTAGTATGAATATCAAGCTGTTAGAATTTTTTTTTTTCGATGTACCGAATGGCCGACTACTAATATTTTTTTTGTTATCTTTTTTTTAGGCACTCCGCGGCGTGACATTTAGCATCCACAATTTTTAACCTAGAACAAAAAACAAAAATTCTCGTCAATCTACATTAGAATACCTAGAGAACTACGTACGGAATTTAAAAAATATTGTTTTATTAAAAAATTGTAGGTATTTGAACTTAAGAAATGGATTTTCAGTTGAAAATTTCGTTTCAACTGCTCATAAACTGCTCATAAAATGAATAGTTTTCGATTAATCAGAAATCCCGTACGTACTTCTCTGCGAAATGCAATCAGGAACATAACTTTTAATTTTGAAGTAAATCGAGTGAAAATTGTTGAAGTTGCTTGTCACGCCGATTGGAAAAAAGCTGTTTCGAGAAGTTTCGAGTAGTCGGCCATTTAGTACATCGAAAAAAATATATATATATATATTTTCTAACAGCTTGATATTCATTCTAAATAGGCGTGTAATTAATTTTATCAGTGAACACTTTTTCATACGAAAAAACATTGTTAAATTCGCACATTGTTTTTATATCCGTTACTGTGGCCTAAGGCCTTAAAAGTGAAAGGGATGGGATCGTAAAAGATCGTTGATTGGAAAAAAACGTTTTGATGCATCAAGTTTTATTATGATTAAAATGGAATGACTTCTCGAATATAATTTCCATATTTCTCGGGATTGTTACGGCCGGAGGTAGAAGAAACGCGAATGGCTCGTCGCTCTCTTATTGATCCTAAGATTCTTCTTTGATTACATTTCGGATTACGCTCGAAATGATTGTTCCAGGCGTGTAATTGTACGGAGGCTACAATTTGTCAAATTACCGAAAGCTCGGCTTTCGCTGATTCCCAAAAGTTCTCGTTATCGTTACGACAATCGGGCACGCACGAGAATTCGAATGCCGCAAGTGCGTGCGGATAATCGTCGTACACAGAGACGCGAGTGTATCGGACCCACGGCGGTGTCCGTTTGTGCTTTTCATGACGTCCGATCCCCGACCATCCGGCGTAAATGCCAGTAATAATCTCGACGATTCTACGTAGTGGCGTAATACGGGTGTGCAACGGTAGGCCTATACTTTTGCACCCCGTTCGCCGATGAACTATGAGATTTGTTGGCTCATGGAGCGCGCGTTACCTCTCCACCAGACTCGGAGTTTTGATTTCTGCAATTTCCTTCACACGCGAAAGTTTTAATCCACCGGGCAGGAAAATTGCGGGGAACTTGCGTCCGCAGGAACCACAAGAAGATGGCGCTTCTGCCAAATCACTGTTTGAGCAAAGGAGAAAATTTCTCCCGAGCTTATCACGCAGGGTAGTTCGCCTACGCGGCTGGAGAACTTGTCCACAGTGGATAGTTTCCTACTTCTCGGGAAACAAGAAATGCTATTGGCATGTATACTCCCGGGAGAGTGTGGACACACTTTTCCTAATTTTGCGAATAGAAGTAGTCGTAAAAATAAACGTTCTCAAATATATTTTGCTTCAATCATACTCTAGTTTCTCTAATTTTTCTCACCCAATTATTTCATACAATTTCTCCAATTGTCCAACTTTTCTTATCTAATTTTTCTTATCCAATGCCCTTTGCATATTTTACTTCGAACCGCATAGTTTTCGAGTTCCAGTCCATTAAAAAAAACTACACTACTTTACCCAAAGCTGAATAAACTTGCAGATAAGGCTCAGAAATGATTTTTTTTAGAGACAGACTGGGGGATAATTTTATTCCTTTCCATTCCCTCGGAGAGAAAATTTCGGTCGCCCTTTTACAAAAAGTGTCTGGTGAGCTAGCGCGAGTGGAATATGTGGGTTGGAAAAGTAGTAGGAAATGAGAAGAAAAAAAAAACATAATGGTACTTATTTTTCGTTTTACTTTCAAGCAGTACATTCGACGTCACTTTGAGACATTTTTGACCGACACTCGATCGTTTCGTCCCAATAAAACATTCCCAAAGAAGAAAGTGGGGAGAGAGTAAGAAAACTGCAACTATAAACAAAAATTAATATCGTACACTTAATGCTGCAATTAATTTAAATTCTACACTTCAACAATTGTCTTTCAACCTTCGTTCTCGAGGCTTGGATATTTTTCCCTGCAGTTCTGAAATCAACCGAGAGCCCGTTTTATTGTTCCAGATTTTTCCTTTGATTTCCTTTGCCTCACTGACGGGCAAGAAAACACGACACCTGAGTCCCCTTGTTCATTACTTGGTAAAAATAATTTTGTAAGCCTGCATTCTCGTCATTTAAATCGTGGCTCTCCATTTTTTCATTCTCTTTCACTCCGTCGAGATTTTGTTTCTTTCCACGGTATTAATTTCTCGTAGACCATACTGAGGGTGCGAGAGACGTGAGGAGAAAAATAGAGAGCGAGAGAGAGGGAGAGAGAGAGAGAGAGAGAGAGAGAGAGAGAGAGAGAGAGAGAGAGAGAGAGAGAGAGAGAGGGAGAGAGAAGGAAGAAGAGAAAGATAGCAAAAGAGCAGAAGATGCACAATTTTAATATCATTTCGAAAATAATTACTTCAAATACTATCATATACATATATATATATATATATATAGAGAGAGGGGGGGGGGGGGGGAGAAAAAGAGACGCTGATAGAACATCGAGGAATAACGGAGCAAAGTGAACCTCTAGCTTCGCCACCTCTGATTCTTACGAGATATCCGAATTGAACAACGGCGCATCCAGGTCAAAGAGTCTGAGACGAGAATGCCCTGGGGTTGTGCGAGAAACGAGAAATGGTATCCGCTAGAAAACTCAGAAGGGAGAGAGAAAGGGAAAGAGAGAGAGAGAGAGAGAGAGAGAACTTGTCGGAGGATCCAACATAGATTGCGACCTAAGCTTCACTCTCCTTTGTTTCTGTTTGATGTTGAGTTCACGGTATCCCAGATAGGGAGGCGACGGATAGATAGATAGGCGAAGAGAGAGAGAGAGAGAGAGAGAGAGAGAGAGAGAGAGAGAGAGAGAGAGAGAGAGAGAGAGAGAGAGAGAGAGAGAGGGAGGTGGGGTGGAAGCAAAGCGTTTGATTAAATGTCACTTCTAGGAGAGTTCATTGTTCCCCAGGTATGTGTATATACGCTTCAAGTTTTTCTTCTCATCAGCAGCTTGTAAAAGCCAGCACGACTTGCAAATAATACATTTTGAATGCCACCCTCGGCGGTCGCTTTATTAGCTCCGTAGAGAAGGATGCAACCAGCTTCGCGAAAGGTGCAAAACAATAGTTTAATAAAAGGAGTGCTCGCTAAAGTAAATGCGGCTGGAACCCAGAGCATCCATGCATAATTTGTTTGGGGGCCCCCAGATCCTACCACATTTCTAAAAGGATTTAATTGGGACACCGCCCATATGGAGTCCTCATTGGGATCCAATTGGATTCTGCATTGTTCCCCGATGAACGCCGTTTGAAAATTTTTACCACGTAGGAACCGAAAATATGCGAAAAGGCACGAGAAAAAACGCGGCGCGTTGAAACATAACCTCCATACTTCGTGAGCGTGTACGTGTGTGGTGTTATTATGTCAAAGTGCAATGAAACGAATAAACGATCATTACAGTGGATTTTGAATTATGTGCTTCAAATCGCTTTTAAGATATACTATTCTAAGCGATTTGTACTTTTTGAAGATAAGATTTATGCTTTTTCAAGATCCACTCATTTCGGATGTCTAAATATTTTGTTTGGAACATTTTACATACAGAATGCGATGACATTAATCAAGAATCGTATCGGATTCTGTTTGGTAATGTGAAGATTCTTCAAGATTCAAATTGGATTCGTACATTGGAGTCCAATGGGGAATCCCGATTAGAATCCAATGTACGAGCGTGCCGTTTCAGTATAGGGACAAGTATGGAAATCCAATTGGATCCCAACGACCATTTCTGTACGGGAGTTTGCCAATTTTCCGTTTGGTCTTCCCACCCAGAATTTGTTGGATTTCCCAAAAAAACATATCCTTTCGCGATTTCCTGCACAAATCTGTTGGAGACTACCAAGATGCATCTCCACAGGAATTTATTCGGGATTCCGCACATTGGGACTCTTCATTGGGAGCCAATGCGATGACCCATTGGATCCCTATCAGGCAGTAGGGACAAGTATGAAAATCCATTTGGATCCCTAAGACAATTTTTGCACGGGCATCCGTATGGCCAGAAAGACAGTTCGTTGATCGTTCCACTATACTTTCGCCGTCGAGCGGCGTCAGTGTTCCGTTGCTGTGACGAAGCCAAAGCATCAAATACGTCGTCGTATTCCGCTACGGATCGCGAACCGATTTCAAAATGCCCAGGGGCTCTTTACCATTGCGCGCGGCCGTTGGTGGTGAAGTCACGGTGGATCGCGGCGCTCTTCACATAGCGGGCGTCCGGACTCAAGGTGCTCGTATAAGGAAGCTGACTGAGGCTCACAAGATTGCGGTAAACAAGCGGCGCAATTTCCGGTTGCGATGAAAGGAAAACGCCGGAAGAAAGTTTGTCTCGAGGGCGCCTCGAGTCCGACTTCCACGTCGAAACGTTCCCCAAACTTCAAGGGTTTTCAGGGTGTACTTTTCCATTTTTTTTTTGGTCTACGATGCTCCCTTTTACGCGGGATACAGGCCAATCGCATTCACGTTTTGCCCCAAACGATGTCACCAGTTTCTCCTCCGATGTTTGCCTCGACAACGGTGAGGAGAGGTGAGCCATTATCGTGAGGGTTCGGAAGATCTTTTTGCAGTGTCCAATGAGGAAAGGCTTGAGCCGAGTAGCAGAAGTCTCTCCACCTTTCCAGGCGCAAAACGCTTCAGCACGGGAACCTCCGAACTCTGTTTCGCAATAACCAAATGAGTTCTGTGGCCTGCTTGAAACGCCGGGGTGGAAAATATGGAGTTCGGGAGATGCGTCTCGCTGGATTTCCCTCGCTTATACGAGCAACGAAGCACTCTCGGTTATTGGACCAACGATACCATCATCTTAGCCGAGTGGTATCCGACACGCCGTGTACGGTAACAGCGATGATAATAACGATGATGACCATAACAGTAACGTGGAGACGGAAGGCTCTGGAGGGCTGAATGTCCTGGCATCTCGAGTTGCCATCGGACTGGAAGTTCCCTCGGAACTTCAAATTCTCGCTATGGCTGAGATTTGACGATTCATCGGGATGATGAATTTCTCAAAACATTAGGCATTTGAAAAAGTATCATCTGAAGAACATTGTGCAATTTTTTTGTGTAAAAGTACTTAACCATAATCGGACTGAGAGAAAAGTGTACAGTATTTACAAAAACGTGCATGGTAAAAGAGAGTATAGTCGAATTCTCTATAGTTTATAGTCACCGCAATTATAATATGGTTAACGGACAACACCACTGTGACGGCTTCAAAAAATCGATTTTTTGAAAACCATCTAGAAAAATCCAAATCACATTTAAGATTAAGATGCCGTTGGACCCAGGTCAAAAAAAATTATTTTCGGAGATATTGAATATTTTGTGGAGCGGTGCAGCGCGGTAATATTTCTGAATATCGCCATAAGCCGCCTCTTCCTGAGGAAGTATTGGAGGCAATTGCGCCAGTCTTCGAAAATTTGAGCAGAGACGATTTGCTGCAGCGTTCTTTGGGCGGCTTCACGCAAAACAACAATGAAAGCTACAACAAATCAGTTTGGGCAATAGCCCCCAAGTGTCAGTCCGGGAGCAAAAAAATCGTCGATATTGCAGCTGATATCGCGGTATTATTATTCAATGACGGCCTGAGAAGCCTCATGAAAGTTTTGGAGCCGTTGGGGATAACTATCGGCCCAAATTGTTTCAATTTTTGCGTTGAAACCGACGCAGCGCGGATCGAGCTGGCGGAGCGCTCGCTCACAGACGCTGCAAAAGAGGCAAGAAGAGCCTCTACAAGTTCGAGAAAAGATGCTAGGGACAATGATTTGCTTCTTGAAGGCCAGCTATATGGTGCCGGCATCGCTGATTAGAGGTAAAAAAAATTTGTTCCAATTTATCGCATAAATTAACAAACCTAAAACTTTGAACGCGTTTTTCTCAAAACCACTTTTTTGAGTGCGGCACGCAGCAGAACTCGAGCAATTTTAATCCGACCGACTTCAAATTTGGACTGCATCAATAAAACTAGATTATCTAAAGAAGTACATAGGATTTTTTCGATATCTCAATAATAAAAAAGTTATAGTCTATTTTCGACGAGAAATTTTGCTGGAAAATCGTCCTTTAATTTCAAAAGCGTGCCTATTTTTTAAAAATCAATATTTTTTCAAATCCCTGTGTACTTCTCTTCAAAATATCATATTATTAACGAAAACACTCAGTATTTTTTTTCAGATCGACTTTGAAAAGAGTTCTGCTGCGTGCCGCGAACCACTGTACAGGCAACAGTACCTGACGCGGGAGCTTCCCCAGCGTCACCATGGGGCGTGAAAAATTTGAATTTTTTTTTTATGTATCTTCAATACAACGAACAAAACAAAAAAATTTTTTTCGAATATCTCTTTTTTTTCCCACAAAAAACAATTCTTGAAAAATGGCAAAAAAACAGGGGTCACAGTGGTGTTGTCCGTTAACACAACTATAAGCGAAAAGTATACGTAAACATACGGCTTTGGTGGCGTGTTTGACTATCTAGTATCTCCGACATTACTATACACTGATGTAAAAGGCTTTACAATATCGACATGGTTAAATCAGCTATATCACAAAATCGACGCACAAATACTAGAACTGCACTGACAATGAGAACAAAGTACATGGTATTTATGAAAGACGCCCACGTCAAAAGAGGGAATAGTAAAATCCTGTATAGTTTATTGGCACCGTAATCATAATATCGTTAACACAACTATAAGCGAAAAATATATCTAAACATGCAACTTTGGTGGCGTGCTCGACTATCTATTATCCCCGAAAAACTACCAACTATTGTAAAAATGTTAACTGAATTAACTATATCGATATCGTAAAGTCTTTCACAGTAGTTAATAGTTATTTCAGGGATACTAGATTAAAAAACACCCTACCAAAACGGCATGATTAGATAGACGCTTTTAGTTGTGTTAATCATATTATGATTGCGGTAGCAATAAGCTATAAGAATTTTACTATGCCCACTTTTACCATGGGCATTTTTTAAATAAATACTATGGACATTTTTCTCAGTGCAAGTGTGTACTACTTATATGGTTGACATTAACACTTGTTGAGTATGAACTGTTACAAGATCTTACGAACCTTGGATTTTTCAGGGATCATTTACAAGCTGATATACTGTCAAAATATATTGCTTTCGAAAAAAGTGAGCCTAACCTCTCAATCAAAATGGCGCCCGTCGCCTCTCTTGGCTGAGTTGCTCAAAAGGGACCATTTTTACCGCTTCAAAGGCCTACCGGACCGTGCCGGATTGTCGCCAACAGCCGGTCGTTTCCTAATACCCCACTTCCTCGCATTCGCTTGATGACGACGTGGCTCAACATGCGAGATTACCAACCGGGCCTTCAATCCTCTCAGACCATTCAATCCCAGTTTCCTCGGAACTCTCACGCGAATCGGAACTTCCGTCATTTCCATCGCACCCCTCCATTGTTTGAGTCCATTTCGCGTTCGGAGCCTTCAAGACTTGCCGGTAGGCTTTTTTCGCCGAAGGTCGTAGAATGGAGGTGTGCAAACGGAAATAGGCTTGCGGTACAGTGCAGCTCGGTGGTTTCCGGCGAGGCGAACGATGAGATTTACGTGCCGCGTTGCAGCTAGGTACAGCTGGGTAGGTTGGGACCTTCGATCAATCGCCCGAGCATGAAACGAAACAATCGGACGGTCTATCGCAGGCTACGTACACGCGCGGTCCCGTGGTGCTCTCTCGGCCTGAGAATTGGCGGACGTGACGTCAGCAGGCGCAATTTCCTCGAAGCAAATAGGAGAAACCACCGAGGGTCGAAATTGTTTCTGAATTGGGCTCGCCGCGGTCCTTCGTGTACATGTACACGCATTACCGTTTCACGTTGTTCAGCTGAGCCTTGGCTGAGCTAATCTCACTTAGCTTCGTACTCGTTCTCGTGTGTGCATAATAAAATAATAATCCACCTGAGATTACCAATGCATTGTTTGGGGGACTTCGGTTGGGCCGATACTGGGATGGGTGACCAGAAGGGGGTGTGGAAGCTCCCAAGGGTGCACAGAGGAACGTTGCAAATGGAAGCAGAGTGGTCGTCGTGTGGGGATGTATTTTTTTTGGGGAAATAAATTTTGAAACATGGTAAAAATCACTGGTACATGATGAAAGTCTGGACGCGTGACAAAGAGGGCGTGTGTTGGGATGCGAGCTCGCTAGGCTGTGATGCGCAATGTGCATAGAGCCAAAGTGTCCACAGGGTACAAAATGACGCAGGGCAGTCACAATTTTGGTCCTCGAATGGTGGAGGGATGGAGAGGGGGGGGGGCGAAAGGGGTGGGAGGGAAACCGCGCCTGGTTCAACGCTCACAGGGCTTGTTCGGTGACTTCGATTGATAGCGTAATCCGATATTATAAATGATAGCGGGCAAAATGGGAGCGCTGGAAAAAAGAAGTGCGATTTATCACAGCTGGTCACCCCGCTCTACTGCTCGCTCGAGAGCTCTCTCTCTCTCTCTCTCTCGCTCTCTATATCCCTCCCTCTCGACCTCAGTGTTTCTCTCTCTATTTTATTCCCGCAATTTCTTGTCCCATGAAGTTAATCCTCTCGCCTTGTAGGGCCGATTTATTCTCGACAAATGATTAATTCGTTAGTAATGGACGATGGATATTTTCTTGGCTCCAGCCTAAACGATATGGCAAATCGTTTATTTCTTTCCTTATTTTTCGCTCAAACTTTACACCATTCATCGCGATTATACGGACACGCGAGAGAGAGCGAGAAAGGGGGCGAGAGAGAGAAAGAGAGAGAGTCTATAGGACCAAGAGACTAATAGCATTTGCACTTCTTCTCTACCAAGGCCTTAGGCCACAGTAACGGGTATAAAAGCATGTGCGAATTTAACATTTTTTTTCGTATGACAAAGTGATTCACTCATAAAATTAATTACACATTTATTTGGTATGAATATCAAGCTGGTATAATTTTTTTTTTCAATGTACAAAATGGCCGACTACTAATATTTTCTATTGTTTTTCTAGACGCTCTGCGGCATGACATTTGGCATCCACAATTTTTGACCTGGAACAAAAAACAACAATTGTCGTCAATCTACATTAGAATACCTAGAGAAGTACGTAAGGAATTTAAAAAAGATTGTTTTATTCACAAGTTATATGTATTTGTACTTAAGAAATGAATTTCCAGTGAAAAATTTCGTTATAATTGCTCATAAACTGCTTATAAAATGAAAAGTTTTCGATTAATCACAAATTCCCTACGTACTTCTCTGCGAATTGCAATTACGAACCTAACTTTTAAATTGAAGTAAATCGAGTGAAAATTGTTGAAGTTATTTGTCACGCCAATTGGAAAAAAGCTGTTTCGCGAAGTTTCGAGTAGTCGACCATTTTGTACATCGAAGAAAAAAAATACATTTTCTAACAGCTTGATATTCATACTAAATAGATGCGTAATTAATTTTATGAGTGAATCATTTTTCATACGAAAAAAATTGTTAAATTCGCACACGATTTTATACCCATTACTGTGGCCTTAAGAGTTTTGTTGATCATCGATAATTCACATAATTTTTCAGTACAATCGACACAATAGAAATATCTTCCACACTTGTTTTGACATATATCTTACTACAGGTACGCTAATTCTTATTTGTCATGAATAATAAAAATTGCCTTATAATGTAACAGTACCTAAATCACTCAAAGAAAAAAAATGGTCTATCCTGCAATCATTTGGAATCAATTACTAAAATGATTATCTAGTACCGCAATTACTCAAACAATCTTCCATTTAAAATGATTAGTTTTTTATTTGAATTTTTAATTTAAATTTATCATTTTTATTTGTAATTTGAATTTTTCTTCTTTTATATTAATTCTAATTTTTAATTTTGATATGCAATTTTTATTTTAATGTACAATTTCAACTTTCAATTCCAATTTTCGTTAAGTTTTTTATTTTAACAATTGAAATTACTCAATAACGTTTAGTACCTAAATGACTTAAATAAAAACTATGTTCCTCCTACGATCATTTGTAATGAATCATTCGAATAATAAAATGACTAGCAAAATTACTCTAACAAACGTCGATTTTCGAAATTTTAAAAGTAAAATTGCATCTAATACACGTATCATTTTTCCCAGATCAGCGCTCTCTCATTTCCGACCGATTTTTCTGCCCCGAATTCTCGGTTTCGTACCTCCATGTGTCACAGGAGTCAAATTTGAATTAGACCCGTTTATTCAAATTGGATCGTCGCGTAAAAAATCCGAGTGATTTGTCCGCGACAATCCGCTTTGATAGCGATGTGCGTGTATAGCGATTAAGTCGTCCTAATGCGCATCAGCGCGAACCTGATTTGGTGTATCGAGTAGAAGAAATTCAATTCCACGGTCGATTATGCAGCTCGTTTGCAGGATTACGTGTTCACCACGATGCTCCAATGCTATCGACACAGGGTCGCCCTATAATTCGAATCCACGCGGACCTCCAATCGGGACGCGAAGGAAAAACGTTTGGACGCATTCTAATCGATACTCATGAAGGCCTTCCGCCAGATATCCATTCACGAAAATACACATGCGTTCACACTTCATTTTTTCACGTTTGTTTTCTTCCGACAAGCCTCTCTTTACATCGATTCGTCAGATAAACAATATATGGCGTCAACGATTTATTAATCATTATTCAATTTTTCTAACAATGAATGGTGCACTTTTCAAACCTTGTTCAAGTCTCGCTACACGTTCACACCTACAAGTCGCTTTGTGTACGACCGATAACGCAGTTCGGCGTCAAATCATTAAAAAAAAAAAATGCAACAGGTACGCCGGTGCAATTTGATACGGAGTTTACTCGCCAGCATTATACATCGGGTCTTCAACGTCAATGGGACCACTGTATTTCCCGAACATTCGTTTTTTTTCGGTATCGCTGATTATGCCTTCGTGTCCATTATTTAAACCTTCGTAGAAAAATAAAAAAATAACTCCAGTTTATTTCTATCTTAATCTAGGTGTTGTATACAATTTTTATTCTGTAGATTGTTAGCAATTATAATTTCCATTACATATGTTGTATAATACGAAATGTATGTAGGTATATTAAACTTGTTTTCAATGTTCCTTCGTAGACCGTGGGGGTCTTTCACTCTGGAAAACCTGTGCCGATACAGGCATCCGCGCAGAAATTATCTCAGGCATTCGATTGGATTCCCATACTTGTCCCCACTTCCTGTTAGGGATCGAATAGGTCATCGAATTGAATCCCTATACTGAAACGCTACCCTCGGACATTGGATTCTAATCGGGATTCCCCATCAGGGTCCAATGTTTCCTTTGGATTCCCCATTTGAATCCAATGTTCCCATTGGATTCCCCATTTGAGTCCAATGTTCCCTTTGGATTCCCAATTTGAATCCAATGTTCCTATTGGATTCCCCATTTGAGTCCAATGTTCCTACTGGATTCCCCATTGGAATCCAATGTTTCTTTTGGATTCTCCATTGGAATCCAATGTTCCCTTTGGATTCCCCATTGGAATCCAACGTTCCTTTAGATCCCCCTATGGAATCCAATGTTCCCCTTCGATTGCCCATCAGAATTTAATGTTCCCTATGAATTCCCCATCGGAATCCAATGTCCCAATCCAATTGAAACGTACAGGAATTTGCAATGTACGGATCCACTTCAAATTCTAAAAGGATTTGAATCCGGATGTGAAAACTCCCCAAAAAACTTCCGCATGGCCGGCTGTATTTTACCATTTTAGTTGTTTTACCATCCGGAGCTCAGGAAAAGACGGGTGGCTGCGTTCCTTACTCGACGGACAAGCCAGTCGGCGGCTAAGCGGTCGCCCTCCGAGTATTGAATCAGGCCAATGTGGCTTACCATCGGAAGTCGCAGAACTCTCACACGGGGCATCCACTGCGGTTCCCAACTCACGCAGCTTTCTCCGAGGAAACTACTTTTTCTTTAATTTACCATTTTTTTTAGTTTCGCGAAGTTTTCTGACTTGACATCGGGACAAGAATAATAAGTGTGTCCAAGGAGCCACGTATGACGTTAGATGGGACGAATTTGCTTGCGTAGAGGCTCCACGTTGTAGTAGAAAAGAGCACTGTAAACTTTATAGCACTTTATCCCACGAAGAGAGAAAGAGAGAGACGGAGAAGGTTTACAACGAATGTTAAAATTCGAGACGAGGATGGCGGATAAGAGAAACGATACGGCGCGAGAAGGAAAGAAAGAGAAATCGTTCGCGAAGCTCGGTATCGCGGTCTCCGCAAACCGATAACGTTCGCAGTTCAAATCCATAACGAGCTCCACGCAACGCAAATTTCCGCGACCGCCCTCTCTCGTACGCATACTTCGCGATAAATTCTTTCACCGTTTTATTTTCCTCGAAGTTTCGTAAAAATCGGCTCATTCGCGTGAAAATTATTCGACCGATATCAATAGCGTTCAAAACGACAAAAAAATCATTCGCCGCGAATAAAGTCGAATGGCGCGTAATTGTCAGAAGTGAAAAAAAAAAACCGGCTGTTAACAAAAAAGCGTTGGGGCTCACGGCGGAATAATTGGATCGAACGGTACTGTACGTTCCAGCGATCGCGTGTGCCCGTGACAATTTCGTCAGGGACGACGAAACGCGCTTGTGTCTCTCTTTTTATGTGCACAGCTGAATCGTCAAAGGATCAAGTCCGAAGGTGAATAAAAGAAAATTGATTTCGTTTCAGAGCACACCACTGCGCTTGATAATAAAATTAGTTCTGGATCGTTTGATGTTTAGCGATTTTTTTTTTGATGAACGATTCCGTGGCTCCAACTGACGCGCATGCGCGGATGTTTTTTCTGTACTTGGCGTGATACATTTTTTTATACACCCGGGCATAAATATCGAAAAAGGATATTTTGAAACCGCTGGGCCATGCAGGTCAAGTACCTCTTAAAACATCACTTTCGGGTACAAGAAAAATGCACGGAAAATTTTAGCTTCCTAACTCTAATCCAAGTGACAGGGCCGGCGAATTTTGTCCCCGGTGGAATTACGCAAGAAATTTCCTCGTGACATTCGAATTCGAGTAATTGAACAACACGTTTAATAAAGATTTTCATGAGTGACTCTTTATTTCAAAAACTTTCTTCAATAATATTGATTTTATCGTTTCATGACGGATATCAGCAATGCACACATTGCAAAAATAAAAAAGTCATGTGTAGGGATGTGTAAATTAAATAAAATCACTTTGAGTTTGTCAGCTTTAAGAATTTCCAACCAGACCTATAAAATATCAATTTGTGAATTATTCTATTCAATGTCTATATAGATATATAGATTTTGAAAAGTCTCTTAGCATTTGTAAGGCTTAAGAATTTCGAAACTGATCTGTAAAATATTAATTCATGTATTATCCCCCGTGACGTTTAAACTCGAGTAATTCAACAACTTATTAATACTTCTCAGATCCAATTAATGATTTTCATACGTGACTGTTAGTTACGGAAACCTTCTTCAATTAATATTGATTTTATTTTTTCTACCCTCATGACAGCCATTATAATTGCATGGAGTCCAGTAATAAAAAGTCCTTTTTTAATAGCTACAATTGCACGAACATGTATATTTGGAAGAAATCGCTCTGAATTAGTAAAGGTTGAAAACTTCTAAACAAATTTGTCTAATATCAAATCATGAATCGTTCCAGTTTAAGAAACAGAGCGAATTTCCCGTACAAATAAAGAAGTCGTAAAATGATCCAGTGCCACAGTTCCAATTAGACTCGAATCAGACAGCCCAAATTTGGCATGATTTTTCTCCATACGTCAGATATTCTTTTCATGAACTCAAATATTTAAAAATTAACTGATTTCCATCTATAATGAAGTAAAAATACATTCTGATATACTGGAAAAATGTTAAGCCAAGTTACCACACTTAAAAAGTTGCGACTTTACAAAATCGTCCAATTTATAAGGCATTTCATAGAGATGGCATGCTGGCCACATTTCTATGTAATGATTTATACGCTGAATAACTCTAGATATCTGATATGAACTTCTCTACGCATACGAAAAATTCAAATAATTCCGCACTGATGATAAAAATAGGCTGTCACAAAATGTTTCAAATATTAATGATAAAACATAGAAAAATGTGACTAGCAGAAGAATTTATGTAATTGCGAGTTCCAGAAAAATGTTAAGATGTCTGAATCCACAAATTGTGTCCAACATTTTTTTTCTGGTATATCGTTGGGTATAATAATTGATTGTAGCTTATTTTGATTAAGCGCCTCTGTAATTCACTAATGATTGAGAAGGGGTCTGCTTATGCGCCCACAAAATACGGCCCTCCGCGAAAGAAATACCTTAATATTGATTCAAAGGAAAAGATACGAACATTCTTTCATTTTTTATCGACAGACCCTTATATATATGTGCATATATATATATATATATATTTTTTGGTTCTGGATCGTTTGATGTTGAGACGAACGCTGCGAGCTGCCAAAAAATATGTGGAGGGCGCTCAAGCCTCCCAAGAATTCAAATTTGCATTGAAAAATCGATTTTTTCAAATGTTTTGACGATTAACGTTTTGAAAGTTTTACGAAGCGTCAAATTTATCAGTGAAAAGAGAAAAAAAAAAATTGTCGAAAATATTAAATTCCCAAGCTCTTAAGCGACCACTAAATATTCATTGACCGGCTAGAGCTTTGGCGAGCTTAATTGAAAATTACAAAGCGTATAATTCATGGGTGAGAAGTCAACGAGAAAAAAAAGATTGTTTAATTAAAATTTGAATTTCTTGGAGGCTTAAGCGATCTGTAAATATTTTTTGACAGCTCGCAGCTTTCGCGACAATTTTTCTCTCTTTAAAGTAGACAAATGGATGGTGAGAAGAAGGAAAAAATAGAGCTCAAATTTGTGTATACATATATGAAATAAATGGAATTTCAGACAACTATCACAGTTTGGAGTGCAGAAGCGTACGTTTTCGGTCTTGCGAGAGAAAAAAACTTCGAAAATATAGTTTCAGATGAAATTCTCTTCGGCTGTGATGTACAGGGGACCGAAAAAGTATTCCTCTGACTTCCAAACTGCCGGATAATTATCCCTAAAGTAGAAATTACACGAAAAAAAAGTAAATATCGTAAGCACAAGTTGGACTTTGGTGACAAATGCACAAAACAGATCTAAAAAGTATCAAAATTTTTTCCGAATTTCAAAGCCCTCTGATTTTGACTTTTCGATATTTCGCAGCCGTAGAAGAGCAAGGGGGGAACACAGGGGGAAAAAATTGAAAAAAAACAGGTCTTTTTTCCCACACCAGGAATAAAGTTTTCCACTGTGAAAATGTATAATCAACGGTGGTGAGGAACATAGCTGTCTGATTGTGATTTGAGTTGGAGCACCGCATATATCCGTATATCCATGTACTAAAATATGTACGTATGTATGTGAAAACATACCCACCCACACCTACATATTCCAGCTGCGAATCGCGAGCTCGTCGAGCGAGACACCAAAGAGGCGAGAGCCAAAGTGTCAGTCGAAAGCTGCGGCGTCACCTGTTGCTAGCAATTAAACAAGGTGGTCCTGCTCACCCATACAGTCGCGTAGCCCTGCTCCTCACCGCGGGGGCCCATAAAGCATCACCGATACCACCGTAAGCCAGAGCTTGCATCGTGACTGCACGCACAGAATCGTATTGGATGGCGTCGCTTATGCTTCCAGCTTACGTCTACATACGCCCTCGAGTTGTGCTCGCTCGTGGCAACTCAGCTAAAATCATCCATCACCTATGGCAAATTCGAGCACCGTCTACCCAGAGATGCTTGTCTATCGCTGTGAATGCTTTGCACTAAGCGAGTGTGCGTATTCAAAGCCTTACGATAACTCGATACCGAAGGGCATAGGGCTACATAAATGTTCCATCCACGAGTTCGTTGTACGACCATCACAATCGCCATGAATCTGTCGTAATCCGGGGATCGGTTTATTATTAGATCTAGACTGCCCGAGGTGAACAATATATTTCTGTAAACGTCTACAGCCTCTCGAATGCCCGATCGACCTCGTCCCGTTTACGTCGCGATACTGAAATTTAAAAGCTGCAATGGATATCCATTTTACGCACTTATCAGATGGTTGAGGGGTCATGCCTACTTGTGAATGTCGAAAAATTACTTTTTTTACAAGCTTTTGTTTAACTTGCTTCGTTCGTATGCCTGTCTTTCCTGTTCAAAATTTGTAAAATTTGGATTGAGTTGAAATTTTCCGCAAGTATGTAACTTCGATGACGGTGCAATAATATAGTACCGTGGAGCTGGCCTGACGATGGCGGTGGGAGGTGGGAAATGCAACTCCTTAATAGCATGTATGTATCAGATGAGCAAGTCGAGTTTTTGCTCATTTGTTTTGTTATTATGAGCACAATTCTCGTTGCACATGATGACGAGAATCTGATGATGGAGGTGGGAGGTCGAAACTGGAACTCCATAATGACATATGTTAGGACAGTCGAGTTTGTGCTCATTTGTTTTGTTCTCATGGGCACTTTTCATTACACACGATAACGAGAGTCTGATAATGGCGGTGGGAGGTGGGAACTGAAATTTTCCACGGCAAATGGTCAATCGTTTCTGGGCTAATTAACTTTGGTGACTTGAGCACTATTTTTAATTACACTATTATAAAGTTTCGCCGATGTCTGAGTGGCATGGGGGTCTGGCATGGCAAATAAATAAACAAATTCCAATACTAGAAAGTATAAAATAAAACGAACGTAGAAAATAAAACGAACGTAGAAAATCTTTTTGAAAACTAGCTTTTATTTATAAACTATCGAACCAAAATGTGAAAAATGATATTTTGTGTATGAAGTTAAATAGTAGATCCTTGGTCGCTGATCTAAGGCGCAGGTCGTACGTACTCAATGAAACTTCTATATACACAGAACTTCAATAAATTTAAATATTTTCTTAAAATCTTGCTGCGTGAAACGTGTTTACACTTGAAATAAAACCTCAATCATTTAAGAAAATATTTAAAAAATTTAAGTTCTTTGTTATGTAAGCTTTATTAAGTATGTAATGCCTGCGCATTTGATCAGTGATTATATTATACAGTAGAGTTTTATTATTTAACTTCATACAGTAACAATTATTTTTTACTTTTTAGTTCAATAGCTTACGAATAAAAGCTTGTTTTTAGAAAGATTTTCTTTTCAAAACCAATATATTTTTATAGTATATCATCTGATAGAAATTTCCTGAAAATTTCTAGATGATCGAATCAAAATTGACAGATTTGTAGGCTGTGATGTTGACGCCCTTCGGAACCCTCGGAGCCTCGTTCGAAACTTCAGACCCTTTTTCCTCGAAATTACCTACGCTTTCAAACTCGGCGAGAAAAATACGTCAAAAACTACTGCGTCGATCTTTGTGAAATTTATAGGACTTTTTCTTGATCCAAAAATGTAGTATTTTATCGAAGGATTTTTTTC
This sequence comes from Ophion costatus, assembly GCA_951751655.1. Taxonomy (NCBI): domain Eukaryota; kingdom Metazoa; phylum Arthropoda; class Insecta; order Hymenoptera; family Ichneumonidae; genus Ophion; species Ophion costatus. Next base: position 30,883,273 of record OX632363.1, read on the forward strand.
CGATTCATACTTTCAATTTGATGAACAAGAAATGCTCATTTTTTCCTGCAAATATCAGGTTCTCTCACTTTGAACACGCGCCATTTTTTTAAATTCGATGTTTCGGAAATTCCGTCCATTAATCATAGGATAAACTAACATATTGAAAAAATCTGTTTGTTTTTTTTTCATATTATTTATATAACTTGGTTCAAAAGGGCATTGCTCATCGCAAAAGACGTTTTAGAAGGGTGCTTCCTGGACATCGGCTGTGAATCGATTAAAATGAAATATTTTTACACAAAAAAATTACGCAGTGTTCGTCAGATGATACTTTTCCAAATACCTAATTTTTGTAGAAATTTACCATCACAATTTTTTGTTTTAAAAATCTCAAAAATTCGCTGTTTTCGCGTGTTACAACTAGGCATAGTCCGTCAATGAAGCACGAAATGGATTTCGGTTATCGTAGTCCTCATCCCGTTGCTGTTCAATGATCACTGATGGAGTATTCATTTGGGTATCCGGCAAACCAGACTGTTCATCACATAGTGATAACGTTATTTTGGTTTGGTTATGGATATTTTTAAGGTAGTAAATGCGGAGTAGCCGACCGGAAGATAGGTTCGCCATGAATACGTTATACTTTTTGTTACTATAATTGCCCTATTGGGAAAGACTGAAAGAACTGAAGAAGATGAGTCACGAGGCCTCCATTAGAAACCGAGCTGTCAATCCTCGAGTTTTCGAACACACCCCTGTCTGCATTATCCAGATATTGAAAACTGTAAGCAACGACTCGATAGACAACTTGCTCCTACTAACCTAACAATGTTACTGGAAGAGCTTTGGAATTGAAAAAAGCGACGTGAGTCAAACCCAAACTAAACTCACAATCAGGTCTCTTCAAAGTTCCAGATATGGATTAGACCTGGACTCATGGTTGCTTTGCTTTCGCTAAAATATTCTTACGTTAAATTTTTTTAAATTTTTAACATACCTGCTTATCACAAAATGAAAGGAAAAAGTTGCAATTTTCGCAATTGGTCATTCAATCCCTTCAGGAATGGCCTTTTTCTCCAACCCTCCCTCCCAATTATATTCATTATATTCCCTCCCAATTATGAAAATAATTGGGCGGTAATATAAATGGGGGGGGGGGATAAAACATAATTATATTCCCGCCCTCCCAGTTATATTCATAATTACGCCCTCCAAATTATATTCATAATTACAGTAGACAAAAAATGCGTTTTTGATAAATTGATTCATCCGTTGATTGAACTGCGATAAATTTTGTTTACTCGTAATTACTGTCATGGGGAAAATTGTACATGTCACTGGGAGACGAAATTACAACAGTCGAGTTCGGCACATTTTGAGGTTGGGGAGTCACCGGGGGGAGTGGGGAAAAGCATTTCCTGCGGGGCTCGAGGCTGCACCGAAAGCTGGGCGATGCGTTTTAAACGCGAAACGTTTTACTGATTGTTTTCGTTGCTGCTGCAATATACACAGACGCGGACGCCCACACACACCCTGTCGCCTTATGAAAACAATGAATATTTAAGGGTCCTCGGAGAAGACATAATATTGCCGCGGCATCTGCGAATACACCAATATATTTATACGTTTATGCACACGTATAGCGCCATAGCTCGGGCACACCGCGGGTCGTCCGCCGAAAAGTGAGAGCCCGTAGTCGCTACTTGGCAATCGACCAAAGAGCAACTGAGCGGACGCCGTCCCCGTGCGGTTGTCTCAATTATTTCTGTTACGGTCCACTCACTCCCGTGGCTCTTGGCTTTCTTGCTATTCTCTGAAAATCATATGAGATACGAAATGGCAGGCTGAGAGAGGGGGGTGGGGAGAAAGAGCTGACAGACAACAGAGGAAATATTAAATTTTCGCGAAAATGAAATCCGCGACCGTTGGATGCGGAAGTTGTCGTCAGTTCTAAAATACGGAGCTGACAACCGTACTTAAATTATATGCGTGCAAAATAAACAAGCTGGAAAATAAAAAATCGAGTAGAAAAAATAGAGAAAATGTTCGATCGTAGAGGGAATTTTTTTTGTGGCAATTTCATAATGAACTACTGGATGTTTCGAAGTTTCGTTTTAGCGTCGAACGCTTTTGTAAGATGTGAGTTCCAATTTGCCATTGGCGTTAAATGATGTGGGTGAAGAAAGGATATCGAAAATAAAGAATAAAAATATGGAGTGGGGAAAATAGAAACATAAATGTATTAAGGTATTCCTTTCGCGGATCGTATTTTGTGGGGGCATTAGGAGGGGCCTTTTGAATAATTGGTAAATTACAGTGGCAGTTGACAAAAATAAATCACCATCAATTATTATATCCATTCATAAAGTTATTGGGAAAAATGAACGATTTAGGCATTTTTACATTTTCTATGAAAAGTCGCGGCTACGTAAATTCTTCTGCTGGTCACATTTCTCTAAGTTTGATCATTAATATTTTTTTTTAAAGATTCAGTGACCCTCTGTTTTTATTATCGTTACGAATATTAGTTACGGAATCTTCAGAATTTTTTACACACGTGAGCAGTTAAATCAGGCACCTCGAGTTATTTAGTATATAAACTAATGGATAGAAATGTGACTAGAGTGACATCTTCTTAACGTGTCGTATAAATGAGACGATTTGAAGAGTCGTAATTTTTCGTTATAAGTTCGGTAAATTGGCTTGAAATTTTATTAGTATGCTGGGATGTATTTTTATTTCTTTATAGACAAAGGAAATCCTGTTAATTATTAAATATTCGAGTTCGTAAAGTCAATACCTTGGGTTTTTCGATCAGAAAGAAACATATCGTCACGAAATATTATAATTCAACTATTGGAACACAGATGCGGAATATTGTTTTTTAACAGAAGTCGTTCGCAAAATTTGTTCTCCTAAAATACGATCCTGACATTTGTACTCGAACGATGGGTGAAAAAAAACAATCTACCGGGAGAACAAAAAAATTGAGTAGACAACATAGAAAAATCAATTCTCTGAATTCCTCTATCCAAAAAAAGGAAGTATTCTTATCGGAAATTTTTTAACCAATTTCTGAAGAACGATTCTTTTGAAATTCGATTTTCCAATAAAATGTAACATACGAGTTCCAAAATATACAGTTGTAACTTGCACTCAATGTGCGTAAAAAGGCAAAAAAAGATTCGAAAAAAATTATGTTGTAAAAATAGACAAATATCTCGTCGGCATTCTTCGGAGGAAAAAAAAATCTTCGTGGAAATTGCTTAATCAACTTCGGAATAAGTCAATATTTGTCAGGTCCATTTTAAAATAGAACTCCCATACGTGAGTTTGAAAAATAAAAATGAACCGAGTCTGCAGATTGGAGCTTTTGGTCTCCACGTGTACGTTCTCGTGCGTGCGCGAATTTTCGCAAATTCAGGGGCTTGTCGACGAAACAGCCGGAGCGTGTATCGAGTTTTGTGCGGTGGGAGCGAAAGAAACGAAGTATACACTGCGAAGAAGAACATGCATGATGCAGTTATCGGAGTAGTCGACGCACTAGACACCGGAAGTGTCGATCTGATTTCTACACTTCGATCTCTCGCTCGGATTATACCTCGAGAGGGAGATTTTATTTCGCTGACTCTTGCTTCGCATACGAATTGGCGACGGTATAGCATATATTATACCGTATAGACACGTTTTTGTCGCGCATTCAAGGCTCCCAGTTTTTTTTGTTGTTGTCTACGTTCATTTTTTTTTACGGCCAGAGATGTTCGGAATTCTTTGGGACTGGATGTGCATTGTGTAATCCGTTTCCGGCGCCGATACACAGTGGCCAGAATAAATGTATCGTGGACTTTCTAACGAAGTTAGAAACGAATTTCGTTTTTTTTTGTTCGGTGAACTATAAATCCTGTTTTCTCCTTCGTGGGTAATAATTCAGCGTGGTTCACAAGTTCAATGATGTATTCACGGTTCGGGATCTCGTGATTACCATGTACAGGATTTTCAACTAGTACGAACATACTTTTGAACTGCTTTGTACACATTAAAAATTCATATAATTTTCAACTCCTTTTTACAAATAAAAAATTACTATCATTTTCAACTGCTTTCTATAAATTAAAAACGTTTATAATTCTTAAAATGATTTTCCTACATTATAAATTGCTATAGTTTCTAACTGCCATCTATGAATAAATTTTTTTGATAACTATAACCGCTGTTTATAAATTGAAACGTTCCATAATTCGCAACTGTCTTTTATGAATTGAAACTTCCTATAATTTTCAACTGACCCTTATTAATAAAAAAAATTCTATTATTTTCATCTGCCTTTTATAAATAAAGCATTTCTATAATTTCCAAATACCTTATAAATTGAAATTTTTTATTATTTTTAACTGCTATTTATAAATCAAGAAGTTCTATAATTCTCAACTGCCTCTTAAAAATTAAAACTGTCTATAATTTTCAACTGCTTTTTATATCTTAAAAATTTCTATAATTTTCAGCTGCTGAAAATTATAGAAATTTCTATAATTTTTATAACTAAAATTTTTTTTTAATTCTCATAATTTTCAGCTGTATGAATGAAAAGTTTCTATAATTCTCAGCTACCTTTTATGTATAAAAATGTCTATAATTTTTAACTGCTTTTACTAAATAAAAAAGTTTTATAATGTTCAACCACCTTTCATATATGAACGACTCCTATAATTTTTTAAACTGTATAAAAATAAAATATAATTCAAAAAACGTTCTACAATACCTTTGTATGCCCTTGTGGGTTTGTAAGATGCCATTCTTTTTCCCCCACACTCGTCAGCAATATTTTTTTCCAATTGTAACATACCATTCCTCAACGATGTATATTTATGTCTCAAATTTATATACACATGCGTATTTTATGCAAAAGAAATATACGAGCCCTTTTTTTATTCGTACAATTGATAAAACATAAAGATAATTCGACCTTCCATAAAAATGTATTCTTCATTGATGCTATTAGGAAAATGTGAGTCTCGTCACGCTACGAAATTATAACCTCCGAGTTTATCACATGTTGAGATTTATCCGTTCATCGATAAATCAATTTGTATCTATCGGCAATTCGTGTATATCGTCTCGTTCTCGATTCCATGGCATTTTCAATTTGAATGTCAGTCGGATAAAACCGTACACGTGCCCCGGACAAGCAGTGCTATAGAAATTCTTTTTCTTCTTTATCGAGTTACAAACGGAAATATCGATAGGCCGAGAGAGTTAACCCGACGTTCTGACATGCTGAAAAAGTGATCGAAACAATAAATAATTTCGTACGTTCATCGATACGGGAGAGCTGATTGTCCAGGCTTTCCGATCGTTCGTCGGATTACACGAGACGTTTGACTATAGTCCGTTGGGGCTTACCTCGCGTGTGCAAGATATTCGTTCAGCCCCGTTGGACTTTGATGTCGTGCAGATTGCGAAATTACATCGAGACCGATCGAATATTTCTGGCGAATGCTCGATGTTTCCGCTCACGTACCAAAATCAAAGATGCAATTAATTTCGTCGATCCGCGATGAGTATTTGCGGAACGATCGAACTCTGTTGATTCGAAATAAGAACGTTTTCGATTCCGTTACCATTTTCAGGCCAAATTGCCATGACAGCACGTCCGAATGACGCTCAAGGATTTCTCGTGTACCCGAATATTTTTGTCTTTTCCATTTTCGTTGCACGTTACAATTTTACTCGCCATTCAGTCGCGAGTTGTCCTCCGGGAATAGTATTGAATTAAGAACGACATCCGGGACGAAAAGGTATTTCGCTTCGTCACTTTCAGGATAGCAATCTTTCCTGGCTGCGCGCGGCTCCGCGAAATTAAGGGACTGCATCTACCTAGAGGCCCGAAAAAAGTGGCCAAATCCGATCTTTTCTTGGGACACGGTTGGTGAAGAAGGAATCTTTATTTTAACACAGAGGTACTATACATTATTGAGAGCCTTTTAAAAAAGTCACCAAATGCATCAACCGCCGGCAGATGATGACATTTTTTTCGCGACGTTTGGCCGTGGACACTCTCCAGCTTGAACAGTCCATCCGAAATCTAAAAATGAAACGGTTTATTGAAGTTAATAAAAAATACGAGTCGTTGACGGTCGTCGATTTTTTAAATCATTTTTTTTAACATCGTGGCGACAACTTGAAACTCGACCACACAAAATCTATGAAAAAGTCGTCAGTTTTACGTAACTATTGAAAAATAAAGATCGTTTTTTTTTTAAGTGAGATCGTCAAGGACCTTGAAATATTTCACCTCGTATCTCCTGGAAATTTGGAAATAATCCATCGGGTGGTTCTCCGGATACCATGTCCACCGACTTTGAAAATAGTGTTCCGAGAGAAAAACGCGTTTAGAGTTTGAATACGAAAACCACCCAAACGCGCTGGCATCCAGCCTGTTGGATCGAGGACTAATCGCAAGGAGGGTAAAAAAATTTAACCAGTGGATCTGCAAGAGCGACTCCGTACAAAATAACCGCCCAAAACTAAAAACTCCCCACGCAGAGAAATAGATCAACACTAGTAAATGTGCTCATTGCAACGGCTTGTAGTTTCATGATAATATAGTTAAGGCCTTAGGCCACAGTAACGAGTATAAAAACATGTGCGAATTTGACAATTCTTTCCCGTATGAAAAAGTGATTAACTCATAAAATTAATTACACATCTATGGAGTATGAATATCGAGCTATTAGAAAATATATTTTTTTTTATGTACAAAATGGCCGACTACTCGAAACTTCTCGAAACAGCTTTTTTCCAATTGGCGTGACAAATAACTTCAACAATTTTCACTCGATTTACTTCAAATTTGAAAGGTATGTTCCTAATTAATCGAAAACTTTTCATTTTATGAGCAGTTTATGAGCAGTTATTACGAAATTTTTCACTGAAAATTCATTTCTTAAGTTCAAATACCTACAACTTTTGAATAAAACAATATTTTTTTAATTCCGTACGTACTTCTCTAGGTATTCTAATGTAGATTGACGAGGATTTTTGTTTTTTGTTCCAGATCAAAAATTGTGGATGCTAAATGTTACGCCGCGGAGCGCCTAAAAAAAGCTAACAAAAGAAAATATTAGTAGTCGGCTATTTTGTACATCGAAAAAAACAAAAATTTCTAACAGCTTGATATTCATACTAAATAGATGTGTAATTAATTTTATGAGTGAATCCCTTTTTCATGCGAAGAAAATTGTTAAATTCGCACATGATTGTGTATCTGTTACTGTGGCCTAACGCTTTAAATAAATAAATAATAATAAAAAAGTTTGAAGCATGGTGCTGTTATCGCTCGCCCGGCATACTGTTGAAGCTGTAGTTCATTCAATTTTAGGAATATTTCAACGAAATTTTCAGGGAATATAGCTAAAAGATACTATGGAATAAAAATATTTTTGGATAATGCAGCTTTTTGACCCACCTAGGCCCGTAAATGGGTCACACCTGGCTCGTGACCGGAAAAAAATCGATTTTCGTGATTTTTTTTGGAAAAATGTCTACAGGTTTAAAGGTATTTATTTTTTACATTTTTTAAATTCATCACATTTTGCATGAAAGTACCTCGTGCTTGGACGAAGGATTTCATAAAGTGTAGATTTTTGAATAAATGGCCGCAGTCCAAAGCGAAAGTATCGATCTCCGGTAAAAAAATCGACCTACTTTCCTTGATAAGAAAAAACAATGGATCGAAAAAAAAAATTCCTCCGTTCAACCAGTGCTTTTTGCTATGTAAAAGCAGCTGGTAAAATCCGGAGTTGACAGTTACAGTGGTTTTCGAGAAATGGTCGTCACTGGTGTTGAAAAAGTCATTTTGAGAAAAACGGCTTCAAAGTTTGCCGGTTCGCGGAACCTACCTATAACTTTCTCAATTTTGGACGGATCGACTCGAAATTTTCACAGAATATTTTTGAACTCTTATATTTTGAAAATCCGTTGCAAGCCCAAAGCCGATATGTAAAAAAAAATTCATCTTGGCGCAAGCTCTCAAGGGGCTCTCAATTGGAAAGTGACAAATTCAGGGGCCTAACGAGCGAGCGACTATGTACCTCATTGCGCCTCTACTTTACTTACGTACGGTTCTCCTATACCGCTGCGTATGTACAAATAAAGGCTGTTTCAAAATGACCTGACATTTTTATCTACTAATAAAATGTATTTTTTATTTGAAAAGCAGGGATATTTTAACTTTAATATAAGGTACAGACATGGAGGTTATGTGTGGAACACAATATCCGATAAACGGCACAAACGGCATGGACTTGGAAGACATTCTTTCAACAAGATGGCGCAACCTGCCACACTGCGACCGAACAATGCAGTTATTGCAGAATAGGATTTCTTTCTTAGAGGTTTTATGAAGCTAAAAGTGTTTGCCAATGATCCACAGGCCATATCGAACCTCAAGGAAGCAATTAGGCGCACCATTAATGAAATTAGTCTGCAATTATGCCAAAATGTTATTGAAAATTTCCCCAAAAGCGTGAACGTTTGCAAACAGGGACGAGGAGGCCATTTGTCGGATATTCTCTTCCACACATAACCTCCATGTTCGCACCTCATAATAAAATAAAAATATTCGTACTTTTCGAATAAATAATACGTTTTATTAAGGCGGGATTCTACTTTGAAACTTTGAAAAGGCTAAATTGGATGAAAACACCCACCTGGAACACGTCGAAGGCATATCATATGGCCCAGGCATCGCTGATTGAGGGTAAGATAATTTTTTCTACGAATTATCACTCACCAAAACTTTAAACGCGTTTTTCTCGAAACGACATTTTCAAGTACCGTGGTCGTGATAACTCAAAAAGTACTGAACCGATCCTTATGAAATTTGGAACACATGTTCTATATGTGTGTACCAACCGACCTAACTACAATCAACTTAAAATTTTGATTAGAACTATTTTTTTATTGCAAAAAAAGACCCAAAAAAAACGCATTTTTTTTTTTCGTATTTTAGCCGCCATTTTGTTAATTTTGCACGTATATAAAATATTCTAGTTAGGTCGGTTCCTGAAGACATACTGAACATGAAACTATTTGATTTTTTTGTTTCAGACCATCCGTCGGGAAGATTTCACGACCACGGCAACGGTACCTGCTTTTCGAGGCGTTGGCTTTAAACATATTTTACGTGTACAAAAAATGAATAAAATACATTAAAATTTTTTTTTTATGTACTTAAAGAGTGCATTTCATGAACAGTTTAAACCCCATATCGATATCTTTAATAGTATTCTCAGAAAAAATTCACGAAAATAGCGTTTTTTTCATGGTTTCAAAGTAGAATCCCGCCTTAATAAATTAAAATGTCACGTCATTTTGAAACACCTTGTATATAAAACTTTCCACACGAAAGGAAGTGGCTTTCATAGAGCGGAGTATTTTTAAGAATGCTCTGCTTTCGTAGCTATCAGCAATACGATATTCTGAGCGCGGTATTGCTCTCGTGAGAACGCATCAAAACTTTCACCGGCACGATTCTCTCGATCGAGTAAAAACAGGAAAGCGCCTGTATCAACGCAAGTTTCCGCAGTTTCCCCTTGCCCTCGTGTAACTGGCACAAAAAACAATTAATTTCACCCAATTGGGTTACTCCACGATCGTCGAGCTGTCATTTTTCGTAGCGTTGCTTCCGCTACTCGAGGCACTGTACTGTGATACTGTTAACGCAAAAACGCTTCGTACCTCACGTGAAATAGCCCGTACGCGTATGGTATACGAAGCTCGAATTCTACGCATCGATAGCCAATTTCTCAATAGCCAGAAATCCACGATCTGGAAAACAATTTTCCACGTTTTCAAGTGATTATACGCCATATTGCTGTGGCCCATACCACGGAGCGACAGCGGAGAGAGAGAGAGAGAGGGGGGGAAGAGAGAGAGAGAGAGAGAGAGAGAGAAGAAGAGAGAGGGTTGAGGGAGACAGCACCGGACGGCAACTAAAGTAAACTCATGGCGGCATATAATCGTGGTTAGTGGTTCTGGTGTGGTCTCTGGAGAAATATTATTTTCAATCGATCTTCGAGAGGGTACACTTGAACCGGGGCAAAGAGGAAGGAGTGGAATGCGAAGGGAGAAAGAAAAGTATCTATTGTTTCAAGCCACCCTGAAGGTTTCTTTAGAAAATAATTGCAAGGCTCGGAATACATATATATATCACACATACACACATATACGCGTGTGTGTGTGTACACACAAAATATCGTATAGAGGATAAATACGTTAATAAACAGTGCACAGGAAATAATAGATTGCGATACAGATTGAACACGAATCCTGGACAATGCTCTCTTTCGTCAATTATTTAAACCTAGACGAAGTATACTGCCGGACGATGATAATAAGTATATATGTATATATGTATATATATATATATATATATATATATATATATATATATATATATATATATTGATATGTATATATAAATATATATCGTGATACGTAATCAGTCTTCCCATACAATACACACCACGGATGATGCACAACTCTGTATGAACAGTTATACTCATTCATTTTTACGATATCCGCAATTAAGGTGGAATTTTGAGATCCAATCGATATCCAGTACTTATAGTATTTCTTTCATGGTGGCATTTCTACCCGAAAGGGCTAAAAACAGCTACCGGAAAAGCAAGCGGGTCCAATGTAAAACATTCGATCGAATTTCAGATCACGATTTAAGGTTCTGGCTCGGTAAATATTTTTCATCGTCTCAAAGAAGCTCGTTGTTTATGCCGATTAATACGGCATTTATGAATAGTTACTGGCAAAGTGAAAGCCATTGACAGAGCCAGCGGATATAAGAGTGTTCCTTCGCTAATGGCAATAATGCAATCAGGAGATTTTCCCACGAACGGGTCGACGAAAAGAACCAAGTTCCGATCGTAAGGAAAATCGTCGAAAAAATCGAGGAATTAAACAAAATCACTCTAAGGAAAGACGCCATTGTGTTGGGCCGAAAATATCGTCTTTCCCATTTTTTTCCGTCCACTAGATTATTTGCTCGGGTCTCGGAAAAAATATATGTTATTAAGCATACATTGAACTTATTTCGTGTAAACTTTTAGCTAGAAAAATACAAAATTAATAACGTCCATAAAGCCTCTGTATAAAAAATGTGGTCCAGCAGCCGGATCGATAACTCAACAATGGTTGGTCTGAAGAATAAAAAAGTTTTATAATCTATATGAATGTAGTTCTCGATGAACGCAGCCCTTTCGCGAAAAAAATCATAAAATAACGGGTGTTAAAAAAAGGGTAATTTCGTCGTAATCTTCACTTATATTCGGTCGCTTAAAAAATACTTAATAAAATGAATGGCTACGTACAACGATAGCTACTGATATCACGGATGTTTTTTGAAACAGAAAATCGAACATTTATTTCTAGAGTTATGACTCCAGGGTCAAGGAAAGTCGTTTCGAGAAAAACGCGATCGAAAGTTTGAGTCTACGTAAATCGTTGCGCTACCTGCTTTCACTAAACCGTCAGTAACTTGTTCAATGTTCACGATTTTTACTTGAACATTTTTCACATGTTCCTGAATATGAATACTTTGAGAAAATGCAAGAAAAAATTCATTTTTTCACCCTTCGCAGTTGTGTCCCGCCCTTGAGCTTACCCGTCACAGTGTGCCTTAAAAAGCCTGCAACGTCGAGCGATCATTCACATAAATTCCACCAGCAACAAAGGTCCAAGGAGTTGAAAATGTTCTTACTGAATCGTAAAATCAGATTAGAACAATTGAAAAGCAAAATCAATCTTAAGCCATCGAACGAATGCACCTTCTCGTTTTCCCATTGTCTTCTTTATGCGTCCGCTTTTTTTGTACCCAGGTAAAACAAGTTGAGTAGCTTTGATGGCCCCTTGCGCGTAGATTTCCGTGAATTCGATTGGAATATAAATTGGAAATGTGTTAGCCACGTAGGAGATGGTGGAACGCGCGGTGAAAGAGCGCGGCAAGGGGTATTTGATTGATGCAAAGGTGAGTCGTGGGCTCTGAGCGACGAGGCAAACGTGTAACGTCGAAAAGCCCTCCCACGCCCCACGGTCCTCTATCCCACGTGCTTTATTCACCCTCTGTATCTCATTCTCTCTCTCTCCCTCTCTCTCTCTCTCTCTCCCTCTCTCTCTCTCTCTCTCTCTTTCTCTCTCTCTCTCCCTCTCCTCTCCTCTCCTCCTTGCCCTTTGTCCGTCGCTCTTGCTCCACCCCCGCCCCCTACTCACGGTCTCTTCCCCAGTGCTGAGCTTTCGCGAGTGAGAGTAAACCGACAGAAATCGACGATCGAGCTTTGCGTCGCAAATGCAACGCATTGAGGCTAGTACTGTATACAAGCCAGTGGGGCCCAGGGCTCTGCGTCGATCTCGTCACGACTTTGGCGCCAACGTAAATACAACGTCGAGACTCCTAAGTGACAAATCGATTTGGTGACCCTAGAATAATCCGTCGTGGCACACGTATAGGGTACCAGCGATCGCTTTGGCACCCGATCTTAATAGGACATCGTTTATATATACGTACATACACAGCTATATACGCATATGCATATAGAGAGGGTTGTTTGCCCAAGTCTTACGTATGTACATAAGATGCATACGCGACTGTATCCCGAGTTACTTCGATTTGCATAGCCGCATGGCGCCGCGCCATTTTGCCCCCGTGATGCCGGTAGCACATTTTTCACTGAATTCTCGTTCCCATAGTGTCAGGAGAATTCCTACCATGAAATTTCAATCGCCAGGATCTTGTGAGCTTTACCTCTTCCGAAAATATCGGCCGCGATCGTTGAACCAGAAGACGCGATCGTTCCCATAGATCGGTAAGGTGGGTCGGCTCAGTAATCGTCAGGGCCCCAGTGATCGTCATATTTACATATCACATAAGGATTTCGAGATGAGAATCAGTCGTTCCTGCAGACCTTTGATATATTGGCGTCCAGGAGGATTTAGGATGTTGTATTGCGTTGTCACAATCGTAAGTGTACGCATTCAAGAATCATCAAATCGAATATATTCAGCTACGGTGCCTATTTGCGATTTCGGCCGAATACGCCATTTGGAGGTTGGAGTGCACCGTGTCGGGTCTCGGGTGATTTGGGAATGCCTGGGGACTTGCGTGAGGTAAGTTTGTCTTTGAGTTATAAATAAGGATATTGTTTTTGCGTTCAGCATAGATGATGGTTTAATGCTAATTTCTACGGGTTTCAACACATGACGATTACCAGCAATGTCAACATTCCGGCGATTAATCGCCACGGCTGTCGATAAATGGGATAAGGCGGACAAAAAAAACTTACGAATCGAATATTAATTTTGTAGGAACTCGGATAAGAAGTATTGGGTCCGTAATTAGCATTGTTTGAAGACTCCATGGGCCAGTAATCGTTATATTCATATTCGCGATAGTGAAAAGATATACATATAAATAAACATCGTCGATTACTGGCAAGCACCATTACTTTGGTGTCCTCCTCTGATTCTGTTGAAACTCTTTTACGTGGAAGAGTATCAAAAACTAAGAGACACGTATTTTTTTTATTGGTGGACTGTACCAGGCACAAGAATTTCACAACGACGTTTTTCTTCGTAATAAAAAACTGATTAAGGATGACTTAGAATAACTTCTTATTAATTTGAAGACCGTGCGATATGGCTGTAACGTCGCGAGCAAAGCGCATAGAAATATTGCGTTTTCTCTCTTCTACTTTGTTGAAATCCGGCGAGAACGCTGGCCTGAGCGATTTCCCATGGAAATCGTGAATAACCATTAAACGAATATGGCATTCACATTTTTCGACACATTCCTGTATCTTCTTAAGCTTAGACATACCACAGCTACAACGTAAGCTATTGACAATAAGCGAGCGTCGGGCGTACTTTCGTACGACCCTCCTTACGCACTCGAATTCAACGAGAACATAGTTTTAGGCACACTTTCCCGGAAAAGTCGTAAAACAAAAAATATCATACTGCAAGCCAGATGACCCAGAGTTCACCCGCCGGCGAAGACATAGCGGAGCTCCGATTTCCTAATCCGTGTGGGAACCAAGGTTAGGCCGAAATCGCCGGAAAGGTCCACTCGACTCGGTCATAAAACCGGGCCGCGACGAAAGTAAAATGCATATGGAAGGACTACGAGGCGCATCGCAGCTCCACTATCGCGGGGGCGACTCGGCGCCGGGCCCTAGACTTTAGGTAAACAAACACGATCCCATGCGCTTTTTCCACGAAAACTCGCTCGGAACAGCTTCATTCCGATTGGTCTATCTGTAGTTAATTTCGTGCGCCCAGACTCCGAGATACAACGAACTGTCTCCCACGTCGACCACTCCGATTGGTTAAGAGAGAACCAAAAACGAAAACCCCCTTTTTTCCTCCTACTCCACCCAAGAAGGGAAATCTGGAGCAGGAAGGTCTAGAGGATAAAAAGGAAAATGAGTTCAGCGTCATTTTCCGAACCAGAAAGATCTCTTCTATCGACTACAACCTTGTATCGCGATTCGTACCTCTGTTCCGCGTTTAATAATTCAACTCTGTTCTTCGAGCATCCATTTGCGTATCTATTTACCTCGAAAAGTATCGTGAATCCTCCCTGCGCACCTCACACTCGTGAATTGACCATCTGACCCATCTGCGGCACCATTGTAAACACAGCGTGTGTGCGGCCCATCGACAGACCTTGTACTAGCGAGCGTAACAGGCCGAGAGCGAAGGTCCTTTCACCCAAGTCCGAAGGACCGTCATTCAGAAAACGTAAGCTAACTCCATCATTTTTTTTATCATTTTCTTAATCCGCCGAACTGTATTCTTCCCATGTTTCCGACCGGTCAAGTGGACGGTACTCGGTAATAAACGAAAATTTGTAAACAGTAACTACATCTGTCGCAATCGCTCACATAAGTCTTGATCATCTAGGCACTTGAGACCTAGAACACCCGTTTCACACATTCTCCTTTTACCCTCATCCCGTGCTATTGCGCTTGGCGTAGGCAAGAAAGAGGGAAACGAAAGTTTTATGCTCTCATCCCTTCCGGATGTGACATATTAATTTTGGGGGCTCGTCCGGGATTATAAGAAGGAAATGTGTTAATTAACCCAATGACTGACGACGAATCAACTAGCTCATTAAATCTAAACATTACTGAAGACCCCGCTGAACAATCAGGATATTCACTGAGAAGTTCCAACGTAGAATTATTGCCTGGTCTCGAATCTATTCCAAAAAGATCAATAAAAACATTAAACTTACCTCGTAAAACCGAAATAAAAAACACAGTAACAATGACGACGTTAGGAACAAATCAGTTAATCTCCCTTAAAGATGCAATAAGTTGCGTGCCCGAATTCGATGGAAAAAATATCCCTTTGTCAGAATTTATCACTGGGTGCGAAGATGCAAAAGATATGCTTCCTCCCGAAGCTGAAAAACATTTAGCTAAATTAGCTAGAAACAAATTAAAAGATCAAGCTAGAGAAGCGATACATGGGACAAAATTCGAAACGATAGAAGAACTCACAAAATTCCTAAAGAAAATATATACACCAAACAAATCCGAAATGCAATTGTTAGGAGAACTCGGTACAATTTTCCAGACGAACAACGAAAATGTCGTAGATTTCATTTCAAAAATTAAGAAAAAGGCAAGAGAGATACTTGAGGCGCGAAAATTAGCTAACAATGGCACAGACGATCCCGCTTTCAAGATCATGGTGAGCGATTATTGCCTAACGTGTTTTAAACGAGGTTTAAAAGGGGAAATTGAACAACGACTCCCCCAGTGCGACCTAATTGAAGACGCGATCGAACACGCGATCAAAATCGAACGTGAGGTTAACGCGCGGAACGAATTGCAAGCAAACACCGCTAAACTCGAAAAATCCATTCCAACACAAGCAGTTAAAATATGCAATATTTGCAAAAAGGACAATCATTCAACCGAAGCTTGTCGATTCGGGTCCCTCACATGCCAGATCTGCAAAAATCAAGGCCATAGTGCCAATGAATGCCGAAAAGTACCAAATGAGCAAAGCTCTGTCTCTTGCCAAATCTGTAAAAAACCCGGCCACACCGCAGATCGGTGTTATGCCAATCAGAATTCCCTCTCCACAAATTGCCAATTGTGCAAAAATCCAGGACACACGGCCGATAAATGCAACTCGCAAGGCAGGTTCACAAACTTCGCAACAGACTGGCGGCGTCAGTCGGCCGGTCCTCAATGCCAAATTTGCAAAAAAATCGGGCATACCGCTGATAAATGTTTCCAATTAAAAACCGAGCCGACTAACCCCAACTCGAACGTTTGTCGGTACTGCAAAAGGGTGGGGCACGTTATCGAAAATTGTCGTACCCGCGAATTTAATAACTCACGAAATCAGCCGGGAAACGGCTTGGACACCCCTCGGGCGGACGCGCCGAGAGGTTCTCCGATCCCAAAGCGTCCGGTGACCGCGATCGTAACGATCCCACCGAACGAACCCATCCTACCTACACAATAAATGCAGAAAATTTCGACAAATTACCCTCGGTGTGTATCGGAACGCATCCGGCAAAAGGAAAAATATCAATGTTGCTGGACAGTGGCGCTATTCCAAATCTAATTAAAAAAGAATATACAGAAAATTTCCCAGGTATCAACGAGGGAGATATCATAAAATTAAAAGGAATAGCCGAACCACCGATCCTCACGTTGGGTAGTGTAACGATACGAATACTGAATTTCGAAACTCTATTCCACATCATACCTGACGAGGTGCAACTTCCCTACCCCGGTTTATTGGGGTCCCGATTCTTTTTCGCTACAAAATCAAAACTAAATTTCAAGACGGAATGTCTCGAGTTTGAAGACAAGGCATGGCCGTTCGAACGAACAAACGAACCCGACGAGGTGATCGAAATCCCCGCGCGTTCGGAAACGACCTTCCATGTGAAAGTCGAAAACCGCACGTTAAAGGAAGGGTATATCCCGCCTTTAAAAATCCGCCAGGGTGTTTACGCCGGCGACTGCCTGGTAACAAACACCCACGGAAAGGCCCATTTGAAAGTTTTTAATACTACAAATGATGCCGTAAGACTGCGCGTGCCAGTCATAAAACTACAGGAATTCGACATTGTCGAAGACCTGACGAAAATCGAATCAAATCCAGATTGCATGACAATCTCCAGTTCCAATCCTATTTCTCGCGATGCTATTCCAATTTCTCGCGATTCTAATCCTAATTCGGACGTAGATTGCATGACAACTACGCCGGTCCAGAGCCCAGTAGTGGCCAATCCAAAAACATCGACAAAAAATGTCGAAATAGAACTTTTTCAACGCTCTAGCGAGAGCGAAGACGAAGAAAAACCAAATAAAAACCAAAAATCAAAAACAAACCCAAACAAAAACAAAACAAAATCCGGTTGCACGACAACCTCCAGTTCTAGTTCCATCCCTCGTGATCCTTCTATTCCAGGCGTAGATTGCAAGACAATCACGTCAATCCAGAGCCCAATAGAGGCCAATCCAAAAATTTCGGCGAAAAACGTCGAAACAAAACCTTGTCTTCGCTCTAATGAAAGCGATGACCAAGGAAAAACAATTAAAAATTTCTGTAGCGAGGAAAGAACAAGAACAAAACCCAATAAAAAATCAAAAAACGAACAAAATAAAAAACCAAAATCAAACAAAAACGAAAACGCGAAAAGCGAAAAATCAACACCAATCGAAAAACTAAACAATGAGAAAAACGAAAAATTGACAACGAATCAAAATAAAGACCAAAACCAAAATAAGACCCTAAATGTAAAAACAATTTTAGAAACAAACGTAAATTGCGTTTCCACCTCTGAGTCAACATCGCGTATAATCGGAAAAAATCCAGAGCGTTCAGAAATAATCAAGAATCTCTTACGTCTAGATCACTTGGGAGACGAAGAATTAAAACATGTCGAAGAAATTATCGAAACGTATTCAGATCGGTTCCATATAAAAAACGAAGTACTGGGAGCTACCCACGTACTCAAACATAAAATTCCTACAGTCGATGACCTCCCAATCAACACCAAACAGTATAGGTTCCCACAAGCCCTTAAAGGCGAAGTCCAGCGTCAGGTAGATGAGCTACTAGAATCAAATATTATAAACCACTCGGAATCCCCAAATAACAGTCCTGTTTGGATAGTACCGAAAAAACCGGACTCCAACGGCAATAAACGTTGGCGGATGGTAATAGACTTCCGAGCCCTTAACGAGAAAACAATCGGCGATTCTTACCCTTTACCGAATATCACTGACATTCTGGACCAATTAGGACACGCAACCTATTTCTCCGTATTCGATTTAGCATCCGGTTTTCATCAAATCGAGATGAACCTCGAGGATAAACCAAAGACAGCCTTCTCCACGCCATACGGGCACTATGAATTCACCCGAATGCCTTTCGGGCTGAAAAATGCTCCGGCGACTTTCCAACGCTTAATGGATGTTGTGCTCAGCGGACTCCAAGGAGTATCCCTCTTTGTTTATCTTGACGATATCGTAGTTTACGCGAAAGACTTAGAAGAACACGGTGACAAAATTCACAAATTAATGGAACGATTGCGTAAGGCTAGCCTCAAACTACAACCGGATAAATGTGAATTTCTCAGGTCAGAAGTGAATTACCTCGGTCACATAATTGGAAAAGATGGATTAAAACCAGACCCAAACAAATTGTCGGCAGTAAAAGAATTTCCTATTCCAAAAAACGTCAAAAATATCCGCCAATTCTTGGGTTTAACAGGATATTATCGCAGGTTCATAAAGGACTTTTCAAAAATTGCAAAACCTCTAACTCATCTCTTAGAGGACAAAACCGACTTTGAATGGACGAGCGAAACGCAAACAGCATTCGAAATTCTTAAAAATAAATTATGCGAAGCCCCTATCCTCCAGTACCCCGATTTCGATAAACCATTTATTATTACGACAGACGCTTCCGGATACGCTCTGGGCGCAGTCCTGTCACAGGGAGAAATAGGAAAAGACAAACCCATAGCGTACACATCGTGCGTATTACGTGGCGCAGCCCTTCGGTACGATACATACGAGAAGGAAGCCATGGCAATCGTTCACGGCGTGAAGGCCTTCCGCCCTTATATCTATGGTAGAAGGTTCACGCTCGTTACCGATCATAAGCCCTTGGTTTGGTTCAGAACTGCTAAAGACGCTAACGCGCGTGTACTCAAATGGCGACTCAAACTTTCCGAATATGACTACGAAGTCGTTTACAAACCCGGCCCACTTAACTCAAACGCTGACGCCTTATCCCGAAACCCGATAGAAAAATTAGAAGATGTCAAAACTATACCCAATTGTCAACAGGAACAAATCGAAAATTCAAAAATCACGTTACAAGATTTAGCACGCCAATTAGAAGAGACTAGTGATAGCGATGAGGAAAACGAAAATCCCACAACTTTCACAACTCAAGCTGAAGTCCATCCCATTCCCTGTGAAGAAAATATAAACGTTGTCACTCGCTCACGAGCAAAAAACGATGCATCCCCGGAATTAGGAAAACCGTCACAACGAGAAAACGAAACATCTGGCGACAACGCTATGACCAGGGTCGATGCACCTACCACCGAACGGGTAGACGTGCACCCCGAACCTCGACACCGTGCGCGCCGCACTTGTAAACCCATAAACTACGAGGAGACTAGCGACGAGGAAACAGAGGCCGAGATATTCGGGCCTACGCGTGCCCGACGACCCAGAGAGGCCGTTCACCCCAAAACAGCTGAGGGCCCGAGCCAGCACCAAGCACGTCCTATCCCTTATTCCAAAAAATCCGCCGATCCTAACTCCGACGATTCGACAGATTCAGATACCAGTTCTCATGATCCATTAACTTCCGAAGACGAAGATCCTCCTGCAGGGGAACCAACGATGTCCAAATTTAAATTCGCCAATTGTATTGATACGAAAGAATTATTCCATTTCCGTAATGACAATTTAGTCTATTTCATCGACCCACAAGGAAAACCATGTGACACTGGAGCACAAAAATTATCGGAATCAAACAAGCTTCCCCTCTGGAAAGATTTATCAGTAGGCCGAGCCTACAGTAAAAAGGTCGGAAAAAAATATCATGTTGCCTTAGTCATCAAAGACGAATATTCTGGATCATTATCCTTCATATCGGAAAATGTTAAGGAAAGCGTTAGCGAATTAAAAGACCTTTGCGAAGATCTCAACCTCCAATCACTGAGTATCTGCCACAGTAATCACGTCGAGCACCTAATATGGGCCGACGTCCTCAACATAATTAAAGAAACGTTCAAAGCCAGTCCAATAAAAATATTGATTTGTTTGGGAACATTACAGTACGTGCCGATCGAAAAACGCGATTCCATTTTTTACGAGATGCACAAGTCCCCGATAGGAGGACACAAAGGCGTCTCCAAGACATATAACAGAATTAAGAGAGAGTATTTTTGGGAAGATTTGAAATCGGACATTCAGAGAAGAATTCAACAATGCCTAGATTGCCAATTAAGGAAACTGGTTAGAGTCAAAACGAAACAGCCAATGATCATAACGGATACACCGGGTACGGTTTTTGAAAAAATATCGATGGACATAGTAGGTCCAATGCAACGTACTTCCAATCAAAACGAATACATTCTGACTATCCAAGACAACCTTTCAAAATTTTGTGTCGCTATTCCACTCCCAAATGCACTAGCGACAACGGTCGCTGATGCATTTATAAAGAAATTTATATGCGTTTTTGGTGCACCCAAGGCGCTATTAACAGATCAAGGAAGTAATTTTTTAAGTGGCCTCATGAAACGAATCGCTAAACGATTTCGAATCAAGCGATGTCGAACAACGGCATTTCATCCACAATCTAACGGATCCCTTGAGAGATCTCATCACGTACTGGCTGAATTTTTGAAGCAATATACCGATAAAGATAACGAGTGGGATCAATGGCTAGAATTAGCGACTCTTTCATATAATACCAGCGTTCATGAGAGTACAAAGTATACTCCATATGAAGTAGTTTTTGGCAAACTAGCGAGAGTTCCATCAAGCGAACCACTTCGCGAATCAGATCAACTACCCACTTATCGCGGATACTTAATCGAATTGATAACACGAATAAACGGAATCAGAAACCTTGCTTACAAGAATTTAATCTCATCCAAACATCGTTCGAAAAAATATTATGATAAAAATGCCAATCCTAAAAGTTTTAAGGTAGGAGACTACGTCTACCTCCAAAAGGGACCGAAACCAGGTAAACTCGGGGACCACTACACCGGACCGCATAAGGTACTAGAGAAATTGGAAAAGGGCAACGTAAAAATTCAACACAAGAACAAAACGCGAGTAGTCCACGAAAATCGATTGCGGTACTCCCATATTAACGTTGAAGCCAGACCCAATGGGAAACCCAAGTCGACCCGAGTCGACGAATCCGATTTCAACCCTAAATAAATTAATAATAATACCAATTACCCTGTGTTTCAGGTGGCCGTTATCAACCTACTCTGTAACGTCTAATGAAATCACATTTGCACTTGCAACCAGAGAAACAAATCAAGCTTTACTTACAGTATCCAAGACAGAACACTGGAAATTATTCATATTCAAAACACGTCGAACTGTTTCATAATTCGAGAAAAATTTCCAGTCGCAAATCTAGATATAATTGCTTATGCCAATTCGAAATTTGTATACGTAGCCATTATATTATATTAGAAAATAATTATATTAAGATACGTCTACGAAGCAGTGAAAAAGGAGAGCGTCCTATACTCCAAAATAGTTTGTTAGTAGCGATCCAAGCCTCGGACGAATTGTATACAATTTAGTGAAGAAGCCGAGTTATATGGCGATACTTACTGGCAGAAGAGTACGCGTAATTTAATGTATAAGAATACAAGGAAATCTGATCAGGTTAAAAGAATTTTCCGATCAATTACCTTCACTCGTGGGAACGCAACATATTTCCTTACTCCTCAAACGCACACATTAGCAAAAAGCGAAATGCAAACGACCTTCAACTCCCTATTTCCCCCATCTTACTTCTTGGGGACACGTAGTATATACCTGTTGCGATCGAAGCTATACCACCTGCAAGCATGAAGGCAACGACGAAATCTACTTGGCGATACACCAACCCAGCACATGTGGGATCTATTGCAAAGAAGATATCGACAACGTACGAGAACGCATAATGTTTCCCGTAGAAAACCCGCTGTCCTAAACAATATGGCACGGGGCATCAGTGGTCTAAACACTGTCAATCAAGGGGAGAAGTTGTTGGATCTCCTGGATAACAACAACCTACAATATCAAGCGGACTCCACCTGAAATCGCACCTGGGGAAAAATTTCTTCCATTCGGTACAGCAAACGCTGGTGTCACCCGGATGTTACCCATTGTGCAAACGATCATGCTCATCGGAGATCCATACATACAGCCTACATACTGTGTACGGCCGGTCAGTTTACCTCGTCGGTGCAGTATGGGACGCGGTTACGCACCCCCTGATGCACCTGGCTAAACGACCTAAGAAGAAAACGTCAGCGGTGAAGCTGGTCAAGAACTTCATCAACTCGTCACAGCTGCTTCTGTCAAACCAAAGGGGCATGCCAAGGCCAACGCTGCAACACACGATCTCTACATTAACGTCTCCGATCGTTCAAGGTACCATCAACCTCCTAAGCCACGTTCCTTTCCCTTGAATTCGCACGAGAAGACTTTCTAGTATCAAAACAACCACTCTCATAATGCTCAATAACCTTTTTCTCTATGCTCATTATTATTGTTCTTTTAACCTTGTCAAGTAAGATGAGTTGTAATAAGTAAAAAGGTATATATACAAAAAAAAAACTTTCTTGTAAGTCGATCAATGACAATGCCAATTGATACTATCGTGCCATTATATTTTCGGTTGCAACCCCCAACGAACCTGATCGAGCGAGACGCTCAATCCTAAAGGGGGGAGGTGTAACGTCGCGAGCAAAGCGCATAGAAATATTGCGTTTTCTCTCTTCTACTTTGTTGAAATCCGGCGAGAACGCTGGCCTGAGCGATTTCCCATGGAAATCGTGAATAACCATTAAACGAATATGGCATTCACATTTTTCGACACATTCCTGTATCTTCTTAAGCTTAGACATACCACAGCTACAACGTAAGCTATTGACAATAAGCGAGCGTCGGGCGTACTTTCGTACGACCCTCCTTACGCACTCGAATTCAACGAGAACATAGTTTTAGGCACACTTTCCCGGAAAAGTCGTAAAACAAAAAATATCATACTGCAAGCCAGATGACCCAGAGTTCACCCGCCGGCGAAGACATAGCGGAGCTCCGATTTCCTAATCCGTGTGGGAACCAAGGTTAGGCCGAAATCGCCGGAAAGGTCCACTCGACTCGGTCATAAAACCGGGCCGCGACGAAAGTAAAATGCATATGGAAGGACTACGAGGCGCATCGCAGCTCCACTATCGCGGGGGCGACTCGGCGCCGGGCCCTAGACTTTAGGTAAACAAACACGATCCCATGCGCTTTTTCCACGAAAACTCGCTCGGAACAGCTTCATTCCGATTGGTCTATCTGTAGTTAATTTCGTGCGCCCAGACTCCGAGATACAACGAACTGTCTCCCACGTCGACCACTCCGATTGGTTAAGAGAGAACCAAAAACGAAAACCCCCTTTTTTCCTCCTACTCCACCCAAGAAGGGAAATCTGGAGCAGGAAGGTCTAGAGGATAAAAAGGAAAATGAGTTCAGCGTCATTTTCCGAACCAGAAAGATCTCTTCTATCGACTACAACCTTGTATCGCGATTCGTACCTCTGTTCCGCGTTTAATAATTCAACTCTGTTCTTCGAGCATCCATTTGCGTATCTATTTACCTCGAAAAGTATCGTGAATCCTCCCTGCGCACCTCACACTCGTGAATTGACCATCTGACCCATCTGCGGCACCATTGTAAACACAGCGTGTGTGCGGCCCATCGACAGACCTTGTACTAGCGAGCGTAACAGGCCGAGAGCGAAGGTCCTTTCACCCAAGTCCGAAGGACCGTCATTCAGAAAACGTAAGCTAACTCCATCATTTTTTTTATCATTTTCTTAATCCGCCGAACTGTATTCTTCCCATGTTTCCGACCGGTCAAGTGGACGGTACTCGGTAATAAACGAAAATTTGTAAACAGTAACTACATCTGTCGCAATCGCTCACATAAGTCTTGATCATCTAGGCACTTGAGACCTAGAACACCCGTTTCACACATTCTCCTTTTACCCTCATCCCGTGCTATTGCGCTTGGCGTAGGCAAGAAAGAGGGAAACGAAAGTTTTATGCTCTCATCCCTTCCGGATGTGACATGGCATCGTCTTCTCTCGATCGGAAGACCGTTCTATACCTCCGCGGTTTTGGAGATTAATTAAAAAATGCGGTGTAACAGCCAAAAGTAGTAAACATACCCGAAGTCTAAAAAATGACGAAGTAATCTTATCTTAAAAAGAAAACATAAAAATCAGCATTTTTGTCCTCGCCTAAAGGCATCTCCCCCTTAAGGTGATGATTACTGTGCCAACTACTCCAATGTAGATTACTTTTTCCGGAATTCCCCAGAATACCGTTGCATTTGGATTTTTTTCACACCAGGCTCCAAAACAATAACGATCATGGTGTCTCATCACCCGAAGGAACGATCGTTGTCCTTTTTTTCGCATCGTAGTGATCTACGATCGTGGGAAAATGTAGATGGTATTACGGGCGAGAAAAACGTGTGATCGCGATGAACAATGTTTTTGACAGGCGGAGAGGGTCGCGTCGTTATTGCGACGCTTTTAATAAAGCTCCAGTGTTTTTGACCTCCGACGAGCGAACGAGTGATTGGGTTTGCGACTGCACAAAATCCGCGAGTGCACGTGAAAGAGCTGACGGCCACTCGGGTGCAGGAATAATGTACAGGGTGTCCTCTTATAAATGGATAATCCGGCGACTGACGATATGTCAGATGATGTCCTACTATACCCTGGAATTTCAGTTTAGTAAAAGTCCCACGGTTTTCGAGATAAAAATCATCTGCTTTTGGTTTTTCGCATGCCATTTTTACAAATGATAACTTTTTTCACTCGGAAAAAAAAATACTCGCGGTAATTTGTTTTATGTAAAAAAGCCTTTTTAATCTTAAATGTTAAAGCCTTAGGCCACAGTAACGGGTATAAAACCATGTGCACATTTAACAATTTTTTTCCCATGAAAAAGTGATTCGCTCATAAAATTAATTACACATCTATTTGGTATGAATATCAAGCTGTTAGAAATGTTTTTTTTCGATATTCAAAATGGCCGACAACTATCTTCTTTTATTGTCTTTTTTTAGGCGCTCCGCGGCGTGACATTCAGCATCCGCAATTTTTGACCTAGAACAAAAAACAAAAATTCTCGTCAATCTACATTAGAATACCTAGAGAAGTACGTGCGGAATTTAAAAAATATTGTTTTATTCAAAAGTTGCAGGTACTTGAACTTAAGAAATGAATTTTCAGTGAAAAAATTCGTTATAACTGCTCATAAAATGAAAAGTTTTCGATTAATCAGAAATTCCTTACGTACTTCTCTGTGAAATGCAATTAGGAACGTAACTTTTAAATTTGAAGTAAATCGAGTGAAAATTGTTGAAGTTATGCTAAATGGATGTGTAATTAATTTTATGAGTGAATCAGTTTTTCATATGAAAAAAAATTCTTTTTGCACATGATTTTATAACTTATTTTATACATAAAAGTTACGTACCTTGATTTTATACATGAAAAAGATCTTATGCAGAATTTTCATACGAACCAATTCCAACATCTGACTTTGATAGCCTGGCGTGTAAAAAAATGTACCACGCATATCGTTCCAATTACTTTAAAAAGTTGCGTAGTTATTGTCGATTCGTATCATTTGTAGAAATGGCATGCGAAAACCCAAAAGCGAATGATTTTTTTTTTTTTTAAATGACATAAAGCCGAAAGTCTCGAAAACCGTGGGTCTTTTACTAAACTGAAATTCCAGCATACAGTAAGACATGATCTGACCTGTCGACAGTTGCAGGCTTATCCATTCATAGCAGGACACCCTGTATATGTAGGGGTGTCCGTGCACGAGTGCTACTCACCTCTTTCATCCTACACGTACGTATACACGCATGGGATAAACGAGGTGTGAGGTGCAGGTTGAGGGGTGGAGGTTCGGCTGACGTTTCGCGCTCACGGTGTCGGCGCTGAGGATCGCGGGCGCCAATTATCACGCCTTTTGCGGAGACTCCCTTGCGATTCCAACAGTCCCTCCCCCGCCCTCTCGTGTACCGCTTATCAAAACTTGCCTAAATGCCGTAGCCGCGCCCCCTGCCAATTAAAACATGCAAGTAAACCGTCACGCGACGCTGCGCTACCTACCCCAACTAAGCCAATTACACTTAACACGACGGGACGATGGTCAACGAGATTTCGCCCGAGCCCTCTATCCCTCTCCCGGACAGTTTTCACGTACTACGTCCGTCCCCACGTGTCTATTTGCACATATTACACGTTCAACCGTGGAGGCGCATACCAGCGATGAATTTCGCAACGAATCCAGCGATCCTCTGTAATTATCGTTATTTACTCCCTCTGCAGTCAGTCACACCGTTTAGTTTCGGAGAGAGTTGCGCCACTTATCGTGGCGCGTCTCTTTGACAAATAATAACGCAAAGTTGGACTTTTGAAGATTTATTCTTCGTGTTCCTTTGTCGCTGTTGATGGGATTTCGCCCAGAATGGTGGCCACAAACGTTTCGCCGTGAAGTTCCACTTTATCGCATTTGCAGGAGGGCACAGGGAAATTGGGAAAAACCAACGCGGATACAGGTGGCTGCAGTTGATCGGGTTGCAGTTGGGTTACCGTTGAGAACTCGGCGGAACTCAAACACTTGGTAGTCTCCGCGCAAGCGAGGGTGCAACCAAGCGGTCACCCATCCAAGTATTGGCCCTGGCGAGGGCTGCTCTATATGGCAGATCACCGAAGCCACGCAAGACGGTTTACTTCAGGAATTTGTCGAACAGTACACATTCCTAATTTCACTTTCACCTATCGTCGATTAATTATGGCAATGTCCAGTGATGTTTCGTATGGGGTTGTGGATACCTGCCGAAAATTCTTTGAAAAATACGCTGCGTGTAGCGTAAACGAGGTAGCGGAATTTTTTTCTCACACGAAGCTGCTTCGGACACGAATGAAGCGGGTTTTCAATTTTCTTGCTTAAAAAAATTAGGGTTCAAATCCGGGAGCTCGTTTTGTTATTTTCATGTGTCATGGGGCAGTCGACATGCCTTCACGCTGGCTAATACAAGTAGGGCACGCATGCATTTTCATCTGCGTTGTCGCGGCTCCACTGAGAACCTCGATACTGAAGGTGAAGCTTCTGTCATTTCCGTCCAGGGGGTTTTCGAATCAAACAGAAGCTTTGGAAACGCTCGCATACACGGAATATTGAAGCTCGGATGAAGAGCGAGCATTTCCCGAGAACGGAAAGATTACGTGCGATGAAACAACCCAGAGGCTCGAACGAACGTCACGCGTTGCGCTTATGCCGAAGTTCTTTCGCACGTCCGGCTTATTTTTACTCTCTTTATCTTCCGCATCCTTCGTTTTCTCATGCGCCGGATACCGCGTGATATTAATTCCCTCGGGAGGTCATCTCATCGAAGAACCTCGTGGAAAAGGTTCGCGTTCGTACTACAGTTCTGTCCACTTCTTCGAATGTTTCCACATTCGTGTACTTTCCTATCAACAATCTTCCTTGCATCGACAACCCAAATATGCTCACGAATAACTGCGTTTGGTTGGGTTTTTTATCGTGAAAATTCCAATCTGAGTATTTTATCGGGCAGGAGTGTAGATGACATTCTGAATGATGATTTCAAGAACCCAAACATGGTCATGAATAACTGCGTTCGGTTGGGTTTTTTAATCGTGGAATTTCAGATCCGAGTATTTTATCGGACAGAAGTAGTGTAGATGGCATTCAGGGTGATGACATTCCGGGTGACGACATTCAGGATGATGACATCAAAATCCAATTTCCGAAGCCAGTATTTTATCGCACAAAAGTAATTCAGATGAGAGGATTCAGGACGATGACAAAAAGGACGATGACATTCAAAACGTTGATAATCAGGATAATGACATTCAGGATAGTGACATACGGGATAATGACATTGAGATTAATGACATTCAGGATGATGACATTCAAGGTGATGGCATTCAGGATGATGACATTCAAGGTGATGGCATTCAGGATGATGACATTCCGGGTGATGGCATGCCGGGTGATGACATCCTGGATTACGACATTTTGAATGTGGAAAGCGGCTGTAGTCTTGTCAGAATGAGGGCGTACAAAAGTCTGAAAAGGAACTCACGTCTGTCCTGTCAGATGATTCGACTAGGGAATTTCCCGTCCGTTGATAAGTGACGTCAGAGATTGAGGACCGCCCTTATAGCCTATTGTTCCTACACTCAACATTACGTAATGTCGTCAAAATCAGTGATTCAATGTGCGGATCGTCCTCCAAACACCCAGACGGGATCGTAGCCAACATTAGTAAAGTGCCTGTTCCCCATATATGAACATATACAGGGTGTCCTGTTATGAATGGATAATCCTGCAACTGTCGATAGGTCAGATCATGTCTTTATGCTGGAATTTCAGTTGAATAAATGTCTCCGGGTTTTCGAAATAAAAATGATCTGCTTTTGGTTTTTCGCATGCCTTTTCTACAAAAGATATCTTTTTTTGACCCGGTTAAAAGAAATTCTCCTAGGTATTTGTTTATCTAGAAAGGCTTTTTTCTTACCTTGAATGTTAAGGAAACTTTATGAAAAAAGATTTTGTGCAGAATTTTCATACAAACCAATTCGAACATCGGACTTTGATAGTCTGCGGCGTAAAAAAAAAATGCACTACACATATCGTGCCAATTACTTAAAAAAGTTGCATAGTTATTGTCGATTCATATCATTTGCAGAAACAGCATGGGAAAAACCAAAACCAGATGATTTAAAAAAAATAACATAAATCCCAAAATCCCGAATACCGTGGAACTTTTACTAAACTGAAATTCCAGCATGCGTGGACATGATCTGACCTATCGACAATTGGAGGATTATCCATTCATAACACGACACCCTGTATATGTGTCATACTATATATATACATATATGTACTACATACATACACACACGTAAATTACAATCTTTCAGCAGTAGAAGAAGCCACCAAGGTGGCGTTTCCCTGACGAATCACGATACCGTGTATCACAGGTCGACAAGGGGCCTCTGACCAACGTGATTTTCAAGCCAACGACGAAGCCGTCCACGGTCCCTCGGGAGGGACGGCATCGCGTCTGGTCCAGAATTCAATTTGCCGCCAACTCCAACCGTTCACGTTCGTGTACATGATTCGGGAGCCCTCTTTTTTCAACTCTGCCAACATCATGGATCCTCTTTCGACTTATCGTTCAGATTATTTTATTCACGAATAGAGACTGGCTTGCCGGGATGATGCGACCAAGTTTTCAATTATTGGAATCCAGTGAACAAGTTTTATTGATATTAGTTGTTGACTCGTTAAGATTTGCTGAAAGAACTACGAAAAAATAAAACCAGCACGGTTTTGTCCAATGAGGTCAGCGAAACTTTCATTGGTCAATTTTACTTAACGGGTCTGCATAAACTCGGGGCTCAAAAGACAGGTTGATTTTAAAAAAAAAAGTTCCAATCTGAGAACTCGCGAGTTCGGGTTTAATTTTTTTTGAAAAATATCGACAAGCAATGAAGTTTTTATTGCTTGAATAAAGTGCCGCCGTTGATGCATGGCCAATTGGTGTAGGTGGTTCAGGAAACTAGAGTGATGTGAAATGATCAATAACAAATAATACTTTTGGTATAATAATAACACATTTTAGTATAATACCTTTTATCATACTAAATTATACTAAAAGTTATTATACTTATTTATACTTATTATTATTACTTTTTATATTATTATTAATTTTATTATTTATACTTATTATTACAGAGTTACTATATTATAAGGTATTATACATTTAGTTTAATATTTTTATAATAGTACGAACACCTTGGTATAATAATAGCACATTTTCGTGTGATACTTTTCTAGAATTTTGAAAATTACGAACACGGCGAGCTGTCGAATTAAAAAATCAATTTTCGACGAAAAAAAACGTTAATAATTTCTTATTAACAAATGGATAAACATATTTAAAAAATCATCCGGCCATACGATAGAAAATGATATAAACTACGCTCCGTACGAATTCCAGGTAAATCGTACGAATAGATTTCGAAAATGATACCGTTTCACGAAAAAAGCAAGCGACAAAAGCGTAAATTGCAGAAGTCGGTTCGCCGTAATGCACTGGGCGACCGATGCTTCACCAAAATCGTCATAAAGCGGTCAACTTTCGAAATTTTTACAAAACCTTTGTTGTAAGTGAAACTCAAGACCTTAGGCTATAAAATTTACACAATGAAAATTATTCGTTCGAAACGTCAAGTTCACACAGACCCCTTAATCGCGCGTGAATTTCTTTCTTTTTCAACATAGCAAGAACCGCCGGAATTAGCAACGTGTAAATTTCGTCTAGGATCGTTTGCTCCTTCCACTGCTTTTCTTTGCCGCTGAGCTTTCGGATGGTTCCGAGTTCGAGCCTCGTTCCACGAGAGACGCCACGATTTTTCTCTCGCACTTTCCCAGACCGCGAGCTTTTCACAGTCGCGGAAAAAATCCAGGACAAGGTAAAAGCATCGGGGAACGTCAGCTGGGCAGGTCCGGTGAATGGAACGGTTTACTCTGATACAGCCGTTACCACTGGTGCAACAGAGGAGACGTTTCTCGGCGGGAGAGCGCGCGGCGTGACCGCAAAAGTAGAAACTGACCCGATCTGGTCAGACGTGTGACTCTCGCACGTAAGATTATCGTGGTACGCGGTTTCTTTGCGTGTGTGTGTAGGTACACTTGGCCCGGGCACTTCGGGATCGATGTCGGTTAGAACAGCCACTGGAAGAGCTCTTGAAGCACCCTTCTCAACCGATCTCTCAGACACGCGCTATAAACTCGCCTTTTCAAAAGTTCTCGTTGCAGAGTGATTACGCTGAAAGCACTTTACACCTATCTACCTCTACGCTCATCGTTCCCTGTGTACTCTCTTTTTCTTTTTTCTCTCTTTCTGCCTCTCTCTCTCTCTCTTGCTCTTCTCGAAAAGTGATAGCCTTCGGTCCGATAAAATACGAACTGACCACGACGACTTTTTGAAAACCTCCACTGTACCGGATGCTCAAACTTTTCGGGTTTTTTTTTTTTTTTTTTTTTAATTACTGTTGACTTTTTAGTCCAATAATTGTAGGTCAACATTGATACGATTATCCGGTATTTATTGATGGCCAAATGATAGTAATTCTTTTGTAGTTATTGTTTCAAGCATGTATAGTTATATCGAGGCAGTATTTTAGTCTAGAAAATTGACAAAAATCGTTTTTTTTCACACTTTCTTAAAGTGCAATCTGTTAAGAATATGTAGATTTTCGTAGAATGAGATTGACGATTGGGCCCCAAGTTGGGCCCCAACGAGACGAGAATGGGATCGACCGGTCACAGATGAGGAGTTCAGAAGCTTCTAAGGGAGATAGAACTGCTGGGAGAGAAGAACGAGCTTTGGAAAATCATCATTTCATGGTCGAGGAAGGCACACTTTACGAGGCAGCAATGGCCGATTAATGTAACGCAAGTATAACATGCCATTATACCAGTAACAACTAGGTAGTTGCGGGTGATTAAAATTGTACTTGAAACTTTGAGAGCGTTTTTCTCGAAACTACTTTTTTCAACCTGGGTGACATAAAACCTCGAATTCTATTCAACCGACTGACTTCAAATTTGGTCTGGACCTCGGGCATTTCGAAACTATTATTATCACTATTGAAATAATTAACTTTGAAAAAATAGGGCGAAAGATTAATGTTTTTTTCAAACAATCGCCGTTAATTTTTTTTTCTTTTTGGTACCTGCCATGATGAAATTCTAATTAATCGAGAAAATTGTTTTTATTTTTGTTTCATTGTCAGATGAATGGGAGCTTTGGAATCATTCCAACCGCCTACACTCTTTTCCTCGGTCCCATTTAGAGTCTCATAACTTTTTTAATTTTAATTTTTTGTGGACAAATTGTTTTCTGTAAGCCGTTGAAAAAACAATAAAAGGGCTATAAAAAATATATCGGAAAAATATTGTTTTTTTTATCAAGCCCGAAAAAATGCCTGCAATTTAGGGCCCTAGACTACAATACTGCCTTAATTGTTGTAACGATGATTCCGCATCATAATAATTGTATTATAGTGTCAAAAATAATTTTAAAAGTAATAAATAATAATCAGCAAGACAATATTAATAAGTTAGAATAAATAATAATACTGATAATAATATAGTAATATGGTAATAAATATTAATACTATACTAATATCTCTTATAGTTTTCTGCCAAAATAATAATTGGCTAATGTCAAAACCAACTATAAGAGAAGGCACCTGGATCTTTTCGGTTTGGAAAATCAATTTCGGAATCGAATCAAATGGATCAATTACTATTATTATTATTTTTTTTAATTATCTGTTCCGTCGACCGCTTCTTTCTTTTACGTGACCATCTAATGTCATTTTTTTATAAAAATGAATCAATTATATAATAAGAGTACCAATATCGAAACCACGACGGCACGTGAATGTGTCAGTGGATACAGAAGTACTCGTTCCTCAATTTCCAACAGCTTCGTAATTGAAAATGTCGATATCGAAGCTCAAAGTTTACGTTGCGCGTCGAGCTCGATGAAATTAGCGGCTACCACTTATCGGAAAGTGTTAGCTGGCGTACAAAATATTACATGCTCCCTGCAGTTACGAACATTTGCGTGTGCCCGTCCTACAACTTTCTACGCATAGATGATCAATATTGTTATAATATTCCAGTCGATCCTTGACTCATCGGAAAATTAATTTAACTAGACGATACGAGCGTCTCCTCTCCGCTCACTTTCTCTCTCTCTCTCTCTCTCTCTCTCTCTCTCTCTCTCTTTCTCTCTCTCTCTCTCTCATCATATGGGGTTCCACAAGGGCATAATATTCCTGTGAGCTCGTTTCACCTGGGATATTGGACATGCATCACAGCACAACGAATTTTCTTCATATACACAATGTCGCGCCCTTTGCTACCGTTTGTACGTGTAATGAGAAAACGTGATTTGGACGAAATTCAACTCGGAAGACCGTCTCATAGTAGCCACTATGTAAGAGCCAATATTTTGGAAATTACCTCTACACTAATCTGGGCACATTTATATCCTTTTTTTATTTCCTACGGTCGGACGTATACCTTTGCGGGTTTTTACGTATTACCCATCCCAATTGAATCTTTTCTTATCAGTCCCTACCCGCGCTAATCTAACCTAACTTCCATTGCGTTCACAGGAGACTTAAGGGATCATGCCTGGTTATAAAAGTTGAAAAATCACTTTTTCCAAAACCAACATATTTTGACAGTATCTTATCTTATACACGTTCTCTGAAAATTTCAAGGTGATTGGATCAAAACTGACAGATTTATAGGCTGTTATGTTGACGCCCGTCGAAACGTTCGGGACTTCGTCGAAACTTTGAACGCTTTTTTCTTGAAAGTGTACGTTTTCAAAGACGGTGAGCAAAATATCTCGAAAACTACTGTATCGATTTTACTTAAATTTTAAGGACCTTTTCGAAATGTAAAAATATAGTATGTCATCGAATAATTCTTTTGTCGTGTATACTTTCGATTTGATGAAAGGAAATGCACATTTTTTGCAAAAATCAAGACTCACTTTGAACACGCGCCATTTTGTTTTAATTTGATATTTTGGAAATTCATTCGATTAATCATAGGATAAACTAATATACTAGCGAAATCTGTTTGATTTTTTCATATTAGATAACTTGGTTCAGAAGGGTATTGCTTCTCGGACATCGATTGTAAATCGACTATAATTAAATATTTTTGGGGAAAGAAATTACAGAATGTTCTTCAGATGATACTTTTTCAAATACCTATTTTTTGTAGGAATTTATTTTCACGATTTTCTTAACCCTTCGACTGCACACTTCCGCCACGAACCTCTGACTGCATGTGGAGTCTATCCAACCCCAGACACTTTTCAGATCGTTTATTTCCGTAAATATGTATTTTTTTGTAGACGCGTTTTTTGTAGTCAATGATCCTTACTTTGTGGCCGAATATTTGTTATTCAAGAAAAACAACAATGAAGTGCCCAAATACTCGTTCAAAGTGAAAGATGCGTTGAAAAATACGTATTTGCACGAAAGAGATAATATTTTTTTTCAAAATATAAAAAAATCCTTTGAGGTTTTTAAGAAAGACCTGCAGATACGAAAAAAGACAATGTCACCGCCTTTCCAAAAAGTATATTTATTCATAAGTTTGAATTTGAGCATTTAATTAAGGGATAGTGAAAAATAGAAAAAATCCACTCCTTCGGCAGATTAAATATTTGGCAGCTTAAAAAATCCACGCCTTCGGCAGATCAAATTTTCCGTTTTTTTTAGTTTAATGACTTATTATGACACCGGACACTTGCTTTTAGTTTTACGATCGGTATTCCAAATCAAAATAGCCCAGTGTGCAGGCAAAGGGTTAAAAAATCCCGAAAATGAGGTGTTTTCGACTGTTGCAGCGAGGCATAACCCGTTAAGCTACACTAGCAAGCATTTGCCGAGGGTACTGTGAAACGGTCGAAAACCCATACCGGTATAGACAGCCCTAGCCCCTATAGGGTGCACCGACATTTCGCCCAAGTACCTACACCAATGTCCCAGAAGTATTGGCCTACGCTAACTGGCGGTTGTGCCAGTCGGTGCACGGCTAAACGGTCACCGCTCCGAGTATCGACCATCCACAACCCTGCTGAACCAAAAGTATCGCCGAACTCGAACCCCGACCACGCATCCACCACAGTCGGGTGGGGGCATTTATGTACAAATTACATCAAGGTTTGTCCTGAGCCCTAAATCAACAATTTGTCGGAAATCATTCAGAGGACCGTCCTCAAAACGGCCAGAAGTGCTGATAGCCAATATTACATACATATATTTATATAGATATGTACAAGAGTAACGTTACGGAGGACTTCGGAGTATGTGTATAATTGGGTTATAAGTTTTCCAATGAGAGCGCTTTTAGCATTGCCATAAGAAAGTCTCGTACAGGGGTGGGCTTCGGAAAACTACCCCCTGGTTTTCCGTTCTCGCTGGTTCCACATGTTCATCTTTCTACGCCCTTTCGCCCGCGAGCAGCTTTACGTACCAAAAAGTACATACGTGTGGGGGTGTGAGTGCATTTAAGCAACCCTCCTCACCAATTTCCGGATGTTCTCCCCTGTGCGCGACAGACTCCCACACAGTCAGGCAGACTCCTACCCCCTATACGTTCTTCCTCTCTCTTGCTTTCTCTTTCCGGCTCCTCTCTCTCTCTCTCTCTCTCTCTCTCTCTCTTTGTCTCTGTCTCTCTTTCGCTTTACTTCGTTGGCTACTGTTCTCGCTCCTGTACGTTAATATCTTACCACGAGGTCGTAATTTACTTACGACATACGGTGCTAGTAGGAGGGGGCGTCGGCGATGCTCTGTAAGAGGTTCCCTCGTACATCAGACGGCCAGGAGCCGTAAAGAGCATAGGTAGGAACGACACACAGAGCGAACGAGGGAGACGCAAAGAGAGAAGCAAGGATAAAGAGAGAGCGAGAGAGAGAGAGAGAGAGAGAGAGAGAGAGAGAGAGAGAGAGAGAGAACTAGCGAACGAAAATGAGAGAGGAGGTGAGATATAACTATAAATACGTAACTTTAGTACCCAGTAGAGTCAAAGCTTGAGACACTAAACAGAACGATGAAAAATGAGGCGCAACAACGCATCTACAAGGACCTACAAGGGACACTCTTTATGATCGGAATTACCTGTAAAATAAGTTCAAATTCGGCGCAGAGACCGATCTTTATGATTGTTTGCTTTTGACAGCGATCTCGTAAGGTTCTTTCTGAACTTTTTGTAATTGTTGATCACGGATGCTCTGAGGAATCCAACTAGGGAATAAACGTAGTGAAGATCGAAACTGATTAATAAAAATTTGGTGACTTTTAAGCACTCAATTATTTACGGTCAAAATTTAGTACGTTTATTTTTTTAGCCGTAGATTTTAGGCTGAAATTTGGGGAGAGTCGGGGTACGAGGCTTGGACGGGGTCTGTCAGTTTTTGAAACTTTGATGGTCTGAAATTTTGACGTATGAAGTTGGCGTGGTAAGGACAGCCCGCCCTTTAACATTCACGGGTTACATCAGCTCGCGATCCCGCGAAATGCGAGTCACGTTTTTCGCTATCAAATAACCTAATGATGCATTTTGCGAAAGTGAACAATTTTCAAGATACCATTGTTTTTATTATTTTTTCAAAGTGAGAGCCAGGCGAATTTGAAAATTAATTTAAAAAAAACTGGTGTATGGAATCAAACTTTTTTATTATTGGTTGTTTGAGGACACAGTAAAAAAGAATTATTAACAATCAATTAAGGATATTCATTATAGACTTGCAGAGTTTTGGACCCCTGATTCAGAAATGTTTGCAGACTATTTTATCTTATTGTTATTGTTCCTTGTTACTGCGTTCTCGAGGTACAAATAATTAAAAAAGTTGATTCCATACAGCAGTTTTTTTAAATGAATTTTTAACGTTATCTCCCTTCCATTTGAAAAAAAGTAAAATACAAATAATATCTCGAGGATGGTTTACTTTTGCATGAACCATTACTGGGTTATTTAATAGTGGAAAACATAGTTTACAATCATTTCACGAGATTGTGATCTATAACCAGTAGCTGTGCATATCTAGGTCCGAAAACGACTTTTTTCAGAACTCAGAATGGTAAACCTTCGAATTAATCTATCATACATTATTTTTTGATACTTTGTCTAAACGATTTTTTAAATTCATTTAACATTCAATTATTGATGTTCGTGGTCCAGACGAAATGTTCTGAATTAAAAATGGCTTAACATACTATGGACAATTAATTTCAAAGGGTTAAAAAATGCATCAAAAACCATTTAAAAAATCATTTGAGCCTACCTGCCCTCATTTCAGTGTCTTCGCGAGTACGGCCAAAAATTTGCCCTCATACGTCCCTAATTGAGATTTCGGGATAATTTTTCCGTAAGCCATTTTACATTTTAGGGAATAATAATTAACAATAAAAGTATCGTTTTGTTGAAAATGCTGGAGGCACGTAATCTCTTTATAAAGAAGCCCTCCATAAAATACTCAATGTACAAAAAGTACCATCTGCTGTAATCATCATATGATTTCATTTCTAATGTTTGTTCTCCACTCACGTGTATTGAACTATACATTGAAATCGCATTTCTCCAAACTCATTTTAAAAAACTCCATTTTTATAATAACCCTTTCAACCATACGACCCTAAAATCCACCCCCGTTCCCGAGTGAATCGTCAGGCAAAATCCAGTCTACAATAAATTGGAAAACTTGTTGCAGCAAACTTTGACAGCTTGTACGTAAAAGTGTCCGGGACAGGCGGCGATTATTTAGTTGCAGCGAGAATTTAATTCCACCGGGAAGTGTAGAATCTGAGTTGCCTGAGTGTGCATGACCCCCCAAACCAGCAATTGAATCTGCATCACCTGTGACTCGGTTCGAATGCCGTGCAGGTCAAAATTACGAACGAAATACCTTTGCGAAGAAAGACTTCACACGTGTGTTCGACCGTACCGCATGGTGGTGAAAGGTTTGAGGACCCGCTGGGTATAAAGCTGCAGGAAAGCTCTCTCTTTCATGGATCCATTTCAATTCCGTGTAACACGTATCTTAGTATTGCATTGGGAAGTCCACAAAGACAGCTTTAGAGAAGGATTAAAACTTTTGAGAAGCGTCAGACGGAGTCTCCTCTCTCTCTCTCTCTCTCTCTCTCTCTCTCTCTCTCTCTCTCTCTCTCTCTCTCTCTCTCTCTCTCTCATCCTCTTTTTCTATCTCTTTCTGTCTCTCTCTTACAAGTTCTATCTCCATTCCTATTTCCGCGTCTTTCATACGGTAGGTGCTTCGCAATAAGAATGTTCTAGCGTTCACCTGCAACGCGATGCAACTTCGTTACCTCGCGGAATAAAACTCTCGCGCGGACACGAGAGAGGGGGGGGGGGCGAGAGAAGAGCGGAAGGAAGGCGTACAAGAGAAAAGGGAGAAAAACGTGGAGAATTGGGTCGCATTAGAGGGATGTAGGGTAGGTGTGTACGCGAGAGAAACGATGTTCAAGGGGATTCGATTCAGCTAATGACATCGCATAAAGAATTCAGGGTGCCTTCAGCCCGGATTACTCGACAAAAGTAATACTAATACGAGCCTTGCACACTAGCTAGTCTAGTGCTCGAGCTCGAATACTCGTCGTGAAGAAAAATCGACGCGCCACTCACTGTAGTCAATGTCTATCGGTTCTTTTTTATTTGATAACAATGGTTTTTGACATCAACGGCATGCGAACACACCCCTGGGGTGACTCGCAGCTTGAATTAACAATCGAGTGGGGGCACCGCACCATAAACCAATTGAAAATAGTATCGTAATTGGTTTTATCGCCACCTTGCTTGAACGTGAGGTGCACGCGAAACTAACGAAGCTCCTATGGGACGAACTTTTGATTCAACGTTGAAATATTTTTTGAAATACATTAATAGATTAATAACTCTTTTTGAAAGAGTTTGGAATTTTCCTCACAATTGCTACGTAGTCTTGCCAAGGTTGAGCTTTTTTTTCGTCGGGAAATATCGACAAACAATGAAGTTATTATTGTTTACACAAAGTGTCGTCCTTGCTGCATGGCCAACCGGTGTTGGTGGTTGCGGCCATCAGGGTGATCGGAAATGAAGAATATAAAAATGTACTTTTATTGTCAGTATAGTAATAAAACTCTCTTATGATCGGATAGTTATTGGAGATTTTGAAAAATACGAAAATGGCGAGCTGAAGAATTTATTTTTCTTCATTTTTTGCCAAAAAGAACGATTTTAATAATTTTTTTATTAAGAAATGGGTAAACATATAAAGTAATCGTTGGGTCATACGAATGGATACGTTATGAACCCCGCTCTGTTCAAAGTCGAAGTGAATCGAACCGATTTTCAGATACGACTTACACCGTTTCGTAAAACATTTCGTTTACAAAATGTTTACAAAATCTTTATAGCAAATTAAAGTTAAGACCCTAGGCTACAATACTTTGCAACAAAAAGTCGCCTTTCGGAACTCTCGAACCTATGCAGACCCATTAACTTTCGTCTGAAACATATCGTACAAGGAACATCTCTTAAGTGTCCGCGTCCCATCTTGTTGAAACTCATATACGTGATGAAGCATTGAAAAATATTCGACACGTATTTTTTTTTATCTGCGGAAAATCGTGTTTAGGGGGAAAACGACCCCTCAAAGAAAGACGTATTACCCCTTAGTATCATTTTTTCAATGATTCTATAGTGGATTTTTCATCGCCTCCCATTAGAAGAATTCTGGTTTTTATTTCATTCAAATCGGTGGACTGCTTGTGAGTGAAACTGCAAAACTACCCCTCGCCTTCCTTTGAAGGGTGGTTTCTCCCCTTAAAAACGTTTTTCCGGAGATAAGAAAAAATACGTATCAAATAGTTTTCAATGCTTTATCACATATATGAGTTTCAACGAAATCGACGGCGGACACTTAATGATGTTCCATGTTAGTACACCGCGACGTCTATTATCGGCACAGCGTTGGGACTGGCTACGCATAGAACTTGCAAAAACACAGGTTGTGCATCATCCACTCACGTTGACTCTGCGCAGTTCACGCAGCTGATAGTAGAACCCCTCAAAGCCTTCTCTTATTGCCTAGCATGCTTCGCGCCTCACGCAAGGGCCTGACGTTTCTCTCACCATGTCCTACACCGATCGATATTCGGTATATAGTGGGGGGATGTTGCATCTGCGGAGGTCCCGATAACAGAGGTTGCAGTGTACCATCAATTCTTTCGAATATATTCGTCTGTTTCGACGTCAACGGGACACCCCCATTTATCTTTACCAATGTTCCTTCAGATATTTCTTCACTTTACTGTGCACCAATCACTGCCCACATCCACCCTTTCCCGTGACACTGCGCAATCTTCACGAGGCTACAGGGAAAGTGTTCAAAACCCGTGCCGATGCGGGTGACTATAATTTTATCGAGTTTCAATTGCGTTGATCAGTCGGCACGCTTGCCAGTGTGCGGATAAGCGGTCACCATCCGAGTATTGGCGCAGGCCACCCCTACTCGAAAACAAAAATTGCCGAAGTCGCCCACCCATTATGCGTCCATTCCGATCCATGTGCCTGTGCCTATTACGTCTCAAAATTTCACCGTATCCGGCAGAAAAACAAACGATGGTTAAAATATTTGGACTTCCGTCTGCTCGCTTGGCCGCTGCTGAATATGGCGCGAAGGGCCAGCGAAGGGTGAGTCCTGTCCTTGGGGACAAAAGTTCTAGTCGAAGCGCGTCGGATTTCGAGAGCGATGGTCGAGTCGAGGAAGGAGCCGTGTATACCGGGGACCGAATCGAGAGCAATTTAACGCTTTTCCACCGTTCGAGTAATATCTGCATTTCGTCTCCGGGCCCACAGAGCACGAAGTATTACACTGAAGTTTCTAAATAAATCAAGAGCAAATTACCGTCTCACCTCGTCTCCTCGCCTTTCACCTCCTCCTCCACGTTGCCGTCGGGCTGCTCCTGCCGGCTCATCTTAGCAGGGACCAGGCGCGAACTTTCGACTCCGTTCTCTCCTTCCTTATTCATATTCCATCTAACGGATCCTAGCATGGATCCCAGCAAGAGCGCTCGAGGAGGGATACTTCTCAAGAAAACTTGTGTGCGTTCCGGCAGGCCAGTCCTCTTTGTCTTCTTTCACATCGCACGGAAGTACTCCACCTAGTGGATGGAAGAGTGCAGCTTCGAAAAAAAGTCAGAATAAAGAGGGGTGCCGAGCTCTCGGCACAACTGACAAGGAACATCACTTAAGGGGGTCTTTCCACGCGGCAGCTATTTTTTCCGCAATTTTGGAAAGTTTTTTGATCATTAAACACACACTATATTTGAATTGCCACCACTCATGTATTAACGTTTTCACAATACCTCAGCATTTTATCAAACAAAAATAACGAGTTGATTCGATCTCCCCCGTTCGGAAGACACTCAGGTGTAAAAAAAAGTTGGTTGAGGGCTGTCATGATTCCGGAGGTTTTGTTCATCTGTAATAAAAAAATCAAACGGCATTTTAATTTGTAGACCTGAGACTATTGCCGGAACTAGAGCAAAGGAAAAATGTCGAAAATTGAATTTTTGGCACGGTTTTAAAAGTTAAGTTTCAAGTTTCGTAATTTTGTTCGACTGTTTCAGCTTAAAACAAAATATGACAGATGTCAGAAATTGTCTAGTTTGGGTAAGAACTATAGATGTGCTGACTATACCATAAAAAATTCAGCCGAAATCCGTTCAATAGTTTTTGAGATAGTGTGGAAGCCAATTTGAAAAAAATAAATAATTTCGAGGAAAACGCATTCAAAAGTTCGTGTACGATTTACACAAAGAAAATGTTGACTTACCATTAGTCTACTATGCCGGGTCGATATAACACGCACAGCATTGTGCAAACCATTTTTTCCGATTTTTTGGACATGTCACATGGGATGTCCGCCTCAAGTGTGCGCCTTCGATTTGGTCGAAATTAATACATGTGATAAAACATGAAAAAAATTAGGCCCGTATTTTCTTAAAGTGGAAAAACGGTTTTCCGCGTGAAACCACCGCTCGAAAAAGACGTGTCATTCCTTAATTATTTTGTTTTAAATAATTTTATAGTGTATTTTTTATCGCTTTACATTAGAAGAATTTTGATTTTTGTTTTATTCATAACGGTGGACTGCTTGTGGGTGAAACTGCAAAACCACCCCTCGACACGCCTTTCTTCGAGGGGTAGTTTCCCCCCTTAAAACCCCTTTTCCGCCGATGAAAAAAATACGTATCCAATAGTTTTCAATGCTTTATTACATATATGAGTTTTAACAAAATCGAAGGTGGCCACTTAGGTGACGTCCCCCGTGAGAGCGCAGTTGGGACCGGGTGACCGGAAGTCTGGCGTAGCTGAAAGCAACGCAACGCTTAAGATTTTATCTGGGGAATTATCTTGAACTTTTAGGTCACCATTTTTTGGAGTATTTCCCCTGCGGCCTGTGGGGAGCAGATATCTCATGGGTGATTTTTTGACGAGGCCATTTCTCCTCATGGTCTTAAATCCGCCAAACTGGAGAACAAAACTGCGCCTCGAATAACATTTGAAAAAGAAAAAACTAGGCTTTTGCATTGATTTTTTTGACGCTTCCAAGTTGTTTCCCCCTCTTTTACGTAAATCCGTATCTCCTCCCCTTCTTTTCAATTCTCGAGCTCGCATAAGTCGCCGAAGTGACGTTATTTTTCTTTTTACGTAACGTCGAAAATTTCCGCTCTCCAGTTCCCCCCGTTCTCGCGGGTTTTCTTGTATTCCGCCGAGCTGTTTTCCTCCTCGTCGTCGACGCTATAACACTTAAGCGGTTAATGGGATTTTCGTCGAGGGCGACCCCTTTAAAAAGCATCTTCCTCTTTTTTCTTCCGAAACTCGCACCCTTTGCCCACACCCTTATACGAGACCGTTTTGCCTATTGTTCGCTCTTCGACCGCGACATTTCCGGACGGTATCGTGCACGAGAACGACGATGCCCTCTCGTCCCCTCGGAAGCATTCGGTGCGCCGTTATACTGCGGGAAACTTACATTCGTGCGATTCTCGTCGCGTCGGGGCTCGCCCTTCTCAGCTGAAAACTTCTCGTAACGATCGCGCGTATAACTCGCTCTTTCGCGAAATTTCCGTTACGTTCATACGTACGTACAGGGTGAGCCGGTTAAATTTCGTCTCCCGAAAACGAGACATTTCACAGCTATCCCTACTTAAGAAAACGTGGCCCAAAAATTCTTACGCGGTTGGTGGGAAACTTCGAACGGGGTTGTCTTCTTTATTCTTATTTGCTTTCTAAATGAGACGTTCTGCACCCGGCTCGAGCTAATTCCCGCGTTATTAATTGTTTAATCTGCTAAGATTATCCCAAGGTCATCTCAGGTTATTGGTTTGGTTGGAAAAAAAAGTATAACAATAAGAAGTGTTTTGAACATATGGGCACTCATTGTAAAAAGTGGGGTTGATCTTGAAAACGGGTTGACACCTTTGCTGGAAGAGAAAATTGCTTTTGATAAAACCTTTTGGTTTTTTTTCTAAAATCAATATTTAGAGGAATTTTTGCGGGTCCCATTCTAGCGCCTCACCGGGTACACACACGCGTGTACACACATGCACACACATCGGGCCATGCACACCCACATAAGCACGCACACCCACGAACACACACCCACACATACACCGACACACACGCCAACGCGCACGTACACACTTACGCACGTCCACACACCAACGCACACATTCACGCACACCTACACATTCACGTACACCTACACATCCACACTCGTCTACACACCCACGTCCACTTACACCCACGCACACCCACACCCACGCAGCCTTACACATTCACGCACACCTACACATCCACACTCATCTACACACCCACGCACACCCACACCCACGCAGCCCTACACGCGCGCGCACACACACACACACACACACACACACACACACACACACACACACACACACACACACACACACACACACACACACACACACACACACACACACACACACACACACACACACACACACACACACACACACACACACACACACACACACACACACACAC
Source organism: Ophion costatus (assembly GCA_951751655.1). NCBI lineage: Eukaryota > Metazoa > Arthropoda > Insecta > Hymenoptera > Ichneumonidae > Ophion > Ophion costatus. Next base: position 30,927,350 of record OX632363.1, read on the forward strand.
ACACACACACACACACACACACAAACACACACACACACACACACACAAACACACACACACACACACACACACACACACACACACACACACACACACACACACACACACACACACACACACACACACACGCGCGCGCGCGCGCGCGCGCACGCACGCACGCACGCACCTGTGTGTATATCGAAAGTTCCACCGAACCTCCCCAAAGACGCTAATAACGCCTGCCGGAAAACTTTGGTGATAAAATTTCCCCCCAACCCCTCGGTATATCCAAGATACCTGTGTCGCACCCTCCAAAGCCACATTCTACTCTTCCCCAAGCACCCAAGATGGGAGAGGAACGAAGAAAAAAAGATGCTCAGAAGGAAACACCTCGATTTTAAGCCTTGGGAGAAGAGAAAAGATCGAAATAGCGTAAGTGCAGACGCACATTTTCGGCCGAGAGATGACTTGATAGATATCCATTCGAGTCAATTACCAGCGGTATACGTGTCTGAAGTATTTATTATGAATTATGAACGCTATAGTTGGAATACGAGAGCCGGCACTTTCCCATCCTTAGCTCTAAATACAGTTCGAGAGTGCTGTATCTTGTAAGAATAAAACGTGGGGGATGCTTCTTTTTGTTTTTCCCGGAGCAGTTCTTAACTCGAGTTGGCTCGAAATATCGCGAGTAACTTTTGTGACGCGCTCTACGGCACTGGAAGAATGAGTTATCGACAGGAAGGCTCGCGAGAATATCAATTTCCGAAACTTCTTTCGAAGGGGAATTAGGGAGGGAAAAAGCATAGGACGTCGCTGATGTCAGACAAAAAACTTTGTTTTTAATTGTCAAAAATGTTGTTTTAATACTTTAAAGTTAAAAAAATGGACAAAATGGTAGTTGCTTTTTAAAAAATGAAGAATAACCGGTTGATCAATTGACATAGCGTAAATGTCCTTTCGCTGGGAGACGAGGGATTACGCGAGCTTCTGTGTACGGGCAGTTGTTGGAATCAAGGAGCTTTCGAGACGGGTGCACGGAACAGAGAAGGCGTGATGTCGTGATCCAGACGTCGGGGTGTTGGATCGTAGGGATAACAGGAAGGTGGAGGTATGAAATGTACGACGTCGTTGCGGTCTCGTTGCTCGGCTTGTCAATTCTCTAGTACCTCGGCTCCGAGCTTACTCGTTGTGCTTGTTAAGCCCAGTCGGAAAGTGGGGCGGAAGAATGGATCTCCGCGTCAAGGTATGTGCGAAGAGGAGCAGCTCCGGGTGATATGAAGTACGCGAACGCTTGGGAATCGAGCGAATGAACGAGAAAACAAGGCCTGCACGAAGGGGGAGCCGAAAACACGAAAGCACCGAACGACGAAAGAAACACAATTGGATAGAAAAGCCCGGTATGTGATTTCTTGTATGAACCATTTGTAAAGAGAATCGTTCCTTTCGACCGCCATTGCGTTTTCCATTCGCCGGACTGATCCGATCAATCGGTTCGATCGTATTTTGCAAAATAAAGGATAAAAAAGCTCGTACTGGGCAGAATCGATGCTGACGTATGTGCCGACGATAAAGAGGTCGGAACTGATCGGAATAATTTGATGACATTCCCGGAGTCTCCAGCTGCAAACGAATGCCAACGTCGATTCACACGTTTTTAGTTTTTAGGAATCAAATTAACAGTTCTTGAAATTAAGTTTTACAATTGAGGTAGGGGAGAAATAAAGATACGACTGAACGAACCGGACAAATGTTAATACATTATTTACGGGTATTGTATATGATTTTATTTGTTTAGCTATTTAACGATAATTCAAGAATATTCTTGCAAAGTCATGTTATATTTTAGTCCGTCGCGCCGAGTGTTTCGATTTGGAAAAAAAATTATGACATATTTGTCGCGATGTTTTTTGTTTTCTCAAATCGATGCTTTTAACGGGTTGCGCCTAGCTGTAATAGTCGAAAACAGTTCATTTTTGGGATTTTTTAATAGAAAATTGTGCTAATAAATTGCTACAAAAATTATGTATTTGAAAACGTATCATCTGAAGAACACTATAATTTGTTTGTGTCACAATATTTTTTTATAATCGTTTTACGGCCAATGTCTGGGATGCACCTCTCGAAAAAGTCTTTTGTGGTGACCCGTTTGAACCAGGTTATCTAATATAGAAAAATCAAACAGCTTTCGTTAGTATATTAGTTTATTCTTTGATTGTTCGAAGGAATTTCCGAAATATCAAATTAACACAAAATGGCGCGTGTTCAAAGTAAGAGTCTTGATTTTTGCAAAAAAAATGGTATTTTCCGTTCATCAAATCGAAAGTATACATTGGAAAAAAATCCTCTGATCAAATACTATATTTTTATGTCCAATGAAAGCTCTAAAAATTCAGAAAGATTGATGCAGTAGTTTTTGAGATACTTCGCTTGCCGACTTTGAAAACGTACTTTCGAAAAAAAGCGTTTAGTCTCGAACGACGCTTCGAGCGTTCCGACGGGCGTCAACATTCTAGCCTATAAATTTGTCAATTTTGATCCGGTTTCCTTGAAAGTTTCAGGGAACATTTATAAAATGATATACGGGTAAGGTTTCGACCCCCCCCCCCGATAGAGCTGAAATGTTGCACAAACCTTCGTTTAAATATTTTAAGACAACCCCTAAAGGAATTTTTGGCGACGCGCAATAGTTTTTGAGTTTGGGTTTGTTTGGGTTTGGTTCGGGTATTTTTGTTTGGACAAAACGGAGCGCGCGATCACATACATATATAGGTATGAACGGAGACGTAGCAGATATAGATATAGTTGACGCGCGTTAAAAAGAACTCTAAAATTCAATATCTCGAAAACTATTGCGAATCGCTAAAAACTCCTTTAGGGGTTGTCTTAAAATATTAGAAGGAAGGTTTGTGCAAAATTTCAGCTTAATCGGAGGGGGGGGGGGGCTTTTCGGAACCTTATCCTGATATACTGTCAAAACATATTGGTTTTGAAAAAAGTGATTTATCGACTTTTATAACTAGGCACAACCCTTCACATTTTCATAAAAATGTAAAGACAAAAAAGTGGCTTGACTATAGAGAATCTATTGCCGAAGGTAAAAGAAAAACAGCATTAAAAAATATTCATTATCGTGCAGACAGTCTTGAAAAAAATATTTTCGAAAAAATGCGTTGAAACTCGCTCATCCTCATCACTGGATCCCTCATTGAGTGTTTGGAATCATTTTCACGATGCGTAAACATACACCGTGCGTATGTACAGCAAAATACTTCGACTTTTTTTTATTCCATAGATATGTAACCCTTCAAAAGAGAACTCAAAATTAGAAAAAAGTATGAAAACACTTGAGGGTGTTTCCGCGTAGAGACTGAAGCTTAAGGATGTTGAGTCCCTGTTAAACATGTTAATGTTATTTGTTCAATAAATAGCTTCTTAATCGTCATGAAATTTTTACACGACCTCCTGAATACTTAATGTAAACACATACAAAATTTTCAGAATTCTATCATCATCACTTCAACCTCCTTAAGGGTTGAAATAAAAAATGATAAGAAAATTCTGAAAATTTGGTATGTTTTTGTATGAAGTATTTAAGAGGTCGTGTTAAAATTTCACGACGAATAGGAACCTCGTTATTAAAAAAATTAACATTTTGCTAAGAACAATTTTTAACAGAAATAAAAAAAAAATTATCAATAAACTTCGTTTTGTTTCCGTTGCTTTCACTATATTGTAGATATTATAAAATTGAGAGGTGAAAAAAGAAACTTATTGCAAAGTTACATCAGTTTCCATAAAACAACATTTAATTTGTGAATGTTAATTGTTCAATAACGAGCTTCCTAATTGTCGTGAAATTTTTACACGACCTCTGAAATACTTCATACAAAAACATACCAAATTTTCAGAATTTTATTATCGTTTGCGATTTGGGACACAACATCCTTAACAGTATTGAAGACGAATTTTAGCTGCACAATGGAAGACGACAATGATTCGTGGAAGCGGCGAAAGAAGGCAAACGAATGCGCAAAATTTATAACGATATCACTGAGGATATTCCCGTGTCGACCCTATTTCCCGATTCGACGTTTCTAAACTCAAAGTATTGTTAAGAGAGCCTTAAAGTGGTGATAAATATAAAGTCGAGTATTCCAGGCTGTTTCGGCGAGCTCGGGGGGGATTTACTACAACGACTTTTGCAGTTAAGATACGGCTCGCCTGCGACCCTGAAGCCCTAGGCCACAATGAATATCCTGTGGAGTCCAATGGGATAGGAAATAATTTTTTTTCTCGGGGATAGAGAATCGCAGATAAATTCCAAGCAAATGTAGAGAGTCTTGCCGAAGAGACAAGAATATCCTTGAGGTGTACAACTTTGCAGTGTGATACTCGATCGGAGTATCGATCGGAGTAAATTTCAGTTTAAAGGATGCCCATCCGTTTGGACAGGTTTTATTGGTCAGTTGGAGGGAAAAGAACGATATACGTACGTAGAAAGGAAGGGGTTGCCAATTTTGGGGTGGCTCGAGAGCTCGACATAAGCGCGAGCCTGAATTGACTGAACGAGAATTACTATAGTGCTCTATGCTCGTATCGAATCGTTTCGAGAGGGCCAGGGTAAAGAGAGATACAGCGCGAATGAGCATCATCGAATTGTCCGAAAGTGCGTATTCGGTTGCGGCTGTGATATTGACCGTGCGCTAACAAGCCTGCGGTTGCGTTATATTGCTATACGCGTCCGTAAATTATTGTCTCTGCCGTCTGTATACCTACTCGAGGGCTACTCAACTATGCATCGCTATGCGATGAATTTGCATACCAGGTGTCCCAAATATTGCCTTCAACTTTGAAGGACAGGCTCGTTATGCGCATTCGTCAAACGACCTCATTTGGCCAAAATTGAACGTTCTCTCGTCGCTGAAAAAAAACTCCCGTTGACCCAAACAGCTCCAAACAAAGAATATTCGGACGTTGAATGAGTTTTCGTCGTTTGTCAACAGATGGCGTTACCAGAACTGCGTGCGTATAGTTTAAGATGGTAACGCAGCTATAAAGGAGTGGTATAAGCCAGCCTGAAGTGGAGTGTAAGGTAACGGTACCAATGCTCGGATGGTTGAGAGCATCCTTGGATTGTAGGACTTATTCATTCATTCATGGACCGTTTAAAATAAAAGACCGGCTCTATCGGTAAGCTCATAAGGTCTAGTTTTCAAAACACATCCATTAGCCGCCGGAAAGTCCAATATTTTTATTTTTATACATTTAAATGTTCAACAGTACCAAATGTGCCAATTTTCGGACAGCTGTTAGTGTTACGTACCTATGTTCGGACACTATCATGACCGAATTTTCGGACACGTCCCTATTGACTAACCGACCATTATGAGGTCCTAGTTTTCGGACATGCAAAAATTGATTCTTATAAGTTTAAATTGAATAGGTTTAAATTGAACAGGTACGTGAGAACTCTTTTGTTCATCTATATACTGACCATATATTATCATAATTTTTGGTGACTCGACCCCCGTAAGCAATAATTCGATATATTAGTAAAGAAAGTAACCCTTCGGGCACATTTCGAATATATCAAGTAAGAAAAAGACGGCATCGATGCCGTATAACCTCGCGGAAAGCCGGTCACATAACCACAAACTTTGTTTGCGTCGCGACTAGTTACGTTACCTATTATATTATGTAAATATGGGGCACATGTACTTAACAATTGATTTTATCTTCTTTTTTTTGCTTATTTTTTCAAAAATCACAAACTAAGTTAGTAATAAATCATTTATCGCGAGGTACGCAGCGAAACGAACTGTCAACGCTTGGCGTCCGGCGATTCGGTCTCTGTGACTACGTTCTCTCGTACCAGTAATCGGACATGAGATTCGATCGTGGTAATTAATGAGACGCTGAATTTATTATATAAAACCTTATCCAAACCGAAATGTAACGGAGGCGTCAAAAGTCGGTTCGATTCGCTTTCGATTGGTCATAAGTCTAGTCTAGAAATCGACAAAAAAAATAGACCCCCTATTACTATCACAAGTTATCACAACTGTTTAGCTCTTCGGGCTAGAAAAGTGCATTCATGACATGACTGACGCGGACTCGTTAATATAACTCATCAATCTTATTACTAAAATTCGTTATAACCGTACAATTTTCCAGTAATAAATTAATAATTGAAGGCTGAATAGAATGCAAGCGTCATTTTTCGTTACCTATCAATTATGTACCTAATATAGTGAAATATTCGAACTACTGTCCTAACAGTGGGACCCGTCCGAACATTGGTACCGTTACCTTATGTCATTTCGTCGAAGTATAAGCAAGTTATTTGTTCAAAGTATTAAACATGTCAAATTTCGCGCCAAAAAGAGTATCCGCGGTGAAATATACTTCACTACTTTATTGAAAAAGAATTTGCAGCTGAAGCACTGACAATTCTTGTTGAGACTCACGGCGACGATGTTCTGTTGGAAACAGTATGGAGAAATTCGTTTAGAGGCTTCAAAAATAATGATATCTATGTGTTGAATTGGAGCCATTACTTTATGAAGACTCGTGCCAGACGTTAGCTGAACTTGCAGAATCATTAGAAGTTGATTACACAACAGTTTCGAAACGTTTGAAAGCATTAGAAATGATTTTTTAAATAAAGCATTAATTTTCACGAAAAAAACAGCGACCACATATTCAACATCCGAATATCAATGATATGTAGCATCTCCCCAACCGGCAGTAGTAGACGCGTGTTGGGTATGTGGCTTTGCCGAACTTCCTCGTTGAGCAGCGTCAGCCTGGGCCGATACCTGGATGGGTGACCGTTTAGTCGTACGATACGTTGCACGCCGACTTTTGAGCGCAAGGCAGCTTCACCGAGTTTCCGATGGAAAAGCCATGTTTTTTGCTGATGGGTGTAATTGAGTACGCAGCAGTAGTTCCCTTTCTGGTACCCCAGTGTACAAATATGGCGAACGAATGGTTTACTGTCCACGGTGCGTATGGATTATCCAAGCTTTTTCGTTTTGTAGATTGGAACGCTCGCTGATTGCCACCTGCTCTTATGGCACTCTGCGCAAGTATTGGAGGGTCGTCAGTCCCACTGCTCGACTACTCTATCTAATTTCGTGTTTTGAAGTCCCGGAAAAAATGCGGAGCAACTCTCCCTGATGAAAGAGTATAACTCACAAATAGGCATTCTTTTAATTACGTTTTCGACATGGCGCATCTGCACTGTGCAAGAAACGAACGCGTTATAGGTAGAGTTTGATCGACGTGATTACATACCTGTTGCGTCCACGTTTTGTCTTGTATTTTACGATCGCTGCTTGAATTTTCGCCCCATTTTTTTGCGCGCCATCTTCCGCAGACGTTGCGACGACGAATATTCGCAATTCATCTCATATGCGGGCGGCGGTCCAGAGTGTCTCTCATAAACATAGTCCATAGGGCTTGAGAGTGTCTTTGAAGGGAGGGAGGCAAGGTGGGATGAATATATTTCCGGGCCAGAGAGGAAGTCCAAGCAAAGTGCACCTGGAGAGCACAAGCTCTCCCTGTCTCGCTCCCCGCTCAAAGCAGATGAAGCAGCCTTCAGTGGAAATACATGTATACACCCACATACGTATCAGAGAACATTGGGTGAAGCTCATAGAGTAGTACGGTTTTGAGGTGTTCAGGAAGTAAGAGGAGTCTGAGGTGACGTTGCTGTACTGAAACGTTTTGCCACAAGAGGCATCAAGGGGTGCTCCCGTAGTAGAGGCGCAGCATTAGCGAACACATACAGAAATCCGTACATCTATAGGTCAGTGTATGAAGTTCCCTTCCTCTTCTAAGGTATCCAGTACCGAAATGGACTTGCCATTATGACCAAACTAAAGCCGGCCATTCAGCCAGCCACAAGCTTATTAGTATGCAAGCGAGCTTGTTGCCTTAGGTGGCTTGTGAAAGCCCCGAGTCACTAGCCCGTGTGTCACATTCACGACGCGTTTCCACGTTGCCACTGTGCCAATGGAGACGACGAGAAGAACTGGCCGCACGGAGCATTCCCTCATCTCCATCCCCAACAGCGTACACCGGTCATAGACACGTACGTAGGCACGCGTGTACTACGTAAAGGCTCTCCAGAGCCGTGCCGTACTCTGCTGCCACTGCATCCAGTCATGCTACTCCGGAGACCGTACAGAATCCCACGAATATACACGAATTTAGCGGTCTATTCATACCTTGTGCTTGCTCTCTATTCATGTCTCTGTGTCAATCTTGCAAAGTGCTACCATTCCTGTACGATAGCCGGGGACGTCTATACCAACCGGCGGACTGTCATCAATGGCAACGTGCTTGATCCTTTCATAGGTGTGCAGGCTTGCTTCGTCGGTTCGGTTGCCACATTGAACCTTGAATTCTAGCTTGCGAGAACTTTCGTTCTTCTCAGTCGTCAATGAAGTTCTTCGGCACTCAAGTCGCATTGGAATATCATCGTGACTCGATGATGCGGCCGCAATTAGCTCCGTAACCGGGGAACAAGCGCTTAATCCGATTTTTGGATAGGCTGCCCTCATTTGCGGAGACACATCTTCTCCAGATTGGTCTTACCGGTAGCGACAGGCATTTGGTATTTGGAGGGTTTTAACTGCCATCCTTCAACAGGGACTGATCCCTTCGAATGCCAAGTGCTCCAATGTAGGCAGGACGGTGATAGCGTGCACTACTGATGCATATTGAAGAGGCCTACAACCACCGGTAGTAAGCAGAGGAGCCAGTAATTGCCGGAGTCGCTTGTTATGAAAAGAGCAACGGATGAGCACAATTTATTGGCCGTGGAGACGAGTCTCAGGCTTTTTTCCCTTCTTGAGCAACTTTAAAGCGGGATGTCTCGTCAACGCTAGTACCCTATATTGCAAGATCCTTATCGCTGATGATGCCGCGAACGATATACCGCGGTGAAGGGAGGATGGGCTGGCAATCAACGAGCTTTTCATACCAACCAGTTGAGCCCGGGTAGAAGAGAAAGCTCAGGCTAAAAAGTGAAAAAGTGGCTTTGGGATGTATTGTAAAGTGGAAAACGGATTTCGCGATGGCTCCGGATAAGACGACCTCGCGTTGCCGGCAAAACGTCTCAATCTTCTCCATCTTCTTCTCTCGCTCTCCTCTCGCGCGACGACCCTCGAAAGCTCGAGACCCAACGACACTCGAGACACACGCGAGCACGATGAAAAATATGAAGCACCCGCGAGTCCTGAGTGCATCGACGTCTATGAATGTATCTGTTTGCATATGCGAAAGGGGTCGCTGGAGTTGCGCCTGGCGTAGCTTTTTTCCAGCCCTGAATAACCTCGCACCGATCTTTCTCTCTTGCTCTTTCGCACTCGCATCAGCCCAGGGCGCTGGACATTTGCATGCGACAAGGAACGCGTCTTGGCTGAGATTAACTTGAAAACTTGCCTGGCTTGAGGACACACGTGGAACGGGGGCTTGCATTTCTGTCGCGCCCTACCCCATTCACGCCACTTAATACAACACGTCCCTGGACTATAACTTTTGGGCTGCACTCTGCATAATATAATACGTATCATACACGTGGCGAATATTCGTATCAGTTTAGCCAGAACACACGAGCTTGGACAAGCGCTTGAAAATGCAACGGAAATTTGAACGCGTTTTTCAAAAAGAAACGCATCCACCGAAAAAGCCATTTTTTATTCCGACATCCTGCGGAAATACACTCTGTTCTCTTTCTCTACGACTCCAAGGTGGCTCCAGGGAATTATCCAATGGATGGTGAAGGAAGGGCCACAATATGGATGCATTTTTATTTCAATTGTTATAAGCCTGTGTGCAAAATGTGCCATCGACCCGCCCACTGGTTAAAGAACTACAACACTTTTAATGTGCAGTCCCATTGCATGCGTTTTCACGTCAACTGACTCTCAGATATTATGAGAAGCAGCAAACTGAAAAAATGGTATAGAATGTTTCCGATTTTTTCATTAAGTCATCAATGTAGGAGAAAAACTTTTCGGTGAAATTCGCACTCATTTGCTGAATAATTCCAGTGTAATAAATTGCGACTTACTGTAATTCGACTTATGCTTTCATTAGGCTCTTATATACATCCTCAACCAAATTGTACAACGAAGTTGTAAACGGTTGGACGTCTGAAAAATTGTGGCAGCCGTGAGGTGTGCCATGTCCATGTTCAAAAGTTAATTATTAACAAATTAGGGTGGAACAATCAGTAAAAAACGCTTCCAATTAAAAACTGGAGGCTTGGTCTTCACGTTATGCCACTTACGACCGATTCCACTTGACATCTAGGATGTACTCTTCAGCATTTAGATTGAGACTTTTGCACCCCGGGATTGGATCTTATGTACGTTCTTAATTAATAGTTTGCACATGACGTTCAAATGCACTGCACTTTGGGAATTTTTACCGTTTCTCGTGTCCGAGGGATGAAGAATCTGCGATCCCACGGTTCGGTTCGGTCATTCTAGCATAGCGGCGGAGAATCAGCGGTCTGGTCCGGAAATTGGCAAGTGCAATCCGAGATCTGTACGACAGACGGGAAGTGAACGTACGCCGGAGAGATGCTCCGCCAGGATTATGGCTGGTTTCGCAGCGTGTAAACCGATGTAATCCGTTGGGCGAAAGGGGCATTTCTGGCTATACATGTGTGATGCATATACAGGAAGAGAGAGAAAGAGCGATAGAGCGGAGGTGAGAAATTTGCATTGAGAGACTTGGGTGGGGTTTATATGAAAACCGCTGATTCAACATTAAAAGCGATCGTTAAGCCGATCTGCACGTTGCAACGAAATACAAGTGCACTGCAAACGGTACGAGAGGGTAATTTGGTTGAGGATTAAGTGCGGCGACCGTTGGATATCTGCGTGTACATCAGTAATGATGGGATTGCGTCAGCGGTCACTGATTTTCTCTGGACGTATACGAGAGTCTGGATCATGTTGACTGCTCACATTCAGTGGCTTCATTGTTTCCTCCATCCGTTGAGAACTCAATAACTGTAATGGTGTCTTTCTTATAACTTCCCCGAAGCAACACTGTCAGAAGAGAAAAGAAATCCAACGAGGTATTGACCTGAAGCATCAAAACATTTGATTACTCTAAGTATTTGATGTTGGATTAAATATTTCTCAAAATGACCTAATCCATTTTATCAACAAATCGCATCGTTGGCAACGCCAATGGCGGATTCAGTCAGCCCAAGTGATTTTCTTTCTGCGAAGCCTCAACTAGAAGAACTAATTTAGCCCAGAACATTGATCAGATCCGTCTGCACTTGGTGTTTCTAATTATCCTCCGACTGATCGCAAATAAGTTCGTTCAGACTCGTTACTGTGGTAAGTTGGGTGAGCGGAGTCTCCGGGACGATTTGCATAGAAAATTAGGGTTTGGCAAGAGGTGGATCGGCGATGCGCGAGGAGAGAACGAGAGAGCGGTATGGAAGTTTTAAGATGCTAGGATTATGGCGAATCACCGTACTTTGAAGTATGCTGCTGAGGTAGAGTCGCGGTTTTATGGAGCGGGTCGGGCGGACCCGTGGGTTGTGTAGTTATAAAATACAGCTGGTGGTTACGCAATGGGTATAGGAGAGTCGGCGTCAGCTGGGACTCGGCAGCACACAATTCGAACGAGCCCTTTCCCAGCGACTAATAAGATACACCGACATGTACATATATACGTCACGCGGGGGAGTGGAAAATCGTCTGATATCAGTGCGGCATATCTCGTTACGACTTCATTCAGAAATGTCAAATCAATGTTCCGAACGTTCTCCTTCTCTCGCCAAACGACCGGAGCACAATAATCAATTACCCGCTCTGCAGCGCATACACCCGTGGATTCTATTCGGCGAAGAGTTTAATTATCCGCGGCATTGCCGGACAACTCCATAACTCACAGCATCCCTCAGTTTCATCCCCATCTCTCTTCAACCTGCGTCACGTAATTCCAAAGCCTCGCACAATAGTTTTTTCAAACCCTCGACAGGATATATCCGGTACTTACCGTTCGAGACGTCTTTGATTTATTATTCAGTTAGCAGTGATTTCTTTTTTTGATGTTATTCACTCGTTTATCGATGTGATTCTTTCAATACCTTGGATACCATCGATTGATTCCTTTTTTATGGCATTTTGCGGTGTGAGTTGGCGTTTCGATGGCTGTCTAGGAAACGTTAAAGAGTTTGCGATTGGTTGATGAATCTTATTGACTGACGTGATGTCAGACGTCGATTAGGATTCCCACTGTCTTAAAAAAATAGTCCAAATCTGTAATCCTGCAAGGGTTTGTTTGGGTTTTTGGTTGAGCGTTATTTCAGCCACTTTCTATTAGATCGTCCAAATCTTATGGCGTTTGGATTATTGGTTCAGCGTTATGTCACCCACTTGTCATTAGATCGTTCCAATCTGTATGTCGTTCGAGCTTGTTTGGGTTGTTGGTCCAGCGTTACGACAGCCACTTTTCATCGGATCGTTAAAATCTATACGCCGTTTGGGTTTGTTTGGGCTATTGATGCAGCGCTACGTCAGCCACTTTTCATTAGATCGTTCCAATCTGCATGTCGTTTGAGTTCGTTTGGGTTATTGGTCCAGCGTTATGACCAGCCACTTTCCATTAGATCGTTAAAATCCACACGCCCTTTGGGTTCGGATGAGTTATTGGTCCAGCATATGTCAGCCACTTTTCATTAGATCGTTCAAATCCACATGCTGCGTAATAATCGTTGAAATTGAGCAAGGAGAATTCGCACGCGCACGTAAAACGGCGAATATGCGCGAAAGGGAGATTTCAAAAAATCTTTCCCCGGTAAGTAAACTTGTTCCATAGGTGAGCACGGTCGTGTAACAGTGCTCGGTTACCGAGGCATATTGCAAATCGCAGTGTTGCACGGTGCTTCGGTTTTTATAGGTAAACACCTAAAACCACGCAATTTCAGCCGGTATCAGATGGATAGCCATGGTCCATGGTATATACTGCATGCGGTACAGGTACATAGGAAGCGGGAACGTGATAGGACCGAAAGGGTCGATGACGAAAGGGTGGTCGCTATCGACGAAGGCTCGCAATGAAACCTGTCTCCAACGCCCACTGCGTTACGCTTTCGCGCGTTTCCACTAAGCGGAGCTTCGAGAAGGCTCACCGATCTAGTTGTAGATCCAAAAACCACAGCGTTGGTTCACACGCTATAGCACTTTTTCAATCATCTAGTAATTTATTCCGATTGCAGGGAAGAAGGACATTCGATGAATAAAAGTGTCATGGTCGTGTCCATTATATGATGACAAGGCAATGGAAACTCAGTATTATATTTTCGCCTGTATCGTGACTCGCTTTCCATACTTTTCCAGTGCCCTCGTACAAGTGCGAGATCAATTAGAAAACCGATGATGTGGGCAACATTAAACGGTCCTAAGGAACTGGGAATATTGAACTGCCAAGTGCTCGAGTAGAAATGAGAGAAAGGATATCCCCAAAAGCCTCGGAGGATCACAAAAAATATCATGGGAGTTTTTTCATCGACTAGATTCTCATTAAAAATTAACTATTTACAGGAGTTATTAATTACAAAATCAGATAGTCCAAAATGCATTATCTCTGACAAAAGTTATTTTCGTTAATATAGAATTCACATATTTAGATGAATTTCCGGATTTTGATGCTCAAGGGATGTTCAGTGAAGTTGATGCGCGATATAAATAACGAATTCAACCTTCCGTTATCATCCGTGCACATATATCTTGTACGATGTACGAAAGCTTCCTAGTGGTAGGTAAACAGACATGGGCGAACTTTTACTCCTTATGCATATGCATGTATGTACGAATGTATACAGCCAGGCACATGTACAGGTTGTTGGTAGAAATTTAAGACTCCATAAATGCCATAGTGTCGGGGTGTTCAGGAACCGCCCACGTGGGCCGCGAAAGAAGCGTCCGCTGCTCTGCTACTGCTGCTGCTGCAACAGGTCGTAAATTCGCCGGTAAGAATCCACGAGAACTCGTTAAACTATTACCCATACCCACTAAATTCATATGCACGGTAACTGTGGGCCCAAGTGCCGGCAGGGACGTTCACTTTCTTAAGTTGAAATTCCATTATTACGTCGTGCAGAACATTATCAGACAGTCACCGCTCTACCATCTCTTTCATAAGTAAAACGTAAACCGCTACCATGGTTATTAATACAAATGTGCCCGTTTGTTCTTCACTGTTCCTTCGTATGCTGGAGTAAGTTTTGTCGAAGTCTCACTACTACTTCGACGATGAGTTAGATATTTTTCCTTTTTCTTCGTAAGATAGTTTTCGATTTGTGCCATTTGATTTTATTAAGGCCTTACATGTGACTGGAAATCTTTTTGTACAGTTTTTTTTATTGGCTTAAATTATTTATAAACATCGCAAGAATGATTTATAAAACGAATTATATGCGATATTTTGTATGTTTAGAGCTTTTCTTCCAAGCGCCTCTGATTGCACCTAATTGCTTGTAAGAGGCTAGACGGTGAAGGAACAATTTGGAGTCGTTTTAGGAGAACGCATACTTTGAACAGTTTTCGTCTGATTGACTTGAAATTTTCACTGCAGCTACTTAAATAGAGCCTCTAAAGAAGTACACACGATATTCACGTTTCATAATGAATTCTCGTTTTTATAAACAAATGAATGGCGATCTTTTAGCGAAAAAGAAATATATTCAAAATGACGTCATCTTGCGAGAATAACCATATCTTTTCAATCATCTTGTGTACTTCTCTAGCAAAACTAATGTAAATGACGACCATTTTTTTCGTCTAGGGTTGGTTCACAAAAGTTCTACGTCCTCTTGAAGGGCGCCTAACAAAACGCTCTTATTCTAGCCACAGCTGAGCCTCAATTTTGTATTGCTTCTTATCCATTTTTTTGTATAGAAGAAGCCGGGGAAAGATGATAATGCTAAGGTCATGTTCAAATAAAACAATACATTTATGAGTCAACAACTTTGATTATTTTTTAAGCTAATCAACATTTATTCAATTTTATAAGCAAAAAAAATCAGTCTTTCTGATTTGTACCATACAATATATATTTTTAAATATACCTTTATTTTTCCCATCTTACCCCGCATGCAGGGCAAGATGAAACAGCGCTGGGATAATGATGGGCCACGAATTATTGGCATCTTTCGCATATAAAAGTGGCTTCATTCTCAATACCATCAATTTGATAAGCCAATGGTCTAAGTTCTGTAGGATTGATCCGACTAATCGGGCTTCCATATCAATTCGATAATTTCCAAGTTCTTTTTCTTCCCCTGGTAGAAACACCGGTTGAAGAGAAGCCGAATGCTTTACTAGTTTCATTTCACGCTTTCTAATGTAACTAATCGCACGTTGTAAAATATTCCGGGTTTGCGGTAGCTTGTATTCATCTTGCCCCATTAGACGGTTAACGAATCAATAAAAAATCGCGCAACAACTTTGAAAATTTCCGACAAACCATTCTTATTATATTAATAATTAGTACTTCCATTGTGTTTACCTACCTGTCTCTAATCAATATCAACATCTCAAATAAACTGAAACGATGTTAACCTTTACCAAAAATGACATCATTTTGTGAAAAAATCGATATTGTTTTCTCACTCACGACGCGTGCTTTCGCCACAGTTGGTACTTCCACCCTCATCCCCCCCCCCCCCCTACCCCCGCCAGCCCCCTCCAAACTCCAACGGGCTCCACTGGGCTCGCACACACTGTTTAGTGGCTACGCTTAAGATTCATCTTACCCTTCAAACCTCAATTTGCGCCCTTTTTTTAAGTATTCTCAAAAAGAATCCCAAAGAAGTTTCATTTTTCGGTGAGCCGCATAGATGTAACGCCTTAATGAACTTACAATTAGTTTCGATCTCCGCTGCAAGATCTGAGGATCTCTTTTGTCACTTTTTATTTACTTCTCGAAATATTTCCGACGTTCAAACAATATTCTTATAACAATAAACTGGTGTTAACATTGAACGTTGGGGTTTCTATCTCGACTGCCCGGTGGGTCGGAATTTTGATTGGATATTGATTCAACGTCAGACCGGTTCCCGATTCAAAGAGCTGAATCCTAGGAGGGATCAGCGGTATTATATGCGTAATAATTCCTAATTACGTTGGACTAAAGATCTCTCGACTGTTTGATTGATGCCTGGAACCCAACCGGCCGGTTGGACTAGAAATATGGATGCCCATAGAATGTCCATGTGGATCTGTGACGGAAGTGTTGCACGGGATTTGCAGAGCATGGTAAAAGCGCGAAGGCGTGGGTTGGATGGACAGTTGGAATTAATTGATGCCCCGAAGAGTGCCGAGGTGTACGATGCACAGCCTATACATATGCGGCAGATTCACGGTGCAAATAGCTGCACGTAGATACATACATGTATCGTAGTGTACGTGTATTTGTTGGGTATAAGAGATGTACATACGGTACAATGGTCGTAAAGCTCCACAAAGTGGTCTATCTGTCTGGAAATAATGTTCTTCTCTAGTCATATGACGAATCGCGTACACGCCCAAGTCCCAGAGACCGCGCTGGCGCCCTCTCGTGCATTAGTTCAAATTTCATTCTCACTGGGAATAAATCGCGAGTGACGAGGGGGGCACGCCGCCGCGTTCCTCGCGGGTTGCCATCGCTTTTCCATTGAGAGGAATACCCGGAGAGTTATGAAACTCGGAGAAGCGGGAAACGAGTCTGGGCAAAGGTGGACGATGCGCGCGAGAGGACGGAAGATTAATGACGCGAGAATGACTTTTGCCATCATCCTATTTTTCCGGTGAAGCGTGTCCGGCGCGAGAACAGATCGTGAAACGTTCCTCAGTTGCGTTTGAGTTTTCCATCGGGGTACTCGAACCCGTCCCACTTTGCGCTTTACTACTCCAATTGATTGTCAGTTAATTGGGTTAATGTGGCGGCGTTTGTTTTTTCGTTCGGCCTCTCAAAGCTTTTCGGGTAATTTGAAAACTGCCATTAGAAGAAAGGGTAATCAGGGATTTTAATTAAACCTCGCTGAGGAGATTCCATCCAATGCTCAACGATGTGTGATGGACGTGGAGAAATGATACGCGGTAATAATTTGATGCATCGTTGATTCGTTTGTTCTGAGCCTGTAGGCAAACGCTGGCGTCGACTCGCAAAAATTCGTACACTTTTGACACGTCGTTATTTTGCGTGCGTTTTTTATAGGACGTTCTTTCACTCCGAGAAGCAACGAGGAAAATCACGATAAACAACATGTTACGGAATGAAGATTACTTTTGTAGTCAATTTATCTACGAAAGAAACGTTTTGGAAATTCTCTCGAGATTCTGTTCATTTTTTCTTTTGGCTCTCTTATACGTCCGCGCCAAAATATACAGCCGCGTAAACAGTTAAAGCGTTATACCACCTTGGCGAAAAAATAGGTATACATTTAAAAAATTCTAACACGATTATTAATATAGAAAATAATTTTTTTCTCACAAATACAGTATTGTGTTATGAACGAATAAAACAAAACGAAAAAGAAAAATTGACAAGTGTCGGCGATATAAGTCGTCTGGTAGGACCGTCTTTTGAAAAACCTTGCTGATGGTGGAATTTTTCTTCTTTGTCCGTCATCGTCTGAAAAATAAAAAATCTTGTAAAAAAAGGTAATAGTCGAAGTGTGGTATAGGGCAAACATTTAAAATCCTTTTTTGTCGAAATGACAGCTGATTGTAAAAAACGCTGATTTTTGCCAAAATATCGAGCTTTCAAACTTTATAAAAAATGAACGCGGCATTCAATCAAAAAATCTTATGCTACATCCTAGATAATACCATAAAAAATATGTGGCATATTTTTCATGAAAATCCATTTAGCAGATCTCGAGATATTTCGTCTACCAGGTTGAAAAAAGCAGTTTCGAGAAAAAGGCCAAAGAAAGTACCGTGTCAGCGTCTTGGAATAAAATATTTTTTTATACTACCTTCAATCGACGATTTCTCGACCCCATATGAGGTCTTCCATTGATGTTGCGATGTCCTCTGACTCTTTTTGAGCTGCTCTTTTCATCTCCTGGCCGCTTTGGTGACTTCCTGTGCTCTCATGTTGTCTATCGACATCCTCTGAGAATCTAAGTTCTCGACTACTCGCAGCGTACTTGGGGCAATATTGAGATTTAATCATTGCATCATCAGTAACATACTAGAATACTTATTTTTTCCAGTATTTTTACAATTGTTTTTAATTACATTTTTTGTAAAGATACATTTTTTTATACACGTAACAAGCTGTAGTCTACTGCGTTACAAAGCAAATTGATTTGACAACGTTGAATGTTCAGAGAGTCTGAACGAGTTTCAACTTCGTGTACTCCCACTGTGTATTTTTAGCGCTTTTTTAATTGTATTTTACCCCCCTTTTGTATTTTATTGTATTTCACCCCCCGTTTGTATTATATTGTATTTTACCCACCCCCCTCCACCCTTTGTATTTTACCCTTTGTCAAGGCTTTGTCCGCCCACACCTGTCCGCTCGCTACCTGCGATGTGGGTACCTTTCTTTCGCCTTAACTTCAAATTGCTGTAACTCCGGTAATAATTGGGATTTTGACATGTTAAAAATGCTTAAAATATTGTTCAAAGCATAAATATCGAAACTAATTAAAAAAAAACGGTTTTTTGAAAATCGCAAGGTGGCGTGACCCCTTAAGCGGTTCGAAAATTGCAGTGGTCCTGAAGAGCCGCATATTTATACTCAAGAGTTCTGCTCGAATGAAAAAATTAACAAATACAGGTAATGCAATTAATAAAACAAAGCCTTGCACATTTGAGACTTTATTCACATATTATACGTCACCCACGACCGATTTTACTTTACACTCGAAACGTATATTTGAGATCCAATGTTTCTACTACATTTGCCTGCTATTGTTACTCCCATACATCCTCAAATTTGTCCCCATTCGGTCCTCTTTAAATGAGCCTCTGCGGCTGCACATGGCGAATGACTGATGTAAAATACTTTTGTTTCATTTGATTTGACAAGAATGGACGCATCGTCACTCGACGATCAAAATTGTTTCTTTTCTTGCACTATACAAAATGCATTATCGCGGTCAGCCGACTGTTGAACTCCCCGCGCACTCTCGACAAGAGAGGAGCACACACGGCGAGAGAGCTTTCGTATTAACGACGAGTGGATTTATAAACTGCGTCTCGTGCATACCATGATCGCATAGCCGAGTTGTATGTAGATCGATGAAAGGGAAGAGAACCGCGGGACAGGGGATACGCTCCGTCGACCGCAACTGAAACGGCAGGGCCTGAATGCGCCCATCGAGAGAGTATGGACCAAAAGGGAGTTCAGTTGCCAACCGGTAATGGGATTCCTCTGTTTCCCGGAACAATGACACGCTACGTCGCGGTATGAATTACGCATAATATGCCGATAGTGCGGTGAAAGAGAGAGAAGGGGAGAAGATGAAAAGAAGAGAGAGTGAGAGGGGGGGGAGAGAGAGTGAGAGAGAGAAAGAGAGAGAGAGGCGAAACGATCTACTATGCCTCCTCATCAAACACGAGAGTGTGAATGAACAAGCGAGTGAGTGATAAGAGACAAAGGCAGGTAACGGCTCTCCATCAATAGTGGCATCGTTGCATTTAGGAATTGAGATTGCTATGGGGCCAGGTCGAAATCTAACCAACGAGTTGAATTTTTTTTCAGAAGTATATAACTCCTTTGTGGATCATTTTGTGCAGTTTGAGTAGGATCCACAGTACCGTTTTTTTGAAAAAAAAATCGGGCACTCGACGTTTTTTGGGAACTAATGATCTTACGCTCATGGAAACCTCCCGATCATTTGTCGGTACATTATTTATATTTGCCAGAAACCACCACGGAGCTGAAAAATTGGGTAGGGTTCGACTAATTAACGGATTAATGTTTGGTACTGTGAAAATGCACAGTTTTAAAATTATTGATGTTTTTAATCGCGAATTTGGACAAAAATCAAAGCACAGAAAATATTAGGCTGTGCAATCATGGCAATGTCGTAAATGGCACGAATGCTACGTACCTCGACAACGTTCGGTAATTATGACCGGTACCTCAAACTACGTGGTCAGGATAATTACCGAGGAATGTTACTTGTTCGCATTCTCTTGGTTAGAAATACTTGGTTATATTAATTTGGGATCCATGTTCAGCAATGATGTTTCCAGAAATTTCTAGCAAAAGACAAATCCGGCGGAACTTTTATCAAACTTATTAACTTTAATCTTTTTTATTTTTATCAAACTTATTAACATTAATCTTTTTTATTTTTATCAAACTTATTAACTTTAATCTTTAACTTTTATCAAACAAATCAAAGAACTTTTTGGAATATCGAAAAGTTGTTTAACTTATTGATCTCCTTCAAGTTATAGACAGCTTCGGGCGACACTTCAGACCACTTCGGACAGCTTCGGACAGACAACTTCAACACACTTTTCCTTTCCAGCGAAATAATTTCCTACTCGGATCGATATTCGTTATGGACAGCTCCTCCATCTGGCTCCAAGTACGATAGTCGTGAGTAAGCCACTGCAATTATTCCGAGTCAAGTATTCAATAGGGAATAGACGGAAGTAGGTTCAAGGGGGTTGTGAAAATGACGGCTCCGGGAGGCCGAGGTGCGGTATGCTGGGTCGTAAATCCAGGTCGCTCTGGGCGACGCTATCCGCTTAACGGGACCCCCAAAACGCCACGTCGTCGTTCATATCTGTCTACGTAAGAAGGCGGGAAGCCACCGCCAATGGGGCAAAACATTTTACCGACTTCGCAAAGCTGTATCATATCTATACGCCGGTTGTATAAAGATTTTCCTCGTTTATTGCGGTAATCACGTGAGTGGATTTTGTGATATCTGAGACCAGAGCGAGGCAAGAGTTTCGCCAAGGCAGATTCGGTGCTGAAAAGTTCGCCGACCACTCCTTTTTCCTCCGGAACTCTCGAGTTGAGTATCTCACCTTTTAGTTTTCCAAAAGGAGAAAACTGGAAAGAAGTACAAAAAAGTTAACGAGTGTATTTGTACAAACATATGCATTTTTCACAGTGAGAACTTTTTCTTCCTCGAGACCGTCTGCAAGGGGAAAGATAATCGACAAAAAACGATGCAGAGCTGTTTGGGCATATGCGCCTTCATTTGTGGGGCTCTGGATAAAATTGAATCTTCCAAATGCGGCACACAACGATATTTCGAGAGTTGCCACCGAAAGTGGACAATCGAGAGAAGACTTGGTGAAATCGATCATTAAATTCGACGCTGAAATTGGATTATTTTCCAGTCAATTCAGCGCCCATTCGGGGAGATCAGTTGAATTGGGGTTCCCTATCGCGAAGCCTCGAACATCCTTGATATACGCGCCCACACGTATATGAACAAAAAAGCATGGACATTAACATTGGACGTTGTTCACCATTGACGTTCACCACGTTGTCCATTCAACCGGTAGCTGGCACCCTCCTTTCCGCGGTCACCAATGCTGTGATCAATCAATTGATTGATACCCAGTGTTATCATCACCAGCGCTTCGATCAACAGTTGTCGATTTATTTACTACAATTGCCATACGTCTGGCTATGCACACAGCAGCAGACGAGTATATTTCTGATGGTGTTCGATCGTTAGTGCATTTGCCACGATATTTGGTAGTCCGAGGTTCATTCACTTTCGCCGACTATGTACCTCTCGATAACTGGATTCTAAACAGCCTCATAGGACATGCCCAGGGCTTCTGCATTTTAAACAGCCATGTAAGACATGCCCAGGGCATCTGGATTCTGAACAGCCTTACAGGCTTCGATCTTGTATTACAAGAAAAGGTCGCGAGATGTTCTACTCCGATTTCGATGAAATTTGATATATTTGTAGAATGTAACAAAATCGGTGACACGTGTTCTTTTATATCTGCGGTACCCGATTTTTAAGGGGTGAAAGGTACCCTCGTAAATGGGGGTGTATTTCGTTTTTCGGCGATAACTTTTTAATGCGACGAAATACGAATAAAAGTTCAAATCGCACCAAGATCTCGTATCACGAGTACCAAACGTTGGAGATGTGAACAGTGCAGATAATATCAAATTTTCTACTGTTTATTGCAAAAACACACTTTTTTCTTGCGTATCTTCGAGAAGCTTTAACCGATTGGGATGTAAATTTACATACATGTAGAGGATAGAAAAGTAGGGGATACGTGTTTTTTTGTTTTTCCGATTCCTCACAATTAAGAGATTAAAACTGCCCTTAGGTCCAGTAACTTTTCCCCCCTAGCCTTAACGTGGCCACAGTTTCGTGATGTCAATGTTTCACATGTGTATGACGTGGAAATGACGTGCAAAGCATTAACATCATCATTATCATCGACTGAATGGAGACACATTGGGCTTCACCTTTTTGGCAGTCTCTCCACGTATTTTTCTCTCTTGGTAACTTCGTCCGAGTTGGCCCATGGGCATTGGTGCTAATGAAGCGCTTGACCATCCACACGCAAGATTTTTATTTCTGCAGCGACTCTTCCCGTCTAATGTTTATACTAATGAAATTGTCAGAATGTACCATCATTATTGCATTAAGGAAGCTTTCCAGTGTGACAGCCCGAAAAATCGCTGTTTTTCGCGATTTTTTTTTTTAAAGAAAAAATAATCTAATCGGTCTGGTTTTTTTTTTGTATATTAATTGGGTATTGAAGAATACAAAACAATTTTTTAAAGATCGATTTATTTATTAATTAATATCTATAAAAATGATGAAACAATTGTTGCAGAAAATGCACTTGGATGTGGTGTCCACGTTGGGGGTCACAATTTTGATCTAAAACAAAAAACACAAAAAGATTATTGATCGGCATATAATTGGCTTTCGTGCTATGGAGGCTTTTTTTTTTTTTTTGCAAAAATGGCGCCGGTTTGAACAAAAAGTATCGATTTTAGCATTTTTTTTGGCAGTTTTTTTACAAAAAAAAAAAAAAGCTTCCATAGCACGATAAACAATGACGTTAAGAATATTGTGTAAAAAATTCAACTCGATAGCTTTAAAACTCTGCCCTCCAAGTTGGACACCGTTTTGAAAAATGCTGTTTCGAGAAAAACGCGTTCAAAGTTTCGCTGTAGCTGTAGCGCTCCGTTGCCTTCTTCCAAGAAATGCTGTACAGTAACCGAAATAATCTGAATTTCGGCATGAAAATTTCAGGGAATATTCGGAAGAGTGTATACTATTCGATAAAGCAAAAAAAAAAAAATCGATTTTTTGAAAATTTCACACTGGAAAGCTCCCTTAAGCCATGCACTTGTTACTTATCGTGTTTTACATTATTTTATCCTGTTCTTTTTCTTCTCTCCCTTGCCTCCTCTCTCCCTCTCTTCTGCCCCTTCAGTTTTGTCCAGAGTTTTTACCGGTCACCCCTCAATTACGATCGGAATTCCTCGGAGCAGCAAACGCGGGGAATTCCATCCGAAATTGATGAAACATTAATACAAAGCGCCGTTGTTCTCGTGATCACTCTACTCGAAACTCATTCACGGGGTAAAGCTAATAAATACGCGCTTGCCAATTAAGCAAGTTGCGAAATTGAACGAGATGAAGAATTACGAACGAACGCGAAAGAAGGGTAATACCAGAAGAGGGAGGCACCGAGACTCAAAGGATCTCCCATTTTCGAGATTCCAATACCCGAATTTTTACTGCCTCCGTCAAGTATTCAAATTTACAAATTTCCGGCGAATAAAGAATTTTTATTAAAAAAAAGCGTAGGGTGCAATACGTAAAATAATGAATTCGCTCTTCCTTTCACACTTTAACACAATCTTTTCTCTTGCCTTGTCGTGTGGCTGTCCCTCCATCCTTCTCTCTCTCTCTCTCTCTCTCTCTCTCTCTCTCTCTCTCTCTCTCTCTCTCTCTCTTTCTCTTTCTCTATCATATTATATCCTCGCTTATAATGAATCTTACGAGAGATGCCAAACAAAACAGCAGCGGAACGGGAGAATTTGAACGCAAATTCCTTGGCAGTATATGCCACGAAGAAAGCGAGAGAAAACTGCAAGGCGGGAGAAATAAAAAGCGGAATTGATAGAGAGAGACGCGTCGTTGATAATCAGAATTATTCGCAATCTTGTCAGATTACGTTTTATCTCATTTCTTTTATTTACGCCTCACCTTGCACTGTCTTCCGTTGATGAATTGCGTTCACAGTGCCGGAGTCTGTCTGGACCAGTTCCATTTTGTTCATTGGCTCATAGTCCAGTGCAAGATTCATCTCTGCTTCCATACATGCGTCCATCCAAACATGATCAAGAATCATATACCGGAAAATAGGGCTACTTTGAACAGGGTTTCGAAGTTTTTTTCGTAGGTGACTTTTTTTTAACATCTTAAATTCCAACTTCATTTGCTCCAATAGAACAATGTGTCCTTTGGCTATCAGACGTACGAGAAAGTCAAGCCCCATCCACAATTTTATATATATTCTTTTAAGTTTCGAAGTAACCCCGACTGTGCAGTTTCTTTGACAAGGCATTGGAATGCAACTCATGTCAAAGATTAAGGGTTACATTGACATCATTTTGATAGAAAAAAAACAAATATTTTATGCATTATGCATGGAATTGAATAAAAAATAACCATTTTTTGCAATCAAATTGTCATCTTTACTGAGGAAACATTTTACATAAAAATATCAAGTACCTAGGATACTATTATCGGCACCTAATCAGTATTATAATTATCATTGAGATCAAAATCAATTTGAGCAACATTATAATCAACTTTCGTAACATTATAATAAACTTGAACAATAAATTTGAGCAACAATAGAAAGAAAAAATTAAAAAGTAATTAATCTGTGTCCTCGCACGCATTTAAACCGTATTTTCACGATCTGTCACAGTAGCCGCAAAAACTGTGAAAGTTAATGTCAAAACGCTAGCGCAATATTTCCCTGCGCAGTTCCATGAAGATTCAATGAAGACGCAAAGATTGGCACCTGCATGTCGTTGGTAGCATAGGTGACTGATCGTACACCACGTCAATTTTTTTTTGAATATGCAGTACACTTTCCATTTTCGAAAAACCGAGCTGTCCATCAGCGGAAAATAATGATACCATTCGAAATTAAAAAAAAAGGAAACGGAGAAATAAAAATACAAACACTGCCATGTGATGCATGGCTCAGGAAAACTAATCAAATGTGTAATACTGCATCACGCACATCGGGAGATTCACAGCGACATTCGTACATACGCGTTACAGCGCACGCGTTCCTACGTCTGTGCGTATACGTGATTGGAATTTCAATACAGCTCTCGAAATTTCCAATTGCAGATATTCTGAATTCTCATTGTTGAATCCACGAATTTACAGCAACCGTATGAGTGATGCTGCTTTTTTTCAAAATCTCCTTCTCTTTCCGATCAGTTTGTAAAACGAGAGAGTATCGAAACAAGAGACATCGAGCGAAATTGAATAAACATCGATGCGCGTGCGTTGCGTAAAAGAGGGGGTGAGAGAGTTGGGAGAAAAATAATATTAAACATGCAATCTGCATTTAAGGGAAGGTGATTTTTCAGACATGCGACTCCGAGGACCGTCCTTGAAATACCGTATTTTCCCCATACTTGAAATCTTATAAAAGTCTTCAAAATTTTAACAAATAAAAAAATCGGCGCTTTGTTGAGAAAAATGTTTATCTTCAAAGCGACCGGACGGCTCGATAGCCGATGTTGCCTAGATAAGGCTTAAGGCGGAACACCACTGCAACGGGTGAAAAAGAATTCTTTGTTTCGCATTTCCTTAAAGTATATATATTCCAGAATATGTAAAAAAAAAATTCACGTTGAAATATTGACCCGCCCGAAATTATAACTTTAGCTATAACTATCGGTTTTTGAATTTGAGAAACCAAAATTTCCGTGAATGCAGTAGCTGATCTTTACCAGAATTTTTAAATCTCCGAATACAAGTATAAGTAAAAATTTTACCAAAATTACCCTTTTTCTCAATCACCCGCTATTTTGTGATTAAAAAAAATGGTCACGTACGACCAGAATTACATTATATAAATTATGAAAAATAAATATTTTTGTTTTTCAGGCCAACCATTGTCAACTTATCGGTCCGTCCGTTGGACCACATTTTTTATAAAGAGGCTCTACTTACCGCGATAACGTTGTTAATTTTGTATTCTTCAACATAAAAATTTACTCGAAATAAGTTCAATGTATGCTTAATAACATATCTTTCTTTTCAAATCCCAAATAAGTGATCTAGTAGACGAAAAGAATTCGGGAAAACGACCTTTTTCGGCCCGTCACAGTGTCGTCTTAAAATGTCATTTTTTCTTATACACAGATACGTGTGCGTGTGTTTTGGGTTTAAATGAAATTTGGTATACGGTCTTGGAAGTTATGTCAATGAGAAGCATTGAACAATTCAGTATAACGAAAATACGAAGCGAATTCTCAAAGGATGGCCCGCACTCCATTTGGGAGAGACCTCTTCTACGTTGCTCGATCCCGTTTGATATTTATATATCTTTTAAAAAACGGGACAAAGTGTGTAATACACGTGTAGGAAAGTGTATGGGAAAGCTCAGTCGTTTGTCACGGCAGAGCCGCGGGCGTTCGGGGAGAAAAACGGAAGGGGTGGGAGAAAGGGAGAGAGAGAGAAAGAAAAAAAGATATCCTTGCAGACTCAATCAAAGTCGGTCCTGATCCGAAAAAGGGAGCGCGAGAGAAAATATGATCTCTTCAAGAGTCGAGATTTCCGAAGATCGAGGAACCTGCTTAAAGTCGCTTTTGGTCGATGTTTATCCATTTGTTCATCACTTTCTGTATAAATATATGGCTCCCAAAATGCAATCGTATATGAGACACTTTTTTACACGGTGCAGCATCCAACAACGAAGGATACGAACCGTAATTTTCGATAGAAAACGGAAAATAAATAAATAAAAGTACTACGTAGGTTGGTGCATGGGTCTGTGTCGTGTTGTCTATACAAAGAAATATCCGGATAGGAAACTGGCTGTTGACTCCCTTTGAAGCGAGTCGCTTCCGTATAACATCGAATTCGTGAATTCCATATAGCGCAGACGATAAAACCCCTTGGGTTTTATCGATTGTAGCGCACGGTGCCCCTGCTCAAACGAGAGACAACCAATATATCCCGGTAGCCTTGTAGGCTTTCTCCGTTCAGTATTGAGCATGTATACGCGAGTGTGGGTGGGTGGAGAAAGGTCATTTCCAGCTCAGCATTTCAATGTAATGTTGCCTATCAGGAAATCTGACTCTTTTGAAGACCTTTCTTTGATTTTTTCACTAATCGTTGATTTCGAGGACAGCGAGGTTTTCAAAACGACCTGTATATAAATATCCTCATTATAAACATGCCTGTACTTATCGAAGGGTAGTTTCAACGAGATTGGGTCTTAGTGTTGAGTGGGGGAACATTAGGCTGCTGCAAGAACGACACTCCAAATTCAATGTCTTCAAAATCACATGGTCTTTCGCTTTAAATTGAATGTATCTCCTTTTGAGAAGGAAAGAAGTTGAGAATGTCAATTTGACTCTTATATTCTATCAATATTCGTATAGCTTGATTTGAGAGCTTTGTTAGTAGTAGTTATTTAATGATCAGTCTTCAAAGGTACAATACTGACGGTGACAGAGTATGTCTCGGGAAATGCTGATATCGTTCGGATCTGTACTTGCAAGTCTCATGATTGAAGAAATCATGATTCATAGGGTTTTGAAAAGGCAAGGTACAATACATATAAAATAGCATATAAAAAAAAAGAAACTGGCCTTTACACAACGTTAGTGGTAATGCCCAAGGTAGGACTGACGATTTCATATTATTCTCCTCTTGAAATAAAACAACTTTTATGTGAATTATTTTGTATTATTGTCAGCACATTCCGAGATAAAAGCATGTAACACTCTATTTGGGACACCCTGTATATTCATGGGCTATCCCAGCTCAACTCAGACAACTATTTCCCTTATCATTGTTGATTATAGATTTTCACAGTGGAAAACCTCATTCTTGGAGTCCAAAAACACTTTTTTTCAACTTGTACCTTACCCCTCGGCCCTTTGCGGCTGCAGGAAATAAAAAATTCCACGTAGGTCGTTTTTAAAATTCTGAAAAAACTTAGATACGTTTTAGACCTGTTACGTGAATTTTTTTTATTGGAGTTCAACTCGTGCTTTCGATATTTACTGTTTTTTTGTAAAATTTAGATTTCAGGGATAACTATTCGACAGTTTGGAAGTCAGGAGAATACTTTTTCGGTCCATATATCGTTCCACCCGAATTGAATTTCATCTGGATCCATGTTTTTGATGTTTTTTTTGCTTGCGAAACCGAAAAAGTACTTTTCTGAATTCCAAATTGTCGAATCATCATCTCTAAAAGAGGAATTTCACAACAAAAATAGGTCATATTGAAAGTAGGAGTTGAGCTTTAGTGAAAAATTCCGAATGAGGTGTGAAACGTATCTAAATTTTTTCAGAACTTGAAAAACGGCCGGCTTGGATTTTTCTAGGTTTGGAAGCCGCAAAAAGGCAAGGGGTGGGTGAAAAAAATTAAAAAATAATTATAAAAATATTGGTGTTTTTTCTTACAGAAGAAGTCAGGTTTTGGACTATGATCAACGATGATGAGGGAAATAGTTTTCTGAGTTGAGCTGGTTGATGCGCCACCCGGTCCACGGTTAAGCAGTCACCGCTCCGAGTGTTGGCTATGTACAATGCCGCTGCTTAACTCAAAATACCGCCGGAGTCGAACTTCGACCGGCCATCCACCAGTGTCAGTCTACATACATATATATATATATATGGAGAAATGTGATATACGTGGCACAAAGCATATATACACATGGGTCGCAATAAGTAGAGTATCTAGTTCGCTGTCATGTGGGGGGACCCCAGAGTGGGTATCGCCCAGACGAG
This sequence comes from Ophion costatus, assembly GCA_951751655.1. Lineage (NCBI taxonomy): Eukaryota > Metazoa > Arthropoda > Insecta > Hymenoptera > Ichneumonidae > Ophion > Ophion costatus. The sequence continues at coordinate 30,956,333 of OX632363.1, forward strand.
CAGGCCGATGCATCATCCACCATCAAGATCGATTGCTGAAGGCTAGCGGCTCGTTAACGTGAACACTCCTGGGAATTCCTTTTGCCTCGTATACTGTGCTCGTTTGAAAAGTTTTGTAAAGTGGAAAAAGTACACCAAGTGATAAAAAATTACCCAGAAAATATTGTTATTCGTTTCATTTTACAAAAAATCATGGTTTACCTTGCATATAATTATTATTTGTTTTAATTCAAGCAGTGGTATTATTACACTTTTTCCAATTAATAAATTGTACAAAAAAAAACATGAAATGATTTGTGAAATAGCCAAGTACAATGTACGTATTTTGCAAGTGCACGAGAATTGTCCACAAAATTGTTAAACCTTAGAAATAATCTGATTGAAAATGTTTTGCCTGCATTTGTGAAATCACATTATTATAAGAAAAAAAATAATATCATCATGAGAGAAAAATATAACTTATGAACCACACAAGTACTCTGGAAATACAAGGTCTTGGTGTTTAATTTACTTTTCTGTTTTCATTGCAATTGATACTTGAAAAGATTGCGTTAATATTTGAGACTGATGGGTTCAGCCGTTTCAGAGAAATCTTGCTCACCGACTTTAAAAATACAGTTTTGAGAAAAACGCGTTTGAAGTTTCAAAAGCACTTTACATATTTTTCTGTGTGTGTATTTAAATATATGTACATTACGAGAAAAAAGTATTAAAAAAATCGATTTTTCGAAAATTTAATCTATATAACCCTTTAATAGGAAGCATTGGGTCAGACCAACTGTATATCTATTGGCTGCCAAGAACGGGTATGTTCCATTGAGGGGTTGCCCCCACTTGCGATTTCGAAAAAATCGTTTTTTTTATTGCATTTTTTTAAAGTATAAGTATCTGAGAATATGTCCTGAAAATTTCAAGTCGATCCGAACAAAATTGACTGACAATGAGATATGAGCGTGGAAAGAGAAGAACCCGTTCTCCGTGTAAACTGAAATTGAAACTTTAAACGCGTTTTTCTCAAAATGGCATTTCTGAAGTCGATGACCAAGATTACTCGAACACTAATGAACCGATCTTCTTGAAATTTTGCACGCTTATTTAATACATAAAAATGCAGTCTTTAATCGTTCGATTTTTTTTTTCGAAAAAAAATGGCCTTTTTATAGCCAAAAAACGGCCGTTTTTTTTCGTTAAAATCGAACCATTAACTTTGACTGTCCGCCATTTTGTGGAAAATGAATATTTTTTAAAATCCTTCGATTAAAGACTAGTTTATACTTATATTTGACTAAATCCATCCGCATTTTTTTTTCGGGTGATCCACTTCGCCGCAATGTTGGTCACCGCAAACCGTGTATATAAAAACATTATTTCATTGACGGCCATTTGCCACTAAACAATGTAATATTTTTCAATAAAAAAATTACTGAAAGTTCTTCAAGATGTGTTATGATGGTATATTGATCGATTAAAAAAGTTTTGTAGTTTTCTTTAAAAAAATGCATGAACAAGGCCTTTTTTTACGCTACAAGTGGGGGTAACGCGTTAAGAATTATCGGTCGTGGCTTCGTTATGCAGCAAGATAACGATCCAAAGCACAGTTCTCGCGCCTGCCGAGAATACCTGAGGAATCAAGAAGCGAAACACGCGGTTGTCAACATGGTGTGGCCACCCTAGTCGCCAGATTTAAAACCGATCGAGCTCCTCTGGGACGAGCTTGATCGAAAAATACGAAAAACTTGTCCCACATCTTCTGGCGATTTGTGGAATAAACTGCAAGAAGCTTGGGCCAGTGTGGAGCGGGGTCAAATTGATAAATGATCGAGCGGCTGCCACGGCTCGTTAAAGCAGTGATCCAAGCGAGAGGCGGTTTTTTCGATGAAAAAGCCGTGCAGATAAGGTAAGAGACCCGATTTTTGAACATAAATAAATATTTCGTCGACTTAAGAAAATATTTTGAAAACAAAATTTTTCTAAAATTAAAATTTTTTTTTTTTGGAAAAAAATTCTCAAAAAAATTAGGCGCATCCAAAGTGACTGTATGTAACTTTTTACCCTCTTAGTCATTTTACGAAAACTCAATAGTTTCAGAGTTAGGCTTCATTTTATAAACATGGTCGTTTTTGGCAAAAAGTTTGGCCGTTTTTCATGGAAAAAAGAGTGAAAAAAATTTTCCACGGGTCGTGCGCTAAAATTTCAACCTCCCAAAAAAAGCCAAAAAACAATCGTCTTTCAAAGTGCGTAACGGGTTAAAAAAAGATCCTAAAAATTTTTTGGAGAAAGGTAAACGAAGTTAAATATGTCCCTTTTAAAACGCCGCTTGGCAAATAAAGATATCGTCATTTTTAAAAGAGTGATGAAACTTTTTGTGTGGCTCGGTATCGGGGCGAGTGTTTCCAAACTTTGGGACGGCAGTATATTATATATATGAGAGGTAGATGTTACTCCTGATACACAAGCCGGCCTTTTCTCAACTCTACACACATTTTTTTTTTCTTCTATATACACTTTCATCGCACGCTCTACAAAGTATTCCACATGGGAACCTCCACATTTGTGTGTCCGGGTATACGCACATACATGGGGTGAAAAATAAGCAGGGTTTTGTTACACCGCCCTCACACTACCAAAGTCCTTCGACCGAGCAAACATTATCCTTTCTACGAAAGCCAAACACCAATTACAACCAGACAAGTTTTCGGTGCGGCCTTCGTTGGAACGATGTATTGAAGACATCGTTTCATTTTGCTGATGGACGATCATTATGGCCTGTATGGGGAATGGACAGAGTTGCGGTATGACAGCTGGCGAGGAAAGTCCGACGTAACGATGGAAATCGAGCGTGCGACGGTGGAGGGCCTTTCGAGAATGATGAGGGATCGATGGAGTTATGTGCGTACTTCGGTAGACACGCTGAGGAATATGTAGCGGGCTTGGTTGATCTCCGAAGGCACTGTCGAAGAGAGGGAGTGTGAGAGAGAGAGAGAGAGATCGTTATTGTGAACACCATTTCTAAGCGGTTGACGTAGAAATTACACGTGGAATCTATAATCATTATGTCCATAAAATAATTTTTAATGATAAAGCATAATAAAGAAATACGAATTTCAATAAAATTATATCAATGTCAATAAAATACTACTAATTGTCATTTTCATTTTCACATACTCATATACAAAGTACTCATTTTCATAAAATAAATCGAATTTCAATCAAATAATAGTTATTTCTATAAAATAATACTAATTTCACCAGAATTATAATAATTTCAATAAAATAATATTGATTTTAATAAAATTAAAGTAAGTTCAATAAAACGATGCGACTTTCAACAAAATAATACTAATCCCAACGAAGTAGTACTGTTTTCAATAAAATAATGCCAATTCCAGTAAAATAAGACTAATTTCATAAAAATAATAAAAATTTTAATAAAATAAAACAAATTCCAATAATCAATAATATTTTCAATAAAATATAACTGAATAATTTCACGAAAATAAGAATAATACCAACAAAATAATTCTAATATCGATAAAATAATTCTCATTTCAATAAAAAAAACCTTATTTCAGTAAAACAATAGTAATTTTCATAAAAGAACTCTTATTTCAAGAGAATAGTACTAATTTTAATTGAAAAAAAACCCACTAATTCCGATAAAACAACAATTCCAATACACATACCATCCAAAGTTTCAACCCATCAAACGTTCGTAACTTATCCATGTGTTCATCAGCGAATCCCTATTATCTCACAACTTATTTCTTCTCTACCTCGTCAAATCTTCCTCGGCGCGACACTAGTGATTGAAATAGCTGACGTAGAGTGATATCATTTATTGACGCGTTTATTAAATTTCCGCTTAGATTGACATCGTCTTAAAGTGATTGCATCACTCGACTGTTGCAACTTGCGTACTTGAGGCAGGCTTCTATACCCGAAACCCTTTCTATAAAAGTTCCCAAGACCGGGAGGAGTTACGCTTCGTATTCCTATTCAGAGCAATACAAGTTATACACACGAATACATACATGTGTATGTGTGTGTGTGTGCACATAGACATACGCCCACATGAAAGGCTGCCGTAGCCTGGAACAGTCAAGTTCAATAATAAACAACGAATCGTTCTCTTAATTTGGCAGTACGGCGATGTTGGGAAATCTTGACGGAGCGGAGTCGAGAGCCATTAAGGGGAATGAGAAAATCTCTTGTTCACCTCTCCTTCCCTCGTTTTGTCTTTCCGAGTATATATGAATATCAATACATACAGTGTGTCCAGTTATGAATGGATAATCCTGCAGCTGTCGATAGGTCAGATCATGTCCTACTGTATGCTGGAATTTCAGTTTGGTAGAAGTCCCACGGTTTTTGAGATAAAAATCATGTGCTTTTGGTTTTTTGCATGCCATTTCTACAAATGATGACTTTTTTACTCGGTTTAAAACGAATACTCTTGGATATTTGTTTTATCTAGAGGAATCTTCTTTTTAGCCTTAAGGCCTTAGGCCACAGTAACGGCTATAAAATCATGTGCGAATTGACCAATTTTTTTCGTATGAAAAAGTGATTCAATCATAAAAATAATTACATATCTATTTATATGAATATCAAGCTGTTAGATTTTTTTTTCGATATACAAAATGGCCGACTACTAATATTTTCTTTTGTTATCTTTTTTTAGGCGCTCCGTGGCGTGACATTGAGCATCCACAATTTCTTATCTAGAACAAAAAACAACAATGCTGGTCAATCCACGTTAGAATACCTAGAGAAGTACGTACGGAATTAAAAAAATATTGTTTTATTCAAAAGTTGTAGGTACTTGAACTCAAGACATGAATTTTCAGTGAAAAATTTCATCATAACTGCTCATAAAATGAAAAGTTTTCGATTAATCAGAAATTTCGTACGTACTTTTCTGCGAAATGCAATTAGGAACATAAATTTTAAATTTGAAGTAAATTGAGTGTAAATTGTTGAAGTTATTTGTCACACCAATTGGAAAAAAGCTGTTTCGAGAAGTTTAGAATAGTCGGCCATTTTGTACATCGAAAAAAAATATATATATTTTTTAACAGCTTGATATTCATACTAAATAGATGTGTAACTAATTTTATGAGTGAATAACTTTTTCGTACGAAAAAAATTGTTGAATTCGCACATGATTTTATGCTTATGATCGTGGCCTAAGACCACAAACGTTAAGGAAACTTTATGAAGAAAGATCCTAAACGTAGCTTAGTTATTGTCGATTAATATCATTTGTAGAAATGGCATGGGATAAACCAAAATCAGATGATTTTTTTTTCAAAGAATAAAACAACAAAGCTCAAAATAGCGAAAACCGTGGGCCTTCCACTAAGCTGAAATTCCAGCACATTGTAGGACACGACCTGACCTATCGACAGTTCCAGGATCATCCATTCGTAACAGGACACCCTGTTTATGCGGGGTACGAAATGCGTTAGTGTTTTATTATAGTTGCTACTTCGTGAATAGCGTCGAGAGAAAACGCGAATACAGCTTGAGCTATCTCTCTCTTCTCCTTTCTCTCTCTTTTTCTCGTCGAACACAAGTAACACGTACATATTATCGGTGGAGTGTTGGAACGGAAGATGTATTGTTCCGGTTGCCGAGCGGAGCTAATGGAGGCACGAGCTGTCGGAGCGAGTTATGTCTTTCGAGGGATGCATTATACACCTCCATTATGTACTTTTTTCAGATATTTTCTTTTCTCCCATTATAATCACAGCCAGAGATCCGCAGGATCCCGGGCGAAAATTTGTTGCGGAGTCCCCAGCATCTACTACATCCCTGTAGGGATTTGATAGGTACACCACGCGTAGCGTCCACATTGAAATCCAAGTGGATTTCGCGATATTTCTTAATTACCGTTGTTTGAGCATTTTTTATTTGAATTTTACAACCGAAATTTTTTCGATTTCCCAAAAAAAATATCCTTTCGTGATCCCGTGCACACATTTTTGGGCAGTTCCAAGATGGACCCACATCTCTGTAGGGATTTTGTTTTCGAAACACCGCACACACTCGTTGGGGTCCAATTCGATTTTGCACCGATCGACGGCGTTTGATAATTCTTATCACGTTCGAATGGAAAATGTGTACTATAAACTATAGAAAGGGTGGAGAATGTAGATTGATTTAAAATTTGCAGAGTGCATTCGGTGTATGGTGAAGAATTTACTGTATAAATTTGAATCAAATGAGAACATTCCGTCAATGGTCTCAAAACTCCTTAAGGCACGGGGTTCTGAAACTTGTTCGGTCTGCGTTTCGAAATCATTCGGATGGAAAGTAGTATCTTAAGATAAGATTTATACTTTTTAAAGATCCACTCATTGCGTATATGCTGTAACGTTGCGTTACGAATATCGAGACTATCCGAGAAAGTTGTGGTACGCGGGCTGGCGTAGCTCAGTGGTCAGGGCAGTCGACCGGCAATCGAAAAGTCCCAGGTTCGAATGCCGGCACAAAAGCGCATCGCATTTTTTCTCGGATAATTTTCTTGGCGTTTTTTCGGGGTTAGAATCCACAAATTTTCTTCAGAAATTTCTTCAGAAAATCATATTGGATTCCAATGAAGGTTCCCGATTAGATTTCAATGCAGAAGCGTGACATTTTGGTATAGGGATTCGATGGCTCATTGTATTGGATCCCTATCAAAAAGTGGGGACGAGTATGGGAATCCAATTGGATCCCTACAACAATTTCCACACGGGAACTATCCATGGTCCGCGTTTTTCGTGCGACTGAGAACATCGTTTCCGCATAATTACGCGTAACTCTCGAAATAATTGAATGCCCAACTCAACCCTTTCAACGTTTTTGCTCGACCGTTTCAAAAGTTTGTGCGTCTCTGGACCTACCCTTAAGACCTGCTTTTTTGTCATCACCAGCTGATAATGGCCTGGCAATTACGAATTGTTTTTTTACCTGCAACGAAAACAGTGCGTCGATCCCTCGTCTGGGCAAGAACTCTATCTGGGGCAACGTGCCTTCACCCTACGAGCTCCGCCGTATATTCTCCCGGTATACGATGATACGAGCCTCTGTCCAGGTTTCACGATAGCGATGTGGTCGTTACGAACACGTCACACGAGGGTAATGCGACAACCATGTAGTAAATGCTACGAACCGAATTGCGACCGCATTTCTGCGGTTTGGACTAGCGCGTACGTTCTCGTAGTAGTCGTTGTCGTCGTCATTGAGGTATATACCGGTGATGGGGCTTTCCGAATGCTGCATATGGAGGACTGCACGCCAGATGCTGCGATATAGAATTACCGACGGCAGCAAACGTCGAGCCGTTTACGTTGCTCGGGAATGGCTGGTCTGGTTGGGTCAGT